>OZ014489.1:31329070-32056896 GCA_963965965.1 Trididemnum nubilum | reverse complement strand
AAACGTCAAAAACATCATAATTGACTTATTATTAAAATATTTGCTTATGATATTTTCGAACTAGATTAGCTAAAAGGTATACGCAGGGTGTTTCAAAAAAAATACCGGTGTATTATAAAAATAATACCAGTATATTGGTATGTTACTTTTGAAACACCCTGTATAAAGATTTTGCAATGATTAAAATTGTATTTTATAACAAAAATGCACTAAGCACCATTGCAACAATGACACCAATCTTGTGATTGACAAGCGTTTATTACGTGAGTCAGCAAGACCAACTTAATGCTATGTATAATTTGTGGCCAAAACGTCTACTAATGTTCTACATATGTTATATGCAGCTGTATTGTTATTTGCTCAGCTGCATTGTATGAAAATTAAAACACTCAAAATTTGTCTCTTTTCATATCCATGCTTTTATTTCACTTAAATGAAAAATTTTTATGTGTTTTTATTGCATTATCTTGGTAGCTGAATAGTCAGGTTGTGATGTAACAGCAAAACAAATTGTTCTGTTTACACACAATGCTAATCAATTGTCATCGTAAACTCTGCATCAAAAAGAACAACTTTTATGCTACACCAAAATATTTTTGTTTCAAAGTTTTATTCAATCCTTTATCCCCAATTTTTGACCCCAATTTACCAAAAAAAAACCTAAAAAAACTATTAAAACACAATTTTATAGCAACATTAGCCCTAATTAAATCCCTAATTTAGATTTCCCACCCCCAAAAAAATATATTTTGACACAAAAACCAACTTTCTGCCATAAGTAAAGACCTCAAAATTGATTTTTGTATTTTTACGTACTCTCACCTGACATCTAGTGGTGATTTTTGATATCTGAAAAATGGACCGTCCGATTTCAAAATTTTTTTCTATATAGCTTATGTCCAGAGGTGGAGTCCTCGAGGACGTCCTTGGCCTCGAGGACGTCCTCGAGGACACATTTTGAAGTTCTTGGCCTTGGCCTCGAGGCCTCAAGTCCTCGAAAATTGGCCTGTCCTCGGCTCGAGGACAGCACGATTTTTTGGAATGTTAAAATTTTGTGGAGCGGTTGAAAAATTTTTTGGAAAACGTTTTTTTGTGGAGATCACTTGAAAAATTTTTGTGAAGACCTTTTTTTTTTTTTTTTTTTGGAGAGCACTTGCGCTTTGTGTCCTTGGTTCTTGGCCTTGGCCTCGAGCATTCCTGTCCTTGGCCTCGAGAGTGTCTGTCCTCGGAAAGGCAGTCCTTGGCCTCGGATTTTTTTTGTGTCCTTGGCCTTGGCCTCGAGCCTTGTGTCCTCGACTCCACCTCTGCTTATGTCATCCTATATAGGTGATCTATAAGCATTTTATATAAATTTTCCGACCTAGGGTATTTGGCATTTGTTGAAATATAATGGAATAGCCCGTTTTTTTTTTGCTTTTTTTTTCTTCCTAAATTTTGTACTCTCTTCTTCTAAACCACAAAACATCTAAATCTAATTTTTGTGTAAAGTTGTTGAGCTGCAAAAGCAATTTGGTCTCCAGAAATTTTGGGGGGCGACTTCCCCGGCAAAAATGCATTTTTTTGAAAATTGCAAAGAAACGATCCCCGCGATGTTGTTGCTTTGAGGATTTGCGGAAGATATGTTTACGGTAAAAAATCGGTTTGCATATCAAAACCTTGAGTCCACAATTTGCGGATTAGCAGACCAGTTTGCGAAGTGTATAGCACTGGTTATTTGATTATCAGCAAAGCGGAAAGACTGGAGATGACGTTTTTACGACAATTTTGTTTCATTGATCTGCGCGAGTTTAACGCACACGCTGTTGCGTTTTTGGATAAGGAGCTTGATGATGAGTAAAACTAAAAACTCCCTTATCCCATGCACTTAGGCCTAAAATGATTTATCTACTATAGCAGATGGAAATCCCTACGAGTAAGAATGAACGGTCTATCCTAGAGCCTGTACACGTGATCACTGAATTTTAAACGTTCAAACAATTCAATTCAATTTATTTGTTGAATTGAGTAGAAATGTTTGAATGTTTAGAATTCAAGAAACTTGTCAAAGTACACACTATTAATACCATTGATATTTAACAGAATTAAAAAATATTGATTCTCTTCTTAAATTTCTTATTGAAATTAAAGAGCAAACATTTACTGACTAAAAATTTGTCCCTTAAAAATTAACATAAGAATAAAAATTATATCTTTGTTGCCTAGCAACAAAAAGTTTGCAAGTGAAGTTGCAACTAAAGTTAGTTGTGTGTGCTGCCGCTATCTTGTACTATGAACAGCACGTTAGTTATGGATTGTGCGGTTGCTGTACCTTAAACTATTAACGTTTTTCTTTGCTTTCAATCGTTGTCTCGTAATTTTTTTGCTTTCAATGATGTTTAAAAGCTTAGAGTGATTTTTATTGGACGACGAAATAAGGTTTTGAGTTTCAGAAAATGCCTTCCGGTTTGGTCAATTTTTTACAAGATCTCGTAGTAGGAGGAACGGCTGCTGCCATTTCAAAAACCATTGTGGCTCCAATTGAGAGAGTAAAATTACTTTTACAAGTACAAGCAGCGTCCAAGCAAATATCATCTGCAGGACAATATAAAGGTATAATCGATTGTTTTGTAAGAATCCCAAAAGAGCAAGGAATTCTATCATTTTGGCGAGGCAACTTAGCTAACGTAATTCGATATTTTCCTACCCAAGCATTAAACTTTGCATTTAAAGACACGTACAAGAAATTTTTTTTATCTGGTGTGAACAAGAACACACAATTTTGGCGCTACTTTTTTGGCAACTTAGCTTCTGGTGGAGCTGCAGGAGCAACAGGTTTGTGTTTTGTTTATCCTTTGGACTTTGCTCGAACTCGTTTAGCTGCTGATATCGGGAAAGGAGATTCCAGAGAGTTTACTGGTCTTGGACACTGCATTTCAACAATTGCAAAAAGGGATGGGATAGGCGGTTTATATCAAGGATTCGGTGTGTCTATTCAAGGCATTATAGTTTACCGTGCAGCTTATTTCGGAACTTACGACACCGCAAAAGGTATGCTGCCTGATCCGAAAAATACTCCTATTGTGATTAGTTGGATGATTGCTCAGGTAGTGACCACAGGGGCTGGTATTCTTTCTTATCCTTTTGATACTGTACGAAGAAGAATGATGATGCAATCTGGTAGAGGAAAAGATGAGATAATGTACACAGGAACAATTGACTGCTGGAAAAAAATTTACCAACAAGAAGGAGGCGGCGCATTTTTTAAGGGAGCATTTTCCAATATTTTGAGAGGCACTGGAGGTGCGTTAGTGCTAGTCTTGTACGATGAATTAAAAAGAATATTTTTCGGAACGTCTGTTCATTAAGTGCGATTTTGCTAAACCGAAAATACAAAGAAATTCCATCTTGTTGGTGTTTTAAAATTCCATATTTGTTTCCTGTGACATGTTAATTCGTGTTCTATGGTTTTTGGTCACTATGACATGTTCGTGTTTTTCAGTATTTGTCTCTTCTGAATTTTACGCTCACTTTGAATAAATGCTGAATTGCAAGTTTGCTGCTTGTTTAACAACCTACTTGGGGAGTAGCCAGAGGAGGCGGTAATTTTTTTATTCTGGGCAGTGCGTACAATTGCTTTCAAATGGCTCCACAAACGTGCTTAATGTAATCTAACTGCCATTAAAACGGTCATTTTTTCCAAAAATCACCAGCGGTTCTTCGCCTCTAGGCCCTTTAACCTCTGTCCCCAGATCTAATCAGTTGATCACCGTCTGTAAAACCACGACAAATTTTAGCCTTGAGTTTAAGTCCTGCCTTTCCTTAACAAAATTCTGGTTACGCGCCTAATGCAGACCATAGTCACTAATATTTAGTGACTATGTGCAGACGAGAGACAAATTTTTCCGAATCTAAAACCATCAAAATAGATTAGCTTTCCATTAGGCTACTCTAGATTTTCAATGCTTTTCTGACGAATTCTGTTTTCAAGTTGCTGGTAGTAAGCCTTTGCTTTCTCCTGGCCAAAGCAACTTGGTAAAAGATGTAATTATAACTGCCCGATAACTTAAATGGAGTGAAGTATTTAGCCAATTAGAGTACTCGACAATAGCGAAAAATTGAAATATGATTTTGAAATTTTTCTTTCTCATTTTGGGGCTGCGGTTGCAAAGATATTTAAGAAATAGAAAAAAGATATTTCCCCTAAAAAGTTTTTGGAAACCTTGCATCCGTTTTCTCAGTCTGAACTTTCAGATCAAGAGAGGCTGAATAATATTTACCCTTTCAATAACATCACATGACCAGTCCAATTTTAGTAAGCTCCTTTTTTCCAGAAATTTAGGATGGAACTTGATAGAAGAAACTCAGAGTTTCCAAAAACCTATTTAGAGGGATATTTCTTTGTAATCAGTTGTATATCTTTGCAACTGCAAATCCAAAATGAGAACACAAAAATTATATTCTGATTTTAGCGAAAATAAACTACCGGAATTGGCTGGATGCTAAACCTCCTTTAATTTCACTTGAAACTGATCATTCAAGCCTATGGTGCATTCAAAAATAGGCAGGGAGACGCGTGAGGTTTACGTTAACTGAGTGACGTTATTGTCTTCTCGCTTTAGGCAGTTTGCAAAATTGCAAATCTCATTTCGCACGAAAATGATTAATTCGAACGTTTGATGTCAAAACGGTAGTGAAGTAGTGAAAAAGCTAATGTCAGTTTTTGATCTTTGGTAAACAATATTCAAAAATTTTCTGTGGGCTTAATTCAGACCCCGTAGGCGCATAACCAGGATTTTGCCGGGGGGGCGAACGCAAAACCAAATTTGTTTGCTTCTCACATACGGAAATCTGGGGGAGGAGTCTCCAGCGGCCGGAGGCCATGGGGCCTTGAGGCTGGGAGCGAAGCCGCTGGGTGGTGCGATTTTTCGAAAAAATAGCGATTTTGACATCTAGATGAATTTCGCACGTTTGCAGAGCCATTTGAAAAAACTATAACTGCTTAGATTTGGAAGTTCTTTGACAAAACTTAATTGCTTAGCATCACCACCCCACTACCGCTTGGTAAAAGTCAAAATATGTCAAAAGCACCCTTATAAAAACATGTCAAAATATGCTTAGCACGCTTATTGCGTTAAATTTTTCAAGAGACTTAGATAAGGGGGTTTCAGCCACTGCATCCCTACTCCAATAAAGCCGCGAAAACGATTGGCAATCCGAAACGTATGAAAATCAAACTCAAAAGCCTACATCCATTAACTATATTATACAAACAAATTTCAACTTTCATGTCGAACCGTACTTTAACTCTTACTAATCTTGAAAGCACTAACCGCCGCTAAGTCCTTGAAAGCCTACAAATTTAGAGTTCAATTGCATGAAAAAAACAATACGATTAATCAAATGATCGATCGTACACGACAGAGAACTATATTATTAAAACTATTAAGACGAAATCAAAAAAATTGCACTCTTAGCAGAATAAATACTTATAAGCAATTAAGTTTATGCAAGAAAAGACGCAAAGACACGGGCACATCATTTACAGATTCAACTCAGCTCGGTTGTTTCCGCCATATTATAAAGACTATTTTGACCAACTGGCTGACCGTAATAAGCCGGATTTTGAAAAGACCTTGCCTTTCCCCTTCAAAGACCGAGTCGTTTAAATAAGGGTTCACTACCACCGAACGCCGGAAACTAAACACCTTTGCAAAATCGAACCAACCAACCTCCACCAAATTGACCGCTAAATCTGGTTTTTGCGTTGCTTATATATTATAGAGTACAGAAAATTAAACAAAATTTCATAGGAAATAAAAATTAAATAATACTAGAAAATTAAAACATCAATCAAGTACGCCACGAAAAAAATAGAAATTAAGTTTTTTTTTGTGATTTAATCTACTTGTTACGTAGCTCAAGCGCAGAAAACTAATTGCTGAAAATAAACGCAATTGAAATCAACGACAGATATGTTTACTCCAAAGTGCATTTTATCACAGCTGCTAAATGCGCTAATAGCCAGCATTAATGCATCATACGGTCTTTTTTCAAAATTTCCATTTATTACAAATTTCCAGGCATAACTAGCAAGTCATATCTCTGATAGGTAGGGTGGTTGCTTGATTTGATGACCGCAGGGTCCATTCGCAACTTTCCTGTCGCATACTAAGCAAATACTAAGTTAACTGCCTTATTATTTTACTACCACTATCCTTCTGATACTTGTTTTAACTATCGCTGTTACTAAGCGACTAAATAAATTTGTCTTGTCTATTTGAATTTGATATCGTCTGAGTGTTAAAACCTTATTTCTTTCATGTATTATGAACTTACGGTACTTTAAAAATCAGAAAATTACGTTTCTTACGTCACAGTATTATTTCTTACGTCCCGTGTTATAGTTAAAATTAACAAGACGCGTACGAAGTTTTATCGTTTGCAGGGCCAGAGTTTTAATCCTTCATCGTCAACGTGCTATCTGGCCTAAAGGCTACCTGCGCGGAAATCAAGGGAAGAGCCTCCAGAACGACGACTACTTGAAACAAGCAAAGCGAAAAAGTTATCCTGTGGGAAGACAACTTTTTCGCATTGCTTGTGTTAAGTAGTCGCCGTTCTGATGGCTCTTCCCTTGGCTTCCGCGCTGGTAGCCTTTGACCAGATAGCACGTAAACGATTTCCACAGAATAACTTTTTCGCATTGCTTGTTTTACGTAGTCGTCGTTCTGGTGGCTCTTCCCTAGGCTTCCGCGCAGGTAGCCTTAAGGCCACACTAAACTTTAAAACTCGGGCCCCAAAAACGTCAAAATATCACATTTAAATTATTATTAAAAGCGTTATATTTTACTATACAAGCCTCCTTTGCAAAATTATATTTTACGAATTAAAGTGAGAGGATTTGCAAAGACCTAAAACTGATCACTTCGCGGTCTGAAGCTGTTTAAGTATTTTTATTTTCATTTGCTTTTCCCTGTGAAATTCAGATTCTCACGTATTCACTAATTATCTGTACTTTCCGTAACCAACGCAAAAAAAACAGCTTGAATTGTTGAAAATAAACAATTAAGTTACTTCATTTTTGTGTCGTAACTCAACGTTCGTTCTTATGCTTGATTAATCTGTTTAAAGGATCTATTGTTCTCAGTAGAAGTACCGTTCATGATCTAGTGTTCTCAGCGCGATTAGCAAATTTAGCGATCAGTTGAAACGGAGGTGGGTTTGTTCGGTAATCAAGTGAGATGGTTGTATCGCGGTTAGTCAGGTGGAGGGCAATTGACTAGGTCGTTTCAAAAATACGTTATTTTGAATATTCAGACTAAAAGCGCCAAGTCACCATACTGGCCAACCCTACGCTCTTAATTTTCAGATGAAAATATACTGTATAATAAACCTATATTGTTGACGCGGATGTAGCGAAAGCTTGCTCTATCTGCAGATGTGGAGTTAGGATAATTGTATACACTGTTGTTACAACTAAACTGACTGCAATAAGTACAGACACTAGATAGAACATCAATTAATGCTTTTAAACTGCCGAAACACAGTAAGCATATTTGTTTTCCGCACAAACTTGCAAAGCTTTAGCTTTTGAGCCGTTTTTTTTTTTAATAAAACGATTAAAAGTCCTTTGGCAATGTGCGCTAAAACGTCTTCTCGAAATTACTATCTCATTCTCATCCAATCTCCGTTCACTACGCAGTTACAGGAAACCGTGGTTAAGATAAAAAAGAAATGAATGAAAAACAAATCTTTTTGGTATGAACCTATTTGTTCAAGCCGAGTTGTCCCGTCCTTCAAAAACAAGCACAAAAACTTACACCGATCAACACTGGACAGTTGGAAATATATCATTACAAACACATAAGAAATTGTTGCATGGTAAACACAAAACTTTAAAGACAGTAATTATAATTATATCTTAAGTAGCCTTAACCAGGACAGCGAAGAAATTTTCAGTCTTTGAGTCAAGCTGCCACCTGCCCATCTATTTAGACACAAAATTAATCAAATACAGACCATAAAATGTAAAAACTAAAAGTAATTTAAAACCCCCTACAGCCTGTTTCGTCTTGCCACTCGTCAGGAGGGTATCTGCAATTCTGCATAGTAAACAAAGAGTTTAGATCTAAAAATCTAAAAATTTAGATTACTTTTAGCTTATACATTTTATAGTTTGTATTTGATTAATTTTGTTAATTGCTCTGAGATATCATCGAACTTTTTCTTAAAGCACCGACTTATACAAGGCACGGTGGACGCTTCACAAAGTTCTTTCTAATGCTGAACGTCAAGCAGGGAAGTTGTACATACTTTTATAGTCTTTATTTCGAACCCAACGGAATCAAACTCAAAACTATCGTTTCAGCAGGTGATCTCGATCACTGATCGGACAGTTCATTATTACACAATTTTAAAAACTAATTGGGCCTCACCATAAGGCCCATACAATCTTAAACATGGGTACAAAAGAATCACAAATTGCTCTTCTGAAAGATAAGACTTTTTGCCTTTTTGTAGGAATTTGTCTAGGCAAATAAGCCATAGGCTCAGAGGTAGCAATATGAGCGCCGTGTTATAATACACAATATCGAAATATCAACAAGTACGAAGAAATACTGTAGCAGCTTGGTGCCTGCAAACACCAGGACATAGAGGCGACACCAGTTTTCTACGCTAAAAAGAGCCAAAAAATTAATATAATCGCTAACCACAAAAATATTTTGGATAAAGTTTGTTCTTCTTGGTATTGTTGAGTATTGGGTTGCGGGGGTCGAGGCCGTCCATCGTTGATATTAAACATTGTACCAAAAAAGCCGAAAGGAAACGCACCAATTCCAAATGACATCTGAAAGCCATCACCGAAATTGAAAGAATTCCAACCCCCAGGCTGAAAATCAAAAATAAGATCAATGATATGATCACGAATAAACTAAAGATTAGTCTGTGGTTGATATCATGGCTTCGAAAAGTGCTCGATAAAAAAACAGCAAGAGCAAATATCACAATAGACTACCACAGCGTTAAAAACCTATATATTACAAAAGGTATACGTAAAAACCAAAAAATGTGTTTTACCGATTTTTGATTTTTAAAGTTGTGATATTGCAGGAATTAATCTGCGGTAAAATAAAGATTAAATAAACAAACAAACAGTTTATAGCTTTATTAAAATCCGAATTATGCCTCCACCCAACCGGAACACCCAAAACCAAGCTGGTTTTAAGCGTTTTCAGAGACAGATCCCTCACAATGGTAACTATAATAATTTTACAATTGTGTTACATCTGGCCTTAATCGCCGGCATCCCAATTTATACTCATTGAAAGTTTAGCTCTATGTGATCTAACGATAGTTTTGCTGTTATAAGTTAGATGTATAATTGTAGTATATTTGTATACAAAAAAGTTGAAAAAAATTCAAGAATTTATCCTTACCAATCGACAGAGTTACAGCCTGTCATTTTCAAAAATTGCGTATTCAAAGGCTGCTGGTGAAACACAGTTCTAAAAGTATTTTACCACAGTCGCGTGAACTAACTTAATTTACTCATTAAAACTCCAGAAAAAACTTTACCTCTAGCGTATTACCAGCAGAGTAATCGGTAGCGGTAATACCGAAATAAAAATAAGTCACATTGTTTTACCATATAGGCCTTGTTACGCAAGCAGAAAAAAACGTCTAGAAAAGAGATCTCGTGATGTCCATTGAGGAACCTAGATTTTTGTTCGCTGGTTAATGATTGGAATGTCTGCGGTTGCACCCAGGTGCCGTTTTTTAGATACATTGCTTTAAATTAGACCGCGAACAAATAATTTTAAACAATAACCTTGAATAATTTTTAGTTAATTGGTTTTGCCGACGAATAATTTACAGATTACAACAAAGATATTTTTACCTTTTTTTTATGTAAAAATAAAAATTAAATGAAAAATACGATGATTTCAAACTAAAGCATTAATCAAGACTTATTATTTGCTAAAGAGTTTGCATAATTAATGCTTTAGCTTGAATTTTATTATTAGCTTGAATATTATTGCATTGAATTCTACAACATGGAAACGTGATTTGAAGTCACGTGATCGTTGCCTTGGCAGCAGCTAATTGTTATGAATAAACAACGTCACCACAAATTTTCAAGATGGAACACGGGTAACCCTGCCAAACGGGAATTAATTCTTGAAAAAAGTCGAAAAACAAATACTGCGTGGATTACATCACATGTTTGGTATGATGATAGCCTACCAACTATAAAGAAAGCAGCCTAACACAATAACTGCTTCGTGGAATACCGGCATGCTTTCACTCCTTATCAACTAGCCTAGGCTAGCCCTAACTAGCTGCCTTATCAACTCGCGAATGGCTGTTGTGCCCCACTTAAGCACTTGAAACAATTCCCGGAGTAAGCCAAAAAACAACCAAAAACAAGAGATGGCTTTCATGAAGCTGCCAAAACAGGCGTCGGCAACCTTTTCGCCTACGCGGGTATATCTAAAAAACGGCACTAAAAATTCATTTATAAAAAGTTTTTGTTTAGGAGGTTCCTCGACGGGTATCATGAAACAACATAACTTAAAACCGTGTAATAAGGCCTAATAATTTGTACTTCGTCAAAAATCATATAAAAGTTTTAGTTCGAGTTGGCAGCATTTCAAGAGCGTCCATATAAACTCTTCAATTGCCACTCACACAACACAATGTTAAGTCGCCTCAGAAGGAACTCGATTTAGCGCATTTTTATTATAATTATAATGATCACATAAAACATTCATGTCTCTTAACTCTTTGTTGATGTTCATTTGTTCGAGTGTTTGCTTTTCTGAATGAGATATGTTGAGATATTATACAAAAGACGAAATATATCAAATTCAGTTAAGGGGGTTCAGGACAAGAGCACTTGGGACATAGTTTCACAAAATGAATAATGATTTAACGACAATAAATGGATTTGAGCCGTCGCAACGCGCTTCGTCTTTGCTCAAAAAACTCTTCAGGCGACAAAAGTCAATTTTGTTTTATTAGCCAAATAAAAAAATTTTTAATTGGAAATCGGCCCCCCTTCCGTTTCTAGGCTATATGTCTTCCAGTGCAATATGACTAGTCCAAAACTTTTGGCCAACAACTTACCGACCACCATCAACCAGTAGGCTACTAACTCGCTACTTGAAATCTTCAAAATCTACCACTGGTAAAATCTACTACCTGTTACCGAAATCTTACAAGCTAAGCCTACTTACTGCTAACATTGCAAATTTGAAATCAAGCATAGAAATTAATACCAAATAGTAGCCCATTATTGTCAAAAAATGCAATATTGCAAAACAATACGTACGGAGCTTTACCCAATGGAAAATTTTGATAAGAGACCCCAACGTTATTCTAAATAAAATTTTCCATCCACATAGCACTATCTCAGTGTTCAAACTAAAAAAGTGAGCGAATTTAAATTTTGAGAAAGGCCAAGACAAGGGTCATAGTCAAGAGATTCATAAACCGAGAGAGCTCAAACCATAAACTTAGTGAGCGTAAATCAAATTTAGTTAAGGGGGTTCAGGACAAGAGCACTTGGGACATATCGTTTATTGTCATTTTGTCATTAAATCATTATTCATTTTGTGAAACTATGTACCAAGTGCTCTAGTCCTCAACCCCCTTAACTGAATTTGATTTACCCTCTCCATGTTAGTGGTTTAAGCACTCTTGGTTTAAGAACCTCTTGACTATGACCCTTGTTTTAACCTTTCTCAAAATTAAGACAAGATATATGCATGTTCAAACTAAATATTAAAATATTTTCGAATATATTATTGGCCCACTGGGTAAGAAAAAGTAGCGAGCCAAATTACAAAAACTAACGAACATACTTTTAGCCCAAATTTTTTACATTTTTATATCAAATGCAACTAAACTACATAAATTTGATGCATAACTTTCTGACAAAAACATTTTTGGTTCGGCCTCACTTTGTGCTTGTGTCCATCACTTTTTGCTATCTGCCATTAACCTTGTTTTCAGCCCAAATTTTTGACCATTGAAAGAAATTGTAACTTTGTTCCATTTTACCAGGTAACTGTAACTACTTTTTTGAAAAATAACTTGCCCACCTCTGCTTGTTATTACTGTCCATTGTCCAAATGTCAAAAACGACTGCACAAAACTTTGAAACAAACATACAATTGATTTAAAAAAATTTACTATGTAGAAAATGAATGCCCAGTTGTATTCTTCTGCATCTCATTCGTATAGTAGCCATGAGGTTTCAAGCATCATTATCGGTTTGTGCCATACTCAGAACTATAGACGATCAATGACTTTCAGTCGTTTCTATTGTAAACAAGTTGCGCAAAATTTGCCTGTTGACTTTTATCCATTTTGCAATTGCATCTGTAATTTTTTCTCGCTGCCTGTTTGACTGCATTTATCCCGTTGTGACCAGATCTTCCAAACCTCCTTTTCGCATTAAATGACTAAAAAATTTTGCTTATCTGATGCAATTTAAATTTATTCCACATTTTAAGAATACATTACAAAACCCTGACCTTCAACCTTGATTAATAAGACCTCACTTTACAGACTGCTTCTCGAATGAAAACAATTTAATTCAAATCTTATTTCTTAAACTTACATTATTTGTAGCTTCAGGTCTTTGAGCTTGTGGTCTTGGCGGTAATTTATCTCTTGGATCGGTTTTGTCTGAGCTTCCTCGTCCATATAGTGGCACTACCTTGTCTCGGCCAATTCCAGCTTTGCAAACAGGACATTCCTGACGATTAGGTCGTGTTTCCAACCACTGATGAAGGCATGGCCAGCTTAAAACAAAACCGCTTGATTATTCCAAACAGCAAATCTAGTGTTTCTGGATTTAGCTGGACTATTCAGTAAATTAGTAAGACAATTACGACAATATCAGATTAATTTCTCAGGTCCCATCCATTCAAATTGCGCTATGAGCATACAAACTCCTGTGTTAAAATTTTTTTGGGGTTTCTTTGGATTTTCGTTCAGCCCGTTCTCAAAAAAGCAGAAAATTTGTTTGCGAAACCAATTCGAGAATTATCTTAGCTAGTGCAAAAATTCGCTGAAATTCAATGATACACGGTTGCAGTGAAGTTCTTATTTGAGAGTGCTTTGACTTGTTTATTGATAGTGTTTAGTGCTTTAACTTGTCTATTTACTATAAACTTGTGGACAGGAAAGAATGGTGTTGCTTAGGTCTCTTTACCGTAAGTTAGGTCTTAAATGTAAAGTCTGAGGAAGAATTTAGAGGACAGAGAGGATAAAGTAGCTAATACCACTCCACAATCCACATTGTCGGCAGTAAGAAAGGGTGACTCAAGGGCAATATGGAAGTGCTACCCAAATCAAATTTGAGGGATGCAGCATGAGAAACCCAATAAAGACCTACAAGAGCCATCCGAGATGGAAAAAGAAGAACTAAAGATGGCTCTAATAATTTTCGTAGGCAAGTCATTGAGAAGATGATTGAAACCCCACAAATGTTGCAAGACCAATTACATTTTTATTTGGTCCTGCGTAGATAGAAAGCAAGAGGTTGTGGGCTTGAGGCTGCAATGTTGTGAGAATATATGAGACAAGAATAATAGTTATAAAGCAGAGAATATTTTTTGTTTTGACATAAAGTGAGCATGTTTTCTGGAGCAAACTACAAAAAAGCTTTATGATTACAATCAAAGTTGGTGCTCACTGTAACTTACTTACCAAAACAAGTGGCCACAATGATCACAATTAGAGTTGGTGCTCACTGTAACTTACTTACCAAAACAAGTGGCCACAATAACTGATTACTGCATCTTTTGCTGTGTCCAGACAAATATTGCATTCAAACTGAGTAGAAGATGGATTCGAACTTGATGACTGTTCACCTGAGGTACCAGGACCATCATTTACATTTTCTGACATTATTACCTTATAACATGAGCTTTCTGAATACAGTACAGATTCTAAAAGAAAGTTACAAAATCAGTGCGTCATAGAGTACGAAAAACAAACTACAGATCAAATAGCACAAAAATAAAAATTCAAAAGCACAAGGTGCAAATGGTTACAGGAGTTAGCATTTACAGAGTAACAGTACTACAATTTAAGCAAAAAATTTTTTTAAATATGCACCGAAATTTAAAAAAAAAACGATCTAATTGACCTATGAACTAAAAATTTTTCAAAATTGCATGTATGCAACTAATTAACTAGTACTACTAAAATCATCAAGAAACAAAAAACACTTATCTACAATAGCGAAGTTGCCAACATGGTTTCAACAATGGGTATTGACTGTTCACCAAAAGGTTCAGCAGAGGTTGCCTTGATGATACTGGGGTATCCACTTTTGGGTGTCGTGTAGTACTAACCACTTTGAAACAGCCAATCAACCAAATATTTGCTGGGACGAATGCAATTTTCTTCACCAGGAATGAATTAAATTTAAAACACTGCAGTGAACACTTTTACCTTGCACTAAAAAAATTGACAAAATCTCTCCCAATAATGAATGAAGTAGGGATACATAAAAATTTGTCAGTCCAGATTATGAAGAATCATAACACAAATATACATTCTAAATATAATGCAACATTGAATTTGCCTAGTACAGATTGAAATACACAGCACTACAATTTTTGAATTTTAAAACTACAAATTCGAAAAACAGCAGAGTAAAATTAAAACAAAAATTTCAATGGAAAGAGCAGAATCTTTTTGTCAAAGATATATGTTGAAATATATTAGAACTTTTAGCAAAAAAGAATCTGTCTTATGACATCAAGTTCTTGAGCAATGAGCAGTATTAAGCTAATCGCTACGACAAACCACGCTTATTTTGCAACAAAAATCCGTTTCCTGCAAGTTTAAGAGCTTTATTGTTAGCAAAAGAGCCAAATTGCCATACAACTTTTGAAACTTTATTTTTTAATATTATTACCCTCTATCTCTTTTTTTATTACCCTACATATTTCTTTCAAGTTAAAATGAAAATGCAACAATGAATCTATGGAAGTTACCTCAACCCGAGACCAATATTTGAAGCTGTAACATCTCTTTTAATCATGCAGTGCAAGCAACGATTCCTCTGAGGGGTCCACAACAACTGATCGTGACAAACTGACCGCAAACTAAATGACGCCGATTAGCTGAGAAGAGCGATCATAACCATATTTTACTATCCCCTGAGCCATCTTGCCCAAACCCTCACCTTGTGACGAAATCACTGTGGTGAAATCAGTGACCAAATCACTGTGATGAAACCGTTGGTTTGCGGTCAGTTTGACACGGTCAGTTGACTTGGCTCATCTCTAAGAGCTTGCTTAGTGTGTGCCAAACAAAAAGGCCGTTTGAGCTCAAAAAAGGTCTTTGCCGCAAACTGGTCATATCTTTGCATGAAATGTTGGCGAGATTTTGCCCCCAAATTTAGATGAAGACCAAAAAAAAGGTATTCACCGCAAAGCGGTACTGACTTTGAATTTCAGATTTTTTGATTACAACTTGATTTTGTAAAATAATTTTATCAAATCTTAATTATGGGGCTTGCTTCCAATTGAAAGCAGCTATTTACCTTGTCTTATTGACACTTAAGCAGTGAGTGGCAATAAGACACTTAAGCAGCGAGTGGCAAGTACTGCGCAGGGGTTCAAGGCTATCTTAAGTTGTTTTTTTTTCAATTTTTGGTGAATAACTAAAAATAACTTATTCAATTTGCTCAAATTGACTGAAAAAATTAATAAATTTTATACTTGGATAGATGAAAGTGACCAAAATAAATTCTAAAATAACTGAAAAAATTATGCCCAAATTCTAATTTCGAATATTTGACAAAAACTCTGAAAAAAAACAGCTGCTTGCAACCAATAATGGCACAGCAAATCTCAAACAAAAAACTGGTACTTTCGAGAATAAGAAGATTCCAGCAAATACCTGTACGGTCAGTAAACTTATTTTATCATAACAGCCTACAAACACTTTGAAAGCACAGTTACCATTAATGAACCACATGAAAATAATAAATGGAATACAGTTTGCTAACAGTGAATAATAAAAAGCATACAGTGAAACAAAAAAAGAAACATACAGCACCCATGGAATAGCCATAACTGTATACAAAAACAATGAACTGCTTTGGTAGTCGAGGATGATGGTCTTAAAATTAAAATTGTCTCTACCCAGTTATTTCTAATTTCATCACCCAGCTAGCCAGATCAAGCATGGTCTAGCAGTGTAATAATATGGGATTATTATGTTACCAAAGACCAGGGTTTCTCAAATGAGTCACTTGCAGTGCTAGGGGGTCACAGAGCAGTTTTCTAGAAGTCATGAAGAAAGGTCTCCACAAAGTATCTTTGTTACTTGTTTGCTAGGTGCTCAAAATCTGACAAAAATGAACTGAACACCTTTACTTTTTTTATGGTTTGGCTTCACACTGAATTTAGCTCCGAATTTGGCTCAAAAAGTAACTACTAAATAGTTGACAGCAAAAGAAAAAAAAGCAGACAAGAAACACACACACATAAAAAAAAAATTTCCAACTGGGGTAAATGAGCATAATGATGAGAAATATGGTCATTAGTGAGTTCAAAAATTACAAACCTTTTTTCTTGAATATCTGTGGTTACCAAAATATTTGTCTTTTATATCAATTTTCTGCTTATAAAATTGCAGTTCACGAAACCAGGCACTCCCAACCTTGCTATGCTTATTGCCTAAAGCCTTTATCTGCACTCATGTTGTGTCCGAATTTCAGCTTTCCTTGTCCAGATGCTTTTAGGTTGTAAGCAAATTAACAATTTTTCGATACAAATATAGCTGTTTTTTAGTTTCCTAAATCATGATTATGTGATCTAGGATCCCCAAAATACGAGCATTCATGATGCTTTCTTTTATTGCCCATGTTGTGTCCAACATTCAACCTTTTAGGTTTCACAGTTATTAGTTATAAACAAATTTTGATGCTTATTTATCAAAATGTCCAAATAAAGATAAAGTTCTGTGCATTATCTTAACACCCTAATAACCTTTTTTTCATCTAAAACGACGGATTTTAATATTTGATGCAAAAGCAGTTAATGACTTGAAGAACCATTTAGTTATGTGCTGTCTGTATCTTGTGTGTAATTCTATTTAATAATTTACTCCCATGGGATTAAACCGCGCAAATAAATTATAAATCTGAGGAGACTTTTAAAAGCTTGTGCAGAAAATTGTTAAAACTTTAAGCTAAAAATATTTAGGAGATAAAATCCAATGCTGAAAGGCTGCAACCTTTTCAATATCAGCTAGAACTACAATTAAATTAAATTTAATCTGCAGCATAAAAATATGAACGATTTTGAAGCACAAGCAACACAACTTCCTTGTTGAAGTCACATAATAGCTTATACACATCAGTGAGAGCGCAGCACTACAAAAATAATTAACTGTCACTACATCTTGAGTCACTGTTTGAGTTGTCATTGACTAGCATTAAATCTTCCATCATTTGAAATTCTTGAAGCATCTGGTTATCCTCTCGCCATGAAAGTGAAGTTCCAACAAGTGTAATTGGTTCAGGATCAGGGGTAGATAGGCCACTACCAAATCCAGGGTCATCTTTGATTTCCAGCTCTTTATCATCTTCATCAGAGGACCAGTCATCAATCAACCTTGATAACCGACCATCATTGGTTATGTTTCCCGTTTGTGAAGCTAATTCCCACTCAAGCTTTTCCAAAGCTTCAACATCATCTTGCTCTCGTTCTACTATCTCATTTGCAGCTTGAACTGTGACTGCGTTTTCATTTGAATCTTTTGCATAATCATGTTGCTCTGATTCAGTGCTTTCCTGAGGCATAGACCAATTTGAATCGTACTGTTTACACATCAGCAAGTTTCTGGGATTTTGATTAAGGCTTTGATATAATTTATGTCTCTCCTGCTCCATATTTGAGTAATATTCATTTAAATTTGTCTTATACATTGCATCAGGATTCATTGGCACACTGCCAATAGCTTGGACAATGACTCCAGATCCATTGCGACAAGCAGATATAAATGAAGAGGCACGATTGGTGTGGGCCTTCATCCCAGCTTTAATAGTTTTGGTAGTAACATTTTGGGCAACAGAAGACACTGGACTGGTGGTCAGACCATTCAAAGTTATATTTTCTGCCCTTAAATCACCACGTTTGTCTGAAGCATTATCTTGTACTACTACATCAACTGTAGCTTCTTGAATTTTAACTGCGGATGTTTCTAGTTTTGATGCTGTTGGAGCAATTTCATCACTGTCAGATGCTTCATCCACATAACAATAAGTAGTGGGCTGCAAATCACTGCCATCAAGATCTAAGACATCATTGTTTTTAATCTCAGAAACTACAACCTCTGATCTTTCATGAGTAGGAAATGAGGAAAGCTGTGATGGTTGGGGTGAGAAAAGTTCACGATATCGTTCTTTCTCTTCTAATTCTTCTTCTGTTAAAACTGGCTCAACTGCAGACAAATTTGCACTAAAATGAGCATGGGAATCAGGCAAAGGTGGGATATCAGTTTTTCTATGCTTTTTAAGCAGTAATTTCTCCATAAATGTTAGAGAAGAAGTTTCTGAAAAAGTAATCTCGGGTGGTTTTATTGGGTCTGACTGAACATCATGAACCGCCATTTCAACATATAAATTATCTTTTTCATTCAGCAATTTTTTTGTTGTCTTAGGTTGATTGCCACTTCTCCATGCACTGACAGCCTCTTGAAAAGCCAGTGCATTTGCTTTCTCATCAAAAATCCCATTCAGCAAATGTCCTTGTTCAGATTTGGGTTCTGGATTCTCAGACTGCATGGTTAGGTGTGATGATTCATCTGCTGCAAAGTGAGTTTTCTCGACTGTTTCTGGCTCTTTTGGGCGATCTGTTGGTAATCTGGAAGATAAAGGTGGTGTTGGCTCTGCTACGCTTTTCTGTGGAGAAAGAGAAACGTTTGCTACATAAGGATAATATACATCATTTCCCCATCCTGTTTTAGGTTGAACAACCCTGTTATCAACAGCCAAAAGTAATCGTTTACGACCATATCGCATGTAGTAAAGACCTATAGCAACTGGGTTAAGGCCTTGCAGTGTCTCTAAAGGCAAATTTCCTTGCCGATCACTTTGAATTTCCATCACATCAACAGAATATCGATCAAAACCTATTGAAATCCAGCATTCTTTATTGACAACTTCAACTGGTGACTTAATGCTTGAAGGTTTCTTAGGAGGCATTGGCATTTTTAATTTGTCAATTAAGTTCTTGGAATGACAGTTTCTTTTGGGGATGTCTAAAGGCTCGTCAGATAACACCTTCACTTTTGTCTTTTTTAGATCTGTTTGCACAGCAGACTTGGACTTTATGGTCCTTCCCAAAACATTACGAGCATGAGATTCAAGAGCACCATCTTTTCCAGATTGCCAAATATATGATTTCTGCTCTCGTTCTTCTTTTTCTTTTTCCATAGCAAGCTTTAACTGATGCAGACGCCATTCCATTTGCTTGTTATCAATTTCAAGTTTTTTGGTTTCTCGTTTTTTTGCTGACTTTGTTTCCGTTTTGTTTCCTTTGGGGGAAAGTTGCTTTTGATCTTTGGTACTTATGTCAAAATTGATATGATGGCTCATTTTAGCTCTTTCCAAAAATTTTAAGCCTAAAAACGCAAGCTGGTAAATCACAAAATTTTCAGAATTTTACACCATAAGCAGCAGCTTTGCTGGATTTAACATTTTTACTAAAAACATATTGAACATTTTTGGCTTAAATCAATCAAGCTCTCATCAGGATATTAACAACAATAAATAAACATCTGCCAACGATAATAGAAAGACAACTATAACATAAATTATGTTGACAGGGTTTATACGGAATTTTTCTGACATATTCCCCTGACTTTCGTCAAAATCGCACCTGTTTTCCCTGACTTTCGTTTAAAAATCCCTATGTTTTTCCCTGACCCAATCCTGCAAAACATACTTTTTCCCTGACTTTCAGAATATAAACGAACAATATAATATCAACCAGCAGCAAAAAGAACTATGCACACCTAATGCATACATACACAGAAACATCAATTCAGCAGCAGAAATAAGAATTTCACAGGTGAACTGTCGTAATTGTATCTTAAAAAAGATTGATTGTATCTTAAAAAACAATGGATCTTGATTCATAGGAGATAAGAACTTTCAAAAAAAATCTCCCTGACTTTTTCCAACTTTTTCCTGACTTTTTTGTTGAATTCCCTGACTCTCCCTGACCATTTCGAAAAAGATATGTTTTCCCCTGATTTTTCCTGACCGTATAAACCCTGTAATAATAATAACTACTTCATTAACAGTTTGTGAAAGTATGAAAAGGATTTATTGCAAAACACTACACACTAGAAAAGGTTTTTAGCTCGACAGAGATTTATAAACAAACAAAACAATGAACCCATCACTGCGATTTAAAACATTGAATTTCAAAGATTTTTGGTTTATCAAATAACCTTCTGCTATCCGATGCCTTTCCCAGTGGAGTTCCCTCCTTAATATTTCAGCATGATCATTTTCTGCAACATGCTGACACAGCGCAGATTTTTTTAGGTCAAAATTCTTTACTGCAACAATATGCTGACGTTTTCTGGTTGCTCAGCTTTAGCCTGTTTAACTGATGTAGACTGCATCACAGTCCGACAAGCTATTTGATAAACAAGGACCAACTTTTCTTTGTCCAAAACCTTGTCTATGGGCTTACAAAAAATATTTGAGAAAACACAAACAGGCTTCATGGCCACCCTCATACCAACTTGCTGCAAAACACGCTTAAAAGGGCATTCAAGTCAAGTTTTCCACTGTTGACCAAAATGTTGAGATATATCTAAAATGCATTCTCACCAAAGTTGAAGTTTCTAAGCCTTTCCGTTTTCAAGATATTGCAGTTCAAAATTTGCCGTTTTCTACTTACTTAAGTGTTGCCATTTTATCAGTGTTGTGACAGAAGATTAATTTTGGGAAAACTGGCTTACATTTATTGAAAAGCAGCTAATTTTGTAATTCTAAACCTGTACTTTGTTTTACAATACTCCTGCCATTAAATATTTATGGAGAAACTAGAACATGCAGTCAATTTTTGAAGCTTTGTTTCTAATTGGCAACCCTGGCAAAATTTCTAAGGGGAAAAAGCCTTTCTGAGGGAAAATCTAATCTCAGGAACGGAAGGTTGTGGAAGGCTCAAATTTGGTGAATTTGGTCTTCAGATCTGCGAAAATTTTCTGAGAAAAAAATGAGCATAAAAATTTCCAGCCTGAATGCCCTTTTAATAGATTCAATGAGATTCTGAACGTAGGGGACCACAGTAATGACTGCCTTTTGTAGGGGTTTGCTTCTAGAGCATTAGGCTGCCGTTTGCGATCTTGGAAATCCACTTGTAATCAAGGTGTTGTTGATTGTCCGTATTGTATCTTTTTTTTTTGAGCTCGTCTTCTTTTATTATGTTATCAGCTCAGGAGAAACGAGTTTGGGGAATGCTAAGTTTTTGTTGAAGTGGATGGTGAGAAGAAAAAGGTAGGTATCTGCCACCATGCATTGCTTTTCTGAATACTGTGGTTTGTAGCGATTCTTCATGTTCTTCTTCTCTTGTAAACTTGATGGAATCGCAGACGGTAATCAAATATTGATGGAATTCTTTGATGTAATTTGATTCCATAACAACATACGTAATCAACATAGCGAAACCAAATACAAGAAGGAGAGTGAAAGATATTGTTGGCCCTTTCTTCTACCTTTTCCATTACCAAGTTTGCAATGATGAAGGTAAGGGCAAACCCATTGGAGTGCCAAATATCTGCTGATATATGGTTTATTGGAAGGTGAAAGAAGACACACTAAAGCAGATGTCCAATGTTTTCATTAATTCAGGAGCACTTAATGTGGTATGATCCACTAAGTGAGAATCACTACCAGTACTAAGTCTATCAAACACAATTTGCTTTGCCAGATCAACTGATGTGGTGGTGAGTAGACTAATGACATCAAACGATTTGCAAGCAATTTGCAAAACGCTAATACTAAAATCTTAAATACTTCTAATAAATTCTGTCGAGTTTTTGATGGTAAAGTTTGTTTTGCTAACTAACGAACTTAAAATACACTTAAGACATTTAGACAAATGATATGTAGCTGAGCCAATTAACGACACAATTAGGTGCAAAGGTACAGTTGTCTTGTTAATTTTTGGAAGATCGTAAATCCTAGGAAGCACAGAGTCACAGCTTCAAAAGCTTTTGTAGTTGGAAAAGGATATTTTTTCTTCCTGCCTTACCTCTCAAATACAGTAAAAGAATTAACATGCTTTTTCAATAACTGGTACAGGGTTTCTTGTTAGAACTTTGTACGCTCTTCTGTCATTCAATAAAGCCATCATTTTCTTGGTGTAATCGCTCTTATTCACGACCACAGTACAAGTTACCTTTATTAGCTTCCAGGTTTACCATATTGCCAAAATATTTGGGAGGCGAAACGTCAATTCAATAAATAAACTCATCAATAGTATGAAGTGGTTATGAAAAATGATTGCTTTGTTTGAAAACTGGAAAGGCATTTTTTGTTACCAATGATAATATGTATTTCTGCATTTATTGATAATTTAAGTTTTTAGGCAGGAATGTGTAATTTCTGTTAAGTTAATTTCCTATTTTCCTCTGCAGATATTAATTTATAACTGTTAATATCATGATGAGGGCTTGATTTTAATGAAGCTGATAACGTTTAATGTGTTTTGAATAAAAGATGTTATATCCAGCAAACTTGCTGCTTATTGCAATAATCTGGTATTGCAAATCCACTACCAGCTTCTTTGCCTAAACTATTTTCCTGAATTAAAAAAAAATTTTAGTTACTGGCACCAGAAATAATCAAGTATTTCATGTCAGTGAAAAATTAGGTCGCAATGCGCAAAATTTAGACTGAACTATTGCAACCCTAAATTTAGAGTGAATGCTAATGGCAAAGGTGTAGCAGAACCCCAACCCCAACTCTACTTAGTACCAATACTATGTCTGTCTGCCTGTTCAAAACAACCACTATTTGTGTATAATTCAAACTGTCACAAGATGCTTAAAAAGATAGGCCTATTCAAAACTAGTGCGAAAAATGAAACTAAGAAACAATTAAATGTGTTATTGGTTCAGGTAACTCTTTTTCTGTCTCAAGATTACTAAAACCAGAAGTGGGCACAGGCACAGTGCCACTAAGCCCATTAAGAACAACTTCTCAGCTCTGACTTCTTCATTTGAAACAGGGATGTGGAAGCAGCCAAATTTTTAATGCTTCCACTTCCAGCTCCTCTTGAAGTTATATGCTTCTGAGTTCACTTCCGCTTCCTCACCTATGGAATTTTTTGCTTCCGCTTTGAGCTACAGATAGAATTAGTCACTTTCGAGTTTGCTTACGCTTCTAGTCTCTTTCATGAAAGTGCTTCTGCTTCTACAAAAATTAAACTGCTTCCACCTCTTCCACATCCTTGCTCAGTATGAAACAGCTAATCGTATTTAGTGTAAAAAAAAAACGAGCAAGTTTATTTGGTAAGCTATTTTATATGACTTGTGTAGTCGATTATATATTATTATTGTTGTTACATTTTACCCCAATGGTTGTAGTTCGTTTGAAAATCCAGAAGCGTCTGATTTTGAGAAAATTGCTTCCGCTTCCAGCTCCTTTTCAACACTTTCGCTTCCGAGTTTGGTTTCGCTTCCAACTCCTTTCATCAAAGGGCTTCCACAAAAAATTAACCGCTTTCATTGCTTTCGTTTCCACATTCCTGATATGAAGCAGTGAAATTGCTGCAGTCTCTTTTTTGTGAGACCAGTAGAAGCAAAAAGCATCAGCGATGAACAGGGCATGGTATGGAACGGAAATTTCGGTATGGAATATGGAAGATGCCAGAATGGAATAGATTGGAAGATTTCAAGAATGCAATGGAAGACAATCTTCCATACTAGATTTCGTGCATTGTCTTTACAGAAAAATACATACCGATGTCGGGTAGTGATAATAATATTGTCACAGAATTATTGAACTTCAATATCTACATATAGTATTTGTCGACAAATCGAGGTACTTTGGTTGTGAACATTGTGCAAACAGTGTACGTATTGCATCATTGTAAGTAAATTGCAATTTAATTGCAGCATTGATGTTACAATTGATGACCTTGATAGATTTGACTGGCTGTTTTTTTTTTTTTTGAGGCTGACGATTTGCTCAGTGGTAAATTTTGTTTTCTTACATTGTCACGAAAACTCGTATTTGCTATTTCATCCCCGTTTCAGCTTAATTTTATGTATATTTTGAGTTTTTATGCTTATATTATCCTAATTCTTTTTGGTGCTAAAGTTTGGTATTTCTATTACGGTAAATGTTCTAGTTGATGTGAGGGCAAACTTGTACAATAATCATTAAACCATAGGCATAGCCAGAAGGACCGAGCCCTCTGCCTCCTCCCCAATTGAAAAGCTATCAATGATAAAAATGATGACACAAAGCCTATTTATTCAGTTTCTTTTAGCATTTTCAGAGTGCAACAGTACATGCCTACAAGGGCAATTAGCAATAACTTATATTGACGACCAGGGGGTCCATGCCCTCTCAATTAAAATTACTACCAACCAATTTAAATGTACCAACCGGGAGAAATTCAGTGTTTTTGTTCTAAAAGGTGCAATCTCTTTATATATAAAAGTTAGCTAGGGGCCTAAAACATACTACTGGTATCGCATAAACAAGTTAGATGAGTGCCTGAGGTTGCACCTTTTAGAACAAAAACACTGAATTTCTCCCGGCTGGTGCATTTAAATTGGTTGGTGGTAATGGCATCTAATCTACCAACTTCAAATAACTTTAAATTACCAACTTCAAATAACAATTCACCTCCATCTCGTCAGTTTTCACGCGACAAAATGCTTTTGAAAAATCTAGTTAGGGGAAATGCTTATTGAACAAATTACTGAATTTGAATCGAGGGTGCCTGGGCCCTTGGTCGTACATATATTCCTAAAACTGGTCATTTTCATGACAAAACAAAAATCTTCAAAGACAAATCTTCGAGTGCATTATTTAATGCTAAATATGTTACAGAAAGCAATGTACCGGTACCTTGATTTCCCTGACTTGGGTCAAGTCACAAAATTTAACCCCAAAATGCAAGATTTTAAACGTATTTTGGACTTGACCTAAAGTAAAGGGAGTGATTTTTTCAATGGGCTTTCAAACATCAAAAATTTTGTTCTTTCAAATGGCTTTGAAAACGTGCGAAATGAGATGCGAATTGCATTAAAATAGCTTTTTTTTTCCAAAAACTTACAAAAAATCGCCCTGCTGTTGGGAGCTCAGTCCCCATGTGACATGTTTGAGTTGCACTACTTTGCTCACCACGTCTCTCAATAATTTTGATAGGATAGAAAAAATTTTAACTTGCGGTTCTAGTCCTTTCTCTCAAGCAAATCCAGGTTACGAGCCAAATCAGACGCCCAGCTTTTGATCTTTCATTCTTTGTCCCATAAAAACTCCCTCTTTTCAAAAACTTCTGAGGATGTCATTGCATGATTTGCGGTTTAGCCCTCCCTCCAATTCAAAATCTAGGCTAAGCCTATGCATTAAACCATGTGCAATATGCATACCAGATACCAGTTGTGGCATCTTAGTATTGTTGGTGCACCTTCATGAGTCGTTGCTGACAACATTGCAAAGATGCAAAGCAACAAAATACACGTTGGATTGCTTCCAGTCTAAAATCTCTTTGGAATGGACGTATGGAATGGAATATGGAAGAAAATTTTAGTATGGAATGGAATATGGAAGAAAATTTTAGCATGGAATGGAATATGGAATGGAAGATTTTTGGTATGGAATGGAAATGGAATGGAAGAAAATTGCCAGTATGGAATATGGAAAAATCGTCTTCCATTCCATTCCATACCATGCCCTGGCGATGAAGTGCCATCGTATTTTTCTGATAAAGCAGAAAGCGCCAGCTAAACTACAAAGGCAGCAAACCTGAAAAAACTCAATTGTTTGGCTTAACTCGAACTTGAACACAAAGCAATTTTTTCTGAATTTGAGTAAAATTGTTCGAGTTTTTTGTTAATCGTGCTGCATAAATTGAAATGGTATTTGATTTGCTTATCCCTTGGTGACCTAAAAAAACAGCTTGTACACAAAAAGATAAGCAGGGCACGGTATGAAAAATGGAATGCAAATTTTACCCGGAATATGGAAAATGCCAGAATGGGATTGCATGGAAGATTTCAACAATGAAATCCTATACTTCCACAGTCGACCAATTCCATACTAGATTTCGTGCATGCAGTGACGATCGGTGGCAAAAAGTTTTGGATATTCAATTTATTATTGCGTCGTTTATTTTTGTACATTAAATAATTGCGCACATGATCTGCGCATATAAAATTATGTCCATGCGTATAGGTGACATTGATATTTATACTGTGTTTGTACTGTACTTTTTTAATCGTAAAAATTGAAAGAAAAAGTTTGGGGGAGTAGCAAAAACACGTTTGAGAGTAAAAAGTTTTGGCTCGAATTGAGGGTAGCGTAGCTAAAGTTCATTTTTCTCGTCTCGCTTCTGCTATCGAGTGAAATGAGTATAGTGGAGATGTAGAAAAATGAAAAAGATAAACTATAACTTCTATAATGCTACACTCAATTCAAGTAATTGATT
This sequence comes from Trididemnum nubilum, assembly GCA_963965965.1. Taxonomy (NCBI): domain Eukaryota; kingdom Metazoa; phylum Chordata; class Ascidiacea; order Aplousobranchia; family Didemnidae; genus Trididemnum; species Trididemnum nubilum. The sequence continues at coordinate 32,030,200 of OZ014489.1, read as the reverse complement.
AAAACTTTTGACGCGCTTTTACCACATTAATTAAGCCTAATCAGTAATCAGTTGCCTATAAAAAGCAAAAAAATAGTGCAAGCTGAAACACTTTTGGCCGATTGAATAGCAATTCAAACAAAACTGTTTACTTCAAAGGGCAGAGCACTGGAATCGACAAAGTTTCAGAATTACTATAGATGCAAGAAAGTCATTTAAAAGTAAATTCCATTCGCTTTTTGCTGAAGAAAATTTTGTTATGACTGAATCCTTTAAAGATTTGGTTTCCATGACTTCTGTCAGTAATTGTGACTCGATGGATATAAGGCCTAAATCTGAAAGTTTGTCTTGTCCCATTTTATTTTGAGAGAATGATTTGATGCGTTTTAAGGAAGAAAACAATCTTTCAACGGATTTGGGTCTACCTGCAGCAATGATTGCTGTTTTCTCTTCAAAAGTTTTTTGAGTGAAGAAGCATCCCAATGAACTATCCACAACTTTCATAGCGTTACACTGTCGTTGTAACTTACTTTGACGACTAAGTTTTCCTCGTAGTAGGTTGCTTTGTTAAAAAACCTTTCAAGGCTTTTACAGTCAATTTTTTAATATCATACATATGGAGAAAGTATCATGGTCTTTCAGGATGGTTAATTTAATTGACAAGTCTTTAACGATCGATCTCGCAACCACAGGCGCAGGCAGCTAAAGGCAAGGTATTCATGCTCGCTTGCTGAAAACCTGCGATCACGTCAATCGTGACGTTTCTGCACATGACCAAATTTGATTGGTTAATACAGAGGCATGGCGTTACATGGTTTCACTTTGCTACGCCATTTTGGGTTTTCACAACTTCGTTTTGATACCTTTCAGCACAGCCAAGCTACAACGACTGCATATCAACCGCTTAGCGCTACAATGCCGAAAACTCAAATTATTGACTGCCACTAGGTTTTGCCAATTGCTATGCAGAATACGCTTTGCTTGTAGCCAACTAGCCATGAAAGCAAAAATAACTAAAATATACAATATTATTTTAAAGGTATATTATATGAATAAATACAAAATGAGATGATTTTGCTTGGGTATTCAAAGAATACCCTGATGCCCCTCATCGATCGTCACTATACGCATGGTATTTATAGCAAAATCTTTGTCTATAGCTTTAAATAAAACCGGGTTCATCTTTTATTGATTGGGTAGCCTTGATAAATAAAAGATGAACTCGGTTTTATTTAAAGCTATAGTTAAATTCTGTGCCATCAATCAAAAATCTTTGTATACGAATAGTCAAATAGTAATAAATAATATTCTTACTGTTTTACAGATCGATAAAAACCGATCAGTGGTCCAGTGAATAGAGCATCTGCTACTCAGGTTCGATCCCATTCAGGTCAAACCAAAGACTATAAAAATTGGTATTGACAGCTTCCCTGCATGACTTCCAGCAGTTAAAGGGACAGAGTCAAGCCTACGCCATTACACCATGTGTGGTACACAGGTGGTAGCTTGACTAGAAGATCAATAGGTCCCTTCGCTGATTCCTGGTCTAGGCAACTTGGTAAATAAAATGTAATTACAATTACAGCAGCATTCAACATCTTCCGTATTTTACTATTTATCGACAAATACGACAAAAATTTAAAAAACAACCTAGAAAGTAAAAATATTTGCATGTAAGCAACTAATTAACCATTACTATCAAAAACATAACAAAGAACACTAATCTTTGTTGTAAAACAGTATTAACAGTAATGGAATTAGAGAAATGGGAGACAATCTTCCAGATTTCCATACTAAATTTTGTGCCACTTGGTATTTACAGAAAAATATATACGGATAGTAGAAGTTTCAGATACTCGATTATGATAAAGATAGTAGAAAATATTTGTTTTAAAGAAATGTTTAACATCTATTTTCAGTTCTATTATTTGTCAACAATAATGGTTCTTCGGTTGTGACTGGTGTGTATTGTGCAAATAATGCACGCATTGCATGACAGTGAGTACATCAAAATTTGGAGCATTATTGCTGTATAGTTGACAGCTTTGATATAGGTTTGACTTGTTTTTTCATTTCAAGATTGACAATTTGCCAAATCTTAATATCAAATCTATGATGTACAGTAGCTCAGAGCAAGTGGCTTGCTGTGATGGTTTATCTCAGATCTAGTGGTACATGTGAAGAACAGTGGCAGGAAATCACTACATATGAAAAAGAACAAAAATTTCAATTTTAAGTTCACATAAGTTTTTCAATCATGCTTCAGTGTTACATTATATGTAGGAGCATTGGCAGTTAGTAAATTTGACCGCTCAATTAAATCTTTCAAGAGCTTCTCAGGTTATAAAAACAAAAGCCGCTTGAATAGTTATATACCAGTAGTTATCTGTTATGGTTTTCTAAAGGTCTTAAGATACAGTATGTTTAGACTAGAAGCATGCACCATGTAATTTGCATCCTAGCAATGCTACGCGCACCTTTGCGAGTGGTTGCTTAACATTGCAAAGGTGCAAATTTTCCATTACAATGCTTCCAATCTACACATAGTTCCATTTGATATGGAAGTAGAAATGGAATAAACAAAAAATTTTAGCATGGAATATAGAATGAAAGAAAATTGACAGTACTGTACAAAATACAAAAAAATTGTCTTCCATTTCCTATGATCAAGGTAAAAAGTAGACTTAATATTTTCAGAGTGACTTGGCACAAAAAAATGCGCATACTAGTAGTAAGTGGCTAGTGCTACGTAACGCCCATGCAGTTGGGTAGCCACCTTGCACCCAATTTCAACAAAATCGTAAATAATTTAATTGTTTTTATGCTATTATTAAAAACAAAATTAGTACCATTCGATAAATAATTTTTAAGCCTACGCTATTAAATGTATAATGTAAATTATACCTCTTAAAAATAATTTAGTGCTAGGTAAATTGCAATATTATTTAGAATATTTTTGCATACTATTGCGATCCCTATCACTGTGTGTCTGCACATACCAGACATGGAATAAGTACCAAGCTTTTTCCTAGTATTTTTGTCAGCTCAACTCAAAAAAACCTCATGTTTTTGGTGAACTCAAAAACATTATAGAATTCGAATCTGCTACGTAAAATTAGAAAATAGCAGGGTTCCCACGTATTTGTCAACTAAAAATTCCCTACTTTTTCCATACCAAAATTTGCTCAAAACAAACTAAGCTCCAAGGATGGCAGTACGGGGGGTACGTTCAGAATTTGCGTACTACGTACCTCGCATCTTGACCCGCACCGTATTAGTGTACCGTACTTCACTTCAATTTTTGAAGCGTACCGTACCGTACCAACGTACCCTATCTGTATCATTACAAAAAAGGCGTACCGTACTTCTTGGCAAAAATTGAAACGTACCGTACCGTACTGCCATTCTTGCTTTTAACTACTCGCAACTTTAACTGACTTTGAAATCACTAGTCTATAAATCAGCGATTTCAATTCACACATTTAGCGTTGGCTGCAGCTGTCTTTTGCCTCTGCCTACAAAAATTCGGCGCAGTGTGCGAAAACTCTGGGATTTTTAATTCAAACAGCGTACCAACGTACCGTACTCGTACCATCACAAAAAAAGCGTACCGTACCAGTGTACCCTACTTCTTAGCAAAAACTGAGGCGTACCGTACCGTACTGCCATCCTTGCTAAGCTCTAGTCATCTAGAATACACAAAAATGCAGTTATTTTAACACAATCCAAAAACTAACTCAATTGAAGCTAATTGCTACATGAATGAAGACGACCAAATAGCCTAAAGTAATGGACATTTCTTAATTACTAAGTGATAGTTCTTGGTGTTCGGATTTATACAAGATGGAGGCAATGCGGCATAGTTTTTAGACTACAGGCTCAATAATCGTATCCAAGCGGCCGCTATATCCACTACCACAGGACTAGAATTCTCGATTTGGCATAATTACGACCAAGTAGTTTACTAGTTGTGGTCGAAAGAAAGTACGAGGTATAGGCTACTCAGCACTGCATGGGTTGAAGGGCTGCATGTTGCACTTGATTGAACACAAAAACATCTTGTAGACAATGAATGAACTATTCTGAAATGCTAATAACTCTGCAATTTACAAAATAACAAGTACCTACATATGGGAGCCGGAAGCGTGGCAGCGGTGTGTAATTTCTGCCTTGCCTTCTATTTTCTCCAATTAGGGGAAAACGAGGGCAAGTCTTTGCCCATCTAAGTCAGTACTACATCTACAATACCAATACAAAAAAATCAGACGTGAACTTCTGACGATAAATTATGAAATTCAAAAACTGCCCTTTTAACGTCTAAACTTCACCTTTTTTTAAATTTTGCAACTCTCAAAAAAAAAAAAAAAAACTTCGAGCGCCCATGTACCTACGTATGTAATTGTAACAGTAGTCAGCTCAAAAATATTTCGCCACAACTTTCACTAACCAGCATGTCAGCTTATGTAATAAAGAACAGAACTAATAACCAGTTAAACTATCAACTTGTATGTCTGTCATCACATCTAACAACTTAAGAAGTGTGTCCGCTATTCATTTTGTATACAGAGTGACAGGCCCGGCGCCAGGATAGCGAGACTGGGGACTCATAAATAAATTTTGGGGGGCACGAGAAGTTTATTTTGTGTGAATTCGAGAGGGGCACGGGGGCACGAGAAATTTATCCTACTATGGATCAAATAAACAAGGTGAGAAGCAAAAATTGCAAGGAATTTTCCGGCCGAAATCGGAAATTCAAGCGGTTTTTTCGGCCGAAAACAGGGGATCTCCAAAAAAAAAAAACGTCTTCACTGAAATTTCAAGGAATTTTCCGGCCGAAATCGGAATTTCAAGCGGTTTTTCCGGCCGAAAGCAGGTGATCTCCAAAAAAAATAAGGTCTTCATCCCAAAAACATCACAAAATCCGGAATCAGTCCACAAAAAAACACTAATTTGTGCCACGATTTGCGCTTCAAAAGCCCCGAGCCTATTAATTTCTTCGGGGCACAGTCCTCGCTTGGGGGGGCACAATTTTTGTTTGGGGGGCACAAGTAGCCAGTTGGGGGGCACGGCCCCGGTATGCCCCCCCGTGGCGCCGGGTCTGCGGAGTGACTATTTTACCAGAAAATCTATAATGATAGAAAAATAGAGAACTGCAGCGCGCCGTATCTTGTGCTGTTTCGTTGATGGTAAATTTTCTGGGAAATAGGCGCTTCCTTTTATATATCCGCAATGATCTCACATTCGATACAGCTCTTAACCATACATAGGACTAGTGAACTCTGCAGCCCCTATATTGAGAACTAACAATTAACTAATTTTGTTATATTACATTCTTAATTCTCAAATAATATTCTTAATCTGTGTTTTGCAGTTAACTTAAGAACTACCTCTCTTTCATTTTTCTGCAGGTTATCTTGAACTGTTTGTGTAAAAAAATGAAGTATATCGCACCATTTCAATTATTTATACTAATTCACGAAGCATTTAATTATGTACATTAAAACCTGCGTACATTTTCTGAATAGCAATACAATCATGCTAAAGAGTCTGTGTAACCTGGCAATCCTTGCTCATAGCGCGTATTTTATTAGCGCATTGGCTAGTAAATCTCTAAGCTAAACATGGCCTATCAAGGCATTATTAACGAGTAGTAGGTTAATGATAATCTTTGAACTTTACTAGGATGCAGCATTTTTTGAAATAGCCTTGTGTTTTCTGCAAACCTTTTGCTTGCTGTCTGCGTATACCACGCTATTTCTCCTTTGGTGCTAGTAGGCTACCGGTACTTGAATTCTTTCGTTTGCTTAATTGCCTTTGATGTAATAATACTCTTTAACTGTAGCATAATAATACTCCTAAATTAAAGTTTTGTTGAACCTGTATTGTGACGAAATAAATCGGCAGGACCACAGTTCTTGAAGCTGGAACACAATACAGGCAGATGTGTTATCATTATTATGCGCTTAATAGAAGTATCAGACAGACAAACGAGATATTTAGTATTCATCTGCCTAAGTAGGGTTAGTTTCTACATGGTGCAGTGCGCTATTTTTGCCCAACTGTTTTTCATGCTTATTCAATAAGCACGCACTTTTCCCGACTTTTTCCCGGTCGGGAAATGCCTTTACAAAATTCCCGACTTTTTCCCGACTTTTCCCGATCGTGGGAACCCTGAAATAGGCTGAACTTAAACTCCAATACAAATTGATCAAGTTTGCAACCCTGCAAACTACGGTACCATTTACTAATTAAATTCCAACCAACTGAAATCCCTTACCAAATCTGAAATAAAACTAGGCTATCTGACCCTCTGGAGGTAAGTATTAATTTAAATTTTGCATATTTTTCCCCTGTCGTGTCAGTCACATCTGACATCACAGGCGAAATCCCAAGTTTGGAGTTAGGCTTGTTAGGTTGAAGTTTGTAGGGCTATTAATTGGAGTTGGACTAGATGTCACGTTTACGTCAGGATTGTGTAAGTTTTGGCGAAGCAATTTGCGTTTAACTTTAAGCTAAAAGTGACCCCGTAACCTAATTTCAACTTTGAGGTTTCTATAGGACAAAATATAGGAGATTCTATTTGAATAAGATTCTATTTGAATAAGGGTTAAGAAATTTACCTGTGTAATGTACATATTGTAAATATTGTATATATTAATGTATGTATTTGTTGTTGATGTGCATTGATATTTGTATTAATGAATCGATGAGTCCACCTGACAAGCTCTGAGCTGCGTCACAGATGAAACAAGTGATTTAATTTTTAATTTTTGGAATCGTAATTTCATTTAAAAAAAAAAGAACAGAACAAGAACAAAGAATTTATCGGCCAAATTTCAATTTATTTAATTTTTAATGATTCAGTTTAAACAATGAATTGGAATGACTTGAAAAATGCTAGATTTGGAGTGTGACATATGTCGAGTGTGCAACTTGCTGGTTGAGTTTGATCAACAAGGTATATTCTGTGATAGCTGCAACACACGGTTTCACAGCATATGTGAAAAGATATCAACAAAGAGATATAAGGAGCTAGCTACCTCAAACCAAAGCTGGTTCTGCAGTGACTGCGAAAGACAAAAGATACAATGCACGGTTGCTGAGACTTCAAATGGTACGTGTTCAGTGCCAAGGAAACAAAAATGTCACTGCGGAAGTATGGATTCGATTCAGCAGATTAGTCAAGAATTGGACCATTGCTATAACACTATTGTGACTTGGAGGAAAAATTTTTTTCTCATTCCCACAGGGAATGCCAGTAAAAAGTTCATTTGTGAATTGACAAGACTGATTAATTTATTCAATAACAACACTACAATGATAGAAGTTGCTTTAAAAGCTGTAATGGTGTTCATGCCTATAATGTTGCAAAAACCAGCTACAAACTCAAAGGCAAAAGATCACTGTCGATATCTGGAAAAAAGACCCCATTTATGGGAACAAGGAAAATTAGATTCTATTCTAATGAAATACAACAGAGAATGATAAAAGCACAAACAAAAGAAATGAGCAATTTGACGAGAAAATTTACTAACCTTATGTTGCTTGGTAAGCTTTCTCAGGCATCAAAGCTTATCAACAGAGCGAATGGAGGCATTTTGTGTATGAATGAAGAAGAGGTAAAAGATCAGCTTTTACAAAAACACCCTGCAGCTAACCCACTCAACTTGGATGCTATTCTTTCTGGGCCCATCCAAAAACCAAAAGAAGTGATATTTGAATATATCGATGCAGAAATGGAACGCAAAGCAATCAAACGCATTAATGGTTCAGGTGGCCCTACCTTAATTGATGCTGATTGTTGGAAGCATGTGGCCTGCTCTGATTCTTTCAATTTCAAAACAATACAGCGAAATCTTTGTGATGCAATAGCTCGTTTAGCATGACACCTTAGTACCTCCACTACTAATTCACAACACTTAAATGAGCTTCTAGCTTGTAGATTGATTCTTCACGACAAGAAACCAGGAGCAAGACCAACTGGAATCGGAGAAATTTTACATCGAATTATTGGAAAGTGTGTAATATTGACATTAAAAGTAGACATTGAAGGAAGTGTTGGTAGATTACAAACTTGTGCAGGTCAGAAAGGTGGAATTGAAGCTGCCATACATGCAATGAAGGAAATTTATACTGAGGACAAATGTGAAGGTTTGCTTATGGTTGATGCATTTAATTCTCTAAATCATAAAGTGGCCATGAAGAACATACAGCTTGTTTGTCGTAACTTGTCACAATACATTGAGAACACATATCAAGATGCAGCTCGACTTTACATTGCAGGAGGTAGGGGTGAATTCTTATACTCATCAGAAGGCACAACCCAGGGAGATAATATTGCGATGGCCTTTTATGCTCTTAGTACTGTCCCAACTACAAAGCAACTACAAAATGCAGATGACGATATTATAGCAGAACCTGTTAAGCAAGTTTGGTTTGCTGATTATTCAAGTGCTGCTGGGTCACTAAAAGGAATTTTGCAATGGTGGAAAAAGTTGACTGAAATCAGACCAAAGTATGGTTATAATCCTAATCCAAGAAAATGTGTTCTAATTGTAAAAAATAAAGAAACAGAATTGGAAGCCCAAGAATAATTTAGTGAATATGAAATAGAAATAACAACAGAAGCAAAACGTCATCTTGCATCTGTAATTGGAACCAAAGAATTCAAGAATGAATACATGTATGATTTAGTAAATAATTGGGTGGATGATGTTAAACTTCTAGCTGAAATTGCTAGGTCAGAGCCACAGTCTGCCTATGCTGCTATGGTATTCGCTGTGCAACACAGGTGGAAATTTGCACAAAGAACAATTCCCGAGATTGCTGAACATCTGAAAGTGTTGGAGTTTGAAATACATCATTCCTTATTGCCTACAATCATAGGGAGAGACATTTCCAATGATGAGCGTGACATACTTGCTTTACCCACCAGGTTTGGTGGTTTAGGAATTTCTAAGCCGGATGAAATGGCAGAAGTTGAACATGCAGCTTCAATTAAAATAACTAATTTGCTAAAGGACTCCATCTTAAGACAAGAGTTTTACTACAAAAAGGATGATGCAAAGGAGGCAGAAATTTGAAAACAAATGAAAGAAGAGAAGGAAAGTATACTGAATAGCAAATATGAGGAAATATTTATGAAAGTGAACAGAAGCAACCAGCCAGCTTTAGAAAATGCCCAACAAAAAGGTGCATCTAACTGGCTAACCACTCTACCTCTATCCTGGTTAGAGTATGTCTTAAATAAGCAGAAGTTTCGAGATAGCATTGCACTGAGATACAACTGGCAGATAGACAACATCCCAAAGCATTGCGGATGTGGATCCCCCAATGACATTAATCACTGCCTCACATGCAAGTTGGGTGGATATGTCGTAATGAGGCATAATCAAGTTAGAGACACAATTGCTGATGTTATGAAAGAAGTGTGTCATGATGTTCAATTAGAACCACAACTAATTGTAATCGAGGATGAAGAAAAGCCATTAAGTCAACATTCTAGCACTGCTGACAATGCAAGATTGGATGTTTCAGCAAGAGGGGTTTGGGCTCCATTTGATCGCACCTTTATTGATATTAGGGTTACCCACCCAAATTGCACATCAAACAGAGACAAAACACTCAAGCAAATCTATGAAGAACACGAAACAGAGAAGAAAAGAAAATATAATGAAAGAGTTTTGAATGTGGAAAAAGGTAATTTTACACCTCTTGTTTTTTTAACTAGTGGTGGAATGTCCCCGAAATGCAAACGATTTTTAAATCGTTTGGCTGAATTGCATGTTATAAAGAAGAAGACTCGTTATCAAGATGTAGTTGGGCATTTACGCACTAGGATCAGGTTTGCTCAGCTGAGATCATCCCTAGCTGCCCTTAGAGGATATAGAGGCAAAACCTCCAAAGATGTTTCCATCTCAAATGTGTCTTTCGGCCTAATCCCAGCAACCCCCACAAGCGACTGACTCACTTCAAAATACATCTAAAATCTGTGCAGAGCTTTCAGGATTTATGTTCTTTTATCAGTATATGAAATAGCTAGCAGGGTTTTGTTTTGTTTGTAACTAGCCATTAATATTTAGAGAATTATATAAGGAAAAGTTATTATTAGTGTGTTTTACAGTAATGCTCTTCAGTTTTTCCAATTTATTTATTTATTTAAATTAACTTGGCTTAATGGGAATTTCTCTGTATGGTACTTATTTTTGGTCTAAAATCACACTCTACTACATTTTCATATTTTAATCTTAGTTGATATAGAATAATTTGTTTTTCGCATACCCTGTACCAGAAGGATGACTGACATTAATTAACTTGTAAATTTAAAGAAAATGGTATTGTTTGTATGCTCTGCAGATGTGCCATGTGCTTGTTTATTGCTCTTTGCTTTTTCGATATCTTTTTATGTAAATTATCCTGAATTAATGTGTATAGTTTGTTGTTGTTAATGTAATTGCAACTATGTATATGTAGTATCTTACTTTTTAGGCAGTGTCTAGAGCACCAGCCCGGATTCCTACGCAAAAAGCTGCTGCACCGGTCCGGTTTCCGACATTAAAAAGCTGCTGCGCCGGTCCAGTTTCCGACATTAAAAAGCTGCAGCGCCGGTCTGGTTTTGTATGCGATTTAAATAGAGCACTTTTGAGCATTGCAATCGAAGCCATGATGGCGTAGTGGTTAAAACGTCTGACTACAGTGCCGAGGGTTGGGATATAGAATTGTGCTGAACTCGCTTTCCAAAAATAGCGTTAGAGAGCTGTAACACTACGAATCTCTCTTTTTTCTCAAAATTTCTTATTCTTAGAGCCTTTTTATTCTCTAAAATCTTATTCTTAGAGTTAGGGTCAGGGCACTTTTTCCTATTATTAGGTCTAGGCCTCTTTTAAATAAAAGAGGATAAAGACTGTTTGAGTTGCAATGTTGGCTGGTTATTTAGGCCACTACCCTAATATTTAGGTCTAAGGCTCTTTCCTATTATTACGTCGGTCAAGGCCTTTTTGAAATAGAAGAGCTTAGGAAAAAGCCTAAACCTCAATACTAACGGCCCAGGAGATCACCAATTCCTCTTGGCCACTATCTTTTATGCAACCAATCCCTCCAGTTTTTACACTCAACTCGGAGCTTTCATTTTGAAAAAGCCTAAACCTAGATTCAATTCAATTCAATTTATTATTCAACAGTGATAAGACTATTGTAGTCATCAAAGTTAGCTGTCACAGTTAACATTGTAACTTAACCAGTCTTAACGCTCTGAGCTCTTCTATTTCAAAAAGGCCTAGACCTACGTAATAATTGGAAAGAGCCTTAGACTTAAATATTGGGGTAGTTGCCTAAATACCAGCCAACATTGCAACTCAAACAGTCTTTGTGCTCTTTTATTTAAAAGAGGCCTAGACCTAATAAGTAATAATAGGAAAAAGTGCCCTGACCCTAACTCTAAGAATAAGATTTTAGAGAATAAAAAGGCTCTAAGAATAAAAATTTTAGAGAAAAAAAAAGAGATTCAAAGTGTTACAGCTTTCTATCGCTATTTTTGGAAGTCGAGTTCAGTACGATTCAATACCCCAACCCTCGGCACTGTAGCCAGCCGTTCTAACCACTACGCCATCATGGCTTCGATTGCAATACTCAAAAGTGCTGTATTTAAATTGCATACGAAACCGGACCGGTGCAGCAGCTTTTTGCATAGGAATCCGGGCCGGTGCTCTAGACACTTCTTACTTTTAAATATTGTTCAACAAATATATTCTAACATAATATTTTTGTTTTTTATGTTTACATAAACCATTAATACTGTGTGGATACTCAAACTTACATGATAATTTATATAATTCGGAATGTTTTTTTCATTTCAGTTTCAACCAACAATTTTGAATTTCAGTTGGATTGGATCTTACTCTCAGTCTCATTTCAACCTGCTGACAATCTTGATCGAAATTGATTTATTGGGAATGGTATTGGTAATTTTTCATTAACTGCTTTCTAATTTTATAATTTTTTTTGTAAATTTTCAATGTTCATCGATATCTTATCAACTTGTTGTCTGTTGACCAAATGGCCTGTACATATTACTTTCACAATTTACGGTATATTCTTTTTTACATTTACATATTACTTTATTTATTTTTGGCTCATATTTAGATTAATTTATTTGTAACTTATTATTTTGTACAATATTGTGACTTTGAGGTTTAAACTGTGACTGTGCCAAGGAAAAAGGACAGAACTTGCCTACGGCAAGACTGCTAGTATTGAAATACCGAAACTCTCTGCTAAATCAGTGAATAAAACTGGGCTAAGGATATTAATTATTGGTAGCCTGTAGTAATCTCAGTTCTACATTTAATTGAAATCTTGACTGAATAGCCTAGCCTTAACCTGACTGTGACCCAGTAGCAAGTATGCATAATATTGCATTCCTTGTTCGGGCCACGCCGACGTTACGCCAAGGAGACGCATCGCCACGCCGAGCAACTTTTTTCATTTTAGAACCTTGCAAAATGCAAACTTTCCGCCAACTTAAACTAGAAATTACGCAACGTCGCCAATAGGCGTCGGCAGAAAATTTTTCAAGGGGGGGCCAATAAAAATAGCGACAGTATCAACTAATAAAAAGGGAAATTTTTTTGAAATTTGGGAAGTTTAAGATAGTGCATGTGAAAAACCAGGGGTGGCCATAGCTCCCCCCTGTTCTCTCTTGCCGACGCCCATAACGTCTCCAAGTGGAAATGGAGTTTAACATGTTTCACAACCAGTTGCCGTTTGTGCAGGCAAGCAGCAGTGTTCGGGGTTCCTCGCTCAGCTTTGGTGCCTTCCGCGCTTACCGCGTTTCTGTATTGTTTTGAATTTTTTTGAAATACGGTAATGCAAGTAGGCCTATTTCATTGACACTTGACTTGGATGACCTCTTTGGTCCTTGACAAGTGACTGTATGTTTCTTGGTGAACTTCAAGACTGCAGAGCAGGCGCATAGCCAGAAATCTGCGATGGGGGGCTGTTATGGGGGTCTGGGGGTAGAGCCCTCAGCGCTCAAAAATTTTGCATTTTTTAGCAAAATCTTAATTATTTAGATCCATTTTGATACAAATTAATGCTATTAAAACGGGGCATACAAATTAGGAATGCGAAAACATGATTATACTAGTTGCATAAATAAACTACGTGGGGGCTAGTTATTACTATTATTTCAGTTCTCTTATTTACAAACAGAGGTGGAGTCTAGGACACAAGGCTCGAGGCCAAGGCCAAGGACACAAAAAAATCCGAGGCCAAGGACAGCCCTACCGAGGACAGACCCTCTCGACTCTCGAGGCCAAGGACAGGAATGGGCCAAGGACAGGAGACAAGGACAGACAAGACCATGGGGCCCATGGAGTTTAGGGGGCCCATGCGCTCGAGAGGGGGCCCATCCAAATGACTTTGAGAAGTGAAAGGCCCATCGAAGTCGCATGTGAACAGCTTTATTTTTTTGGAGATCACTTGAAAAACCGTTGAACTTTCGGAGAAGACCTTTTGTTTTTTTTGAGATCACTAGATTTCGACCGGAAAAACCGTTGAAATTTCGGAGAAAACCTTTTTTTCTTTTTTTTCTTTTTTTGAGATCACATCATTTTTCGGACCAAAGTGCAGCATTTTCTCCGTCTATTTTGGACTTTACAAAACCACAATTCCGTCATATTTGAGCTGGCCCCGGGCCCACGTGCGGCTCTCGGCGCTCCTGGTTACACTTACTAACCATGTAATTGCCGGGCCGGATTTACATCGCGCTGGGCCCCTGGCATTTTGGAGATTTTCGCAACATCTTTCTGCCAAATGTAGGTGAAGACCGTAAAAAGTCTTTAATTTTGAGCGCAGGGCCCCTAGCTGGTACTGCGCCATATTGAGGTAAATCCGGCCTTGGATAATGCATTACGTTCATAAAAAGGCTAGATGTGATCGTGAGATAGCAACTTTTAGGACAAAAACTATCCATTTCTTCCAGGTTTACGTTTAAATTAGCTGGCGAAAATTGAATTGAGGGGGGTCCCGGGGCCCCTGGTCTTTAATTTTGATGTTCGCTACTGGTGTAAGCGAAAAATGCTAAAAAGAAACTGAAACTGAAGAAACAATCTTTTTTGTCACATTTTTGTCATTGGTGAAATTTTAATTGGTAGAGAGGCCCCCTTGGCTAAGCCTATGCTCCAATTGCGGAAAACAAAAAAGGTATTTGCGAATTTTCCGCGAGGTTTTTGGCGTTTTCCAAAAAAATTTCAACGGTTCAAAAATAGTGCTGTCCTTGTGCCGAGGACAGAGCAATTTTCGAGGACCTAAGGCTTCTAGGCCAAGGCCAAGGACTTGAAAATGCGTCCTCGAGAACGTCCTCGAGGACTCAACCTCTGTTTACAAACTGGTAAATCATAATTTAAATCCTGTGTCGGTAATTCAATAAAACTCTCAAGGTTGAGAACGATGTATAGGGGAAGCTAATGGAAGTTTGAGATAAGGTATAGGTACTGCAATTAAGTAACACTGAATTGCCCTTCCCCTATTCTTGAGCTTAGGCCTATATATTTTTGACGAAACAAATAAGCATTTTTCAATGAGCAATCAAATTTGACTTCCAATTTTTTTTTTGATACAAGACTTTTACAGTATTTTTGACAAATTACCCCCATCCCTTCATATCTGAGTGTTTTAAAATATGCTTTAAATCACTTTTAGTCTATTGATTGACTGATCCATATTTATCCTCCACTCACAAGGAAGCGACGGTGGTGCTTATATTCTGGACGAATCCTCTCTCGTTTAGGAGATGATCATTTTCCAGGTTTTCGGATTGACTTTTGACTTCTTTCCATTTAAATTTGCTGCTTGTTCGAAGCCACCAGTCGGAGATAATCATCGTAGATCGTCTTATCGAAGGACACAACAACGTGAGGGGTTGAACCCAGATCATGCAATCGGGGTTGTTATAAAAACGACGCCAAAAGTATTCCAGTGCAAAAGACAGTTTCAGAAGAGCTAAAAACGTGGTGTTTTCCTTATTTTACATTTTGGTCAGCAGGCCAATGGAGGGGGGGTCTATATCCAGTGCTTAAACTGTAAAATTTTGCATGGGGGGAACGCTTTTGTAGCCGTGACCAAACGCATTCGAAATACGGGTGCATTTCAGTAGAAATTTTGCTCTGAGCTCAGGTGTTGTCCCCAAATTCGATTGAAGACCCCTAAAAAATGGTCTTCGCCGCAATTTGCTGCTATATATGGCCGGTACTTGGGGTTTATTGGTTCTACCAGCCACTTTTTCATCTATTTGACAAGCCTCTTTTCGCAATGGAGAGCGCTGATGTCTCGCAGCGCCTCCGAGAGGGGGGCAGGAGAGACAACGGTACTACGGTAGTGTCTAAAGCTATTGCTAAAAAGGGCATTTTAACGTTTAACATTGGCCTGTAACAGTATCAAGTAGGCTTGCTAAGGATGGGCCGCTAAGAATAGACTCCTGCTGACTCCGAGGGTTTTGCATATGGGCCCCCGCTGACTAGCTCAGGACGGGCCCCCGCTGACTGCCTGCTGATTTCACGATTGTGGATAATTATTGCTGTAGTGTTTAACGCTGTTGCTAAAAAGGGCATGACAAGGTCTAACGCTATGGCCTCTAACGGAACCGGCATCAACTATAAAGTAAGTGAACTAACTGTTCAGAGCTGCTTAAAGAATTCCAATAAATTTCAACCTCAATTTTTTGGCATTTATCTAACGAAAGTGCCAGTCCCAGTTATTTAATTTGATGCCTGAGCCTAGATTTTTACAGGCAGTCAATGAAGTGCTGATCAATGGTATAAAGCATATAATACGAGTGCACTACTGAGGGCAGTGCAATATTTTTATAAGCATCCAATTATAGTGATCATCTGTTTATTCTCTTTTATTTGAGTTTTTATTTGTTTTTTGTCGGAAATTGTCGCTACGTTTCGTAATTTAAGGCTCCACGAAACGTGAACATGCTACGCGAGTATGTACCGTACTCAAGAAAAGAGTGGTTGCGCTACAAAAATCGTCATTTCTGCTTTCAGGTTTTTAGCAAATAATAATGTTGGGACTGAGACCGGGTTTTGTGACTTAGAGAAATCGCCAAAAAGGCTTAGCAAGCTCAAAAACTTCAATAAAGCCAAAGAATAGGCTAGGCTACCTTTATGGATTTTCGAAACTTCAAGAATTAATTTGGCTTTGAGTGAACTGAAAAATTAAACGAATATAAGTATTTATCGAAAAATTTGGCTTTTGTTTAATGGTAATGAAAACACTTATTTGCTGTGGTGTCGCTAGGGGGGGGGGGGGGGGGGGCGGCCGGCCTCGAGTGTCACCATTTTGGGGTGATACCATTATACAATGTGTTTGTGATGAAGACTTTTTGTTTCAATTTACTGGGTCTCGATCCACATACGCAACGCAAACCCACAAAGTTTTCGGCGAAGACCTTTTTTTTCTTTTTTTGGTCTTCACTTACTTTTAAACCTAAAACCCACTGAATTTTTGGCGAAGACCTTTTTTTTCTTTTTGGTCTTCACTAACAGAGAGGTGACATCATGCGTCACACATACAGGGTGATACCACGCACTCCCCGCCACTTAGTACACCAACTTAGGAGTTTCCAGTGTTCTGTTGATTTTTTGAGAGTTGTTATGGCAATTCTTTTGCTGCTGGCCAGTTTACAGCAACCAAAAATAAGTGTTGTAAAGAGTTCCATCCGAGGACGGAACACCGCGACGATGGTGTGAGCTGTGGCTGAACCACACTTTTAAATTAATCGTATGGTCGTCGTAAAAACGACTCTCTTTAAATTACTCGGCTACGATGCCAATAGACTTTCTAACAATTGAAGAATTTTGCAACTTTAATCACACTCTTGATTGGTTTAAATGCGCAAAATTGCATATTTTGGCGTACAATTGCCAGAAATTTTTCAGCGGCGCGGCTTCGCTCCCGCACCCCTTGCTGTAATTGTCGCTATTCAGCGTGAAAACGTCTTATTGAAAAGTCTTATTATGCTTACGCCGCTGGGTAATTAAATGAAAATCCAGAACGTGTGGCTTGCGAGGTTGAATTAAAATATAAGGCGGTCCAATATTTCAGCTGTCCCCGGACCCACGTTTGGCTCTCGGCGCCCCTGATGTCTCGTTAGGGGGACGCGGAAATCTCGATGGGGAGACGCTTATTCTCGACGGGGAACGCATTTTCCAGCGTCCTATAATTTAAGTAGATGCTATAGCCGCCTACAATTTAAGTAGTGGCTATAGTAGCTACAATTTTAGTGGCTATAGCCCCCCCCCCCCGGCTACGCTACAGCTGCAGATCGAGTGTAGACTGTAAAGTAATTATTGCGTTTGCATTATTTGGTTGTTATGCATCAACATAGTAGATCAGTACGGGAACGAACATTGTTTTGCTTTCTTCGATAGTTTTCTATAACCATTGGGTTCGACACCAAAACGGCACCTGCCAAGACCGAGATTGAGGCAGAGACCTGAGTTTAGATGCCAAGGCCGGGTTCGAGACTTCAGCCTAGCTTTGAAAGTTTTTCCTCAAAAACTGCAAAAGTTGTTTTGTACGAAAATGCGGCTTACTATAATTCGTGCAACCCCCGCTGATAAGCTTATTTTGTGCCAAACTTTTCATCAACATTTTGTTCCGATTCCGAAGGAAAAGAATGCCTTGTACATGCACAACAACTTAACCACTGATTTCTTGAGTCTTGAGTTTTACTGTCAACTACTGTAACTTACAGAGGTGGAGTCGAAGACAAAAGGCTCAAGGCCAAGCACCCAAAAAAAAAATCTGAGGCCTAGGACTTTTCTACGAATCCGAGGACTTTTCGACGACAGAGCCTATTGAGGCCAAGGACAGTAGGCCTACTGCTCAAGGCCAAGGACCACGGGCACAACGCGCAAGTGTTCTCCAGAAAAAAAAAGAAAAAGGTGTTCGCGCAGAAAATCGCAAATTTTCCGTCAAATTTCAGGCGAAAAAAAAGAGTCAAGATCTTGGCCTATTTTTAACAAAACAAAAAATAGTGCTGCCCTCGACCGAGGACAGGGCATTTTTGAAGGCTTGTAGGTTTCAAGGCCAAGGACTTTAAAAAAGTAGGTTTTCAAGGCCAAGGACGTCCTCGAATACTCCACTCCGATCAGGTTTCGGAGTCGTTCAAACAAAAAACTAGCGATTGTAAAATAATTATACGCAACTGTCTGAAACAACAACGACACAACAAGCGATTGAAAATTGCTATTGCTGTCGCAATCAGTAGCGTAGCCAGGGGGGGTGGAAAGGGGGGCTTAGCCCCCTCTCCCATTGGCCTGTCAACCAAAATGCAGAATAAGGAAAATACCACGTTTTTAGCTCTTCTGAGTTTTTTGGTTTTTTAACTGTTTTTTTTTTTGCGCTGGAATGGACTAAAAAGTGATATAAAGTATCTTTTTAAACATATATTCAGGGGGGGAGCTACTTTGTCAAAAATTAAAGTCACAAATTAATGAAAACTTTGAAAAATGTCCAAAAATAAACAATAAAATTTCATTGCTAATGTAAAAACGTCAAACATAAACTTTATCAACAAATATATTATAAACTCAGGAATAAGTGGGGGGGGGGGCTATTCAGTGTTAGTTAGTTACCAATCACTTCTCTCAAATGTCTTTCCATTAGCCCCCCCCCCCCCAACTATTTTTCTTTATAAAATATAGACGAAATAGATTACTCCGTGTGAGTTTTATTGAATGATAAGATTTTATGATTTACCAGCATGTAAACAAGAGAACTACAATGCTATCATTAGCCACCTCCCACATAGCCCATTAATGCAACCAGTTGAATCATGTTGTGCTGCCAATTTCTATGCCACGTTTTAAAAGCAATATTTTTTATTACAATAGCCCTAAAATTATGTTATTTTTGCAAAAAAAATGCAAAATTTTCGAGCAAAAAGTTTCGAGCAGACCTCCAAAATACCCCCCCCCTCCATTGCCAATTTCTGGCTACGCGCCTGATTGCAATTGTTATTGACAGCAACAATTGCTATGGCTATTGATAGGGACTAGCAATTATACAAAAATATAGTGTTTCTTTTTGAAAATTTTGAGATATTTTGATTTATTTTTGCGTGTGAATCAAATAGCAAAACACGTTGTAAAATGATTTATAAAAGGCTCATAGCTTGTGGGCTTGTATGACAACCAGTCAACCAGCATTCTTGCTGCTTTCCTTGATAGGTTTTTGAAAGAAAGTGATGTTGACTATAGTCAAATTGCATTTTCAAAAAAAGAATATGCAAATGTGGGGTTCAGACCTGAAAAATGGGGAAAAGAATTAGGTGAAGGAGGCTTGTAACTATATCGCGGAAAAGTTTACAAAATGTTGTACAGTATTTTCAAAAATTATTTTTTAGGTTTTTGAAAACTAGATGAAAAATGCAACATATTGATATTTCATGTTTTGACTTTTTTTCTAGCATAAACAGGTAAAAAGATATTAGCAAAAAGATTGTGATCAATGAAGCATGACGCGTGCACAGTTTGAGCTTGTTGGCAGGGCATGGTATGGAATGAAAGACGATTTTTCCGTATTCCATATTGGCATTTTTCTTCCATTTCCATTCCATACTAAAAATCTTCCATTCTATCCTAAAATTTTCTTCCATACTCCATTCCATGCTTCCATACCAAGGTGAGTTTAGACCGGAAGCCACGCGTAATTTGTATTGTACTTTTGCAACGTTAAGCGTACCTTTGCAAGCAGTGCCGTCGCTACGGGAGGTCGTGCCCCCCAACCCCTAACGACTGCTTGTGCCCCCCCATTTTGGTTTACTTAACCTACTGTTTTTGGAACATCACGCAACGACAAGACAACAAGCAATAAAGGAAAAAGGAATAACTACGTTTAAACATAATTCTCCTTCAAAGTTTTCTCGATTTTTTGCAAAATTGTTGGCAACGTACTGCTGTACACAAATCTGACGCATTATTTCGTCTTATTTACCCGCTTTTACGGATGTGTCGCGGAAGAGACATGTAAGCCAGCAAAATCGTTACCGGCACTTTGTTAGTGACTATTACATGAAACCATACGTAAAAACATTTTTCTTTCTAAGGCCAGCTGTTTTGATTTTAGAGCTCACTCAACATGTTGAAGTCGGAGTGGCGCAACCACGGTGAAGGGGCTTAGGCGCTTTTAGCCAAGTTACTAAGAAAATTTAACCTCAAAATACGAATGTTTAAACGTGTTTTAGACTTGGACTAAAGCAAGAGGGGTGGGAGCTCCAAAGGTGCGGAGCAATTTAGTTCTTTGAAACGACTTCTGAATTTTAACAATTTAGTTATTTATACATGGCTTCAAAAAGTGCGAAACGTGATTAAAATGGCTTTAAAATTGCTATTTTTTTAAGCACAGAGCTGGACAGCGCTGTTTCGAGCTTTTAGCTCTCATCGGCAGCCCTCAGCTATCTTTTTCAAAGGTATTCCCAGCTGAACAAACATCTTGGCCTAACTGGCAAACCTTAATGGCTTGCAGCAAGGCAGATGCTTTAGTACGTCAAGATATTGCAGTTGCTATTTTTTTGCTGCAAAATCGCAGAAATTGCCCAGCGGCTGGGGGCTCCGCCCCCAGGCCGCCGTAAACAGTTACTAAGTATTTAGTCACTATGCACATCTGTGACACACTTAAGTTGCATCAGTTTGTTCAGCACGGCACTTGGTACAAAAGATAATTCATAGGCAGTTTTGGTACAAAAACAAGTTACTTTTGGTTCACCTCTCAGCAAAATCGTGGGTGCACGTCTGGTAGCATATTCACTGCTGTAGATAAAATTTTCAAGCGATTATGGGCCACAGACAAAACGAGATAAGAAACGCTGCCGGCCTTATTTTAAAAATACGCATAATTGTAGCCGTACAAAATATGAAGATCAGTTTTCATATGAAAATTTTAGTGCCCCCTCCAATTTTGGCTAGCGCCCCCTCACTTTGTTTGCTCTGGCAACGGCACTGTTTGCAAGTAGTCGCTTGCAAAGGTAAGTAGCATGATACTATGCATCTCTTTCCATAGTAGAAGCACTATCGCAATGAGCCACCATAAAAATTCACTCAGCATAAAATATTAACCACGCAATCAACAGACAATATAGGTTGATAGGAATGCAACTATGCACTGATTTTAATGATTGCAAGTATGTAATTACACAAACTATGAAACTTGGCATAGCCAAACTGCCAAAAACATTTTACAAAAATACTAAAAAAAACTTTAAACGCCAAAAAAACAACAAAGAATTATTTAGTTCATTCAAGGATAGAAAAGTAAATGCAAATTTTTGCTACGGTGAAAGAAAAAGTTTTGTCACTTGGCAAATTCAGTGCCGTTGCTATACGGTGGCCTTATCCTCCATCTTGGTTTATTAAAAATACGTTTTTCGGAACATCATGTTAGGTCGAGAAAACCGACAATGATTCAAAAAGGAATAATAACATTCAATCCTACCCAGGGCCTGCGAGAGGGGGGTTCAGGGGTACATCGTACCCGGGCCCGGGCTTAGGGGGGCCCGGGATCAAGGGGCCTGGAAGAGTTCATGTTTCCGCGTTAAGTTTTGGTATCGCACCATAACACCGTAATCAAACTTGCCTACAGCAAAAATATCAGTCAGCCTGTTTAGTACTAATAATTGGTCACAGCCTTTAGGGCATCCAATAATGGCCGATTTGATTAAAATAAGAGGAAAATGTATCAAAGCCATACACTTGCACCGAAATTAACGTTTTGTTACATTTTTCTGACTTGACAGCCCTAATTCTACAGTATAACAATGTACGAGGAAGGCGCGTAGCCAGGATTTCGAAAAGGAGGGGGGGCTTTTTTGAAAGAGTGAGACAACTGTAGGCCACCTTAACCCGAATTTTCATTGCTCTTGAATCAGATTCAAACGGTTTATCCGAAATTGAGACGGATTTTTCTGCTAAAATTGGAAATTCAAACGGTTTTTCCGCCCAAAAACAGGTGATCTGCAACAAAAAAAAAAAAAAAGATCTTCACCGAAATTGAGACGGATTTTTCGGCCGAAATCGGAAATTCACACAGTTCTTCCGGCCGAATCACGGCAACTCCTTCACAGCTTCGGCACTCAAATCCCTTCGGGGGTGGGGGGCTGTTTTCATTTTTTGAGCAAAAATCGGCCTCAAAAGCACCAAAAACGTGCAATTTTGCACACTTTTCAGACCAATGGGGGGCTCGAGCCCCCCAGCCCCCTCCCCCTGGCTACGCTACTGGTACGAGGGATATTTCATTTCCAGAGATCCAAAAGCATTTCAACCTCAGAGAGCGGAGTCAAAGGTGACATACTATACTACTATCATCAAGTAACTCACTCTATATGTGCTCCTGCCTTATTTTCCTTCTATATCGATCTAGCCTCTAACTCAATCTAGGCACTGGTATATTACCGTACATTAACAAATAAACTTATCGTCAAGATAATCAAGATCTTGGGTAGGGAATATTTTTTCCGACTAGCTAAATTGTTAAAACTTTTATCAGTAAAATATTTGGATTTGCAGTATTAAAGTCATTATACAGTATTGTAAAATATTGTGTCAATGTCATCATCCCCCACTTCACATACTTTCTTTCATGTATGTCACGTTTTCTACAAGTCAATTTAAGCAAGTTTGTTGCTGGGATGTTGATCAAATGCTGTATTTTACCCTCGAGAAATATAAAGTGCTAAAGCTTCCGGGGCTCTGCCCCGGACCTCGCTGGGGGAGCTCACAGGGCTCCCCCAGACCCCCTAACTGGATTTAAAACAATTTTATGTCTAGTTGTGTTTTTTCATAAGTCCTAACGGTATGCGAATATCGTTATCCTCTAACTTTTAAATGAAGATCTACAACAATCGGACAAAAAAATGATCTAATGGCATGGGCCCCGATAAGGCTTGGGGGGCCCAATAAGATTTGGGGACCCGGTATCGACCTTCGTACCCCCCGGAAAATTTTCTCTCTAAGGCCCTAATCCTACCTACTTGATTAAAGTTACCTAGCCTACATTAGCAGTGAATTGAAGTTTTTTAAATACCGAAAGTTTAATGGTTCAAGTTTGAAACACCAGATTTAACATCCTCAGTTAACACCTTTGAACCTAATCACTAATAGGTCATCAAGTAGCAATTACGCAAGTCATGTTAATTTCAAAACCATGAACGTTTGCATCGTATTCAATTCAAAGTATTCTAAGCCCGGAGCCAGTGTTTCTCAAACTATAAGTCGGAATGCACTACGAACCGCTAAGCATTTACGAATTTAACGGCAGAACTACGAGGGCAAAGGGGGCTTCAGCCCCCCAAGACAAGTCACTTAAAAAATTTAACTCTAAAAGGCAAGTGTTTGAACGTGTTTTTGAATTGACTTGTGGGTAAAGTAAGGGCTGGAAGGGCGAAGCAATTTAGCTTTTCTCAGTGACGATCGGTGGCAAAAAGTTTTGGGTATTCAATTAAAAATTTATTGCGTGGTTTATTTTCGTACATGAAGTAATTGCGCTTCCGGTCTGCGCATATAGAATTATGTCCATACGTATATAGGTGGCATTTGATATTTATACTGTGTGTGTACTGCACTATTTAAAAATAAAAATTGAAAGACTGAAGGTGAATTTACACAGTATCCGTTTTTCGTACGTTTTTTACGTTTTTGCTTCTTCTTGACAAAGTATTTGCTTTTTCATCCGCATTTTTATGTGTCCATATCCGCACTTACCAGACAGTCACATACTGGACAAAAGTTTTCCGAAAAATTTTTTTTGTAAAGGGGTACAGCTCTATTTCGAAATATCGCTCTTATCATTCACACACAAAATTTTTGAACAAAATTTTTATTTATATACAACAGTCTACTTAGTGGTGATATGGACTTATAAAAATGTGGATGAAAAAGCGCATACTTTTTCAAGGAGAAGCAAAAACTTAAAAAAACGGACGAAAACGGACGAAAAACGGATACTGTATAAATTCACCTTAAGTTTGACTGAAGGGAGTAGCAAAAACACGTATGGGAGTAAAAAGTTTTGGCTCGAATTGAGGGTAGCGTAGCTGAAGTTAATTTTTCTCGTCCCGCTTCAGCTGTTGAGTGAAATGAGGTGTAGTGTAGGTGTAGAAAATTGAAAAAGATAAACTATAACTTCTACGCTCAATGCTACACTCAATTCAAGCAATTAATTAAAACTTTTAACACCCCTTACCTCATCCAATGATCAGTTGCTTATGAAAAGCAAAGAAATAGTACAAGCTGAAACAGCTTTGGCCGTTTGATTAGAAATTCAAACAAAACTGTTTACTACAAAGGGCAGAGCACTAAAATCGACAAAGTTTCAGAATTACTGCAGATGCAAGAAAGTCATTTAAAAGTAAATTCCATTCGCTTTTCCGCTGAAGCAAATTCTGTTCTGACTGAATCCTGAAAAGATTTGGTTTCCACGACTTCCGCCAGTAATTGTGACTCGATGGATATAAGGCCTAAATCTGAAAGTCTGTCTTGTTCCATTTTATTTTGATAAAATGATTTGATGCGTTTTACAGAGGAAAAGATCTTTCAACGGGTCAGGGTCTACTTGCAGAAACGATTGCTTTTTTTTTCTTCAAAAGTTTTTTGAGTGAAGGAATATCCCAATAAACTATACGCAGCGAAGTATATTGCTGTTGTAATTTACTTTGACGAATTTTAAGTTTTCCTCATAGTAGGTTATTTTTGCTAAAAAACCTTGCAAGTCTTGTACTGTCAATTGTTTGATACGGAGAAAGTATTATGATCTTTCAGGGTAGTTAATTTAATTGACAGGTCTGTAACGGTCGATCACGCAACCACAGGCGCAAGCAGTCGAAAGTAAGGTAATCACGCTCGCTATCTGAAAACCTAGGATGACGTCAATCGTGACGTTTCTTCACTTGACCAAATTTGATTGGTTAATACAGAGGCGGGGAGTTACATGGCTTCCTTTTGCTACGCCATTTTGGGTTTTCACAACTTCGCTTTGATACCTTTCAGCGCAGTCTAGCTACAGCGACTGCATATCGACCGTTTAGCGCCACAATGCTGAAAACTTAAATAATTGACTGCCTGCCACTAGGTTTCGCCAATTGCTACGCAGAATACGCTATGCTTGTAGCCAACTAGCCACGAAAAAAAATAACCAAAATGTAAGATACTATTTAAAAGGTATATTATTTTGAATAAATACAGATGAGATGATTTTGTTTGGGTATTCAAAGAATACCCTGATGCCCCTCACCGATCGTCACTAGCTTTTCTACTGGCTTCTAAAAACGTGTGAAACGTGATCCAAATGGCGTTGAAATAGTTATTTTTTTCTCGAAAAATCAAAAAATTGCCCAGCGACAGTGGCTTCACCCCAGACCTCCGTTTACACGAGATGATTGAGTTGCAGCACTTTGCTCAGCTTGCCACCCAATCCAGGCATTTTTCAAACAAAAAAACTTTAATATCCAAGCCCCCTACTTTAGCAAAATCTTGGTTGTACGCCTATTCATGAGTGTGTCGTATAGAGTAGAAATGTAGACCAACAAAATCGTTTATTTCGTTTTTAAGAAAACCAGCTGTTTTTGTTTTTTTAGAGCACCTCAAGGTTGTACAGGTCGCAGTCGCGGCTGCAGATAGACTTTTCAAGTGACTAATTATGGGCCAGAAAGAAAAAGAACTAAGAAACGCTACTGGGCTTGTTACAGGAAAACTTGGCCACAGTCTTAAAACGTGGGCAAAACCGATCGGAAAGAGATGACTCGTCACGCACACCCAAGTTCACAATTTGAACAGCTCACTATTGGCTAAGGTGCACAAATCACAATCAATAAAAGTGTAGAATGGACGTCTTTCGAATAATAGTTGACGCTCGACACTTTGACCTTTGACGTTTTGACTTGAAACTTTGACGTGAACTCTGATGTGAACTTTGACGGTTTTCTAAAATAAACACAACACAATGCAATAGAAAGCAAGCACAGATCGGTTTTAACAGTGTAAAACAATTAACATTTTTTATGAGTGAATTAACATTATTTCAGCTTCAGGCTTTTACGTATAGCATTATCAGAAAAAAGAAACAATTATCAAAGCAAAATAACTTATCCAAACTCGCAATACAACTTTCACAAATTAATCAAACATTGAAAATAAATGCACAAAACTCACCAACTATTTGAGACGGTAATGCACAAAATTCGTATCAAGAATCGATACAATCAAACAGTTGATTTATCTCACATCTACTTCAACACTTGAGTCAATTGAAATAATTTGGCATTTTTGCAAGGACATTTATAGAGAAAAATTATAAAGAATAGAATAAAAACTATGTGGAAATTTAAGGGAAAAAAGGCTATTTTTCGTAAACATTGTCCAAAACAAGTAGTGGGTGAATAATTCATCGCCTCCGGCTGGACTAATCATATTGAAAAATACTAAGACGAAAGCAAAACAGTAATTAACTTATCACTACATTTCCGTTAATACTAGTAAAATCAAGATACGCAAACAGAGAAAGTAACTTGTTTTTATCCCAATCCACTACGCACCATTAGGGGTCAAGAAAGAAAAAACTAAGCATGACTAAGCAAAACAATTTGCTTACTACGAACGGCTAAAGTAAACATGATATCTTATCAATGATTGATATTGGCGTGCCTTTTCTCATGTTACAAAAGGTTTTCTGTTCGAATACATAGTGGTTGGAATCTTGAAAGGCGAAAGGTTTTTGTTTGAATCCAAAGCAAGCTAACGTGCTGTAACAGGACTTACATGTTTCTTTTTTAGACATGATCACAAAATTTTGAAATTGCACATAAATTGTAAAGGTACAAGACATAGGCGTAGCCAGGGGGCCTGGGCCCCCCCCCCAATCGAAATGCTGCCAATGATAAACATGTCACAAAAGACTACTGTTTCTTCAGTTTCAGTTTTTTTAGCATCTTCGCGCACAAATAGTACACGCGTACAACAGTAATTAACAACTAGATGGGAGTTTGCCAGCAAACCCAGTGAACGACCGACGCACAGCTAATGCTGTGACGCTCAAAAGTACTTTTTGTCTACCGTAAAATCAGCAATTATTCAAAAATATCTGATTATGGAACCTCCAGAAAAGTTGAGTCAAAAGATTTGTCAGTTAAATATCTCCTGAAATCATAAAACACTGTCACCCTAGCTTGAGCCGTTCAAAAATTGATTTTTGGGGGTCCATTTGGGGGGTCCCTGGGGGGGGGTGGCACCCCCAAACTATGTCAAAATATTTGTCTGTTGAATATCTGCTGATATCAAAACAGACTGGCACCCAAGTTGAGCTTTTCAAACAATTCATTTTTGGGGGTCCATTTGGGGGGTCCCCAGGGGGGTGGCACCCCCAAACTATGTCAAAATATTTGTCTGTTGAATATCTGCTAATATCATAAAACACTGGCACTCTAAGTTGAGCCGTTCAAAAAATTGATTTTTGGGGGGTCCATTTGGGGGGTCCTCGAGGGGGTGGCACCCCCAAACTATGTCAAAATATTTGTCTCTCAAATATCTACTGATATCATAAAACACTAGCTGGCACTCTAAGTTGAGCCGTTCAAACAATTGATTTTTGGGGCCCCATTTTGGGGGGTTCCCGAGGGGTGGTACCCCAAACATGTCAAAATATTTATCTCTTAAATATCTACTGATATCAAAAAAAAACTGGCGCCCTAGGTTAAATCGTTAAAAAAATTTATTTTGGGGGGGTCCCCGAAGGGGTGGTACCCCCAAATTATGGTAAAATATTTGTCTCTTAAATATATACTGATAACAGAAAAAACTGGCACCCTAGGTTGAGCCGTTCAAAAATTTGATTTTTTGGGGCCCCATTTTGGGGGGGGTTTCCGGGGGGGTGGTACCCCCAAATCATGTCAAAATATTTTTCTCTTAAATATCTACTGATATCAAAAAAAATGGCACCCTAGGTTAAATGGTTAAAAAACTTGTTTTTGGGGGGGTCCATTTGGGGGGGTCCCCGGGGGGGTGGTACCCCCAAATTATGTCAAAGTATTTTTCTCTTAAATATCTACTGATATCAAAGAAAAATGGCGTCCTAGGTTAAATCGTTAAAAAATTTATTTTTGGGGGGGTCCATTTGGGGGGGTCCCCGAAGGGGTGGTACCCCCAAATTATGTCAAAATATTTGTCTCTCAAATATCTACTGATAACAGAAAAAACTGGCACCCTAGGTTGAGCCGTTCAAAAATTTGATTTTTTGGGGGGGTTCCCGAGGGGGTGGTACCCCCAAACCATGTCAAAATATTTATCTCTTAAATATCTACTGATATCAAAAAAAAACTGGCGCCCTAGGTTAAATGGTTAAAAAATTTGTTTTTGGGGGGTCCATTTGGGGGGGTCCCCGGGGGGGTGGTACCCCCAAATCATGTCAAAATATTTGTCTCTCAAATATCTACTGATATCAAAAAAAACTGGCACCCTAGCTTGAGCCGTTCAAAAATTTGATTTTTTGGGGCCCCATTTTGGGGGGGGTTTCTGGGGGGGTGGTACCCCCAAATCATGTCTAAATATTTCTCTCTTAAATATCTACTGATATCAAAAAAAAATGGCACCCTAGGTTATATGGTTAAAAAAATTTGTTTTTGGGGGGGTCCATTTGGGGGGGTCCCCGGGGGGGGTGGTACCCCCAAATTATGTCAAAATATTTGTCTCTCAAATATCTACTGATATCAAAAAAAACTGGCACCCTAGCTTGAGCCGTTCAAAAATTTGATTTTTTGGGGCCCCATTTTGGGGGGGTTCCCGGGGGAGTTGCCCCAAAAAAATTTC
This sequence comes from Trididemnum nubilum, assembly GCA_963965965.1. Lineage (NCBI taxonomy): Eukaryota > Metazoa > Chordata > Ascidiacea > Aplousobranchia > Didemnidae > Trididemnum > Trididemnum nubilum. Next base: position 32,001,362 of record OZ014489.1, on the reverse strand, counting down.
AGGAGACACAATTGCGTATGTACCTCAACAACTTCACACAAAAATTAGATTTCTATGTTTTGTGGTTTAGGAGAACTCGAGCGTACAAGATTTAGAAAGAAAAAAAAGGAAAAAAAAGGAAAAAAAAGGAAAAAAAAAAAGGAAAAAAAAGGAAAAAAAAAGGAAAAAAATAAGAAAAAAACCTCATCGCGGCCGAAAGTGGGTTGGTAGGGATGAAAGGATATCTTAAGACATATAACCATGAGAAATATTTTTTGCCGTACTTAAGCCGTTTTTGACTTAGACCGCTTTTTACGCCAAACTTTCGGGGCGGTTTTCGGGTCATAAACCCGAAGTCACGTGACCGATTGCCTCGAAATTTGGTACAAACATAAAACTCATTAATCTCAAACTGCTGTCAAAATTTCATGTAGTTAGACCAAACGGTTCTCGAGTTATAAGCAAAAGTCTGAAATCTCGCACTCATTAGTTAGAAAATGGCCGAGTAAAAACAAAGGAACACGCGACGCGAGCGTCGGTCGTTCCAATAATATTGATCCAGGAGGCTTGGGCCCCTCAATTTAATTTTTGCCAACCAATTTAAACGTATAACCCGAGAGAAATTAAGGGTTTTTATCCTAAAAGTTGCTAACTGAGGCCCTCATCTAACCTTTTTATGAACGTAATGCAATAACCAGGGACGGATTTAACATACGGCAAATTCCCAGTGGCTCCGCGATCATATAAGACTTTTTTTTGTCTTCACTTTTATTTGGCAGAAAAATATTGCAAAAATCCCAAAGTGCCAGGGGCCCAACACAGTGTACATCCAGCCCGGGCAATAACATGGTTAGTAGGCGTAACCATCTATTGTACATTTTTCAGTAACGATTCACCTCCACCTCGCCAGTTTTTATGCAACAAAATACTTTTGAAAAAAATTAGCAATAGTAAGGGAATACATTATTGAACAAAATTTTGAATTGAGAGGGCCTGAGCCCCATGGCCTTATATGTACTCCTATAACTGGTTGTTTTCATGACAAAACAATAATCTCTGAGGAAAATATTCTACTGGGTTGTTATTTACTGCTAAAATAGTGTTTTGCAGGAGGCAATGTACTTTACTTCCCCTACTTGGGCCAAATCACTTACAAAATTTAGCCCCAAAATGCAAGATTTTAAACGGGTTTTGGACTTAGATAACAAGCAAAACAAGGATTGAACAAATCAATTTTTTCGATATTGGCTTTCAAATGTTAAAAATCTAGTACTTTCAAATGGCTTTGAATACGTGCAAAATGTGATCCAATGGTGTAAAACAGCTTTTTTTTTCAAAAAATTACGGAAAATCGCCAAGCGGCTGGGGGCTTCGCCCCCAGACCCCTATACCCTCCGGCGGCTGGGGGCTCCGCCCCCAGACACCCTCAATGATACGTTTGAATTACGATACACTCCTTTACTGAACTACACGTCTCCCAATTTAAGACATTCCCACAGTTTAACTATTGGTTTAAGCCCTCTCCTTGAACCAGTTCCTAGTTACATGCCAACACTAAGCCACGGCTTCTGATCTCCATTCTACGATATTATTGCCCCCACAAAAATTTTCTCTTTTGAGGTTTCTGATGACGTCATTGTATGTGATTTGTGGTTTGGGGCCCCCCCCCAATAAAAAATCCTGGCTACGCCTATGGTTCAAAATGAGTTTTAATGTGAAAAAGTTCAGTCTATTTTTGTGCCCCTCACTTCGTTTGCTCTGGCAACGGCGCTAGACAAATTGTCATTTTCAAAACAAAAATTAAGCCAGTCAGCATCAATGCAGCTTCAAATTGCGATGAACATATTGTATGATCTGATGATGCAATGCCTACACTGTTTGCGCAATGTTCATGACCGAATTACCTTATTAATTTGTCGACAGATGATTAGCTGCTACACGCTTCCTAATATTTATAGTTATCACTATCTGTATATATTTTTCTGTAAAATAAATGCCAATAGCGAAATCTAGTATGGAATTGATATGAAAGTATGGCAGATTGTCTCCCATTCCATTCTTGAAATCTTCCATTTTATTCCATTCTGGCATCTTCCATAATCCATACCGAAATTTCCGTTTCATTCCATTCCATTTTTCATTCCATTCCATACCATGCCCTGCTTGTCGGAATCGGTGGTAAAGACAAAGGGTTAAAGCAAATAAGAAATAACACGCTGCGAGTTTTGTGCCTGTAACTTAAACTTCCTGTCTAAAAAAAAAGGCTTGCGCCAGACCAACTGGTAATCTTGCGCCAGCGTTACGCCGATTGTTGTAGCAGCTCTTCAACTCGCGCCGCCACGCCAAAGTGACAAATTTTCCGCGCCGGAGACCAAATGGGCCACTCCATTTTGTTATGAAGCAGCTCAACAACTTTACAACTTCACAAAAAAGTTAGTTTTCGATTGCAGCTCAACAACTTTACTCAAAAATTAGATTTCGATGTTTTGTGGTTTAGGAGAAGAAGAGCATACGAGATTTAGGAAGAAAAAAAAGGAAAAAAATAGAAAAAGAAACAGAACAAACCTCATCGCGGCCAAAAATGGGTTGGTTGGAATGAAAGGGTATCTTAAGACATACAACCGTGTAAAATATTTTTTGCCGTACTTAAGCCGTTTTTGAACGAGATGGCTTTTTTACGCCAAACTTGCGGGGCGGTTTTGGGTTCTAAAACCAAAGTCACGTGACCAATTGTCTCAAAATTTGGTACAAACATACAAATCAATAATCTCAAACTGCTAACGAAATTTCATGTAGCTAGACCCAACCGTTCTCGCGTTATGAGCAAAAGTCTGAAATCTCACATTCATTTGTTTGAAAATGCCCGAGTAAAAACAAAGAAACCCACGACGCGAACGTCAGTTGCTCCAATTAACTAGAACGTGACATCGCAAGCGATATCTGGGGACTTTGCAGCATTATCCAACTTTTACTGAACTTTATTGAGCTTCAATATAGTGATCGGATTGCTTTGATAATGAATTTGCAAAAATGTAGTCATGGATAGTCAGATCAATAATTTAAATGATCCCCTTCCAACTTTTGTTTCACTAACTTAAATCGCTTTGTGGTTATTCGCAGAGGTGGAGTCGAGGACATAAGGCTCGAGGCCAAGGCCAAGGCCAAGGACACAAAAAAAATCCGAGGCCAAGGACAGCCTTTCCGAGGACAGACACTCTCGAGGCCAAGGACAGGAATGCTCGAGGCCAAGGCCAAGGACCAAGGACACAAGCGCAAGTGCTCTCCAAAAGAAAAAAAGGTTTTCACAAAAATTTTTCAAGCGATCTCCACAAAAAAACGTTTTCCAAAAAATTTTTCAACCGCTCCACAAAATTTTAACAATTCAAAAAATACTGCTGTCCTCGAGCCGAGGACAGGCCAATTTTCGAGGACTCGAGGCCTCGAGGCCAAGGCCAAGGACTTGAGCTTCGAGGCCAAGGCCAAGGACTTCAAAATGTGTCCTCGAGGACTCCACTTCTGGTTATTCGAGTTCAAAATTTAAATCTCTCGACGTTATCAAAAATAATCGAGTAACGTCATTCAAAAAGCTAGCAAAGCAGTTTACAATACAACGTCATATCTCAGCACTTTTTCAAGTTCTTAAACAGTTTTTCACTCCATTTGAAATAACATAAAGCGGTCTTTAAAATTGCAGCGACTAACAAGCAAATTTCGCTACATCAACGAAACTTATAGTTACGTATGATTCTGAAAACGTTCTTTCGCATTGCAATTCAACACATTATAGTATTGGTTATTCCAGTGGCGTCACTAGGGGGGCGCCCACCCCAGGTGTCTCCATTTTGGGGTGACACCATCGTTAAAAATTAAAATCATTAAAAATAATCTGCCCTGCTTTTCAACTAGTGAATGAAGACCCAATTTTAAATCTTTGTTTGTGCATTTGTGTCTGATTAATTATTGGTTTTTGCAATCTTGCGACTTATATTGAAAAGATTATTTGTCATTGTCTAATCGGTGTTTAAGTCAAATTACTGAGTAATTATTATCCTTTGTTAAAAATAAGCTGTTTATTAGCGCAACTACAAAGGCCGTATTTTAGAATCGTTGGGTTAGAAGGTTTCTTTTCGAGCATTATTTGTTTTTCAAGACGACTGTAGAATGGCAGCTGCCAACCTTTGTTTGTTAACTTCCGATCTTTGGATGCTAGAAAAGGGCGATTCCATATGCTATTACTGCTTGGAACTATTTAAACGTGCTTGGAGCCTGGGAGCTCAGTAGTGACAAAAATGAATGAAGTGAACAGTGTCAGTTTTTAGTGAAACATGTTAAATGCTGCTTAACTTGGGTAAATTGCGTTTTGCGATCCCTTCCTCTCCATCCTTGTTTATGGATTTGACTATTGACTGGGAGGGAACAGAGTTGTAGATTGAAAGAAAGGCCCTGAATTGGTCTTTACATCGTATTTGAGACTACTTCGTTTTTTCTGTATTTTTTTTTTATACAATATAATAATAAATTCCATTAAAAATCAGTGAATCAAGTGTTCAGCTGTCCGAAGGAGAAAGGGATTGGGAGAGTTTGGCATAGCTCTCCTACGCGTTATTGAAGTTGGCTATAATACTCCGCATCATTGCCCTGCAGAAAACACAAAAAGGTTCTGATTGGCAAGTCTTAGCAGATCTTCAAATTTAAGAATTAAGCTTTAAAGAGAAACGGTTTGGCAAACTGACACATGTCGCGAGACCTGGTTTCAAGAACTTTATCGTTCGTAACAATCATATTATGAAGTGAAACCATATCTCTTCTGATTTGTGGTGAATAATCTTTTTTCCGTCCTCATTTGGACCGCAAACCAGCCAATTTAGCGGCGAAGACCTTTTTTTTTGTTTTGTTTTGGATTTCACACATTTCTGTGCCGAAAACTTACTAATTTGACGACGTGACCTTTTTTTTTTGGTCTTCATTTATTTTTGGACCGAAAAGCGGTGACACCACGAAATCCCGCCCCGGGTGCCACCATCTTTAGCAACGCCATTGCAACAGAGTGCGATATCACTCGTATAATGCCACCGATGAATTGAGCTTGAATTAGAATCGCTGCCTAAAGCAAAATCCTTTTACTTTTCTCATCGAACATTGCATTCCTCAGTCAGCGAAAAATTTTTTCAAACTCATGCCTGTTGTGACGACGCAGATTGGTACGGAGTCAAACGGAGTAAATAGTATTTTCGCGAAAAAAGGGAATTGAGGAGAAATATTTGGGCCACCTCTTTATTTGCTCAAGTAATTCTCATTTCTTCAGTAAAAAGATTTCAAACATTATATCTTTTTAACTATCGGAGCTATTTTAGCTTGCTTTATTCAATTGGTTTGTAGCTCTTAAATATCATTTCAGTTGAAGGTATAAATGGTAGGCCTACAGTCTTTGTTTTTTTCAATTCTACTTTGCTATGGGTTCAGACGGCATTTATCTTTCAATCAAAGTAATCAAAAATATGTCTTGTATGTAGGACTTAGGTGCAAGTTCAAAAACACGTCTATACGGTGTAGTTCAATGCGCTGCCTACATTTTTTTGTGTGCATAGACCAATGGTTTTCAAACTTTTTTAAATTGTTGCACACTGAGAATGTTTAATTCGACTGCTGTCGACCACTAAGCATTTGGCATTTAGATCTATTAAATATCAGCGAAGCTAGTCGCACAATGACGCCAGCATGGATTTGATTGGTTTTTACAATAAAGTGGATCTAATATTCAATTAAACTGGCCTTTGTTTCATTATCACGATACCATCATAGAACATCATCAACATTGCTGCAAAAGCGTTTAGAAACTACTATTTTCAAATTATCACCAAAAACTTAACAAAATGCAACATCTCAAACCTTTCCGCGCTCAAAAATAAGAGAAAATTTGCTGACCATAAATTTTAAAATAATATTGTCCTTAGTCCTTGGCATCGTTGGCCTCAGAGGTCAGTTCTCGAAAAGTCGGACCTTGGTTATCCTCGGATTTTTTTGAATCCTTAGCTTTGGCCTCAAATGTTGAATCTTCGACTCCATCTCCTGAAAATACCGTAGTCGTTACTTCTCAGAAAAAGTAGTAAGTAATTTGCATAGGTGGGCACAAGTCCGTTAATCGTTAATCCGTTAATAACGAAGCTAACTGTTTCTTGAACTCGTTAATCCGTTAAAAAGTTTTTTCATGTTAACGGACTAAATTAACTTCCGTTAAGTTCTCTTAACTTCCGTTAAGGTTTTTGTCGTTAATATCTTGCACCATTCATTCACCGTACCGGTACAAACCAGTTTGCACTGGTAACACTTTTTGCATATTAGCACGAGTTTTATAGAAGAGAGCAAAGAAAGGAGCTCTTTTTTGTGGCAAATAACAAGCTGCAGCCTCATAGATCTATTAGTTATCGCTGTTCGCACTTTCCAAAGATTTTCCGATCGCAGCTTCGTTAGTGCATTTGAACTTATTTTTATCCTGAAATTAGATTAGACTGTAAAATGTAACTTACAAAACACAAAAAGACTACCACAGCAATAAATTTCCTTACAATCAGCTCAACAGCGTAAATACGTGTTCTAGAAGCGAGTGAATAAAACAAAATGTAAATTACACGCAAAATATTAACGAATTAACGGACTTTATTAACTTCCGTTATTTAAACCTGAAAATAAGGGATTAACGTTAACGGAGGTGTGAGGTTAGTTAACGGACTAGTGGTTAACGAAGCTAACGTTTTGCATTAACTTGCCCACCTATGGTAATTTGTCATTACTAGTTACAAATTACCTTAAATGAAAAATTTAGCCAAAATGACAATAGTTTGCATCAACTTTTCTAAAGGTGCGAAATGAAAGAAAACGTTGGATCTCCTTCGCGATCCAAGCATTATTGTAGAATAAAGTTATACTGTTTTAACTTTTATTATGCTGCCTCTTTGATACGGTTCAGTGCTTCACATGCTGCCACAAGTTTGACGAATTATCCAGTCAAAATTATTGATATATTTTTTCTTTTTTAGGTGAAAATTTCGACGTCTCGAAAACCAATAAAACGCGGCATTTTTCAATTCCAACTCTCGCGTTGATTCTTGGCACGGGCGAGAGGAAAACCGTTCGAATCTCTATTTAAACAGCCTTTTTCAAGGCTACCAAAATCTTCAAAAGATCCAACGCTGAATCCGGTAATGATCAAAGGAATTTTATAATTTAGCATTGTAAATCATCTGTTATTTAACAATGAATATTTTTTGTATTTTAATTTAAATTGATCAAATAGTAATTTTTTAAAAATTATTGTATATGTTACCGAGTTCCAAATTTTGGCTCCTTGGTGCTTAAACATCGTTGTAGTTTTTGTGTTTTATACCTTGGTAAATACAAATTAAGTTCAGATAACGCGAGGTGCGTTATTCGTATGCGTAGATCGCTCTAGCAGGAGTGAAGTGACAATTTAGGCGATTCGGTAGCTTTTTTCGTGAGTTTTTGTGCAATAATTTTGCTACTTCATACACATACACGTCTTTCAGTTTTAAGATTTTTGTAGGCAGTGATAAAATGGCGTAACGTGTTTCTGCCGCTGTCCACGTGCAACTATTTTGACAGCTTTATTTTGAAGAATTGTCGTTACTGTAAAAATTTCTAAAACAGTAATTTGTTGCTGCCCACCACTGAGTGGAGAAGGGGTGCCAAAAGCAATGCCAGTTTTTTTTTCGAATATAGCGCATTGTGTGTGACCAGGCGAGCGATCAGAATCTTCTTCTAGAGGTGGCTTGGCAAAATCTTGGTTGCGCGCTTGCCACGACTCGAGTCAGTCGAGTCACTTTTTTATTGACCCTTTTCGCTCGACTTGAGTCGTTTTCTAATTTTCCGAAAATGACTTAAATCGATTCGAGTCACTATGGTTCAAAAGACTCGACTCGAGTAACTTAAGACTAGCACTTAAAGTATAAAATATTGCATTGGGGAGCTTACGCAGGGGGAGCAGACGCATTCGCAACGCAGCAGCAACTTATAAATTTTTCCCCGAAATTGGCAGAAAACCAAAAATAACAAGGTCTTTGCTAGCTGTTGCAATTTTTAAAAGCCAAATTCAAAAACGAAGACCAAAAAATGAAATTTCCAAATTCAGTTGGAATTTTGCCGCGGTTTGTGCCATTTTTAACCACCGATGTGGGTGCCAGTCCAGTGGCGTCGCTAAGGATGGTGACACCCGGGGCGGAGTTTCGTGGTGTCACCCTTCATAGGTCATATTTTAAAGAATGTATAGTAGGTAATGTATATTAATGTTAGGCCGCAAAAGGTTGTTTTTTAAAGATGGCCGTGCTACTTCATTACTGTAAATAGCGGTTGTTATTTGGCTAGCTCAATAACTTCTCATTGTAAGATTCTACAACTTGGAAGTATGCACGTTTAATATCACATCACACGTTTAATATCTGGCAAGTAACCAGAAATCTGCAGTTGGAAGGGGCTCTTTCGGGGGTCTGGAAGCTCCGCCCAATCCGCCGGATACCATTGGGGGTCTGGGTGAGGAGCCCCATCGCTCAAAAAAATTTATTTTTTTTGCAAAAATAATTTAATTGATAAAAGTTAATGCTTTTAAAATCTGGTTTCAGGAAAAACTCTGGAGGCATAAAAATTAGCAGTGCAAAAAAATGATTAAACTTAGGCGCGTAGCCAGAAATTTGCAATGGGGGGGGGCTTTTTCGGGGGTTTGGGGGCGGAGTCCCCAGCGCTCAAAAATTTTGTCTATTTTTGACAAAAACTAATTTAATTTTAGGTCTATTTTGATAAAACTTAATGCTATTGAAACGTGGCATACTAATTAGCAGAGTAAAAACATGATATACTAGTTGCAAAAATGAGCTATGTGGGTGGTAGCTATTGCCAGAATTTCAGTTCTCTTATTTACAAGCTGAAATCATGAAATCCTATACTAGAGATCAATAAAACTCAAAAGGAGTACTTTTTTTCGTCTATATTTTACAGAAAAAGATTAAATTAGGGGGCTAATGGAAGGAAGTTTGAAAGAAGTTATTGGTAACTGACTAATACTGAATAGCTCCTCTCCCCTATTTCTCATCTTATATTTCATTTTTTGATAAAACCTATGTTCAGGGATGAACAGAAACAACAGCATTTTTCGATAAGCGATCAAATCAAAAGATAATTTTTGGCCATTTTCAAAGTTTTTTTTTCTGTTTTATGAGTTTTGTTTTTGATAAATTAGCTCTTTCTCGTAAATAAATGTTTCAAAACAAGCTTTAAATCATTGTTTGAGTCTATTCCAATGCAAAAGATGGTCTCAGCTAAAAATGTGGTATTTTCTTTATTTTGCATATTGGCCGGCTGACCAATGGGGGCGAGGGAAAGGCTGTATTCCCGTCTAGCAACGCCACAGGTTCAATAAAACTCACAAGGAGTGGTCCATATCGTCTATATTTAATAGAGAAAAATGATTGGGGAGGGGAGCTAATGGAACGATATTTGAGCTGAAGTGCTTGGTAATTAACTAATGCTGAATAGCTACCCCCTCCCATATTCCTGAACTTATATGCTGTATTTTTTGATAAAACCTACATTCAGCATGTTTCAACAAGCGATCAAATGTAATTGCTAATTTGGCAATTTTTAATAGTTTTTACTAATTTGTGAGTTATATTTCTACAAATTAGCGCTGGCCCCTCTAAATAATTTTTTCAAAAGGGGCTTTAAATCATTTTTTAGTTAGTTTTAGAGTGATAAGCATTTCCAATGATATTAAACATATTGTTGTTTTCCTTTCTGTTTGACTGGTATTACAAAATGGTGTCACCCCGAAATGGTGACAACTGGGGCGGGTCGCCCCCCCCCCCGCCCCCCCTAGCGACGCCACTGTGCCAGTCATCAGTGGGGAAATGCTGAATTTTCCGTAAGTAAACGCGTAATCTCGATGGGAGGACGCTAACTCTCGATGGGAAACTCGTCCCCGCATTTCCACCTGCTTTTTCAGTACTGCTTATGACTCGTTAAGCTCGTATGCACCAACGTCAACGTAAAGTAATTTGAAAATACCTTCTTTTTTAACCTATAGTTATTAAATGACTATGCTTCAACTTACAAATTCAGTTTATTTTGATCAAATGAGTTTTACAATGTAGAAGGTACAAAATTGGTAATCCTCGGATCAAAGTTAATCCACAATGGTGCACAGTGGTGGGCAAATTACTGCACAAAAGTAATGAAATTATTACTTCACTAAAAATTACTTTCAAAAAGTAATGAAATTACCGCAGTCGTTCCTTCTCAGAAAAAGTAATAAGTAATTTGTCGTTATAAATTACAAATTACTTTGAAAGAAACATTCAACCAAATAGACAGTGGTCTGCGTCAACTTTTCTAATAAGGCTGTAAGTGAGAAAATGCTGGATCTCGTCTGTGATTCAAGCACCATTATGATACGCACATGCAATGACCAGATGATTGCTTTCATTATGTTGCCTCTTCGAAACGGTTCAGCGTTAAAGAATATTATTTTAATTATTTAACCTCAGCATAGTCACTCAATATTAAGTGACTATGACCTGAGTGAGTACAGAATTGTTTAAAAACACAGCAGATTTTGAACTTCGGATTACTCGTTTCCGCGGTCAAAGAGTATATCATAACTAGGGCAAGTTTTTGTTGCACTAAGAAATTGAAAAAATTGCATTTATTTTTAACCAAAGTTGCATTTATTCACAAACATTAAAAACGACAGTGATTTGCTCAAGCGATTTGTTAACATATTATGCCAAATATTGGGAAACATTACTTGGGGAGAAATGGTGATCTTTTGCCAACAGTTTGCGAAGCATGCTAAAACTTCGGTCCACAGTGCACAAAGCTGTAAGCCAACTGTTGCGTCATAAATAACATTGAGACGCCGGTAATCCGTCTCCTAGCTTTTAGCTATGCAAATCAAAGACAACAGAACTGTACTGAAATAGTTTTATAGCATATTTTTTAAATCACACTAACATTTTGCGCCATTCTTAATGAAAATTGCAGTAAAAAGTTGCACGTAAAAAAGAAAAAAGTTGCCATATAAAATTCCTAAAAACAGCTTAAAACATTGTACTACATAAATTCTTAGTATTTAGAAAGCTGTCGCAAGCTGTAAAAAAAAAGTTGCAAAAACTTGCCCTAATCATCTCTTTGGCTTTCAGTAGCGTATCCAGGGGAGGTGGGGGCTGCAGTCCCCCTCTATTGGCCTGTCGACCAAAACGCAGAATAAGACAAACACCACATTTTTAGCTCTACTGAGACTGTTTTTTGCGCTCGAATGGACTAAAAAGTGATTTAAAGCAACTTTTGAAACAAATATTCAGGGGGGGGGGGCTAATTTGGCAAATATTAAAATCACAAATCAATAAAAATTTCAAAAAATGCCCAAAAACAAACAATAAAATTTGGTCGCTAATGTAGAAATGCCGAACATAGATTTTATCAACAAATGACTTATATTATAAACTCAGAAATAAGAGGGGGGCTATTCAGTGTTAGTTAATTACCAATCTCTTCTCTCAAATAACTTTTCATTAGCCCCCCCCCCCCCCCAATTACTTTTCTTTTATAAAATATAGACGAAATAGACTTCTCCGTGTGGGTTTTATTGAATGATAAGATTTTATGATTTACAGCATGTAAACAAGAGAACTACAGTGTTATCATTAGTCACCTCCCACATAGCCCATTAATGCAACCAGTTGAATCATGTTGCACTGCCAATTTTTATGCGCGCTTTAAAAGCATTATTTTTTACTAAAATAGCCCTAAAATTATGTTATTTTTGCAAAAAAATGCAAAATTTTCGAGCGCTGAAAGCTCCGCCCCCAGACTCCCGTGCCTCCGGCGGCTGGAGGCTTTGCCCTCAGACCCCCAGCCTCCAGCGGCTGGGGGCTTCGCCCCCAGACCCCCGTTGGACTCCAGCGGCTGGGGGCTCCACCCCCAGACCCCCAAAACAGCCCCCCCCATTGCAAATTTCTGGCTACGCGCCTGTTGGCTATCGTGACTTTGGGTGCATTAAAGCAAAGCCTTCAACACCAACGTCATGAAGCAAAATCGAGAAATAAAATTTTGTGTTAATTGTAGGCTAGACTGCTGCTTAATCATTTGGTTGTATTCTTTTACAAATTAAGCTGTCTCGTAAAAATGGTGTTGTTGCTGTTGCCTTCAAGAGTTGTCTTTTTACTCGTACGTTATACAATATACAATAGCCAACACGGTGACACATTATGAACTCATAACGAAGTAAGTTTGCAAAACGACATCAATCATGATCGTAGGCGTAGCAGGGGGGCAGAAGGCCCGACCCCCCCCCCAAATTGAAATGCCATCACTGATAAAAATGTGACAAAAAACGCCTATTGGTTGTTCAGTTTGTTTTTTTTCATTTTTTGCGTACAACAGTAATAATTGACAATAATATTGTCGACAAGGGGCCTAAGGCCCCCTCAAGTAAATTTTTGCCAACCAATTTAAATAAATAACCCGGAAGAAATTGAGGGTTTTTGTTCTAAAAATTGCTATCTCTAGCCCTTATCTAACCTTTTTCCGTACGTAATGCAATAACTATTAAGGCCGGATTTACTATCATATGGCACAGTGCCAGGAGCCCCCCGCTCAGATGGTAAGACTTTTTTGGTCGTCATCTATATTCGCCAGGAAGATGTTGCAAAAATCCCCCAAGTTGCAAGGGCCACCCGCAATGCAAATCCGGCCTGGGCAATAACATGGTTCATATACGTAACCATCTATTATACCATTTTTAACTAACAATCCACCTTCACCTCGGCAGTTTCTTCGCGACAAAATACTTTTCAAAAGAAAAAATTAGCTAGGGGAAATGCTCATAGAACAAATTGCATTTGAATGGAAGGGGTCTGCCCCCCTGGTCGCACATGTACTCCCACAACTGGTTATTTTCATGACATAACAAAAATTTCTTCTAGTGGATTATTATTTATTGCTAAAATATTGCACGAGGCGATGTACCTTACTTTCGCCTACCTGGGCCAAATCACCTATAAAATTTAATTCCAAAATGTAAGATTTTGAACGTATTTTGGACTTATATTGTAAGTAAAAGTAGGATTGAACAATTTAAAAGGGCATTCAACCCGAATTTTGAAAAACTGAGAATAAATCTTAAAAATTATGTTTACCAACATGACCCCATTGGGGTCCTTGCAACTCATCAGGTTAAGAAAGTCTAATAGAAAAAATTTCATGTTTTCCTCTTAGAATCCAAATTTCGGCCATCTTGTTTCAAGTAGATTGCGCAATAAATTAGTTTGTAACTTTTGTTTCAAGTCTAGCTAAGTAGGCCTACTGGGCTTCTTGGAACTAGGTGAGTGCTGAAGGTTTAAATAAATAAATTAGTGAAACCAGTCAAACCACTGCTGATTGAATTCAGAGAGGTTAGATGCTTTTCTAAGACGTTAGATGAAATTTTCTACCATCTATGAAATTTATCCACAAAATCATCATCTGGTACTTTTTTGGTCTTGGTTTGATTCTCAGTGTGCTCTCATCGATGATTATGTTAGATGCTTTTCTAGTGCGCTTTGTCCGCCAAGTGGTAGCAAAGTATTCGGAATCAAGATAAGGTTTTAGTGCTTTAGGCGTAGTAGCCTATAGCTTATTGTGGCTATTGCTCACTAAAGATAGCCTATCTGAAGAAATGATTGCATGTTAAAGGCTAAAGCATCGTAGCTGACTAGATCTCAGACTAAGATTCCAGTTTTTAGTGAGCCAGTAAGTTTTATGCGATTATTGCGCAATTGGTTTAGGCCTAGTTAAAGGTCAGAAGGCCAATTAGTTTTTTACCTAGTTATGCTTTTGCAAACTTCAATGCAAAGCATTTCAAATAGCACAGGTTTGGTTCGGTTATCAGCAGGTACCTCAAAGCCACTGCCTTGACAGCTGCTAATGTAGTCAGTCATTTGGAACGATTTTGACCCATGTCCGTCCAGTTTGGTAATGTTCGGAAAGCGTTTTTCCCTAGTCTAAAGGGAAAAAGAATTGCGAATATCTTACGATTTCTTGATCGAAGCTGGTCAAAGAGAATCAAACTTGGTGCGAAAAAATTCTAAAAAATTGCCAAAGTTGTTTCATGATAGTTTCACTGTAAAATTTTTTAAACAAAAACGTCCTGAATGCCCTTTTAATTTTTTCAATTGGCTTTCAACTGTTAAAGATCTAGTTCTTTCTAATGGCTCTATAGCTTACACGTGCAAGTTGTGATTCAATGGCTATAAAATAGCTATTTTTTTTCAAAAAATTGGCCAGCGGCTGGGGGCTTCGCCCCCACACTCGTATAGCCTCTGGCGCCCGGGGACTCCGCCCCCAGATCCCGTCTGTGATCTTTTTGAGCTACACTAATTTACTTAACACGTCTCCTTCCCTTGTTAATTTTATACGTGAATCGGTATGTGATTTGTATTATTTAAGTGTAAGTGAGTTGGACGCAATAAATTTTGAGTTGAGTTGAGTCTCCCTCTTTAGGCATTCGCACTTTTGACTTTTAGTTTAAGTCTTCTCCCCCCTAGCAAAATCCTGGTTACGTTCCAACACGCAGGCCACTATTTTTAATCTTCTAATCTACAATGTATTTGTCCCACAAAAGTTACTTTTTCGAAAATATTTGATGACGTCATTGCATGTGATTTGTGGGTTGCCCCCCCCCTAATTAAAAATCATGGCTACGCCTATGATAATGATACTAATCAGTACTTAAACTGTAAAATTTTGCAAGGGGGGACGCTTTTGCAGCCTTGACCAAACGCGTTCGGAATGCAAAAGTACTTTAGCGGAAATTATGTCTTTCCGTCCCCAAAATCTAGTGAAGACCAAAAAAAAAAAAAAAAAAAGGAAAATGAAAAAGGTCTTCACCGAAAATTGAAGAGTTTTTATCCCCAATATCAAGTAAAGATCAAAAAAAAGGCCTTAACCACATTTTGGGATTAAATTCGGCCGTAATATGTGGGATTTATTCGTTCTGCCAGCAGTGCCGTCGCTAAGGGGGGGGCAGGGGGGCCGTGCCCCCCCTAACGACTGCTTTTGCCCCCCATTTCCGTTTACTCAAAATACGTTTATGGAACATCGCGTTACGACAAGACAACAGGCAAAATAAAAAAAGGAATAATAACGTTCAAGCATAATTCTCGTTTGACGTTTTCTCAATTCTAAGCGAAATTGTAGGGCACCAACTGCTGTACATTGTACAAACATGTGACGCAATAATCCGTCTTAACACGCCTTTACGGATGTGTTGCGGAATAGTAATGCAAGCCTATAGAATGGTTGCCGGTACCGGAACTTCGTTAGTGATTATGACCTGAAACAATACGTGAAAACATTTTTTAGATACCAACTGCTTTTGATGTTTTTTTATTGCAAACTTAAGATTTCATTAGGTCGCAGTCAGAGGTGCTTCTTTTCGTCTTCTTCTTCTTCTTTCTTCATTGCCCGCTTTTTCGTGAGGGTTGCGGGGGCAGTAGCTCAAGATTGAGCCGCCACACCTCACGGTCTTCCATCACCTCCATCATTTCGCTTGGGCGAAGTCCCAAGCGATTCCATCCAAGATCCTCAATGTAATCGGTCCATCTAGTTCTAGGTCGTCCGACTGGTCTTCTCCCATTTGCTTTGGCATGTAAAGCTTGTTTGGGGAGTCTTTCCTGAGGCATTCTGCTTACATGGCCAAATCATCTAAGCTGAGATCTTTCAATTCGGAGAAGTAACGGCTCGATGTTAATAGATTTTCGAATCTCAGAGTTACGCACCTTGTTAAACAGTGTAACTGCTTCGATTCTTCGTAAAAACCTCATTTCGGACGCTTGCACTTGTGATCGAGGTGGAAAAGTCTATGTGCCTCAAAGACCTGCAGAGCTGTACTGGCTGGAGATTCAATTCTTCGGATAAGGTTACCCATGCCAGATAGGTCTGATGGTAGAAGCGAGACGAAGTATAGTTCAAATCAAAATAGTTGGAAAACTTAAAACCTGGGTAGGTTATGCCCATCAGCTGTGGTAAGCATATAACCTAGGAGAAGGACGACTCTGATATAAAACCTCTGCGCAGTTAGATTAAACTGCAAAACAAATCATGATGAGCATAAATAATGAAAATTACGTGAACGACGTTAATGGAGCCACCTTCACAAGTGGAACCTCGTCCGGCAGGGGAGCGCCTAGGGACTCCCAGGTCGTCATTCAGCGAAACCCCTATGGCGTTCGAGTCTTAGGCAGAGGGGCTCGTTCGAAAAATAAGCGACAATCTCCACCAGCCAGCCCTAGTGGCAGCTTCACCAATGTGCCTGCTACACGTTTGAAAAGGCGAATGGGGGCAGCGCAGAGTATTCGTACTCGAGATAATGTCGCACACTCACAGGTCAACCATCAGTCTTCCACGAAACTGTTTTTTATACAGTGTGCTGTACTACAGAACCACGCAGTTTTGAAAATGTGGCATTGAAGGTTACAGTACTTAAATTGTTGGGGGGGCGTGTCCCCTCATCGAGATTTAGCGTCCCCCCATCGAGATTCAGCGTCCCCACATCGAGGTTTGAGCGCTGGTTGAACTGATAAAAAAAAGCCTGGCAGCCAGTGCCGTCGCCAGAGCTATGGAAGTGAGAGGGCATTAGCCGACAGTGGGGGGGCACTAAAATAGACTGAACTTTTGCACATAAAAAGTGATATTTTACGGCTACAAATTGTGCGTTATTTTAACAATTTGGTATTCATGTCCGGAAAATGCGACATATTGAGCCGGCAGCGTTTCTTAACTCGTTTCGTATCCGATCCGTATAATCCGTACTTAAATTGTAGGGGGGAAGGGGGGATGCGTTCCCCATCGAGAGTTAGCATCCCCCCATCGAGTTTTAGATGTCTCCCCATCGAGATTTCAGCGTCCCCCCTAACAAGATTTCAAAGCCCTCCACTAAGAGTAAGCGTCTGAACGATTAGACAAAAAAGTGGCTGTTAGCACCAATTTCCAGCCAAAGACAGTGCCAATTTGCCGTCAAGACCTTTTTTTGGTCTTCATGCGAGTTCGGGGAAAAAATTCCTTCAAATTTTGGTTAGGACCTTTTTTTTAGATCTGCAATAAAATCCGGGAAAAACTTGAAGCAAAATTTCTGGAGCAAAATGGAGATTCTGAACTTGAAGCAAAATTTCCACTAAATTGCAGCCGCAGTACGAATGCGTTTGATCAAGGCTGCAAAAGCGTTCCCTCATGCAAAATTTTACAGTTTAAGTACTGCATATAATCGCTCAAAAAATCTGTCTGCAGCAGTGAATGCAGCCAGAAGCGCAACCAGGATTTTATTAAGAGGGAGGAGGCTTAAACCAAAAGCAAAATCTTTTGCACTAAAATTGTCTAATTTAGGCCGCGTGTCGACCAAACTGATGCAACTCATGCGAATCACAAAGTGGTCCTGGGGGAGGGGGCAGAGCTTCCAGCCGCTGGGCGAGTTTTGTGATTAACATACAGTATAAACAACTGCAGTAAATTGCTAAAATTCAGAAGTCATTGAAAAAATTAAATTGCCTTGCCCCTTTTGCCTCCCTTATATTTCAGGTCAAGTCCAAAAAAGTTTAAACGCTTGTATTTTCGGGTTAATTCTCCTAAATAACAAGGCTAAAAGGGGGCATAAGCCCCTTTCCCGCGAATGGAGGCAGCGCAGAGTATTCGTACTCGAGATAATGTCGCACACTCACGGGTCAACCATCACCAACTGCTGTTGGGCAATTGGAATATCCTCACCAGAGGTGGAGTCCTCGAGGACGTCCTTGGCCTCGAGGACGTCCTCGAGGACACATTTTGAAGTCCTTGGCCTTGGCTTCGAGGCCTCGAGTCCTCGAAAATTGGCCTGTCCTCGGCTCGAGGACAGCAGTATTTTTTGAATTGTTAAAATTTTGTGGAGCGCTTGAAAAATTATTTGGAAAACGTTTTTTTGTGGAGATCGCTTGAAAAAAATTTTTGAGGACCTTTTTTTTTTTTGGAGAGCACTTGCGCTTGTGTCCTTGGCCTTGGCCTCGAGCATTGCTGTCCTTGGCCTCGAGAGTGTCTGTCCTCGGAAAGGCTGTCCTTGTTCTCGGATTTTTTTTGTGTCCTTGGCCTTGGCCTCGAGCCTTGTGTCCTCGACTCCACCTCTGATCCTCACCCTCACAGAAAAAGAGCTAGAATTAGTTGAGGAAGCAAAACGGTATCATCTCGATATTATCGGAGTTTCTTCAACCAAACGACGTGGCTCTGGAACCGGACCGTGACTATTAGGCGCGGACGTTTAGGCACGGAACGTTTAGGCGCCGCCGATTAGGCGCCGGGACTTTTAAGCGCCTGGACTTTTAGGCGCCGAGACTTTTAGGCTCCAGAGGTAAAAAACTTTTTTTCAAAAAATTTTTCAAAAATTTAAAAAAAAAAATTTTTTTCAAAAAAAAGTTTTTTTTTCTAGAAAAAGATTTTTCTTCACAAAAACAAGTTTTTTTTCCGAAAAAAAGTTTTTTTTCCAAAAAAGCATTTTCTTCTACAAAAAACCGTTTTTCTTCCCAAAAATTTTTTTTCTTTCACATGACAGTCTTTTTTAAAAAACTTTTTCCAATACTTTGATTAAAAGTTTTACTTTGATTAAAATGTTAATGTTTTTGAAGCTTTTCATCAGTTGTTTGTCAAGAAGAATCGTCAGAATAGAGAGTGCAGGAAAAGGAATGGCTATAGGAAAAATCCGAGCAGTGATTGGATGGAAAAGGATTGCTGAGCGAGTGTCATTTGTGTAGAACGTTTAAGCTGAACAAGAATTCTTTTTGTCAGCAGAAGGCGCGGTTTGAAGTTTTGATAAAAGTGACTTTAAAAGCAGATAGATGGAAGCAGAGCGGAAAAAGTTTTACAAAAATTTGATTTCTTATTACATTTTTTTCAATAACAAAGAATGTTTTCCACTACTTACTTGCAAAGTTTTTTTTACCTAATCCAAACGCATGCGATCTCCAGCCAGCGGTCTCAAATTTTGCGGCGCACAGACTCGAGTTGCTTGTGCAATATTGGCACACGCAGCAAGCCGTGTGACGTTTCATGGTTACTTTGAGTCTACTTCTACCAAACAATACAGTACAAACTTTTTCAGGAGCCAAGGATTCATCTCTCGACAGATTCCTATTTATAGTCTTTACATCTTGTTGTAAATATAGTAAAAGCAATGTTTAAATTGATATTTTTCAGCTTAATCTTTACATCTTGTTGTAAATACACTTATAGTAAAAACAATGTTAAATCCTTGAAGTCAACTTCTTCAGAAATCAGCCTGAAAGCGAAGTTTGCGTTTGACTAAAACTCATTTTATTTGAGCTTTAAAATTGACAAATTGATTGGTTTTGCGACTTCTGGAGCAGCACAGATCAGCTCAAATTTTGTCCCGGGATACAGCACGATGATGAATGTAATTTGTTTACACTTACGCAGCGACTTTTCCATGTTTTAACTTATGTGTATATTTTTCTCCCGAATGTACGGTAAAGACCAAAAAAAATCAAGAAAAAGGTTTAGATGTTTTAATTGACTTGGTGTTTCACCAGAGCTCCGCTCTTCAAAACTTTTAAAGGCGGTGAATCATCCAGCCAATTCCGGTGGTTTATAATAGCTGAAATTGAACTATAATTTTTGCTATTTTTTGTTTTAATTTTGGGACTGCGGTTGCAAACCTATTCAACAAATACAAAAAGATATTCTCCCACAAAAAGTTTTTGGAAACTCTGAGTTTTGTTCTTCCCGCCAAAACTATAGTTCTCTAAACTATTAGGCCTATTGTAGTTTTGGCGGGAAGAACAAAACTCAGAGTTTCCAAAAACTTGAAAATTTTTGAAAAAAAGTTTTTTACCTCTGGCGCCTAAAAGTCTCGGCGCCTAAAAGTCCAGGCGCTTAAAAGTCCCGGCGCCTAAAAGTCGTAGACCCGGATTCAACTGGGCAGCCCATTAATTTAATGGGCAAACCCACCCACATCCCACCCATACTCTTACCACTGGGATTTCACTGGGCAGCCCATTAATTTAATGGGCAAACCCACCTACATCCCATGCTTTTACCACAGGGATTCAACTGGACAGCCCATTAATTTAATGGGCAAACCCACCCGCATTCCATGCTCTTACCACTGGGATTCAACCGGGTAGCCCATTAATTTACTGGGTAAACCCACCTACATCCCATGCTTCTACCACTGGGATTTAACTGAACAGCCCCTTAATTCAGTGGGCAAACTCACCCGCATCCAATGCTGTGGTACTCGACATCCCAAGTCGTGTAAAACTGGTGCAGCGTGAAGCACAATAATACAAAAACACTATACATTCATCAAAACTTGAGGGTTTATTTTTACCAACTTACAGTGATAACCGAATTCACGCACAACAACAGTACACGTAAAGCAAACACATTACAGATCATTTTAACTTAGAGCTGGCACGGGAGCGCTTTTGAATCTAATTCTTTTGGACCGGTTTCCGCCTCAATCTCGCGCAATGGCCAACCATTTGACCACTTCGGTTTCCAAATCGACTTCGCTGCATTTACTGGTTGCCAGATTCTTTTTTACATCATCTGAAAAAACAACAATGGGCAATGAGAAGCAACTACACAAGTCGTTAGCGTAGCCGAGAAGGAAAAAGCGTTGTTTTTACAACAACCTTGATTGCATAATCTGAGTTCAACTTGCACCCTGGTCACGTTGTTGCGTCTTCGGATAAGACGGATTACGATGATTTGTCTCTGCTTGGCAGCTTTAAACAAGCAGCAAATTTAGTGGACAAGAATTCGAAGAAATCCTCAAACTTAAGCAAGTAGGTTACAATTTTCTCCAAGCAAGAAGTAGTTATGGCAAGGAAAGATTTGTGCATCATCAAACAGTTAGCTTTTGACGCTATAAGGTGACAAAAGATCAATACCGGTACGTTAAACATGCCAGGCGCGTAGCCAGGATTTCGCAAAGGGGGAGCGGGCTTTTTTGAGAGGTGAAAACAGCAGTAAACGAACTTGACCCAAATTTTCATCAGTCTTGAACCAAACTGAGGCGGTTTTTGTGTCAAAATCAGGTGACCTCCAAAAAAAAGGTCTACACCAAAATTGAAACGGTTTTTCCAAACAAATTTTGGTGATCTCAAAAAAAAAAAAAAAAAAAAAAAGGTCTTAACCAAAGTTTAGTCACTTCTCCTGACCAACTTTGGGTGCGCTTCTGAAAAAAAAACTCCACTTTTCTGGTCCAAATACTAGTCCTTCACAACTTCTGCTCGCAATGACCAACTTGGCTAAGAGCCAAAGACTAGCAGTCATAGACGTTTAACAACGAAATCTCAGTTGTGCCGTTAATAGTGACTTACAAAATTCATTATGTGTTAGAAACAGTACCGGTAGTTCAAAAGTATAAACATTTTGACAAAGAACGCACATTACCCCACAAATTCAAGTTAAATCACTATTTAATATTTTGATGTTTAAGTCACACTGTGCTTTGCTTAAACAAGCTTAAAATATAAAGGTCAATGGTCGTTTTTCGTAATAAGGATACCGCACAGAATTACCATTTCTAGATGAAATCGAAATAGGTTCAACATAAAATTATACTGTTTTCGTTCAAACCTTAGCAGTTTCAAAGTCATTTGATCTAGTGAAAAAAAACAACATTTGAATAGCTTATCAGCATTCTGCTTGAACAAAAGCAAATAAGAAAAAAACTTACCTTGCAACTCATATATTATCGACAACTTCTTGAATGATTCTTTGCCTTTGCGTCCCGTAAGATTGTAAAACAACCTAACTATCAAAAAGTTGAACTGCATAATGCAACAAAAACTTCCATTTACCAAAACGAAATTGCAAAATTTCGCATCAATAATCTGGTATTTGTTGCCAGTCTGAGTTTTTGAGACTTTTGCCGCTCCTTTTCGTAAGAAAACTTGAAACTAATTTCCTTAACCCTGCTTGCTATCTAGAACACTTATTTTAGTCACCATTAATTTAGGTTAATGAGAAACACTACCAACCGCGATGACTTAATTGTTCATGATACTTTACAGCAATAAAAGAGTTTTGTGCTCTAACGCAACCTCGCCACGTGAAATGTTCTAAATTCACGCTTTTGCGCATGCGCAGAACCTGTCTAGCAACGCTTTTTTCTCGTGCAGTGTTTCAGTAAAAAGAATAAAGTGTTACGAAAATATAAAGAAACTTCCAACATGTATTTGCCGTCTGAAACCTTTTAACATCGCAAAATACAGTGCTGTTCATAATTCAGGAGCCACCTTGCAAAAACACTCGTTTTTTGGGTTCCAGGTTTAATTTATACTATTTGCTATAATCATATATCTACATGTTGTATATTTTTGTGAAGGGTTTGTTGCTGGTAATGTTTCGGCATAATTTTTTTTTTTTTGAAAATAATTTTAAAGCCAAACTGCCCCCCATTATGTGACGTCATGCCAAAAAACTCATTTCCTTACTAACAGCAAATATGCATTACAGTATTGGTGTCAAAAGCAATTAAAGGAATAAGGATAGTTTATCGGGTATTGTAACAAGTTTAGGTCATGTCATATTTACTTCATGATTTCATCGCGCGTCACTCATTATGACGTCATAATTTATGATATTTTCTTGGTTTTATTTAAAGCCTAAAAGCAGCATGACATTTTTTTGCTAAAATGTCAAGTTGATATCGTACCTGTAATAAAATTAGGAAAGATTACAAAATTGTCAAAATTATTAACACTCTTTTTACAGAATAGTGGCTCTGAAAAGAGCCGTTTGATTTGGCAAGGACTGATTTAGTATTTTGTTGGCCATCCATGGTTTTCGATCACCATTTTGCATCGTCGAGGAAGTGATTCAACAAGTTTGTTGAGTTCTTCGGGTGAAATCACTCGAAACCAAGCAGCAATGACCTGTTCGATAAGCTCTCTTTTCGTCTTTGGTTTATTCTTCCCAATTATGCAACTAACTCGGTACCACAAATTTTCAATCGGGTTTAAATCAGGAGATTGGGCTGGCCAATCCATTCGTTCAATTTTATGGGTCCTGTACCACTGTTGGACTTTTTTAGCACGGTGGCATGGAGCATTATCGTCTTGAAAAATTCAATCATCGTCGGAAAACAAAGAACGTGCACTGGGTAACATTTTATTTTCCAGCACATCGATATACTTTGTCCCGTTCATCATCCCAGACACCACTTTGAGCCTACCAATACCATTTGCAGCCATGCAACTCCACACCATAATTGACTGGGGATGCTTGATGGTCGGTGAAATACAATAAGGCCGGTGCTCTTCCTCTGGTTTTCTTCTCACAAAATTATTTTCAGCATGGTTGTTTACAGTAAAAGTCGACTCATCACTAAAAAGAACTTTCCTCCACTTCTCTATTGGCCATTTAACATGAGAGCGTGCCCAATCTAATCGGCGTTTTCTTTGTTTTTCCGTCAAGAGTGGTTTTTTTCGAGCTTTACATCCTCGAAGACCATTCTCCAGCAACCTTCTCCTCACTGTTGGAGCAGACAATTCAACGCCACTACTTTCCTTTAACTCTCTGGCCAACTCTTTTGAATTCAGTCTCCTGTTTCCTAAAGAAATCCTGACCAAAGTTCTATCAGACCTCTTTGTTGATTTCCGCTTCCTTCCAGATCGAGGCTGACATTTCGCATCTCCTGTCTCGACCCACCTCTTTAACACTCCTTGCACTCCTTTACGAGATGTACCAGTCTTTTTTGCAATAAATCTCTGCGATTTTCCTTCATTGTAAAGATAAATAATCACTCCTCTCTGTTCTGCACTAATCGGTTTGAAGCCCATGATGACTGAAACTGAATAAAAAGGTTGAACATTCAGAAAGTCCTGAAATTGCTCCCATTATGACGTCATAGGGAGCAAATCGTGGTGTGATCATGATGTGACCCAAGATGTGACCTCAGGTCATCAGAATACACAATAATTACAAACATAATTTTTCGATTTCATTTTGCTAATTCGATCATTGCAACCATGTTACCAATATAAAAATGGCCCATCAAAGTGACGTCATGCTTAAGGGGTGCATTTTGGCCCCAAATAATTATTTCAAAAAAAAATTTTTTTTCAGTAAAATTCTCGTAGAAAACCCTTTACAAAAATATATAACTTGCCCATATACAATTAAAGCACATATCATAAATTCGACTTGGAACTTACAAAATGGGCGATTTTGCAGGGTGGCTCCTGAATTATGAACAGCACTGTAGTTTACTATTCTCAACAAATTTACATGAATAAAATTTTCTAATATATTGACATTATTTTTCAATAAAAATGTTAAATAAGAAGTTAAATTTGAAATATTTAAAACAATTTTTTAGTCCCAAAATTTAAACTGTTATTGACATTTTTTATGTTCCGTAACAACTAAAATTCAATTCACAAAAATTAATACACGTTTAAGAATCAAAATTTTACACGATACAACTACCACGATGACAGAAAACATAAAGTTTTGACTGGGCTGATAGTGTGAATAGCGCGTGCACCCATTATTTAAAACGTTTCAACTTCCTTCGTTTTGTTTTGTTACGTCTAAAACTAAATGATTATTTTTCGGCTTACTACAATTAATGATTTTTATACTAAACGCTAAAAAAGATTTTGAAGGAGCCCATTTAGGCCCATGCGAAGCCCATTGGGGCCCAATCAAAATGGCCCACGATTGGGCTAAAAGTGGGAATAGCGTGGGCACCCCAAATTCATAAACATTCAGTTTTTTTGTTTTATTTTGTTGCAACAAAAATTAGAAAATTATTTTTAGGTTTTATAACAACCAACGGAGCATATACTAAACGCTAAAAAAGATTTTGAAAGAGTCCATTTAGGCCCAAGCTAAGCCCATTCGGGCCCCATCAAAATTGCCCACGACTGGGCAAAGAGTGGGAATAACGTGGGCACCCCAAATTCAAAAAAGTTTCTATTTTCTTCGTTTATTTTGTTGCGACGTTAACTGAATAGTTACGGTATTTTTAGGCTTTAAACTACCTACGGGGCATATACTAAACGCTAAAAAAGATTTTGAAGGAGCCCAATTAGGCCCATGCTAAGCCCATTTGGGTCCCATCAAAATGGCCCACTACTGGGCAAAGAGTGGGAATAGCGTGGGCACCCCAAATTCAAAAAAGCTTCAATTTTTTTTGTTTATTTTGTTGCGACAAAAATTAATTAGCTATTTTTTGGCTTTAAACTATCTACGGAGCTTATACTAAACGCTAAAAAAGATTTTGAAGGAGCCCATTTAGGCCCAAGATAAGCCCACTAGGGCCCCAGTAAAATAACCCACGACTGGGCAAAGAGTGGGTATGGCGTGGGTACCCCAAATTCAAAAAGTTTGTTTTTCATCGTTTGTTTCGTTGCAACAATAACTCTAAAGTTATTTTTAGACTTTAAACAACCAAAGATGTTTATACTAAACGCTAAAAAAAATTTTAACGGAGCCCATTTAGGCCCAAGTTAAGCCCACTTGGGCCCCATCAAAATGGCCCACGACTGGGCAAAGAGTGGGAATAACGTGGGCACCCCAAATCCTAAAAGATTCAATTTTCATCGTTTTATTTTGTTGCGACAAAAAACTAAATAGTTAATTTTAGGCTTTTATCAACCAACAGTATTTACAGTCAACCCTCGATTTAACGGACCTCGATTTAACGGACTTCGGATTTAACGGACTTCGGATTTTACCGTTCCGTAAGCATAGACTGCTGTACATGTAATTGTTACAAGCGAAAATCAATAGCCGACGAAACGAGAAATCGTGCTACGTTGTCGCAGAGACATAATGATTCCCCGTTTACTTGCATTGTGACATCACAAGACGTATCAGTCAGCTTGTTCAGCTTGTTTTGCTCATTGAGTTTGAGGTGCACACAATTGTAACAGAGTGAGGAACACTGCGTTTTCGTTTAACGGACTTTTTCCAACAACGGACTGTCGTTGGTCCGCATTTGTCCGTTAAACCGAGGTTTGACTGTATACTACGGCTAAAAAAAATTTTAACGGAGCCCAATTAGGCCCAAGCTAAGCCCATTTGGGCCCCAGTAAAATGGCCCAAGATTGGGCTAAGAATGGATATAGCGTGGGCACCCCACAATCGAGAAGATTCAAATTTTTTGTTTTATTTTGCTTCAACAAAAATGAGAAAATTATTTTTGGGCTTTTAACAACCAACGGAGTACATACTAAAGGCTTAAAATGATTTTGAAAAAGCCCACTTAGGCCCAAGCTAAGCCCACTTGGGCCCCAGTAAAATGGCCCAAGATTGGGCTAAGAATGGAAATAGCGTGGGCACCCCACAATCATAAAGATTCAATTTTTTTGCTTTGTTTTACTTCAACAAAAATGAGAAAATTATTTTGGGGCTTTTAACAACCAATGGTGTTTATACTAAACATATAAAATGATTTTAAAGGAGTTAATTTAGGCCCAAGCTAAGCCCACTTGGGCCCCAGTAAATTGGCCCACACAAAGCCCAGTAGCCCAGTTGCCCACCAAAAACCCATTTGGTCCCCACATGGGCATGTTCACTGGGTTTGCATAAATGGGCTATGTGGAAGGTGGCTAATGGTAAAATTTTAGCTCTCTTGCTTACATGCTGGTAAATCATAAAATCCTATAGTTCAAGAAAACTCACAGAGTAATCTATTTCGTTTATATTTTATGGAGAAAAATAAATGGAGGGGGCCTAACGGAAAATTTTTTGAGACAAGTGATTGGTAATTAACTAATAATAAGTAGCCCCCCCTATTCCAAAGTTTATAATATGCTCGCTGATGAAACCTATGTTTAGCATTTTTACTCTAGCGATCAAATTTGATTGCTTGTTTTTGGCCATTTTTCTAAGTTGTCATTGATTTGCGGGTTTTATTTTTGAGAAATTAGCCTCCCCCCCTAAATTTATGTTTCAAAAGATGTTTGAAATCACTTTTTAGTCCATTCCAGTGCAAAAAACAGTCTCGATCAGAAGTGCAAAAAACTTAGTATTTTCATATTCTGCATTTTGGTTGACAGGCCAATGGGGGGTCTATAAACCTCCCCCCCGCGCCTACGCTATTTAAAGTTACTCTGACTCGTAACACGACATTGCAGAGTTTGTTACACGACATTATTACATTTAGCCGCTTACAATGTTGCATTAAATTGCAAAAAAAATATTTACCATTATTAAATACTTTATATTAACATGAGAGTAAAGAAGGAGCTTGTTTGTTTTGCGCAATAAGGCGATATTTTGAATGATATACGTCGGATCAATTGGGAGGATGGTTTAAACCCCCACCCCCTGTGTACACCTTTGCTCATAAGTGAGCAATGTGGGCGATGGCTAATGGTAACATTTCAGTCCTCTAATTTACAAGCCGGTAAATCATAAAGTCATAATTTGAAAAAAACTCACAAGCATTTATATTCTGTAGTTTATAGAGTGAGACAGTTGGAGAAAGGGGGGTAAAGGGGGGCAAATGGAACGAGATTTGAGTGGATTAATAATTAACTAGTACTGAAACCTCATTTCCATATTTTTTGATGAAGCCAATGTTAAGCATTTTTAGCGGTTAAATTTGCTAATTTTGGCAATTTTTTGAAGTTGTTATTGATTTAAAAGCCATATCTTTGACAAATTAACCCCCCCCTAAGAAACTCTAAATGCTTTAAATCATGTTGGAGTCCGTGTCATTGCAAAAAAAAAGGCTCAGAAGTGCTAAAAACGTGATATTTTCTTTACTGTGCATTTTGGTCGACAGACCAATGGGGGGGGGGGGGTTTGAACCCCCAAAACCCCCTGCGTACGCCCTTGACTGTTGGTGCTTACAATTTTTAGAGTGTTGCTTCTTGACTTGCAATCAAGACCTGAAATTTCGGAATGGAGCAGGAGTGAAAAATAAAACACTCCCGTGACTCCGCTCTATTTTGATTTGAACTTTACAACTTGGAGGGCCTGCCGCAGCAGTTAGCCTACTTAGTAATCAGAGCAAGTCTCGTTTTCTTATTGCGTTAGTCTCAACTCTCCGTATAATATTTTAGCAGTGCTGTAGCCTACTATAGGTGATTATTTGTGCATGCATGAACTACTTCTAAGTTAAGTTCACAATCGAAGTTTAACAAATACCGTAGGCTTACGGTACCTGCCGCCTGCCTACTCACTACAAACAACGATTGAGTGCATATTGTAGAAGAAACATGGCGTCAAGGTATGTTGCTTTGGCAAATAAGGTTAAGATGTTAAAGGTACCAGTACATAAATAAGTGCTACCGTATATTTTTTGAGCCAAGCAGTCTAGTTGCTACTCGTTGGGGTAGCCCAGCCTTACAAAAGACTTGCAAATATCAGTACAGATTAGACCAAAAAAGGGTGCTCTACGTTGGTGTGGAATGGATTAGATCAGAGATAACACAGAGTGCCTGTTTCATATGAAGTGGCAAACGAACAAAGTGTTTATTGTGAAGAAGTGGCTAATATTATTGTAAGCTATTTCAAATAACAATGTAAAAGGAGTAGGCCTAGGCTAGGCCAGTGAGCAAAGATTGGATGTACATCTCTTATTTTTTAACTAATGTTGGAATAGTTGTTAGGGTTTTGGTTTGGTTTTGCGTTTAGATTCTGGATTAGTATGGTAGTCTTGGTATCTCGCACCATACTGGTAGTTAGGCTATTAAGTACCGGTATTAGTACGGTATGTACCGAAACTGGTAGCCTACAGAATAAATATGGTTACCTCAGGTAATTACGGACTGGAATAGTTCCAGTTAGTCTAGGGTAATTTCGAACATGAAACTGAAATTGCAATTACGTATTATGTTTTTGTATTTCCTATATCATTGTAGATTATTATTTTGGTAATGATATAATTGCCTGGTCATTTTATGAGCGATAAAACGATTCTACAAAATTGTTCTCTACTTCCGCTAATAGATTAGGTTAGATATTAATATTATTGTAACCAAACACGCTCTCAATACCTGTGTGCCTAGCAAACCAGATTTCGATTAAGTTTACTTTTTCATAATTCCAATTTTTTATGAAAAAAAGTTAAATCCGTTTCTACTCTGTGTCCAAATAATGTCGACGACAACTGACCGCCACTGTTCCCTGTAAGTGCAAAAAAGTGCGAATTGTGAGAAATTTTTTACAGCATTTTCTCACTACTTTTTGGCAACTGCAAACGGCGTTTTTTGATTTTCAAAATTACGGCATTTTTGTTTAGCTGTAGCGTTTGGCGCAAAGCGATTTTTTCTTCATCCGGCGCTGTTTCTTCGAAACTTGATCCAGAAGTACCGAAAGTTGCACAAAAACATGCACGTTACCTGAACACCTTTTTTGTTTCAATTGTTTTAAAGTAGGCTAGGCTACTCCAATAAAGAAAAGAAAACTGTTGACAGTCTCTGTGTGCATCTGCGATGACCTTTTTTTTTGTTTGTTTGAGATCGCACAAAACTTCGAGTAAATGGCATTGTTGTTTGTGATTTGCGACTGTATTTTCGCACCGACTTCGGATATTTTCGCGTCTTTTCCGGCATTTATGCAGTAGAACCAAAATTAGAGGGAACACTGCTGACC
Organism: Trididemnum nubilum; assembly: GCA_963965965.1. Taxonomy (NCBI): domain Eukaryota; kingdom Metazoa; phylum Chordata; class Ascidiacea; order Aplousobranchia; family Didemnidae; genus Trididemnum; species Trididemnum nubilum. Next base: position 31,971,737 of record OZ014489.1, on the reverse strand, counting down.
GCAACAAACTGATCGTGAACCAAATGGCGCCGATTAGCTGAGAACAGTGATCATAAGCATAATTTACTATCCACAGAGCCATCTTGCCCAAACCCTCACTTAGTGATAAAATTGGTGATCAAATCACTGTGACGAAATCGTTGGTTTGCGGTCAGTTTGTTCATGGTCAGTTTGTTGCGGTCAGTTGACTTGGCTCATCCAAATGTGACTCAAAAAATTCGTAAAAGAATGAGTCTAGGAATAAAAATAATTGTAAAAGAAACACAACTTACAGGATAACTTGAGGGTAAATAATAACAACTTGCATTGTTGTATTCACGAAAAGGCCTTTGCTTTAAAAAGTTACAAGCTGCACTTGAGAAATCTTCAGTCTGTGGCAGAAAATCACAAATAAAATTATAAATCTGACTATGGTGAGGAGCAAAACTAACCACAACCCAGGCTCTATGATGATTTTGGAGTGGCTGTAAATTTAAGATGGCTGCAAATTCAAGTGCATTTGCGGAGTAATGATCTTTATTAGTGATTTAACTATGAGTAGAGTGCTAAAATGAAAATTTTAATGAACATGGCTTTGGCTTATCCATTTTAATTGACATGGAAAAGTGACCAGTGTTCCCTCTGAGTTTTAACCTTCTGCGATAATGCCGGAAATAGTGCGAACGTTCTAAACTCAATGTGAAAATGTCGAAAATTTTCTGATCATTTTTGTCCGGTTTAAATGTGATTTTCAAAAAAAGAAAAGGTCATCACGCCGATGGAGGCATTTTTTTCTCCGATTTTACGTTGTTCTCCGAAAAAAAAAAAAGGTCCTTCGTCTAAGTTCTGCAACTTTTTCTCCGTGATTTCTGCGACACACCAGAGCGAGGCGCCGTGAACCGTGGCTGTCTAAGGTTTTTGGCGGGAAACAAAAACGCCGGTTTTTGGCGGTAGAAAAAACGCCGGAATTCGCAAAATTTCAGTGCGAAAATGCCGGAAAAAATTTCGCACTTTTCGCACTTTTTTGCGCTTATAGGGAACACTGGAAGTGACTAAATTGGCTCTAGTTTGGCGTAAAGATCCTGTGGAATGTATTAAAATTTTCAATAAAGTACCCAATTATGCTTCTAAGTTGGTATATTATTTTAGTTTAAAATGTTTGTAAATCTGTTATCAAAAAGTATCAATTTCGCACTTATGCCTTAAATACATAGATGTCCTGAATTACCCTTTCAAGGATAATTCCGGACATGTTCGTTCAGACCGATTTTTGTATCCATTCCATAAATTTTTTTTTCCAACCAGTGTAAAAACACTGTAGTCCAATATTGAAATTCATGAATGAAAGCAGCAGTTTTGAAAATGATAGTAGTGGAGAACAAACAGAATGAAAATAGCAGATTTTTATCCAGCAGTACTCGAGGTAACCCTATCAGAACAATTAACACGGGTTGTTCTAAATCGGCATACTCGTGGATAGTATCAGGTATGGCTTAGGCATTTATTTATTTCCTTGAAATATAGTACAACACAATGGCATCTCTGCAGGTCAACACCTGCATGCACTTAAATGTAAGGAGACAAGATAGACACAAGCTCAAGATTCAAAACATTAAGGTACCGATATACTGGTGTCATGTAGGTCAAATTCACTAAAATGCTTTTTGAAAAGAAACAAATTTGGAGAAGATACAACAGTACAGTATATGGGGGATTATTACAAATAGGTGGAATATTTGGAATATGATTAACAAAAAACTTATTAAATTGAAGAAGTTTTGGAAAAGCTGGAAGATACTGCAGAGTCCAACCATGTTGACATAAATCGTAATTAGTTTTGTGGTATTGAAAATAATTCATCAAATACCGATATGGTAAAACTTTGGACACCAGTTTTAACTTTAAACAGTGCCCCTAGTGGCTGGTTTTAAGTTTTTAAATTTTTTTTTTATTAAAGGGTTTAACGAGTTTCCAAAAACTTCTTGAAAAAACATAACTACTAAAGCTCAAAACCAACCACTAGGGGAGCTGTTCGAATTTGGTCATTTTACGGTTGTAAGTTTGTCAGGTTATGGCAAATTTTGTATATTAACTGTTAATATAATAAAATCACTGGCAAGACAACAATGTTCTAAAGTTTCTAGATAAAGTTTGTGGAGGTGTTCAGCACTTGAATCAAAAGAAATATTGCAACAAACACATATTTTGCGAGTAAAATTTTTTTGCACAGATTCAATCAAACTAATAAGTAATATCTTTTTTTAAGTGGGGATATCAAACTGGGGAGTTGTATTCTAGCATTGGTTTAAAATAAGAAACAAAAGCATGAACAAGAACCCAAATAAATCTAGTAGAAAAAGAAAGCAAACTAAGGTAAACACGAGAGAACAAGCATAAAATCAGGAGTGTACCCAGAAATTTTTACAGGAGAGGTTCAATTTTTCAAAAAACAACCAGTAAGCTTACATACCCAATTGTAGTGATTTTATTGCACCCATTAATGAAAATGCATGTTATTGTAGTCAAACAGAGTTTCACGGTAATAGTTGTATCAATTGTTACAACATTTGTTTATTCAGAAATCCTGTAATAACAATTTTGAATGGTGTTAATTGTGAAGATTGTGTGCAAGAGAACAAGTTATTACTATGGGGGCGTGGGGCGATTTTTGCAATTTTTTCAGAAAAAACAGCAATTTTAATGCTGTTTGGATGACATTTTGCTTGTTTTTATAGCAATTAGAAAAAGCTAAATTACTAAGCTTTGAAAGAGTTGGAAAGAATTTATTTTGCTTTACCCAGGCAGCCCTGGTCAAGTCCAAACTATGTTTAAATGCTTCAAGATTGTGTATTTGGATTAAATCTTTTAAGTAAATAAATTTTTATATTCAAAAAACTTGGTACAGTAGAGCTACAGAATTTCAATATAACTTTAAATAGCATCGCAGCTATCATTTTCATTCGTTGAGAGGCTGGGTAGCCTTGAAAGAGGCTGTTTTAGATTAAACGTTTTCACCCAGCTCTCTTCATGATCTATGCTGGAATACAGAAAAACTAAAATATTGTGGTATATTATATAGTGGTTGATTACATTGAAATAGACAATGGGTTGTTATTAAAATGCATGATGCTGCAAAAATCACCTAAAATACCATAAAGTTAACGAAAAAATGTAGAAAAAATTGTTTGAACATGATTGCTCCGATTCTATTAAAAGCTGCTTTTAAATTCATGAATATGTTTGCAGAACAGAAATATTGACGTTTGTAAGTAATTTTGTTGTGGCTTTCATCTTCAAACAACAGATTTGTTTGCAAAAGTGCATTTGGCTGTGTATTTATTTGTTTTTACTCAAGGGCGACTTTTTTCACTGTCTGTCTCTTTTTAGTGTCAAGCTTTATTCTAATCAGAAGTTTGTGATTGAGTATGATATATACATTTTCAATTATCATGGATTTATCAAATACACATAGTTTCACAATGTTTCTGTTGGCAATATGGTAGGTGAAACAAATGCAAAAATCTCAATTGCTTGGTAAATATCTTGCTGGCTCTAAAACAACATTTTAGGTGATTCATAACAACTTGAGAGATTTAGCAAAAAGTAAATTTTGCAAAGTGTTACTAGCTGCATTATATCAACAAAATTATGTTGTTTTTTGAGTTCCAGAATAGTGGTTGACTTTCGAAACCCCTCTGGGTGTGTCACTATCATAAATGCAAATGAGAAATATGATATAACCTCTATAGATCAGAAGAAATAAAATCCCCAATGCCTAATAGGCTGCAGCTTATTAATTGCCACAAAACAGAGCTCCTTTCTTTACTTTCTTCTATAAAACTCGTGCTAATACTCAACAAGTGTTACTAGTGCAAACTGGTTTGTACCGATGCGATGAATGAATGGTGCAAGATATTAACGATAAAAACCTTAACGGAAGTTAACACAACTTATTGGAAGTTATTTAGTCTGTTAACATAAAAAAAACTTTTTAACGGATTAACGAGTTAATGAAAAAGTTAGCTTTGTTATTAACGGATTAACGATTAATGAATTTGTGCCCATCTATGAGTTTACGTTACCTTTAGTACCATAAGAGGCAAGCACCATGATCACATAAATTTCCATAGGCCTGCATTAGGGTGCTTATTTTGCCTCAAAATTTTCATTTTACTTTTTACCTGTGTTTAAAAGGTGTAATTTGTATAAAATATCTTTTGTGAATTATTTTTAAAAACAATCAATTTCTAGGGGGTCCTCTGGCAAAATTTCATGAACCGTCTATAACTTGTTGATTGCTCATGTTAGAAACTTCATTTTGGGCTGTATACCCACTAATTGAAACCTGAGCATGCTTTTGAACTAAATTGTGATCAAATTTAAGCTTAGTTTGATTCTGGCATAATTTTACATCCGAGCACCAGAATCACTGTATTGCAACAATTTTTCAAATAATATAATATAGTACTGGCACTTTACAGGAGTATGCTACCAAATGAATTTGTAGGTAAAATTTTCATTACCGGTACGAGGTAACAATGGTGATATTAGAAAGTTTTAGCGCTTTCTTATAACAAAACTTTATTAACTTTGTATTTAGTTATGGTACTTTGGCAAAATGGTTGTGTGGTAGCCTCTTCAATCTTCGTACTACTTGTTATGGTAGTTATTAAAAGCATAACACCAACTTTAAATGAAAAGATCACTGCAGACTATGTAGCAGATTATTGGTAAAGTTTTGTATGAATACTTCAATTTTGAGTTAGCAAACCTAGTACAAGCTAAATTGGCTGTCGTCCAGAAATGTTTCTGTACTAAATTAATTCATTTCAGTCTTCTTGTGCAGGTATGAAATTTTTTGTAGCATGGTTTGGCAATTTTTATGACTCTTGGTTACTTTGAAATTGTAGTCACTTGACATTTTTGATTGACCATTGCTTTATTTCTAAGCATTAAAGCAAAAACAAGCCAATTTCATTTAACACTTTGTATTTATCTATCAAAACAACGTAAATATGTATGTCAAAGTATTTTAAATTAAATAAATGTGTAATGTTTTTTCAGATTTTGCTCACTCTAGATTTTACTTGGTAATGCAAATTTCTTTCGAAGTTTTAATGGGTGTTACAAAACCGTAACAAGTTGAAGCGGATAATGACGGTAACCTCGTGGGGAGCCCAACGGGTCTTCACTCCAATTTTCTAATTACCTGATCCAAAGGAAGATCACAACCACAATCCGTTGATAAAAGAAAAGTATTTAAATATGGTGTGAAAATAAAAGCAGGCAACTTAAAAATGGAGCAAATTTTTACCAAGATTGTCCCAACTGACGTCCAAATTTAGATCCATAAAACGTTCAGAAAAATAAAATAGTTCCCACTGTTCCAGCAAAAATCAAGAATGAATGAGCCCAGGTCCACGTGAGACTTGTAAAAGCTAGAAAAAAGGTTTGCACGTGATCTTAATTACAAATGCTACAACAAGAAATGAAATATGCAAATAAGGACCAAAGGCTAACACGTGAAGAAGTCTGTCACACATGCATTAGATTACACACGAGGCACTTTGATTTTGTGATTCTGAAACACCAGGTAGTGTTTTTGTTAGACTGCGTGCACCATAGCATATGACAGTTTAATCACTTCCAAATTTATCAAAATCTGAAGGTTGTAATTCAGATGTAAAGTTTTAAGAAATTGTTAGCAGAACTCTCATATAGGTGGTGATCTTTAGTGTTTTACGTTTGATGTTGTTAATGTGTTATAAATAGTTGCACTTTAAAGCAAAACTAGCAACATGCAATATTTATTACTTATCAAACTATAAAATTGTATCTCTTGTCAGATATCAAAATTAAAGTGCTTTTGTGTAGTGGTGTTTGCTTCCTTTCATTTCTGCTGATGCTGATACATTGATAAATATAGGTCATTAAAGTCTGTATGAACGGTCTTACCAAGCAATGCAAAAAAAAAGCAACTTTATGATGCCAATTTGGTAGCTCAAACTAAAATCATTCACTTGGTTAATAAATTCATGTTAGGAAATAATTCATAAAAAAGCTGGCAGCATTGTCACCTCAACCTCATCCTGGTACTGTTTCTAAATAGCTGCAACAAGGTATGGGTTTAATAAAGCACACTTTAAAAATTTTAACATTTTAATACAAGATAATTTTTTATGTTTTAAAAAATGACCCTAACTTTCTTTCAAAAAAAGTAATTTCTTAGCAGATGCCAGTCAAGGATGTTAATTTGTTAATGCCATGATTTTTCTCGTAGGCATGCTTTTGAGGTAAATGGGAGAACTCAGGAGCCCATAAATTTTCTGAAATCATTTACTAATAGACGTATGAGGCTGCAGTTTATTATTTGCCACAAAAAAGCACTCTTTCTTCGCTTTTTCTTCAATAAAACTCGTGCTAATATGCAACAAGTTTTACAAGTGCAAACTGGTTTGTACTGGTACAATGAATGAATGATGCAAGGTATTAATGATAAAAACCTTAACTGAAGTTAATTTAGTTTGTTGACATAAAAAAAAAACTTTTTACGAATCAACAATTAATAAGTATGGCCCACCTATGCAAAAGAGCATTTGTTGCCTACAAACAGAGTTTAGATAGATTGGATTCCACTGACTGGATGTTTGCCCAAAATTGAGTTAGAGAAACATTTTTGTATTTCTCTTTTCACAGCTGCTGACTTTGCAGCACAACCAATTGTTCATCAATGCAATCAGTTTCTGGATGAACCTGTAGAGCAACACCTCAAATGGAATTCGCACCCAGTTAAATGCTTTGTTGAACCTGTGGGAATGGATATATCAATCCAGCTTGAATAGAAATGTAGTAAGGTGCTCAAGAAAAACTCCACAAATGCTCTTCAAATCAAATTCTTCTGTTTCCAAAAATGCATTTAAAGCAGGAAAAGTAGCTATCTTTCCATTTTCCATTCCATGCATCCACAGTTTCACTTTGGCTTTAAATGAGATAATGTCCTCCGATACATCCAAAAAGATTTTATTTCTTCCCTACATAGTGGTGTTCAGCTGACTTAAATGCTGAAAAGGTCTAATAAGAACAGCAATTTGACAATCCACTCATTGTCGCTGAATCATTCGGCAAGTTTATGGTTGTTCTGTTCTTTTAAAAAAAGCGCCAATTTTGTTTCGCAGGACAGCCACTCTCTCCAGCACTTTTCCTCATGACAGCCAATGGATGTTCGAATGGAATAAACGTCCATTGAGTTCTGCTCCCAACTCGTCACACAATGCTCGAAAGAATCGAGTACGCAAGGGCGAGATTTGATGTAATTAACCACAGATGCAACCTCTTTGAAGACTATGGCTAGGTCTTCGTGAATCTCTTTTGCAGCCAGATTTTCTCGGTAAAGAAGACATTGTCTTTGTTTTTCTTTTTCACGAAACTTATGAAACCTTTTTTTATGCCTATTTTTGACGGAGCACCACCTGCATAAACAGATACACTGTCAGTCTATGAAAGTTGATATTCTTGAAAAAAGAAATCCACTTTCTTAAATATTTCTTTTTTTTGTGATATTTTTTGCAAGTGAATGGCAAAAAAAAAGAAATTGTTTCATGTAGTCCTCACTTGTGCAGTATTGCACAAACACCATAAGTTGCGCTTCGTTATTGATATCTGTTGTTTCATCCAACTGTAAACTAAATTTTCCACGTAGTTTTGCAGTACTACTAGTCTGTTGCAGAACATCCATCGTGATTTCTTGAATGTATCGCTTGACTGTAATGTTTGACAATGGAACCATTGCTAAGTTATTAGCAATGGCATCACCGCACGGCGCACATTATCCTGGCCATTTTGACAACAGCTGGTTTGAGCAAGTTTTTCTTCCCCTGTATCAGGAGCTTTTACTTGAGTGATTTTCCAAGCAGCAGCAAAAGAAGCCTGCACTGCTTTACTATCAGAGTAGGCAAGTCCTCCCCACATAGCAAGGCGATCAATACGACTTTGCTTTACCTGAAGCTCTATTTACTTTTGAAAAAAGAATGATTTTCATCAATATATTTTACATGTTTTGTCTTGAGATGCGGTCGTAGTTTTGCTTCTTTCAAAGAGCTGTGATCTAAGACTTCTAAGCATAACACGCACTGTGGTCTGACTTCACCATTTGCTTTAACCGAGGTAGAACGTAAGTTCATGTAATTGTCATTGTATGCAATAACCTGCTTTCATTTAGCCATCAAAAATAATTGACGAATTTAAAAGGTAACTGAAGTTTGAGACTGAAGTAAGCTGCTGCAAATACTGGTAACTGTAAATACCTTGTCAGCATAGCAATAAAAAAATGAAGACAAAACAATATTTGTTGTCTTTTGAACCATTTCGAGAAATTCTATTTATCAAAATTAGTTGTGGCGCAATGAAGTAAAGTTATCATGCCTGTTGAACTGTTACAGAGCATAATGGCCTTGCCAATTATTACTTATGCAACAATTTTATATCGTATTACGAAAATGTGCATACTTAAACAAAAAATTCAGTTGGGTTGCAACTGTTACACTAGCAAACAAATTGTTTAAGTATGTTGATTTGGTCAATGTACTTGTGGACTCATCCAGAACCTTCCACAAACTCATTTGAGTCTGCAGACTCAGGTTGGGAAACACTGCCCAAGACCTTGTTGAATTTTAAAAGTTTTTTGTGTGTCCTATTTTTCTAGGTAAAAAGTAATATTTTAAGTTTAAAAAAATCGTGAGACTTAATGAACACCCTAATCACAATTAATAAAGTTAAATACGTTATAAGAAAGCACTAAAACTTTCTAATATCACCATTGTTACCTCATACTGAAAATTTCACCAAAAAATTGATTTGGTTGCATATTATTGTGAAGTACTATATTATATTATTTGAAAAATTGTTGCAATACAGTGATTCTGGTGCTCGGATGTAAAATTATGCCAGAATCAAACTAAGCTTAAATTTGATCACAATTTAGTTCAAAAGCATGCTCAGGTTTCAATTAGTGGGTATACAGCCCAAAATGAAGTTTCTAACATGAGCGATTAAGAAGTTATAGATGGTTCATGAAATTTTGCTGGAGGACCCCCTAGAAATTGATTGTTTTTAAAAATACTTTACAAAAAAGGTTTTTTATACAAATTACGAAAGCATGGGGTGACTTCTGCCATTTTTGAGATTTTTTAGTGTAACTTTTCGAGTTGTTGCTTATTTTTTTAACCTTGGTATTAGAAGAAGTGGATTTGTTAGCTCCTCACAACAAAACTGCCATGAAAGCAATTGCTTGCTTTTATGGCAGTTTTTTCAATATTTGTTGGGTCGCTTAAGTCGCCCCGAGGTGGGTTTGGCCACGTTTAGTTTTTGTTAGTTTGTGCTCTAGCTGCTTACTACTGGCTGATTTAAGCGCTATACTGGGGTTGCTTAAGCCACCTGCATCTTTTAAAGAAAAGATTTTGCTGCTGTGATGTGTGTGAGGGATTTTATGGTGATTTTAGTGAAAGGCAACTAGCCCTGTGTACAAAACTTTGCTTGGGTGAAAATCACAGCTGATCTTATTCAAATAATCACTGATATGCAGCTAATATTAGCACTAAACATACTTGAAGTACTATTCATTCAAGTCACAATAACAAATGTTTGTAACTTTAAGTATTATTAAGCATTGAACGGACATATTAATTGCATGCATTCAGCACCTTGTCAGCAAACGTTTGCCGGGTCCACGACAACTGACTGCAAACCAAATGATGCCAATTAGCTGAGAAGAGCAATCATGAGCATATTTTACTATTTCCCCAAGCCATCTTGCCCAAACCCTCGCTTTGTGAGGAAATCACTGTGGCAAAATCAGTGATCAAATCACTGTGACGAAACCGTTGGCTAGCAGTCAGTTTGTTTGCAGTCAGTTTGTCGCGGTCAGTTGACCTGGCTCGACATTTGGCTTGAAAAGTTTACTCTTACTGAATAGCATTCCTTTCCTTCAGTCAAGCAGCACACAAAAGCACTTAAAAACAATGAATTTTGGATTGTTTTGGCTGTGTTGATCACGGAATGAGTAATTTTTTTTTAATTCATACTTTTAATGCTCTTCATGCAAATTAGTATTTACATATAGCGATGCTGATATAGGGCAAGAATAAAAGCAGCGGTGTTGTCTGAAATTAGCACATTAGGCAAAACTTAAGAAGGCACAATTATCACCACCATAATATGAACTTCAAAACTGAACTAAGAAAGGTGGTTTAAGTCACCCCATTTAAAAAAAAAATGCAAGGGTTTAACTATTTTCAAAATTTTTCCATGGTGAATGGGCAAATTTTATTAACCGAATATGATTTGGAATCGTAATGAAATTCTCAATCATAATATGCGTTTAATTTGAACTTAATGTTTGTGAATAAGATTCTGAAGTTACATAATATTCGAGCAGCAGCACATTAAAGCTTTTTTTTGGTGTATCTCACCTCCAAGGCCAAAGTATCCTCATTCTACCGTACATCTTTTGAACACAGATAAAAAGTAAAATGAAAATTTTGAGGCAAAATCAGCACCCTAGCTTGCAGTAATGCAGTATAGTCATTGAGATGCATTAAATCATTCACCTGAAAAATTAACTTGGAAGTGAAAAAAGTTACCATGTCAAATTGTACAAATCAGAAAGGGAGTGAATATGTGAGCATTTGCATATCTCTTGCGTTAACTCAGCTTGGAGGAATAAAAACCTTGGCAGTATTGTCAATTTTCAAGTTGATTCCCAAGTATAAGCTACTCTTTCCAAGGTCAAAGATCTTGGGGTTTTTACTTCTTTTAATTTAAAGTGGTTATATACTTCTCATTTGCATTCATGTGCTTTCTCTTGTGCTTACCTAAGTTTGTTTTCTTTTTCTTGTAGAAATATTTGGGTTCTTGTTCATGCTTTTGTTACCTATGTTAGACCAATGCCAGAATAAAACTCTCCAGTTTGGTCCCCCCACTTAAAAAAAGATATTAGTTTGATTGAATTTGTGCAGAAAAATTTTACTTGCAAAATATGTGTTTGTTTGCAATATTTCTTTTGATTCACATGCTGATCGCCTCAACAAACTTCATCTAAAAACTTAAGAATATCGTTGTCTTGCCTATGATCTTATATTAATGTACAAGATTTGCCATAACCTCACTAACTTACTGTTTGATGATTATTTCCCGTACCACAAGACTAACTACAATTTATGTCTACATGGTTGGACTCTGCAGTCCTTGTCTTTTCCAAAACTTTTTCAATTGAATACACTTTTTGTTAATCGTAGTCCACCCACTTGAAATAATATACCAGATATTGCGGTATCTGCTCCAAATTTGTTTCTTTTCAAAAAGCATTTGAGTGAATTTGACGTACATGGTACCAGTATATAGTAGCGGATTTAATCTTTTCAATTTTGAGCTTGTGTCTATTTTGTCTCCGTACATTTAAGTGTATGCAGGTGTTGACCTGATACCATTGTGTTGTGTTTCAAATAGATATAATAAATAAATTTCACTGAAAGTTTTTTAGTTAAGAGAGTACCGGTAGATCAAGAAAGAGTAATATTCATCGGCTCATATTTTATTTTGGCTATTTTTTTTTATGGGTTGACTCTTTTGCTGCATAATTTTTTACCATTGCTGTACATAGTTATTTTGACCAAAAAGTCACAAATTTACCAACTTTGTGTTCATAATGTTAAAGTAAAATATTTTTACTTAAAACGTAAGTAAATCCATGTAATACTAGCTTCTTTCACTTTTATCCATCCATTTGATGTTCGACTTACAACCACATCCCAGAAAAAACTCTTGAGAAAACCCTTTAAATTCCTGTAAATTCCATGCACACAATGAAGACGATGTTGTCTGAACAGTAGATTGTTAATACAATCAATAACACCAGACAGCGGCACTTGCACTCAGCTATTTTGACAAAAATCGAGCATGTGTTGAGCGCCACTGTATTGGCATAACCTAACCACTAAAGGATAGGTGGCACCATCGTATTGGTGTAACATAGCGAAATAGTCAAAGGGGGTGAAGCATCCAGCCAATTCTGGTAGTTTGCAATCGCTAAAATCAAGATATAATTTTGAGACATGAGGTTGCAGTGATATTAAATAAATACCAGTGCAAAAAGATAGCTTCCCAAAAATTTTTTTGGAAATCTTAAATTGTTTTCTCAGCCTGAACTTCTAGAGAAAGAGAGAGACTGAATAATGTTACACTTTCAGTAACATCACGTGACCTATCCCATTTTAGTATACCCAGAGGTAGGGCGGCAGGCACTTGCAGCGTAATCATTGCGCTGCTAGTTGTGCGGATGCTTGCCCTGTAAGTATTTAAATTATTGCACAAACGCTTGTCAAATTTGATTGAGAATAATTGTTTTCCAGTCAACTGTGATTAAAGTTTAGCAAAAACATTGATGAGGAAGATTCATAAAAGCCTTGTCATAGGAAATTGCATATGTTGACTCTGTACTGCTTGCAAAATTCCAATAAGAATTCACCGCCGGGGTCTTCTTTACTGGAAACTTTTTCTCTGAATTATTTTGACAATTTTTTCCAAATTTTTCATTTACGTATTTCAAAAAATGGTTGCAAAATCAAATTTTAAACAGAAAAACTACTGTTGTTTGTTATTGTCTTTCTGGAAATATGCTTCTTGTTCCTAAAAATTCTTTAAATATTGCTTCGGGCAAAATTTAATGCGTTACTTGCACCTGTTTGATGTCTTACTGTAATTCAAAAACAAGGAACAACAAAAACTTTAATTGTAACTTTTGTTGCTAGTCTGGAAAGCGTGAAAGATACTGCTAACAGTAACTGCAGTGACAGCACCAGTACAGCTCTTAATTAGTATAATTAGATGGTTCAAGTTCTACAAAGTCATGATAACGTCTATAGCATGGTCCACTTGCTCCAGTCATCAGAAAGTGATGCTAATTGCTCCAAAAACCTGAATGCACAAATGCATCGATAGCTCTTAAAAAATTAGAAGACAAAGTCCCAATCTGGATCAGCCTTTGGTTTTCGAAAAAAAATGAGTACGGATGGGATTCAAACTCATGCCTCCTACAACCAGAAACTGGTTTGGAAGTTGCAGCAGTTCTTCAACTCAGGACAGGTGTTAGACCATTATAACTATGTGTTGAAACAATTGCCTGGCTGCACTGAGATTTTAACGGTCACATTCCGGTTCTAATGATCATGCTGTGCAGATGACGAGCGCGTAAGATTGTTGATACACAGTCTACTTGTTGGTAGCTTTTAGTTGATTCTGTTTCTTTATGCAAAAATACATGATGATTTTTTGCCATTTGTCACAGCGTACTAATGCTAATTGCTCCAGCAGCACGAATGCATCAAAACTAGTAATTGATTACCTTGAGGAGCCTTTACTAAAAACAGTGACTCCAAAGTCATTTGCTTGCCACCACATGAAGACTTAATTGGTGGAATTTAACACCTCGATTACTTTAAGTGCGAGTATTGGGTGTCATTTAGGTTGTTCTTCTTCCTGCGCGAGTGAAGTTACATCATGCGCATTTTTGATCGCTTATATTTTTCATGTAAAATCAATAATTTTTTTGGTTGTGCATAATATTTTTTGGTTGTGCATAATTTGTTTAGATTATTAGTTTTGTATCATAGCTTAGTACAGCTTTTTGTTTGGTAGTGTGCATAGTTTGTTTTGAATATTGGTTTCGTACCATAGCTTAGTGAAGTTTGAGCAGTGAGTAGATCAGAATTATACTTTTCAAAACATCACCATTGTGCTTGTGACTCATTTTTTTTTGGGGGGGATTGCAGAAACACTTGCGTGCAAGAATTTAAGAGTAGGTGTGTGTGTGTGCTTGTGATGCAACTATTATGGCTTGCACTCCCACCTTTTGGAATACCTACCTTATTTTTTTGAAAATTCATGCTACAATAACAAACTCAGTGTTTTGCAAAAAAATTTTTGGAGGATTTCTTTTTTTTTTTGAATATCTTTGCAGCCGCAGCCCCAAAATGAAAATTTTCACAACGAACAACTTTCAAAATCGTTGATGTAACAGTTTTGAATAAACAATATTTAACATGAAATGCAACTGTTGTATACTGTGAAACCATAGTAAGTGTGTGTTTTTGTTCATGGTTAAAAGAAATTTGTATACTGCATTTACAGTAGATGGTGGGTGCTTTTTGAAAAGTTAAAACCCTTTGTAAAAAATTTCTGGATCGGCCTCTGAGTACCAGTAGTTGGAATTGAACATTATTTAGTACAGGATTTTCTAAGCTTTGCTGCAAGAGAGCTGCACGTGTGCCATAAAGTTTTAAAATGTATACTTATACATAACATCCATTCATATTACTTTTGGATTTTGAAAAAAATAATTGGCAGTTTTCTTTACAATACAAAGTGTATCTAACTGCATTTAACTGCTTAATTACATAGCAAAAATTTACGTAGCCTACCATATCAATAGTGACGTCACAATATGGTATACCAGTACCAGACAAATGTCAAACCCAGAATTCAGAGACTTTGTGGGCAAAAACAAGCACATCTTTTTCAATGAGTGTACTATGCGCTGTATTGATTGACATTAAAATGACTACCAAATTTTTCTGTTTTGCATGGTTTGTTCAAGGGGCAATGTTTTAAAGAAAGTTTTTTAACAAGCAGGGTAAACGCAGAGCTATTGGTCTGATGCAGTTCTAGGTCTGCCTCAGTCAAATCAAACACTTCTAAGTGTGGCGCAACCCAAAAAAGTTTGAAAACCACTGATCTAGTTGACCTAATGCTATCTCCTACCACCATTAGTAATCTAATTGTAAAACTACCCGTAGACATCAATAAACTACATGCCTAGCCTAACATTTGGACTTTAGACTTTGATTATTTACTACGTAGGTTTAGAAATAATTGACAGCTTCATAATAATTTCTTCAAGTTAATTATTGCTGATATCATCCTACATAAAAACCACTCTTTTATGATCATCTGCTCCACGAATTAAGTAAACCATGTGAAAAAAGAGGTGATGTAGCACCTCAAAATAAAATCAAATTTCAAAACTTAATTAACTGAATATATGCGAATAGTTTCAAATCATGCTGTTGGAAAGTTCATGTGTTGCGCAGCACAAATCAATTACACAGTATTACAAAATCAGCTAGTATGGTTCAGAAAACACAAAAATAGCTTTGGTACTGTGCAAAAGTTTCTCAACAGCATAAATTATAGTGTGGACGGTAGGAAAATAAATATGCTTGGTACTTTGTCATTTGACAATTTAACATGGTGGCTTTGTCATCTTTGAAAGCAGCGCTTTGACTTTCCTTCACTTCTAATTTAACCTTTTGGGAAAATGATTTAAAGTACCTTGATGATTGTGGAAATTTGTCATGAGACTTTACCTGTTGGCTGCCCTGAAGATGACTAGTTCACCATGATAAAATGTTCAAGTGGTGAAGTAACTGGCGGATATGTATATGGAAACATGTATGCTCCAAAAGCAAAGATGAAATATGATTAAGTTTGGTAATGCAGCAAGTACCGTATAATAAAAAGTTTGATTTGAAAAATATCATGCTAAGTGTTGACTGCGACATGAATATAATCAACCAGCTGCATATTAACTGATCAGTGGTCGAGTGGATGGAACATCTGCTACTGAAGCTAAAGGCTCTGGTTTGATTCCAGGTCGGGTCAAACCAAAGACTTTAAAAATTGGTATTCACAGCTTCCCTGCTTGACGTTCAGCAATTAAAGGGACAGTCTGAAGCCTGCGCCATGTGTGGTAGACAGGTAGGCAGGAGGTAGTTAGTCTCGAAAACCAAAAGGTTTCTTCACTGTCTTCTGGCCAGGGCAACTTGGTGAATAAAATGTAATTACAATTGCAATTATTATCTAAGTTTGATTTTTTAGATCAAAGCGGAATGACATTATGAAAGAACCTCGTGCTGTGGTTATAAGAAAAACTGAAACCGGGTTTGGATTCAATGTTCGAGGACAAGTTAGTGAAGGAGGTAAAGTGCAAATATGGTGATAAACAAAGCGCATTTCATCAATTGATATCAAAACACAGTTAAATTAAAGATCTGCGCAAGACCAGGATATTCTGACATCAAGGTGCTCCATAGCAGGGTATCCTGGCATAGATAACTAACTTGGAAATAGGGATTTTCATTTCAGAATACCGAATCTAGAGCTTAACCAATATGACTTTTTCAGGACAATACCGATATTTTTGAAATTTTTAGGCCGATACCGATAACTGATATATTAACTTATTAAGTGCAAAAGTTTTGTCACTATTATTCAATTAATTTGACGCTAGAAGCTTCTCTAATCCCCATCCATAGAAAGGTTATTGCAAACACAAGTCACAGTGTAGTATTGTTCACAAAAAAAAAAACAAACCAAAAATATAACAATTTAGCTCATATACATGCAAGAACAGCAGTGCAAGTGGCAACATGTGCTCTACATGAGAGCGCAACGCATTTTACATATGTGTTCAGTGCATTCTAAGCAAATACAATGAAAGAGTGCTCATGCTTGCTCTAAAAAATAAACAGCTTAGGGTAATTGTGCTAAGCCGATATTTTATCGGCAGTAGATAGCCGGTACAATATATTGACCTATATATATATTGGTTGACCAATATATCGGGTGGGCCAGAAGTTAGAGGGCAATATTAAAAAAATACATTTTTGGTATTGCCCTCTAACTTCTGGCCCACCCTGTATTGGTCAAGCTTTAACCGAATCCATTGGAATCAGTTCCAAAATTGAACCGGTTCCAAATTTTGGAATGGGAAGAGTAAAAATTTGTTAAGATGCACTGCTTCCATGTTGTTTGCATGTAAATGCCAGTTTGTCGGCATTGCTCACTCAGTAAGAAGCGCATGCTCCAAACTGCCATTGCATGCATGGTGCCCTACACACATATCCTGCAACCATGAGCAATAAATAACAAATGTGTACGGTGTACGTGCACATGTGTTCAATGCATGTCAATGCTAAATTGCTTATTCTCTTTAAACTCTTGCGTTTCTCTGCTTTGTTTTTATGGAAAAAAATAAAGATTAAAATTCACGTGTTCTTTCTCGTGGCAGCAGTTGGCAAGGATAGTCTATCTTTTTTTTATCACAAGGAAAAAGCAAAAAATGGTGATCAACAAGTGGCCATAACAGTGCATTAATGCTGCTATTGATATTGCCATTACTATTGCTACTCGATGGAAGCAATATTGCTGTCAATTAGCATTATTTTTTTTTGTCCAAAATTGAATGATTTTGATATTTTGCCATAGAATTCGATATTCTGAAAAGATTCTGGAATTCAAAAAAAGATCCTAAATTATTCTAGAATATGCAGATATTCTGAAATAAACATCCCTACCCAGGAATCCGGATGCAAAAACCTTCCCAGTTTTATGCAAAAACCTACTGGTAATGAAGCGGATAAGAGCATCTGTTACTGAAACGGTAGACTCTGGTTTAATGCTTGGTAGGGAAGCCAATGACTATAAAAATTAGTATTCTCTTCTTTCCTGCTTGTTATTTGGCATTAAATTTAGAAAGAGAGTGTGAAGCTTCCACTGTATGTGATAGACAAGTGGGCTAGTGGCAGTTTGGCTCAGGGTTACCACATCCTGAAAAAGTCCTGGATTTTTTTTGCTGTCTTGGAAAATCTTTTGATTTTGTTTATAAAGTTGTGGAAAGTCCTGGATGATATTTGGAAAGTTTTCCGTGATTTACCGGGACAGGGTAGTGAAATTTTTTGTATTTTATAATGACTGGTATCTTGAAATTGTACAAAGCTATTGCTGAAATAATTAGCATTGTAAAGGTCCTTTGGAAAGCTTTATTGTTTGAATACCAATAACTGGCACTTTGCAGTACAGTACATATAAAATATCATTAGAAAGAGTAGAAATGCGGACAGTAAGTTATTGCAATGTGATACTCTTTTACTGCTAGTAGCACTAGTGTAGGGTGCTGTAGGTCCCCCATTGGCCTGTTGACTAAAATGCGCAAAAAGGTAAATATGACATTTTTCACACCATTCTTCCAAGGCAGTGTTTTGCAGTAATCTGGACTTGAAAGTAATTTAAAGCCACTTTTGATGCGTTTATTCCAGGAAGGGCAAGGGGCTAATATTTGTCATAAAATAAAATCAGTAACAATTAACTAAAAACGGCTAAAAAGATGCTAAACGCTTAACGTAGGCTTTATGAAAAATAATTTATAAGGTGGCTTATTAAGTGGGCTATTTAAATCATTTAATTGGCAATCACCTCTCTCTAATTTCGTTTCATTAGCCCCTCCTCTTAAATTATCTTTATCGCTAATATACTGACGAATTGGATTAATTCTTGTGAGTTTTTTTTTAATAATAGGATATCATGATTTACTGGCTGGAAATAAAGCTAGGACTGAAGTTTTACCATTATCCATTGCCCACATTGCACATTGATGCAACCAGTTATGTTTTTGCATTGAGCGCTAATTTCTAGGCTACATTTTAAAAGCATTAATTTTTACCAAAAAACAGTAGGTCCAAAATTAACTTATTGCAAAAAAATTTCAAAATTTTTGCGTGCTAGGGGTTTGCCCCTTTCCCTCCGAACACAGCTCTTCCACTGTTATTGTAATTACGTATTATTCACCAAGTTGCCTTGGTCAAGAGACAGCAAAGAGACCTTGCAGTCTTCAAGTCGAGCTGCCACTTACCCATCTGTGTATCACACATGATGGAGGCTTCACACTGCTCCATTAATTGCTGAACGTCAAGCAGAGAAGCTGTGAATACCAATTTTTATAGTCTTAGGTTTGACCCAGCCAGGAATCGAACCCAAGTCTACCATTTCAGCAGCAGACACTCTATCCACTCAACCACTGGTTGGTAATTTCTGGCTATTGCAGATTTCTGGGTGTGCACCTGGCTAGTAGTGTGCATTAATAATGCAAATGCGTTGCATCAATTTTTTTTTTCAATAACAAGTACACAAAAGTAAGTGCATGAAAGAGTTGTAGTAAAAATTAAGTTGTAAGTTCTGTAAAAAAGCCTTCAACATCCTGGAAAATGACCTAAAAATTCCTGGAATTTGATTTGACAATTTCTGTGGCAACTTTGTTGGCTTGAAGATTGACATTATCAAAAGGTTGCTGGATTGCTACTGTTTAGCTTGGGGTGATTAGGCACCAGGACTATTAAATGACGATTCGTTCAATATTCAGTTGCCTTTCGCAACTCTTTTGGCACAAAATGTTACATTCTTTTTCTGAGAAATATTCTCCCATTCTTGCCTTGTTAAATGCACACGTTTGGATATCACAAGTACTCGAAGTAGGACATCCTGATGTGAGACAACTCACCCTGGAAATCCTGACGCCAGGTACATCCTGACGCTCGAGACATCCTGACACCAAAAACTCTATACTTTTGCACTCCGCTTTTTTTCTTTTTCCTTTTTTTGTGCTACGCTTTTTTTCTCAAAGCAATTAACATTCGATTGGTATGACGAAAGTATAATATTTTTTGTTAATTGCAAACATCATAGGAATCTGTTCTGCAGAAACAACTCAAAAGCGAGTTGTTATTTTGCAAAAATAATCTTGATAAAATCAAAAGCCAAGGTAGCGAATCTGTTAAAATGCTGGTGATAAATTTCAAACGAATGTTGCAATTTAAAATAATATACTTTGCTAATATTAAACAGCCACATAGATATTTCATGAATATAAATCTTAGTGGTTAATTTATAGAGAAAAATGTTCCAAAGCAAATTGTATGGTAAAGAAAATATTGAAAAATAGAATCCAAAGTCAAGTACTGCAAATCGAAATTAATTAAGGCAGCAATTAAAATTTATTATTGTTTTCTATTATTATTGGATTACCACATTACAATTTAACAAATATTTTCATAAAAAAAATGTTAGTTTCATGCTAGCTATAGTTTGTTGGTAGGCAAATTTGAAATTAGAGTTGGAATTACGGCCATGAATGAAAATAGATTGAAAATACAATAGTTTGCAATCATCCAATTACTTAATTTGCCAATGGGTGGTTTATTTGATTTTAATCTCAATGGAGCTGTTGGTTTTTGCAATCGCATTTTTTACCTTTGAATGACCTTGAAAGGACAAAACAACACGTTCACAGTATCAGTATGCCAAATTATGGTAATTTCTCCGCTTGCAAAATCGAAGCATTTGAACAACATTAAGTAGCTACTCGAAAAATTTGACCAATATCAAAGTGCTAATTTCGATAAGCTCCAAATTTTTTCTGTTTTGAGTCGTAATTTGTCTTTTAAATCAGAAACACAATATATTTGAGGCACTACCAGAAACACAATATATTGGAAACTTGTCTAATGCAAGGTGATTGCAATATAATAATGAAAAGGTTGAACTTGAATTTGCAGCAAAACTTAAACCACTGTGAAACAATTACACAAAATTATTATTTTGTTTACTACAAAAAAATGAAGATAGTAAAGATGATGATGCCTCCTGTCAGCTTTTTTCTTTATAAATTAATCGCACAGAATATTATTTATAAAATATGTACATGGTCGTTTAATAATAGCAAAATGCATTATTTTCAATCGCGGCATTCGATCATTGTTTGAAACTTATCGCCAGCATTTCTACAGATTCGCGCAAAAATACAACTCACTTTTGAGTTGTTTCTGCGGAAAAAGATTTCTTTGAAGTTTGCAATTAACGAAAAATATTATACTTACATCACAACAACCAAACGTTACTCGTTTTGAGAAAAAAAGTGTTGCGCAGAAAAGAGAAAAACGGAGAAGAAGAAAGAAAAAAAGCTTAACACAAAAGTAGAGAGCTTTTGGTGTCAGGATGTCCCTGGCGTCAGGATTTGTGGGGTGAGTTGTCTCACGTCAGGTTGGTTGCGTCAGGATGTCGCAGACCGACAAGTACTACCCTATATCCTGTGCTGCAAAAACTCAACTAGAAAATTTTGCAAGTTTTTGTTCTTCTTATTCAAAGAGCTTTAGCCCTTATGTGTTTGCAAAAAGAATTTAGCTTTCTTGCTGATGCAGTTTCCAAGATGTTTGTAATTGAAAATGATTTGTCACAAAAGGGCAACGCTAATCAGTATCATTGTTAATGTAACAACTGAAATGATTACAATCATAAAATCGATTTACAGTCATAAGATATCTCCCAAAAAGTTGTTGGAAACTCTGAATTACTTTTTCCAGTCTGACTTTCAGCAAGTTGGAACAGTAGGAAATCATTGCCAAAATTTGGTACTGGTAAGTCGATGGATCTTTTGGAATTCCAAGCTGCGAAAACATTAAGGAGAAGTTGAGGAAACTAGTTGCTACTTGCTAGCTTAGTTATGTAATTATGGTCCTAGAATTCTGAAAGATTGAGTTAGTTAATCTTAGCCAGTATGCTTATACTATAACAGTGGTTCTTAAAATGACCCTAAACAAAAACAAAAAATAATTTTAACTTTTCAGTGTATTGCTGTTACTGCAATCTCTTGGCAATGCACATTCATTCATTTATTTTTTGGAACAAGTTTAGTTTTTGCTTAAAATTATTGATTTATTCTTCAATTATTCGTTTATTTAATTTGATTAAAGACAGTAAATTTCTATTTGAAATCATAAATTTCTAAATGTTTTGGACTTGGCTATGTCCAAAGTCAGTAAAATCTAAAACAGTAGTAAGTGTAAAAAGCAGGTTTCAAATGAAAGTAGCCTCACTGCAATACAAGCTGTAAAATTTGCTCTGCAAGTACGTGAAACTTGCTGATTGTGAACTAGTAGCTGTGTTACTGCTACATGCACTGAATATTTTTGTGGTCCACAACAACTGACCACGAAAAACTACCGCGAACAACGCCGATTGGCTGAGAAGGGCGATCCTAAGTATATTTTTACTATTCCTAGAGCCATCTTGCCCGAACCCTTACTTAGTGACGAAATCACTGTAACAAAATTGTTACTTCGCGGTCAGTTTGTTGCTGTCAGTTGACTTGGCTCGATATTTTTGCGATCCTAGTGCTATGCAGTAAATGAGAATGAGAAAAAAGCAATATCATGTGTTGAACAAATACAAAGTTATCGATGACTGATCAACGAATATGTGCGGTTCAGTTTGTTAATGCTTAAAGTTTCTGAAATGAAGAGCTCAGTTCGGTTCGTGGCAGTTTCAAGTATTTTAGGCTTGGTAAAATCACTTTTGCAAAGAGATGGTTAGTAACGTCTGTGTTTTAACATTTTATGGAGCCGGGATTGTGTTCGTTGAAACGTGTTGGCAAATTTCTGGCAGTCTCATCACTATAGTTGCTGCATGAACAATGAATGTGGTAGACCACATTTGACAGATGTGGTAGTCCTTACCTTTTTTGACTAAAAAAAAAAAAACTTCTTAATTTGAATGTGTCATGAATAACTCTAACTTAGATTTTCCCATTTGTAGTTTTTGCTAAAAAATTGCCAATTTCATGCTGTACTTTCATTCTCATTTATTGCACAGCACTAGTATCTCAAAAATACCCAGTGTATGTAGCAGTAACACAGCAATTTGTTCACATTCAGCAAGTTTTACGTATTTGCAGCGCAATTTTACAGCTTGTATTGCGATGACATTAGGCCTCGAGACCTGTTTTTTACACTTTTTACTGTTTTAGATGTTAACTCTACTGACGATAGACATAGCCAAGTTGGAAAGATTAAAAAAATTTTTTATTTTAGGTAAGGCTTTACTGTTTTTAATCAAATATCGATTTATTGTTTTGGGTTAAGGTCAATATTACTTCGTTATTTTTTGGCAAAAAACAAACTAAGCAGGTAATACAGTGTAAACTTGATCTATGATGTGACATGAGAAAATTGTGACTACAATCAGTTTGTGATGTAATATGCAGCATTTGTAAATATTTTGCTGGTTAGATGAATATTGCTGGAGATATATCAGTAGGCTATGTAAAACCAGATAAAACTGTGCAGACATCAGGTTAAGTTATCTAGGTTCTATTCCTTTAAAGCTAACTGCAGATTAAGCTAGAACTTAATCAATGCCATTAGATCTATACTGGCCTTCTTGCAGGTAGGCCTACTGGTCTAAACCAGACCCATAGGCTGTGCAAAATAACATTTTTTACTCTACCTTTCCATTGTTTTATGGTTTCAGGCAAATAATTTACAATTATACCATTTCTAAACTCAGTTTTGATCAATAACACTTATTTCAGGTTAAATCTGTAATGTCAAAGATCTAAAATAGAAATTAGCATGCAAATACTGATTTTGACAAGTTGTGCCTAACAACTGTGACGCAGTAGTTTGTGATGTTAAATTTTTTGTGGAACGGATCAGTGATGTTTCCAACAATGTTACTCAGTAATGACGTAATAGGATTTTTTTTTGTAAAAAACTTAGAGAATTGCATAGTTTGAATTAATTACTTTTAACCAAATTCAAACAGCGTTCTGCCCCTGTTCAAACTTTTTTGAGCACGACCCAAATTTTGATTTAATGAACATCTCATGACGCACCCCTCAATCATGGTAAATTTAAAGTTTATGTGCTTATGGAAAGTAAGAATGCTTTGAACTACTCTAATATCACTTGTTATGACAACACAGTCCTTATCACAAAGTTTTAAAACCTTTATCTCTACACCTACAGTCTGTTTCACTTATACCAAGATCATCAGGGGTGTCATTTAAACTCCACTCATTCTACTATCTACTATCATTCTATTGTTACGTAGCGTAGCTAGACTTTCTTACTATCAAGCCTTACTATTATCTCTGATACTTCACTGATGTATTTATTGAACTATTGAGCTCCAAAATGCCTTCGTAAGCTTACCTAGTCTTGACTTAGCAACTAGTTGACTACAGTAGCATGTACATAACCAGGATTTTGCTAAGGACAGGGGGGCTTGACGTTAAAGCTAGAATTTGTCTGCATGTTGCAGATGGGTTTTAGGGCAAAACACCCTGCTGCTGGAAGCTATGATACCAAATGGGAACCTTGGGGCATATCCCTCTGTCGCTGGGTGATCTTTGCATTTTTTCGTAAAAATAGCCAGCTTTAACCATTTCGACATTTTGCACGTTTGCAGATCTATTGGAAAAAACTAGTTGCCAAAAATTAGAAGCATCTTTACCAAAATTAAATAATAATTGTGATGTTTTTGGGTTAGATTTTTAGTGTTATTCGTTTGCATGCTTTCTGGCCTAATGGCTACTAGTGTAAAAGCCTAAAGAAGAGCCATCAGAACCATGACCACTAAACACAAGCAATGCAAAAAAGTTGTCCTCTCACAGAATTGAAACCGTCTGCCTTTGGATTATTGCTTCACCACTACAGCCCTCCTTCCTTCCTGATCAAGTTCAAAACATGTTTTTAAAAGCATGCATATTTGAGTTAAATTTTGCAAGTGACCTGGCAAAAGGGAGAAGGGGGCTTTATCTCCTTTAGTTCCCCCTATACAGCTAGTGCTGTATTTGCGCTGCCATTAATACTCTCAAAAAACCACTTATGATGGAATAGTCCAGTTTCATTGAGTTCAAGCCAAATGGAATGTGTATGATGCAATACCAATAATTCAGTCATAATGGAATTAAAAAGAAACGAAAAAAATCATTTTGGCAGATTTGAATAACTCGGCATGACCCATTTTTTGACCCTTCACAACCTGTGTTTTGATCGTAACCCATACTTTGAGAAACACTGAATTATAGTCTACTGCCTATCAGCAGGTTTGCCACTTAGGTAGTTAGATTTAGACCTATGGTACATCTACGGTCCTTTTTAGAAGGTCCCTTCACAGCCTCCCAGTTTCCATTCGTGTACCTAATTTCCTTGTCAAATTCTTGACTTAGATAAACTTCTGTTATCTACATCTATGGTGGTTTAGGCTTACTGTCTAAGTGGTACTCGTCTAGGCTTGGGATGCACAACCTTTTCACTCCTGCTGGCTGCAAAACATCCTGTAAATGCCACTAGTTAAGGTCATTTTTTATGAATTTACGTTTCAAGTCTTACAATTTAGCTACACATGCTAAACATTAAAAATAGTCAAATTTTTAAGTTTGAATGATTTATTCAATCATAAATTACAAACATCCTAGATTCGAAAAAAAAAAGTAAAAATATACACTAGAATATACTAGATCCAAAAGAAATATGTTAGATTTTAATTTCAAGAAAAATACGCCAAAAAGCTTCTAACTATATTTTATTGCAGTTATTTTGATGCCCGAAATCAGACAGGAACAGTATGAACTAAGTATTACACTGATTGCTGACTAGCTAAAGAGCAGAGGTCAAGACCTCTTAACTTCAATATACTCCAGAATTATTACGAACTATTAGCAATATATTTTTATCACACAACTTGGCATTAACTGAATCCTAAGCAGCGTAATAGGCTAACACTTCTAATGCTGTTTCATAGCAATTTCACATCAAAAGTTATTCTCAGTTCTATTCCCTCAGTCAAGAATCAAATCTTTCATTATACTAGCTGTATTATGTTGAAACGTGTAACAAGTTGGCGGGGCCCATCTACGCGTCATTGCACCCGGGCAACACAGCTTTTTTTGAATAAATGTTGCAACCGTGGCGAGCCGTTGGCAACACTGTGTCTGATTTGACCAGCCCAAGATTTGAACCTTAGACTTCTTGCTCTGGAAACGAACATGTTACCGCTCGACCAACTCCCATTATTTATAGGCAAAAGGAACAATTCTGCAAAATCTAAGAAAAACTAACTCGTGCATAAAATCATGTCATTGTTACATCACAGTCAGAAATTTATACACGACATTAAACTAGTGTAATTGTTAAATAACAGAAATGAAGTTTCGGGAATGAACTATTTAAAATAACTCTGACGTTGAAAAGTTATTCAACTATCGAATACAAACTTTTTGGAAAGAACTTGGCTCGGCCAACTGTAAGCAGTGAATAGTTACGCATTGGTAAATAAACAGCACTAGGATACACCTTAATTAACTGTACAGTTAGCAAATTGTAACAGTTCCTAACAGTTAATCTTAACAGTTTTGTAGCAAAACATTTTAATCAATGCGTGACCGCCACGACGTGCATTTTTAAGTACAATTTCATGGCTGCAAAAAATCTAATTACTGCTGCAGGTTGTACACCGCTGTTTAGGCCTGCTGCCTATGCATTCCAATATTACATTGTTATTGGCTAGACTCTTTCAAAACTTATGCTAGCAACTATTTCTCTCAATTTCCACTTTTTATGTTTTTACATCTTATAATTCCGAAAGGTTTATCTAATGCCAAATTCGGGCTATGATTTCCCAGTGTACAGTGTTCCTTCTAACTTTTTGGCAAATCAGCGAGTGCCCAGATTTAGAAAATTGCGCCCAAAGCTGTAAAAATATGTTAATGTGCCCTAAATTTTGCACCAATTCATTATTTAAGTATGCAAGTAGTCATATTTCTAATTTTTAAAGTTTTTTGAAGCTTTGTTTATCATATTGTGAAAAATTATTTACCCTTGATTCTACACATCGCTGATTTGCTAACAAAAATCGGCTTGGTGAAAACACTGCCAGTGATTCAACTTGTTGAGACGACTCAACTTTTTTGGACTTTCAATTCGAAAAAGAAAATTGGAAAACTTAAGCTGAAGCATAAGATTCAGTGGTCAATGTGCTTGAGCATATCCAAGAAAAACTTGGATTTTTAAATAATTTCAATTTTGGAACAACTAAATATATTTCGCAACTTTCTTCTAACAGGATAATATGGTCTAATGTGGTTCATCAAGTCATTGAGTCAATGGTGGCACCAAGTGGAGTAGAACGAAGCTCAGGCTGAGAGAACGATTTCAGGGTTTCCAAAAACTTTTTAGGGATATCTTTTTGCTATTGTTGAATATCTTTGCAGCTGCAGCCCCAAAATGAGAGCAAAAAATTTTGAAACTTATATTACGATTTTTACTATTCTAAACTACAGAAATTGGCTGGCTGCTTCATCCACTTTAAAAAACTACTGAAAAAAGGATAAATTACACTTGGCAATTTTAAAACTTGTTCAAATTAAGTATGAAGGGATTGTTATTGCATTTGAAATCCCTGCATAAATAAGTGCAGTAAAGTCAATTCTAGTTGAAATTCTTGTGAAAAACATATATTCCAAATCTTACATACAAAAAGTTGATTAATTTCTGTAAAGCAGAGCTTTGTGAGATTGGTTCGTCATTTGACTTGCTATAATCAACTTGCATTAAATTGAGTTGCCGCAAACTTTGCTTACTTAGTAATTTTCAAGGATTATTTGTTAAGATACCTCTGATGATCTCCATTACAGGTGAAACTGACTTTTGGGTTTTGAATTTTACATGTCATGTGTACTGTGTTATGATATATTCCATCATTTATTTTTTTCATTCGACAATCTCACGGAAACCCAGAATTATGTTAATTCCAGACCAGGGATCTAATTCAGTCCTGAAATCCCATCCCTAATTACAAACAATTATTATTTTGCACAGAAAACCGATACTGTTTTTATGCTTGGTCATTGAAAAATAGTTGAATCGGTTGTTAGACATATATTGATACTGGTAGTATGAAGGTGTGAACATTTGAAGTAAAATTTAAAAGCAGGTGGTAAATATCTCGGTAGTTACTTCTAATTATATGTTTAGTTACTGCATCAAATTACTTTTGTAAGAATACTGCAAAGGAACCTTTTGGTCTTTACATCAAGCTGCCACCTGTCTACCACAAACGGTGGAGTCTTTGATGCTACTCTGTCAAGCATGAAAAGTGTGAATTTAAGTCTTTGTAGTCCTAAGTTTTCCTTGACTTAGAATTGGTTGTAGATTGACTAGCTTAACTTCATCATCTGCAACTTACTAAATGTACTCTTACAAAGTTTATTGTACGTTTAGGTCAGTTGAAAAGCATCAATGGTGTGCTGTATGCTCCATTGCAACATGTCAGTGCGATTTTGGAAGGTGGTTCTGCTGAAAAGGCTGGTGTAAGACCAGGAGATAGAATTCTCGAAGTGTAAGTGATTTTATGTTCGTGGTGATATGCTTTCTAGTCCACTCTTTACCCACATGACCAGTTTAAACCACAGTCAAATGACGATGATACCCATAAACTTTTTTCTTTCCAGTATGACTTGTTATTTTCTTGCAAAGTGTAGTCTTTCTTTCTTTTTTCTTTTTTTTCAAGTTCACTGTTGCTTAACTACTAGTTTTTGGTGCTAATCCTCTCTCAAGGTATTTAAGTTGGCATTTTCATGCCACATGGCAAGCTTGTAACACAGAATTTGCTAAAAAAAAAGAACAGCAAAAAAGTTTTGCAAATGTTGGCAGGGTTGCTTGGGATACGAAAACTGATTACTGGTAACATGATTACTGTTCCCAGGGTTGTTTGATTTAAATCACGATTTAAATCAATAAATAAAAATCATGATTAAATTCAATTAATGAAGATAGCTTGAAATTACGTTAATGAATTTTCAACATTAAAATTGCACAGTTTTTACAATTTTTGTGTAGAAAACAACTTTTTCATTTTGTAACAGTTGTTTTTTTAAATTTAATGTATTAATCTTTAGACAGATTTAAATGCCCCAAAATCATTTTTGCAAAAAATGCTGCATATTTTGTATAAACTTGAAAATTTTTTTGATTCAAATTTTATTTTTAACCAATACATTTGAAATTAATTTGAAACATCACTCTGAAGGCAAAGCATGACTGTAGTGTACCCCCGCCAAAAAAATGTAAACCAAACTTAAAAAGCAAGCATGGAAAAAAAAGTCAATTCAGATTTAATTGATTAGAAAAAAATCGTGATTTTCATCAACCTTGACTCTGGCATGTGTTAAATATGTACCGTAGTGGTATGAATGATCAAATATGAATACTTTGAATATACTTTAAATATTTAATTTTATCAAAAAGGTTTTGATGTTACTTAACAAGAAGTTCAGTGAATAAAGCACTGCACCAAGTGTCAAGTGTTTTGGTATAGAGAGCTTTTAGTCCAGTAGAAATTAATGCACACCAAAAAATTTAGTTTAAAGTTTTTTTTGGTCTAAGTGCTTTCAAAAAAGTCTGAATAGCCCCAGAAAAATTCCCCTTAAATCTGTACCCAAAAACCTAGTAGTCAAGTTTTAAATGAGGATTGAAAGCAAAATCAATTGGGGTATCTAAAGGTGGCAATCGTATTAGATTGAATGAGGGTTGACTCCATCCTTCTTGACCCAGCTGTCTGTGAGATGTTTGAGTACTTCAAACATAGTGTTCTACTTCAAACACAATGTAAGCACTTCTGTAATCATAATGTTTATTGGCAACCCTGACATTGATAACATCGTTGATACCATCTTAGTTCTATTCTAAGGCAACACTGCAATTAGACGAATCCACATCAGCCTTTTAACATGTAAAGGCAATCAGTGTTACTGACCAAGTCTATAAGATGTCATGTGTTTGCAACTGCTATTCTAATGTGTTCCAAGACGTACATCAGTGCAATAAGATATATGAGTTTTATTGTATCAATGGAAAATTTTTCTCCAGTTTTTGTTGGCAAAATCTGAAGTAGAAAGTCGTATACTTTAGAGGTTTTAAAAGCGTTTCTTGTGCAATTTATAACTTTAGATGCTTCCTTAAAACCATTTGTTTATTTTCTATTGGAACAAATAAGCAGTTTGTCTACTGGTTGTAGTGGCCAAACCTGACAAGACTCTCAAAACGGAACGAACTACAGCAAGTGCTGTTCAGTTTTAATGTGGCAAGGCAGACTCAAAGTGCCTGTTTTACAAAAATTAGTAAATAAAGTGATGATGGTGTTTTAAAGCAATTGTAAGAAAATAAAGTATTGTTATGTGACATTTTTAACCTTGTTTTAGAAATGGAGAAAATGTGGAAGGAGCAACGCATCGACAAGTCGTTGAGCTGATTAAAGCTGGTGGTGATAGTCTGAAAATGACAGTCATATCAGTACCTGCACGAGATGCTCAGAGACTTGACCCAGATGATGATTTTTTTTACGATTACTCAGATGTTCGATCGATTGATCTTGCCATTCCTAATTATGTGCATGTTGATGAAGAAGGAAACAAATATGTGGTAAACTGGGTTAAATTTTCGGCCTAGTTAAAAGAAGTGAAGCATCCACCTTGAGCTATGTGCAGAAGATAAAGAATTGTCCAAAGTAATTTTTTCACCAAATTCAGCTTTTTGCAATCTATCGTTTTTGAGATGTTTCATTTCAAAAGTTTAGATCTCTTCAACCGTGTTGCCAAGTAAAATCTTAATTTCCTAGCAATTGGGATATCTTACCAAACTTGCAAAAGTATTGGTAGGACGAACTGACTGTTGTATCACTAATTCATGACAAAGCCTTGCATTCAGGTGCTTTCAAACCAGTTGTGAAAGATACTTTATACATTGTTTTAGAAAAGATGAAATTTTAAGTTGTAACACTGTTGGGGAATGGGGAGATCTCTTAAACGTTGTAATGAAATACTGTATCTCTAGTTCATGGAAAGCTGAAATTTAGTGAAGATGTTTAGATCAGGGGTGCCCTAAGTTTTTCAGGAGCGGGTCGCATTGCACTGTTTCCGGGCTTGAGCAGGCCACGCAATTCTCATAACATGCTTGTATAATATTTATCCCGAATACTGCTTATGAAAGTATTGTGTAGTCCTACCAAAATAGATATTTTTTAAACCAGAATTAACCTTTAATAAAATTAAACTTTGTTTTGTGTCCACCAAAAATTAAAGTTCGTTTAAATGTAGTACATGAAGAACTTTTTATTACACAACAATCACAGTCTTGTTTATTGCACAGCATCACCATCATTTCCAGGATTTTGCTAAGGGAGGGGCTTGAACAAAAAACTAGTATTTTTTTATGTTGAAATATGTACAGTATCTAACCGACTTGTTGAATAAACAGCTGAGCGTTTCAAATGCATCATGGACGACGTCTGGGCGATTTTTGCGATTTTATAAAAAAAAAGATAGTCATTTTAACTCCATTTGAAAGAAATTTTGCGCATTTTAGAACCACTTTAAAGAATTGAAATGCTAAAATCAATTTATCCCTCCGCTTACAGGTTAGGTTTAAATCACGTTTAAAAGCTAGCATAATTGGTAAAACTTTTAAAATTACTTGGCTAAAGAGGAATACAGCTGCTATACCCTTCGTTTTGGAATTCACACTGCGCGGTAATAAAAATATAAGCATGAAACAAAAATATACTAGACCGTAGCTTGTAAGGTGTCCAACGAAAACCAAATTTGCTACTTTTTAATATGCTTGTAGTGACGCTGTTAACCAAATAGCTCTCACGAAAATTGATTTAAATTATTGCTGGAAAAAACCAGCGTCATCAAATTTGACAAGAACAATTAATAATTGCTAGCATGGAAACATAGTAAATCTCGAGACTAATTGTGCGCCGTACTTTGGGCAGTTTTGGTTTGGATGGTTCATTATCTTCAGCTGGATGCTTCACCCTCTACCAATCAGTGTTAGAGTGAATAGAGCATTTACTACTGAAATGGTAGGCTCCGATTAGATTCTCAGCCGGGTCAAAGACCATAAAAATTGGTATTCACAGCTTTCCTGCTTGACGTTCAGCATTAAACGGGACAGTGCGAAGCCTCCACCATTTTCGTAGATTGGCGGGCAAGTGCATCTTCATTCAAACGTTATAAGGCTTTTTTACTGTCTCCTGGCCAAGTCAGCTTGTTGAATGAGAGTTACAAACTCCAAGACGTATGGACTGGCAAATTATTCTTCATATAAAGCAACGAGACAAAATTGCTGAATGTTTTCTATTTATTGCCTCCGACAAGCATCAGTAGCAACCATAAATTTGTGAGTTATTTGAAATGCCTGGTATCTTCAATACATCGTTTTACTGATTTGGTTCACTTGACAGGTAAGCATTTGGCATTATTTAACATTTGGTTGACTGTCTAATGCACTATTACTGGATGCTTATATTTTTTATTTGTAGGCCTTCTGCATTCATTTTCAAGGAAAATTAGCTGTTCAACGACGTTACAGCGAATTCTTGCATGTCTATGAAGAACTGATGAAAATTTTTCAAGATTTTGATTTTCCCAAATTCCCAGGAAAGTGGCCATTTCAACTCTCCGAAAATCAACTTGAAAAACGAAGATCAACCCTTGAAAACTTTATTCAAAAAAGTTAGTAACTTCATAAATTTAAACTAGGCATGCATCAAGTAAGGGCAATCATGTTAATTTACATTGACTCCATCCTTCTTGGGCCGGCCGTTTTAGAAATGTTCTACTTCAAACACGGCTGGGGGACCTCGCTGATTTCAATTATTATTGACGTTGATAACATTGGCGACGCTATACCAGTTCTACTTTAAGGCAACACCGCAATTACAGACTATCGGACACCGGTACTGTATTGACTGTTGAGCCATTTTGTTGTGCACTAATCACTTTTATCTTTTCGACACTACAAATCCGATTTGGAAAAGATAAACTGTACAGTAGCCAAAGTTGCAGTAAAAATTAAGCTGCCATATTTTGTAACAAAAATATGAAAACAAGCGAAAGTAAACTCTGTAGACCATTGTTGTAAATTGGAAAAATTTATAGATTTTAGAGTCACAAATTAAGTAAATACGGTAGGCCTACTCTGGTCAGAGGCCGACTGCTTCAGGCCCTATACTAACCCGAAAAATAATTTAAAGTCCCAATCAGGTCTAAAAAGCCCAAAACTTAAACGAAGACTACTGGCAAAGTCATTGTGGGTATTTAAAGTTTAGACTAGATTGGTGCTGACTCCATCCTTTTCGACACAGCCGTTTCAGAGATATTTTACCCCAAACACGAAGTAAGGGCCTCTAATGTAGTTTTTATTGGCTACTTTGACGATAATAGCCTTAGCGCCGTGCCAATTTTAATCTAAAGCCATGCCTCTATTATAGGATACTGCCTTGAGTCGTTTCCTTGCACCCTAATCAGTTTGTTCTTGTCAGTAGAACAGATCCGAGATGGTAAAAAGAGCAGACTGTTTGGTAGCCTAGCGATATCAGTAAAAATCAAGCTGTCAGATACATTTCAGTTTAACAGAGGTCGGCAACCTTTTTTATACTTTGGACCGGTTAAAAACGGAAAATTTTCGCGGACTGGCTTTTAAAGCGCAAGTGTTTAGCGATGAAAATGTAAGTCTGCTGCAACGGGGAACGACATCAAATTCAAATGTTCGCTGTAACTTAATGATATATTTGCATTGCTACTGTAACAAAGCTGAATTATTGTAATACTTCCTGTAAACTGGAAGTATTTCATCACAAGATGTTACAAATATGTTTCAAAGTATTTAACGTGGAAAAGCATACGAACCGGTAACGAACCGGCACTGGTCTGCGGACAGGTGGTTGCCGACCACTGCTATAAATCATTGCCGACCACTAGTCTAGATCATAGCCTAGTAATAAAAGCTTTTGTTACTAGGCTTTTATTATGCGGCAATAAGGCTTTTATTACTAGGCTTCAAAGTACAAACTCATATCTGATAATAAGACTATCAGTACTTGAGTAGGCCCATTGCATTTGGTTACAGCATTTTGTCAACTAAATTACAAACAACGGCCTACTACTCTACTAGCGTTACTTTTGCTTGTTGTTAGAAGTTTGTTACCTAGGCAATGGTAGTCTATTCGATCAAAATAAAACAATGCATTAAACCATTCCACTCACTGCTAGTATGAACACTTGAACAGGGGGGTATTCCTAAAAAACTTTGAAAAAGCAAAACTGTCATTGGATAAACTTTTTAGTGCATAATCACAAGTCAATATTTATTTTTGCGTCACTGAATAAAGTTTCCCCGCAAACTCAAGCTTGTTTTTCAATTTTAACCCTTTATCACATACAATGGAAAATAATGGATGCATAACTAAATCTCAACAAAACCACACCACTTAAACAAAGACTGAAGGCAAAATCTTTGAGGGTATCTAAAGTTAGGCCAATCGCTTAAGACTATATTGGCCTTGACTGCATCCTTTTTGACCCAGCCATTCCAAAGATACTATACTTCAAACACAACGCAGGGCCCTCTAATGTTATAGTTTTTGTTGGCAACCCTGACGTTGCTGGCCATTCCAGTTTTAATTTAAGGCAACACTGCTATTAGGTTTCTGCATTGAGTAGTCGCGCTGCGCACTAAGCAGTTTTGATCTTGTCAGCGAACTGATTCGAGCTGAAAAAAAGTAAACTGTACGATAGCCTTGGTTACAAACGTCTAAAAACAAGCGAAAGTAAGGCTAGTGGTGTACTTGGTGTTTAATTGCAACTTGATGGAAAAGTTTATTTTGGGGTCACAAAATACTGTAACCAAATAAGTCAAGATAGTAACGTCACGAAAACGTTTTATGACGTCAAATAATTTAATTATTGGCCAAAAAATGCTCAAATTTTGGAAAGTAACTTCAAAAAACCTCAAAAACCGGAGAACTTCCCATTATCTTAGCAACTTGAAATTTTCAGGAGTTACTTGTGAAAAAGGCAAAATGAATGGGGGTATCTAAAGTTGGGCCAATCGTATCAGACTAGATTAGCGTTGACTCCATCCTTTTTGACCTATTCGTTGCAAAGATATTCTACTTGAAACACGACATCGGTGACCTTAATATTATAAATTCTAATAATTTTTATTGGCAATCTTGTCGTTGATAAGCAGTAGCGTCTGAGCGACGCTTTTCCAGTTCTAACCTAGAGCAACGTTTAGGATACTGCATTGAGTCGTTTCGCTGCGCACTAATCAGTTTGATCTTGTCAATACAACGGATCTGAGCTGGTAAAAGGAGTAAACTTTTTGGTAGCCTAGCGATTTTAGTAAAAATCAAGCTGGCAGATACATTTAAGTCTAAATCCTAGCCTAGTTTAGCAATAAGGTTTTTATTACCACGCTGCACAGTACAAACTCATACCTGATAAGACTGCTACCAATACTTGAGTAGGCCTATTGTATTTGCTTACGGTATTTATGACCCTAGAATAAACTTTTCCATCTTCGTTGAAAACAATAACCTTCTAGCCTACTGTAATAAGTCTTCTAGTCTAACTGTCGCTTGTTTTTAGACTTTTTTACCCAGGCTATCTTACAGTCTACTTTTTTTTCCGGCTCGGATCTATTTTGCTGCCAAGATCAAACTGATTAGTGCGGAGCGAAACGACCCAATGCAGTAGCCTAATCGTTGCTTTAGAATAGAACTGGAAGGCGTCGCTAAGACGCTAATGCTTATCAACTTCAAAATTGCCAATAAAAATTAGTAAAATTTATAGCATTAGAATCACAGATGTCGTGTTTGAAGTAGAATATCTCTAGAATGGCTGGGTCAAAAAGGATGGAATCAACGCTAATGTAGTCGTATGCGATTGGCCTAACTTTAGATACCCCCATTGATTTTGCCTTTAGTCCTCGTAGTTAATTTACAATACAACTATAAAATCATATTAGAAGATTAAAAGCACAGCAGTCTGTTTCGTTCTAAGAACTCATCATAACAGATTGTAGTAGCACCTGATGAGTTCGTAGGGCAAAACAGGCTGTTGTGCTTTCAACCTTTTACTGTGATTGTATGGTTGTATTTTGCTCTGATTTTACTTCGTGTATCATCGAGCCCTGTTTCAGAAGATTGACTATCAACAATTTTTTCTGTTAATTTGAAATAAAAATCTTTCTGAAGGGATTTATCAAAAAATCAAGAGAAACGCAAAAATGCTTCCCCCTCCTTTCCGTCCGTGTCAAATAGCATTAAGTTTACAAAGCAGAAAGTCCTACAAACATTTTAAGGTTACGGTATTACAGGGAATATAGCGAAGAATCAATTGTGATTTGCCTTCGTCCAAGAAGTTAGTTTTTTTATTAATAAAAAGTTTATTTATTTTTATTGTATTTTGTTATCGGTATTACTTTGGTGCACTTTTTGGGCTCGTAATATTTTTCTTGAAGCATTGGCTCTTCATTATTGTCTTTCTCACAAGCAGTGATAAGAGTGTTTTTTCTTGCTGAAATGCTTTGTCCAGCAATTTCCCAGAGCGCTGTTCTCAGCGATTCATCTTGAGAAGGTGCGAAAAATAAAGTCTTGCAAGCAACCATAACTTGTTTCGGTCTTTTGTAGACAGAGTCCGGAAAAAGATCTACTGCAAGACAAAAATGTTTCTTTCGAATTATAGCAAAGATGAAAAAAAAAAAAAGGAACGTCGTTGAACAGCAGAAAATGGCCAGAATTTTCGTTTTGCTGTTGCTTTAGCAAATTAGGTTCAAGCTACTGAAATATTGCTTTTTAGTATTCTTACCAAAACGCCGTTCCGGCTGTAGATCTTTTACCGAAACTGCGTTTCGGCTTTTTTGAACCACTTTTAACAAAGTAGAACATCGTCTACTGCGCTTTCAGAAAAGATTTAAAGAATCAAAGTTAATCATTTTTGCAGCAACATAAAGCGACTTTGGATTTGGCGCACAGTTGTGCAAGTCAAGTTCAGAAAAATTTTTGTTGTTAAGCAATTAACTTTTAGTCTTTGATTTTCCCGCTGTAAAATTTTACTGTTTCGTTGTCTTATTCGATGTTTGAGTTGGTAAATCTTGACCAAAACCATTAGGATAGCACCTCAGGAATAATGAATTACGTTTGTCCTTGATGCGTTAATCTTGTTTGCAAACTTTAAGTTTAATTGATACTATTTAGCATCTTAATTTCAAGTATATGATTTGCTTCAACCAAGATGTATCATCCTTGGATAGTGGAAGACACGGCATGTTAAAAACTCCCCAATAAAAAATGAAGTATTATAGCTTTAATTGAAATTGTTAGCATTCCATGAAGTAAAATTTATTTCGCCTTGTTTGCGGTTGATTAATACGATTTTTTAAAAATAGTTTGAAAAGTTGGTTAGTAGTACAGAACTTGAGTGTTGCTTTAATTGGTATGTCTGTGTCTTCGAAACTTTTCGTCAATAGTGGGACGACAAGTTTCGAAGACACCAACAATGTGATTAAAATAAATAGTCAATAGTTTGATTGTTTCTATTGCCATAAGTAACTGAGCGAAATCGATTTTATTTCGTGTGCATTTTAATTACCTTAAGTTTTTGTACTTGTGAATTGTGATAATATTCCCGGTGACTTAAATTTCTCGAATATTGTAGTATTGACCAGTTAAGCCCTTTACAATTACATTTTGAAAACACGTTTCGTCTGGTTTTGAATAGAGTAAAAGAACATGTGGAATGTAGATAAAGATAAGGCTTTTGTAATTACCGATTTAAGAGTTATCGGAACGGAGAAAACCAAAAAATAATAAATAACAGAATTGTTATAAGGTGAGAACTGGTATTGAAAAGGTCCGCGATGAAAAGGAGTTGCTTTGAAAAGACGTATTCGATATCCGAGCTGAGCTTCTTTCCAAATAATGAATAATCAACTGAATTGTCAAACGGTTAGAAATGGTGCCAAAAAGGTTCGCGTCAAACGGTACCAAAAAAGTCCAGATCAAAAGCAGTCGCTCCGAAAAGACGTGTTTCCATGTTAGAATGAGCTCCTTTGCAGACGATATAGTTGACGTTCGTGTAGTTGCAGTGGTAATTGCTTGTTGCGGGTAGTTTCACTCGCTTTTTATTGACAACAAAAGTTACAGTCGTGTAATTTCCAAGCTTCGTTTTGCGTTGTTTTTGTCGTTGTTTTACGTACGGTATTATTTATTCAGTTATTCATCACATAACGTAGTTTAATATTTGTTTGATGTTTCGCCCCATTTTGATAGTAATGCGTTTTTTGCAGCGTTTAAAATCCGAATTATCCAGGAATGCGACATTGTACAGGATTTCTTGAAGTTAGAAGACACGGACTACGACAAAAACGACTCGGAGCCGGAGACGCACGAATATAACGCAGAAGAAGAGCTTGGACAAGGTAAGAATTTCTCAATGTTTATGGATATGTTCTGTAGTCCACCGTAATATCCGGTGGTTTTATAGTTAGTGCTTGTTTTGTTTATCTAGTTTGCCTGCCAAGATAATATATTTGATATAAGATGTATATTAGCTGATTTCAAGATCAAATGTTACTTACTAAAGGAGATCTTTTAGGCTTAAAACACTTGCATATGACGTTCTTAAGAATAATCATAAACACACTTTTTCGTTCGAGTTTTCAGTCATAAGCTCTTAACTGTAGTTTGTTCAATCAGTATTTTTGAAGTGACGAATAGTAAAATGCAGTTTAGCTTGTCGTTTTCTTGTCTTGTTTTTGGCAAAGTCATTAGTTTCCAGCCTTTTTTTGCCACATTCCGCCTTTGCTGGTTTTGATAATTTTTATTCCTCTTATTAATTGCATTTGACAAAACACACTGATCTGTTTCAATTTGTGGGTCAAAAAAAATCTTCCATAAACGATACTTAAAACTAAACTTCATTAGCCCCAGCCCCTTACGTGGAGAGCGTGGGGAGTCATCCTTCAAACTAAAAACCTTCCGAATCCAAGGTCAATGTCTTTAAGCGTACGAACAATGTAAACTGATCACTGTAGGCTGACCGCGAACCTACTGATCGCTAACATTAGATTTAGGGTTTGTTCGCGGTCTTTAGCGCCGGTTGGTTGTTGTGGACCCCTTAGTTTTTTAACTTACGCTCTCGTGCTTGGAAAGTCATTCGATTGCGACATCTTTTTTATAACTTAAGTAATTAGTGCTAACCAAGTACTTAATAATGAAGCTAAAAACCGAAAGTTATTTAAATCACAACTAAGTGCCAAATTACTAATAATGAATTGAGCATTGCCACCAATTTATATTGCTACTAGCATTAACTAGCGACCTAATATTGTATTTAAAATAAATGCAGAAAAAGAACGAACCAAGGTTCCGCAACTCGCCGTTTAAAAACCTCCGTCCTTCACATAATAGAACGGATAAAGTTTCTCTCTTGAAATTCCTTCCGTGTTAAGGTTAGGAACTGCTGGGCTTAGCTTTTCGGTGTCGAGGGAAAAGCAATTGTCTCGTAAAGGTCGAAGGTATAGGGATAATATGGAAATGATTGCTTGGTTGGGGTTTTTCAGTGACGAACTAGTGCAAAACTTTTGCCGAGTGCTTACTACCAAGAACTCAAGGAGTGGGCAGCCCATTGCCACACAGATAACCATTGCTGTGGGTCCAGCTACGATTGGTCGTCTCATGCGACTCATGTTTAGGTTAATTTTTTCCTCATTAAACCGTCACTGACCAAAGTTTTTTTTTTGATGTGCCAAAATAGATTTCGGTCATAATGACCGATATTAACTAGCTTTTAAAATTGTGATTGCATTGCGAATATGACTAAAGTTTTTTTTTTTAAATGATCATAAAATATCTATACAGTCCGTAATTTGAACAAAAGTTTTGATCGAAAAAAGAAAAGTAATGGACAGCTTCACTATTTTTGCAGTTCTAAACACAGGGATACTGTGTATTCGCAAATTGAGCACCCCTGTTTCTTGTATAAATTTGATTTTTGTATAAAAAACATATCTGTTTCAGTGACATCACATAAATCTGAGACGAAGGAAACAGAAAGGAGCAAAAAAGAGCAGCGTCGTGCGAATGGGCTTCCTGAAAAGATGACCAAAGAGACAGTGCCAACTGAAGCTTCTGGCAGTGCGAAGGCCTCCATCGTTTTACCGAACAAAACTGTAGAAACAATTCCGTTCGAAAATGACGAAGATCAATTAATAGCAAGCAAAATTGTGAAGGTACATATATTTTACTACTTTTTACCGATTGCCCCATCTATTGGATTTTTGCGGTATTCGTTATGATGCGATTCGTTTCCACCAACAGCCAAGTATTTTGACATTTTCACCTTAACTAGTTAGCGTCATTGCGTAATTTTTTTTTCCATTTTCTTAATGAACAGGCTGCCAGCAACATAGCTAAAACTAGCTGTAACCTTAGCTACTAATTTGGCTGTCAAAAAAAAATCGTATTCACAACAAAATTTCACCCTGCTTTTTATGAATTTATTAATTTGTCAGCAACTTTGACACACTTATTTTTACTCAAAACCGTAACAAAAACAAAGAATGGTCCGATAAATATATCATATGGCATTTCCTGGCTTTAAATTTAAGCAAATATGGCGATTTCTGGGCAATACAATGATTTTATTACAGTGACGTTATCACAAAATTGTCTTAAAATGTTTATTTGTTCAGAATATGTGCAACAAACTTGGCTTAGACTCCAATCTTCATCCATTATTTTCACTTTGTGTGCGACGAGAAAAGAACTTTTGTGAGTAATCAATTAAATTTATTGCTTTTGTTAGCAATCAACGCTTAAATTTTAACAGACTCGCAACACCTTTCCCACCCAGCAGAGCTGTGTTTATGCTATACATTGGAGTTCGGTTTTGAAGCGCTTTTGAATTGCGGGCAAGTTTTATTATTCAGCAAAATTTTATTATATATAATTTTTTTTGATTAATTCCGATCCAACTTGAACCAAAGCTCATTCCCTTACTCTAAATTTAACTTTAACTCAAACACTGATCTTAAAGCTGAGAAACGCATTTGAATGCCATGTTGGAGAAAGTGGAAAGCTTTATTGATTAAGTACTCTAAAAAAATTCTATTTGCTTCACTCAAATCATCGCTCTTTTGTTCTTCTCAAAATTGCCTTCTCTTTTTCTTTTAAACACCATGTTTCGCTTCTATATGACATTGCTGATATTAAACAACTTTTTTAAACCTTCATTTTTAATGAAAACTTTTTGCCTTTTTTTTGAATATTTTACCACATTTCCTATACTTTATCCCACTCATTCTTGTTCTAGCTGTTACCTTTGTGGATCAATCAATCAATCAATTGTACATCGTTTTGTCTTTCGCTTGATGTTCTTCTTGCATCCTTCGTACTAAGAATAAGGCATCCGTTGTTTCCTTTGATTAATCTTCGTGTTCTTTTAACACACTTTCAATAACCTTTATGCTATGTTCTAGCAGTTTCACTCTTTACTTTAAAAATCTTTCGCTTAAAAACAGCTTGAAAACTTAAAAACTCTCTACTTTAAAAATCTTTCGCTTAAAAATAGTTTATTAAAAACAGTCATCATCAAGTTAAATTATTCCTGAAGTGAAATAGGCAAAACTTATTTAATAGTTCACGGAGACATCACGTCTTACAATCCTACTTCATTTGACAACACCCTAATGCTGTCTCCGCGTCGAAATGGGTAATCATTTCAACCCCTAGTGACGCAGGTGAGGCGGAACCCCCTATCGCGGGAGCATTTCCGTGTTTCGAAGTCAACTGACTTCATCATCAGTGTGAAGAGATCATCACATTTTCCTTTTAGAAATTGGCAGTTGGCACCACTATGCTGGTTTACCATTTATCTGGGATTCCTTTTCTATCCAGTGCTCCAACAGATTGTTAATGTTTTGTCCCCCTGGCTCACAGCGTTATTAGGGCCCTGGAGGCGCTAGTACTTTCCCTCGCCTGCACCGGATGCATTAACAGAAATAAAAACAAGCACTTTTTCCCATTGCCTGTTAACCCCAATAATCAAAAGTCTTCGATTCAACCTTTTACGTAATGCTTTTTAGGTGCATTTCATTATGACCTAACTATACTGGGCTATACGCGTTTTGTTGTTTTTCAGATATAAGAAAAGATA
This sequence comes from Trididemnum nubilum, assembly GCA_963965965.1. NCBI lineage: Eukaryota > Metazoa > Chordata > Ascidiacea > Aplousobranchia > Didemnidae > Trididemnum > Trididemnum nubilum. The sequence continues at coordinate 31,930,033 of OZ014489.1, read as the reverse complement.
CAAATTTACAAGATAGAAATTTGTGTTGTCTTTTGTTTCTTTATTTTCATTTTAACCAATCAAAAAATTAGCTGTCTTCGATCAGAGGGCTAGTCATTTTCAAGAGCTTGTAGTCCTCAAGACCAAGGACTTCAAAAAGAGTCCTCGAGGACTCAACCTCTGGCAACAATAGTAACAGTGTATGGGACAAAGCTGCTTGCACCAAAGTTCAGTTGGACTGTACATTACATGATTACAACGCACGCTTAAACTGTAGATTCACGATTTTTTCTTTTTTCGGCGAAACTGTTAATACTCTACAAAGAATAATTACAACTTTTAAAAAAGCGATTAATTTTGACAGAGTGATGCTAATTGTCTTTTGAGCATTAATAATCCAGCTACTGTGAGATGACAAAATTTTTAAAATCCGGATTACTATTGACCATGTAGACATTACTCTGTACTTGTACTGATATAATACGATAATTTTATGTTTGTTTTCGAATGGTTTGCTATTGACGTCACGGTATTTCCCAGACTGCCGGCTTCGACCTTCCGAAAGTGTGCGAAAATACGCCGATCTTGCACAGTCGAATCGAAAGCGTTCCGATTTTGCTATTCGAAAATGGATATTCAACTTGAAAAAAGAAAAGGAATTATTGGAAAATAATGAAGTACTCACCAGCCTCATGTTTGGACAGGTAAAGTAGGGCTTTGATTTCCGATCATGGACGCAAGGTCGCTTATGGCACTGTTTCTCGGAATGAGAGAGATGTTTGATAGTAAGGTGACCAAATACTATTAGAATCTTGCCAAAAGTAGATTTTGACGAGATGCTAAAAGAGTGGTCATGGTAAGAAGCGAATTGCGAAATATCCAAAGTAAATACAAAACTTGAACCGATAAGAATGATAAACTTCATAACGGTTTCTGTTTATCTGATGGTTTTAAAACATTTGTCAAGTATGAGTAAGCCTCACCGCTAATTTAGTGCAAGTGAGATTTTTAGGCTGTTTTTGCAAATTTAATGAGGATAGATTGATCTTTTTCTCACTTTTAATTACGCTTCACTCTTTGATAAATAGCACGTAGCCTTGATGTATATTAAATAAAATCTGGATTTTTCAAGTTGCGGACAACAAGAGTTGTTTGCATGCATGAAGCTTCTAAACCACTGCTGCCCAACCTTTTACTCACTGCCGGCCAATCTTTTTTGACTGAATGTCTCATTGGGCCGCAGTTGATCTAAGGTCCGAAAGCATAGTTTCAAGTCCCGTTTTCATTTTGGTGAAGTTACTCAGACTTAATTACTCAATCAATCCTTTAAGCGGAAGTACAGTGCAATTTCTGTCAACTATCTTTGAAACTACGCTCTTCAAGATAAAAGTTTTCTGTTGATAAATGAGGCCATTCTATGTGCGTTGTCCAAGTCTTCCACTCTTGTTAAATTATAATTCAAACGAAAGAAAAACCAACTGGTTTTGATCGACTTTCATTTTTAACTTAAAAACAAAAGCGAAATAACACAACGTTCAGGCGCACAATCCAGATTTCGCAAAATGGGGACTGGAAGGTGGGGGCTTAAACAAAAGCTAAAAATGTTTTCTGCTTGGAAAATGTTTATCCAACGGACTGCATGTTGGGTTCGGATTTCATGTGCTTCTATAATGCTGCTGTCTCACGTGCATCACAAACTTGGGGGGGAGAGGGGGTTTGGGAGCGGCTGCCCAAAGTTATGGGGGTCTGCCCCCAGCCGCTTAATAGTTTTTGTAATTTTTTGGGAAAAAACAACTATTTTATTGCGTTTTGGATGAAGTAATGTACGTTTTTTGAGACATTAAGAAGAGTTGAAAACTTCTTCAAAGAATTAAATTTCTCAGCCCCTTCAGACCCCCCCCTCTTATAATAGATCAAATTAATTTTTCTGAGTGACTTGGCTTAGTGGGAGAGTTCAGTTATGACGAAGGTTTATCTTATCTGACTGCGCCACGGTATAGTGAATAACTTAATACATTTGAATAACTGCATTCTGAACATAAATTTGATCTAATTAGTGAAACAGCGATTAATTTCAGCACGTTTTCAATTTTGTTCTGCTCGTTTAACTCACTCTTATTCTTCAAAAGCAAAAAAAAAAAAAGAAATTGTGCGTGAAATCAATTTGATCGTCGTTGCAAAACTTCTAAATTGTGAAGCACCGTTACCTGATGTTTCGGTTAGAACTAAAAGTATGCAACTAATTTTGATATTGATAGCCAGGCCACTTCTGAGGGCTTCGCGGGCAGCAAGTTGGGGACTCTTGTTTTAAACACACCACAAAGGCAATTTCGTACCAATTGTAGCTTTTTTTGACAATATTTTTATGTTAAAGGCTGTTGATGACGTCAGAGAAGGTCGTTTGCAAGTGACGTCACGCACTGCGTCACAGCTGAAGATGCTTGCATCACAAGAAAAACACGATGAGGTATGACTGCCAGTTGGCAAAGTTGTAGTGTTACATCTATTTGCATTGTGCTCTTAACCAAACTCATCACAAAAAACTCACAGGGACTTCACAGCGCGCTCGACCTTGGTATCTTTAGTTTACTCGGTTATTTTTGATAGATGAGCATCAAAATTGAATGATTTGATTATATGGCTAAACCTTGAAAGTTAAATTTGGGGTACAAGTTGAGAAATGGGAATAAAGGATAGCGTCATGTATGCCAATTTTGGGGGTCGTAGGTCACCTGATCCGAATTAAAGATCCCGAAAATCGGTAAAAAAACGGTGATTTTGCCTTCAAAACTTGTTAATTCGCTTATCACTTAACAACTGCTATTAGGCCTACGTGGAAAACTGGAATTTAGACACAACATGGGTACAGATGAAAGCTTAATAAATATTGATTTTGTGGTGCCCGGTCACATGACCGCACTTTCAGGGGCCAAAATCGGTAAAAAGTGGACAATTTCGAGTCGGTTTGTCTCGATAAGTACCACCACGGGTAAAGAAAAATTGCAGGTTTTTCAACACACTATTGACCACCATTCTTATGACTATGCTCGCTGTTCATTTACACCAACTCGGGTATACTGTTTTTCTTTTTTGTTATTTCTTTTGAATTGCTAAACGCAGAGAAATCTTAGTTTGATTACAGATATCAAGAATGCCTAGTGCTGGCCTGAAATCGGAGGTTTCGCGTTGGTAGTTCCCCCTAAACCATCTCTTTAAATTTTTGATCTTTTGAACCATTTAAACTCGATGGCAAGATTCTTAGGCTGGTTAAGCAAAGCATACCAAAAGTTGGATGTTCCACAAAGGGAGGCCCACGAAATGGGCACCTTCTTAAATTCAAAATCTTAAACCATCTCAAACTATATATAGATAAAATTTTCAGGATTAGTTGATATAGAAGAAAGATGAATGATTACAATATTTGGTGGGGCTGCGTTGGGAAGTCCTTCCAGAATTCAAAACTTTTTTCGCTTGAGCTAAAAGGTAAAAATTTTCATGATAAGTTGATATGAACGAAAGAAAAATCATTTCAAAATTCGGGGGTTGTCAAGTTGAAGGAACCCCCTAACGAACCCCTAAAAATTTATAATTTTTGACCTCTTGAGTTAAACAATTGACATTTTAGGAATAAATTGGTAGATGCCAGTGCAAAATAAAGCATGGCAAAATTTGTTAATGCCACGTCTGGGAAGTCTCTCCCAATCAAGCTAAATGAATAAAATTTGAGAATAGATAAACGTAAAAGAGATAAAACATGACAAAATTATGGGGTGCTACGTTGGGAAAAAGCCCTCTAACGGATTCCTCTACATTTGAACTTTTAATCATTTGAGCAATTAATGGAGTTTGGCGAATTGGTTAATCTGTTTCGTGCTCTCTGTGTTCTTGAAAGCGCTCAATAACAGTTGTAATCAGAGCAGTAGTAAATATTGCATTTTTAAATATAATTAGATTAAGTCTGATTGACCGACAGCAAGTAGAGATTGCGATCTACAATTTAAAATAAAATTTTTCATTCTGTATTTACATTGTAGCTTTGAAACGACAACAATATATTGCTGACGTCACTCTCGGCTGAGAATTGCGCAATTTAAATTGGTTATTAAAAAGCAGGCATTGCATTTTTTTATTTGAAAACACGTGTTTTTGACCGCTATTTTATTGGAAAACTAAAAAACCAAAAAAAAAAAAAAATTTAAAAAACGTGACAAAAAATTCGCAAAAAATTTTTTTTGCATCTTGGTTCGCACCCACGGGAAAAAATAAAAATAGTCGACAACGTTTGCAAAACTGTTGCCGGAACAAATGGTTTAAAAATGAAGTGTGTGAATTGGTTAGTAGTGCCGTTTAGCTTTATGAAAGTATATCATTAATCTCTTATGTTTAGTACTTGGAACTAATCCAAAGCTCGTCGTCATATAACAGTATTACTTTCCCTCACTGTGCGTGCGACTCGAGAAAGAGAGGTCACGTGATCGTCAATATCTCATTCAACAATTTCAAGCTGCTCGCCTGCACTGAAGATGGAGAAATAGAGGTAGGAAAACATTCAAAAATTGTATTACGTTATATTGGCTAGTTTGCTTCTGTTGCTCTCACGGCCGTATTTTTATATGTAATTTTTTGGTTGTTAGATTGTGATTAAAACAGATTAAATTGGTAAAAGTATTTTGATGCTTGCATATTATTGTAGCATTGAAGCATTTTTTGTTACCAGTTGAAAGAGGAAACCTGATTTGTGATTTTCAGATGTTTTTCTACGTCTGATTTGCAGTCAATTTCTGACTGTTTTCCTTTATGGTTCTCAATTTACCCACGGCTTCTCAAAGCAGTGGGCTTCGAACATCACCTGGAAGTTATGCTGCCAGTTGCATAATGTAACCTTCAACAGTATGTCGGCCCTAGACTTCATAGAGCTCTGTAGCACTTTAAATTTTTGATATTCATTCCACAATTGATGCGAGGATAGGAGCCGCCGAGCCGGTATGATTTATCACTCAGTAAGTTAAATGATCAATTGCCTTTTCTAGTCACAAGTTATCGACTTCGCTTGGGATGAAATGAAACAGTGGGAAGTGAATGACGCAGAGGGGGATTCCCCTGGCAGTTTTTGCTTTCAGTATCAAAGAGGAGAGAAGAAAGCAAGATGGGTCAAAATATTCACTGCTTACGTAAGTCTTTGACGTATATTTTTAAATTTTTGTTGTAGTAACAATTTTTGAATACTTACATCAAGTATAACGGTATCATAAATTGAAAAATTGCAACAGTGCCAGAATAACGGTATAAAATATTAAATTCCTGACTAATGCCTCTCCCTTACGTATACCAAAATTATTTTCCTTGAATGTACTAAATTTATTAATGAATACAAGAATGATTAAGTTCAACAATAGTTCGTACTCTTAACTAACTTGTAGATAGATATCGTTCACACGCTTTCCGTCAACAATAAAAGCCAGTTTGTGAACAACTCTAATCATTTGCCGCTCAACGAAAGCCCGAAACGTCCCTTCCCGGCTTCATTTTGTATTGCCGAAGATTTTCTGTTCTGTAGTGTTAATTGATGGGAGATGCACACAGATTGGTTGGGTCTGCCCTAGGCGTCAGAAAAAAAGACTGTCAATGGGATTCGAACCTCGATCCAGAGATTAACATCCTCCATCAATGGTCTCCCAATACTTGCCTCTGCTTACAATCCACTGGGCCCACATATTGGGCAATATATTGAAGAAGTTCTAGTATACCGTACACTAATACGAGGGCGCACGACTGCTCGTTATCCATTCGTTTTTCGTGCAGTTTTTTGGTGGTTGCTAGGCTTAAGTTACGGGGAATATTTTCAGCACCTTGTTGAAGTTCTTACGATTTTTTTGACTTTTCCGCTAAAGGCGATCACATAAAACTGAAAAACGACAAAATTTTTAAAGCCAAGTTGGCATGGTGGTAGTTATCAAACTTATTCATCAGGCCCGCACTCAAACTTGGGGATATTTCGATTTGCTAATCGAAAACGGTTCTTTCTTGCGTAGGTACCAGTTGCGCACTCAGGGGGGTCGGGGGTCAAAACTCCCTTTTTGGAACTCAAAAAAACAACAATTTTTTTTGATATAACGCAGTTTGTGACACTTTGCTATAATTAGTTTTCACCAAATAATCAGTTAAGTTGTTGTTTTAGCGCTGTAACTTGACCCCACGAGATATTTACCAAGCAACTGAGATTTTTGCGTTTATTTCACCTACAATATTGCTGACAGAAACGTGTACATTATGTTGTGCCCAGTCATAAACTTCTGAGCTGAACTTTAGAGACTGACTGGCCATATATTGAAAAAAGTTGCCCTCATATTAACAAACAAACTTCTAAACCAGGCTTGGAAAAGTTACAATTGTAATTGAAAATTTTCAAAACTTGATAATTGTAATTGAAAATTTTTCTCCCTATTTTCAATTACAATTACTTTATTATTCACTAAAACAGATGAAAACAAAATCTGTTTGAATAATATCGATTTTCCTCCGGTTGCAAATCGATATCGGTTTTTTCAACCGGTTGCAATCACATCTGACGTCACAAACCGAACATCAAAGTAGGTTAGGAATAATTAAAGTTAGGTTTAGAGATAGAGTTAGTCATATTCATAATCTAAACTTACCATCTACTTTACTTATAATTAGGACTAACTCTAGGCCAAAAAATAGGCTAACATAGAATTGGCCTATGACGTAAGATGTGACTGTAACCGATGGTAACTAGCCATTGTGACCAGTACTTTAACTGTAAAATTTTGCATGGAGGGACACTTTTGCAGCCTTGGCCAAACGGATTCGGAATGCGAAAGCACTTTAGTGGAAATGATGTTTTTCCGTTCTTGAAATTGAGGGAAGACCAAAAAAAAGGTCTTCACCGAAAATCGAAAAGTTTTTGTCCCCCAAATCAAGTGAAGACCAAAAAAAAGTCTTCACCGCCTGGCCGAATTACTATATTTGGCAGAAAGATATTCCAAAAATCCCCAAAGTACCAGGGGCCCCGTGCAATGTAAATCCGGCCCGAGAATAACATGGTTAGTAAGCGTAACCATCTAATGTACCATTTTTCAATAACAATTCATCTTCACCTCGCCAGTTTTTTCGCACAAAATACTTAAAAATAAAATTAACTAGAAAAAATGCTCATTGAACAAAATGTTGAATTTGAATTGAGGGGTCCTGAGCCCCCTGGCTGTATTGTATATGTACTCCTATAAGTGGTAAATTTTATGACAAAACAAAATCCCTAAGGAAAATCTTTGAGGGGATTATTATTTATTGCTAAAATATTGTAGGAGGCAATGTTCCTTACTTCCCATCTGGGCAAATAAATCACTTACAATTAAAATTTAATTACAAATTGCAAGACTTTAAACGTGTTTTGGACTTACATTGCAAGCTAAAGGAGGATTGATCAATTTAATTTTTTCGATTGGCTTTTAAATTTTAAAAACCTACTTCTTTCAAATGGCTATGAACACGAGTGAAATGTGATCCAATGAAATTAAAATTTAAAATAGCTTTTTATTGCAAAAAATTACAAAAAAGGGGCTTCGTCTCCAGACCCTTGCCTGTGATACGTTTAAGTTACATTAGCTTACTCAACACGTCTCCCAAGTTGGACAATTGCACCTTTTAACTATTAGTTAAAGCCCACTCCCTTTAGAAAAATTCTGGTGAACTGCCAACAACAGGCAAGGCTTTGGACCTTTCATTCTACGATATCTTTGTCCCACAAAAAGTTCCTCTTTTGGAACATTCTGTTGACGTCATTGCATGTTATTTAAGATTTAGCCATCCCCAATCAAAAATCCTGGCAACACCTATGGTTACAATCAGTAGTTAAATTGAGGGGGGACGGGTACCCCCATCGAGATTCAGCGTCTCCCCATCGAGATTTGAGCGCTGGTTGATCAGACGAAAAAAGACCTATGAGCACAAATAAATCCCACAAATTCTGGCCGAATTTACTGTACTGTAGTACGCAAAGATGCTAAAAGAAACTGAAAATGTGAAACAAGACTTTTTTTGTCACATTTTTATCATTGGTGGCATTTTGATTGGGGGGGACCGGGGCTTCCCGCCCCTGGCTACGCCTATGATTGTAACTTCAATGCTATTTGTAATATTAAGATTTTTTGTGCTTTTTCGCTTTTTGCCCTTGTGGGTATGTTAACGCGACAGTAATGGTTGTATTTTGTGAGATCATGCTAAATATGTGATAATATTGGTAAATGCTAAAATTGTGTTAAATAGTAGTTGTAACTTGAAGTTGTAACGTACACAATTTCAACTTTTTTGCAAGTTTTCAGTTGTGTTAAAACTTTTTTGCACAAATAATGGGATCACAGCTTTTCGGTGCGACCATTTCATGCCATCTATTTCGTTTCCGTACGTGTTCTGCACAGATCGTTTCGGCGCGGATTCGGTGCTCTTAGACAGTTCACTTATTTAGGATTTGGGTTAGTGTTAGTAAAAAGCACAGAATATTGGCGCCGAAATGGTCGCGACGAAAAGTCGTGGACCCCAAATGATTGTGGTATGATGCCATGGTTTAGCTAAAACCATAACGTTGCTGGAAGCGATATGAATTTAATAACATACTTGACAACTGCTTACCAACGAAATTATGTATTGCAAAAATTAAAGTTAAGCAAAGATTAATGAAAGAACAAGGATAGGAAGAAGTGGGGCTTTAATAGGCCTGGTATAGAAATAGAAAGCAAATCCACGGTGTTGACATGAGCAAAACTCGGGGCTTCGTATGTAAATAAATTGGTGGCAATGTTTTGAGAATCTTTTCATTGTAATTGAATTACAATTACTTGAACTTGAATAATTGTAATTGAAAACTTTAGGTTGTAATTGTAATTAAAGCAAAAACAAGTAATTTTTCCAACCCTGTACTAAACCAAATGCACTTTATAAAAAAAATAAATAAACGAAACAAACCCGCTATTTGAAGATGAAAACCACAACAAAATTACATTCAAACGTCGAGTTTTTTATTCTGCAAACGTATTCAGGACTTTCAAACTTTTCTATGCAGTCGAAGCTATCACAAACCGTTTAAGACTCACCCTAAACTGGGCATAGTATTGTAAAATGTGCTCTGTATTTCGTTTATTCAAGTCACCACTTCAGGGGTACCGAATTTTGGTAGCGATAAACAAAGAATATGCTCGACGTATACTATTTTACACCTAATAAAGACTAAAGACTGGGTGTAAACGGTGTTCAACGGGGATGGTGAGGACTATGGAGTTATCTTAAAAGTTGAAGCTTTTGTGCTGTGGTTAAAACACAATTTGGTTAATGGTAAAGTAATATTAATAATAATATTAATAAACTTGTTGTTTATTAATATTAATAAACTTGTTTAGCAACTGCAATGGGCTACTGAACTACAGTAGGTGTAGACTCTTGTACTTTTACGTCACTCGATCGCAGCGGTAGTTTCTTTACAACAAACTCAACATTTTGATTTTTATTGAGCATTTATGAAAAAGTAATAGAATATGCTTTAAGGTGAATTTACACAGTATCTGTTTTTCGTCCGTTTTTTTACGTTTGTGCTTCTTAACAAAGTATGCGCTTTTTCATCCGCATTTTTATGTGTCCATATCCGCACTAACCAGACAGTCACATACTGGACCAAAGTTTTCCGAAAAAAATTTTTTGTGAGGGGGTACAGCTCTATTTCGAAATATCGCTCTTATCGTTCATACATAAAATTTTTGAACAAAATTTTTATCTATATATAACAGTCTACTTAGTGCGGACATGGACTTACAAAAATGCGGATGAAAAAACGCATACTTTTTCAAGAAGTAAAAAAACGGACGAAAAGGTACGAAAAACGGATACTGTGTAAATTCACCTTTTATCAGTGACTCAGCCAGGAAGGACTGAGAGGGATGAAACTCCCTCCTTAGCCAAGTCACTTGAAAGATTTAAGCTAAATGCGCTCTCTTTCAGCTTTAAAACGTATTTTGGACTTGATCAGTAAGCGTGCGGAGGCTGATTGGACTGAGCTAAAAAATTTTTTTCCAACATTCTTCCAAATCTTAATACTTTAGCTTTTTTAAATGCTCTAAAAACATGCCTAATGTCATCCAAATGGCGTTAAAATGGCTATTTTTTCCAGAAAAATTGCAAGATTGGCCCAGCGGCTGGGGGCTTTCCCCCCTCGCCCTTATAGTGGTTGCTTGTTCTGTCACACACAACTTTCATAACTAAAAGCTTTCAAAATCGTTATATATTTCAGGATTTTTAAACAAACAATGTTTCAGCGAAATGCAACTATTAGTGGGAAAACTAGTTTGACTATAATGGCGTACGTTTCATTAATCGTTAAAATGAATTAACAACGATTGGGTACTGGTTGCTTTTTGAAAAACTGAAACCCCCCCTTTAAAAATTTTTGGGTGCACCTCTTGTAGGTACTAGAGTTTGCGACTCTCCGCTTCATTTGGGTATACACAAAAACGAAGCATTCAACTAAGTGTTGAATTTATAATCATAAAATCGGTAAAACTTGAATATCGCCGTTTTGAATAATGGTATTTTTCGGAGAAACCTAGCATGTTTTTTGCTTTCAGACTGGATTCATGAGCGACTGCTTCAACAAGGTGCTCGAAGAAATCGAGGAAGACAAAGATGAGGAGGAGGTAGAAGTGGAACAGGAGGAAGAAGAGGAGCCTGTGAGTTGCTGGAAACTTTGATTTGTAACTTTAAAAAAAATGATGAAACGACCAACCATCTTTAACTTTAAACCAAAATAAATGCGTTTGGAATTGGTAGAGATTTCATAAATCGATCAGTGGTTGAGTGGATATAGCGCCTGACAGTATAACGTTAGAATCTGGTTAAATTCGCGGTCGGGTCAAACCGAAGACCATAAAAAATTTGCATTTACAACTTCCCTGCTTAACGTTCAACAATAAAAGGGACAGTGTAATGCTTCCACCGTGTGTGATATATGAGTGGGCAGGTGGCAGCTTGACTCGAAGACCGAGGTGGCCGCATCCACAAATTTAAAGACCCGGAACCGATTGGGATCCAACAAGAAGAGATCCGGATAGGCTCTGGATCCGCCACCTTTTAAATATTAAGATCCGGATCCGCCCGTAAACAACTACACTTTGTTCATAACAACGCAACCTAAAAGTAGACCAAAGAAAAAACAAGGTCCTCACTCAACCTTGGGGCGTTCTTTCTGCCAAAATTCAGGACCAAAAAAAGGCCTTTGCTAAAAAGCGGGGCGTTTTTTCTGCCCAAATTCAAATTAAGACCAAAAAAAGGTCTTCACTTAAAATTGAGTCGTATTTTCTGCCAAAATTCAGGTGAAGGCCAAAGATGAAAAAAGGTCTTTGCGGAATAAAGTGCTGATTTTGTTCCCAACTTATTTGGGGGGCAGAGGCAAATTCAGATCCGGATCTACATCTTCCAATAAAACTGGATCCGCAAAAGAACTCCAAGATCTGGGTCCGCTTCGGATCCGTTGCCACTTCTGGTTGAAGACCGAAAGGTCCCTTCGCTGTCTCCTGGCTAAGGCAGCTTGGTGAGCAAATATGTAATTACAATATTTCAATCACACACATTGATTCATTGATGAGGAAAGCAATCTGTAGCGTAGCCAAGGGGGGGCGGGGGGGCTCGAGCCCCCCATTGGCCTGTAAAGCATGCAAAATCGCACGTTTTTGGTGCTTCTGAGGCCGATTTTTGTTGAAAAAATGAAAACAGCCCCCTAAAGGAATTTGGGTGCCGAAGTTGTGAAGTAGTTGCCGTGATTCGGCCTGAAAAATCCTTTGCCGTGATTCGGCCTGAAAAACCGTTTGAATTTCCGATTTTGGCGGAAAAAATCGTCTGAGTTTCGGTGAAGACCTTTTTTTGGGGGGAGATCACCCGATTTTGGGCTGAAAAACCGTTTGAATTTCCGATTAAGGCCGAAAAAACCGTCTCAATTTCGGATAAACCGTGTGATTCTGATTCAAGAACAATGAAAATTCGGGTCAAGGTCGCTTGCAGTTGTCTCACTCTTTCAAAATAGCCCCCCCCCCTTTTTTCAAATCCTGGCTACGCGCCTGGAAGCAATTAAAACGTAAATCATTGCTCGGTTTGAGATTTGGGTAGAAAAGCAGTAAAAAGAAGTCATTCATTTATTGGTTTTATGTGCTCTGTCTTATTGCCGGATAATTTTATTATGGTTTTCGCCTCGGTTTGATTTTTAAGCATAAGGTGCGTTCGTCACAAGATTTGTAAGATATACAATGAGGAAAAAGGCTGAAGAGCATTGGTCTTACCACGCGGTCGAGCTTTCACGCTGCCACTTTTAATACTGCTTTTGCAGTGATGGTGCTGCCAGATTCGTCTGAGAAAGTTCGGGTAGCAGCACTTCGTTAGTAGGAGGTGTTTGACCGTCTCAGATGTTTGCCCACCATTTGATGGTGATTTCATCCGGTGGTGATATCAGTCCATCCGCAGTTATTTCATTACTAAACGGTTACGCAACGCACGGAAATTGTGAATGGTAATTTTTGGCCAAAGTGTAATCTTCGACCTTTGGAGCTCATCTGCGGCGTTACGAATTTGCGCATCTGTGTGCAACTTTCGTTTCTAAATAAGAATTTCAATTTTTTTTTTTTCAGGATATGTTTTGATTTGCTGTGTCATCAACTTCTTCCATCTCTTACTTCTCCACAACGTAATAATGGGCTCGTGCGATTGCGACCTTCAATCTTTTCAGAAACGTAAAACGATGATCATTTGTTTTTGCTTGATTTTGCAGTTTTTATTGCTTTGTGTATTCTAGATCTTTATGGCTGGAAAAGATGTTTGTTAATTTGAAACCAGCTTTTGGTCTTGGGAACTAATTAGCTTTGTCAGATTTTGAAACTTCTGTAAACACTGCATCATTTTTCAAATGTAATTTAATTGATTTTGGAATGCTAGAATCATTACGATGAAGTGGCACTTTTGACCCTAGCAATGCTTGTATAAATGACCCAGATTTATAAAGCTGGTGCGATTTTACGTCGTTCATCAAGTTTAGGACAGTGGAATGGTTAACCTTGTCGATTTTAAACTGCAATGTGGGTGTTAAAAATTGCCCCCTTCCCTTTTACAGCTTTACATGAGGAATTTATGTAGTGTTGTTCTATAGTCTACTTTTAAGTCCCTTAAAAGTTATAATGAGCTGTTTTTTATTTTACTTTTCTATTGTTTTCGCTATAAATAACGTAGTTTGATAAATTCATGTTGTGATTCAAAAAAATTTTGGTAGGTTGGCAAAGCCTGAGTGAGATGCTTGTGCATAATGTGCAATGCTCCTCAGATCAAAATCTTAGCGAAAGCATTCGTAGTTAGCTCAAAAGATTGTGGTAAATAACGTGCAGAAAATTGCGATGGTTAACAATATTTGCGATCAAAGGGCTTGGGAAAACGAAGTCTGATTTTCCGCGTTTTTGCACTTTGTTAAAATCATACTTTTTTAGAATGCAGGTTATAGAGCACGCAGATCAAGGCCACACCAAAAATTAACTACTTTATGATAAATTTGTCTAAATCTGTTTAATTTGTCCTTTTCAATTTAGTTTGTACTGTAGAAAGGGGGGCTCTAGTGTCGAAACACTTTGTTAATACCTATGCATGTTTGTAGATAACCAGATGGACTTCAGACCAGTTATGTTTCGGCTCAATTTTTCGTTTTGCGATGTACATTGATTATATAGAGTGTGGTTATTTCTTTTCTGTACGATTAGTTAAAAGAAAAATTGCAGTTGCAGCTCCTGCTGTAATGTAGAATCGAAACTGCCAGGGTGATTAAAGTCGAGACAGTTGCAATTGCAGCTCCTGCTGTAATGTAGAATCGAAACTATGCCTGGGTGATCAAAAACGTGACAGTTTTTGTTGCTTACATGTCTGGTCTCAACTTGTTCATTTTTCGAAACTAAACTGTTGTATCTTTGAAAAAACAAATCAAATAAGTATTCATCCAAAAGTAGAATGTGAAAACAAAATCGATTTAGACATTAATGTTTTAAAGATTATTAGCTTTGAATCAAAACCTATATAACTAAGTGAAGTAGCTTAGGCAGTTGACACCTTGTTGTAATAAGATACATTTTCCAGATCACTGAAACATCAAAATGTAATAGAATAATTTTTACTACTACGACACATGCTATTTTATTGCAGTTAATTTGTGTCGAATTTGAGTAATTATTATATGCGTTGTTTAAATGTGCTTTGTGTTTCATCATCATATTATTTGTAGTGTATAGCCAAATTTCATTTTGTGCTTTCCATTTCAATTATTTTGTGTTTCAGCGATGCGTTTTTATTTATAACTATTTGAGTTTACGTGCAGCCAAGAGATCGATTCGTTTCAGTTAAAATCAAAACCTTGTAGTAAGGTTATTTATTAGTAGGCTGTCTACTCGCACCTGATAGTAAGACTACCAGTACCTGAGTAGGTCTACCGTATCTGCTAATTAGTGGTCGCAGAATAAGCTTTTCGAACGAAGTTGCTAAAACTGGCCTGCTGGCCTAACTTTGGCTTGTTTTTAGACATTCGCTGAATATTTTAACAGCATGATTTGTATTGAAATCGCTTGGCTAATGTACTATTGTATGCGCTTTTTTCCAACTCGGCTCTGTTCTGTTTATGGGATCAAACTGATTAGTATACAGCGAAACAACTTGATGCAATTGCCTCATTGATGGCCATTGGTGTTTTAAGGTAGAATTGGAATGGCGTAGCCAGTGCTTCCAACGTCAGGGTCGCCAATTAAAATCAGGGAGGCCCCTTCGTCGTGTTTAAAGTAAAATATCTCAAAAACAGCTAGGTCAAGAAGGATGGAAAGTCAAGAACTACAGTCTAATATGATTGCCCTAACTTCAGAAACACATCGATTTTGCTTGCAGTGCTTTTTCAAACTTCTGAGCTTACGAGCGTATCGTATTATTTTCTCACTAACTGTGGTTTGCCCAGCGTGCCAGCTTGATGTCGTACGAATTGCAAATTGGTTACGTGAAACGAAGTACACGGTCACGGTTTTTTGCGCCAAGAGTCTACCGGGCCTCTAAAAATTCTAAATTTTTATTAGCACATTATCCTCATGCATAAGTCAATCTCAACGTCGCTTTCTTAACACAGGCCTTAGCGGTTTCCTGCGACGCAGTGGCGAAGTTTTTTGATTGCAAGCAGATAATCGAACTTTGGCAATAAGCTTTGTGTATTTTTGAAACCTTCCGCAAAATTTTAACACAAGGAAATTATGCATTTGTCGCTCTCTGGTTGTTGTCATCAGATGTATGAACACACTTAGATCCCTTCACTGGTGATGTTTAATTACACGTTGTTGTTACGTCGAAATTTAATATTGTTTCGTCGGTTTTCGTCTTATATATTGTTCATTCATCTGTTTCAATGTAGCAGGTGATTCCTGTGCAATGATGTATTCTTAAAATTCTGTTGATTCAATAAAAGTATAATGCGTAAGCTTGGTTAGCTTCTTGAAATCTCTCTGCTTGGGTAATAAAACAGATAAAAACAACTCAAAAGTGTATTGTAACCGGCGCTGCGAACTCGAAAAAATAGTTTTCTAAACTCGAATGAAACTGTTTTAAGTTCACTAAAAAAAGTTTAGAAGGGCATTCAGGTGGAAAATTATTTTCGATTTTCTTCAAAAAATTTGACAAATTTGAAGACTAACTTCACCAAACTTGAGCTTTCTACGACCATCCGTTCCTGTAATACAACCGATTAGATTTCCTCTTAGAAAGGCTTTTTCCCCCTTTGAATTTTGCCAGGGTTGCCGATTAGAAACAAAATTTCAAAAAGTACTGCATGTTCCTAATTCTCAATAAATGTTTTGACGTTGAGGTATTGTAAAACAAAGTCCAAGTTTAAAACTTGAAATTAGCTGCTTGCAATAAATGTAAGCCAGCTTTCCAAAAGTTGATCTGTCACAATTCTGACAAAATCGCAACTCTGAAGTAAGAGGAAAATTGGTAATTTTGAACTGCATTACCCTGAAAACGGCAAGACGTAGAAACTTCAAACTTTGTGAGAATACATTTTAGCCTCATTCTAACATTTCGGTCAACAGCAAAAAACTTGACTTAAATTAAAAAATTGTCGTAAAGAAATGTTGATGGTGACGCGTACATTAAGATTGTTCTCTTGTTTATGTCTCGGCGATCTAGAAAAACCGCTTCTCAACAAAAAGAGAGCGATTAAGCGGAAAAGTAGACTTAGGATTGTGGGAGTAAATATGGATGATATGAGGATGAAGGAACACGTAATTGTTGCGCTAATCTGACTGTGCAAGTGTACAGCTACCATCATAAAGCTTGCAATCGATCTTGTTAACAGTAATTTTGTAAAACAGTCAAACTTTAACTACTAACAACTCTGAATGGTAATAACTCTAACTTTAAAAACTTCAAGTCGAAGAAAATGCACAGCTGTAAAACTCTAAAACAACTGTTTCGCCACGTCCAAAACGAGCTAATTATACAGATTCCATCTCGGCCTCTTTTGTCCTAAAGACGTCGAAATTTGGCAAAAAGAAACTAACTTAAGCTCGCGCGCCCACAGATAAAAAAAGGAAGAAAACCATTCGTTTTGGGAATTTGAATCACTCAAACGAGGCAGATATGGAGCATCGCTGATCAGCTCAAAAACACGACACAAAAACAAGTTGAAGCGTTCGGAATTCGATTCAATCTGATAAATCCTCTGATACATGATCTGTGTGATGGCCGCATTTGCACGCGTTGGACATAATCCGTTCCTTTACGCCACCGTATTTTTGTCAGCTTGAACTTGAAAAACTTGATATTTGCCGAACTTGTACTCAAAAATGTTAAATTGAAGAACTCGGACTTACTAAAAAAGGCTGAACTCAAATAATAATCGATCTAGTCACAGCCCTGGTAGAAACAACGTTTCTGTTAGTTAAGAACACCTAATCTTCAAAATGTGCAATGTACAAAAATGAGGTATCTTCTGCAGAAATTTCGTTGTTTCGGTTGATCAAAACTTTGATAATCTAAAGTTGGTGGATCTGTTAGTAATAGGTAATTGCTGGACTATATTTAACCCTGTCAATTATTGGAATGGAGAGGCAGTTTTATTTGTTCATTGCAAAGTGCGCACTTTCTTGCAGCGAAGAGCAACATCAAGCAGTCTGCTGCTTTCACCAATTCTCAGTCTTGAACCTCGAGCGATCAAGAAAATACCAAGATAATCTCAGCAGGGCCGTAACCAAACAAGCCCAGCGTCCCCGGCTATAACGTATTCCGTGTGCATAGAATCGTTACAAAACGGAATTAAAGGAAGTGAAGACTCCAGTTTGGATTATGAGCGAAAAGATTACGAATAATCTAAAACAAATTTTCGGCAGGAATATCTAGAACTAAATAGTCTTGCATATTTTCACGGAATTTCAGCTTTCTACGACTTGTTGCTGAGATATTTCATTTTAAAGTTTAGAAGACCTCCCATCAGTGTTGCCAGTTAAAATTTCATTTTTAAAAAACTCTTTGGAATCTTTTAGAAAGCGAGGCCTTAGCATGAGTTGGTGTTGGAGCAGAAATACTTATACAATTTAAATCGTATCGCAATAGCTAAGAAATTAGGATTAAACTGCCAACACTATTGGAAGACAAACTTTAACACAAAATATCTCGGAAACAATAGATCGTAGAAAGCTGAAATTTAAAATGTTTTCGATTTTTTTTCATTTTTTGCATAATTGTAGCTGTTTGCTTCATCCCCTTAAATACCGGGGCAGTTACACACGCTCGAAACACAAATTTATTTGGCAGTATTTTGGGCCTAAACCTATTCACGGCCCGAAATTTAGCGGTATATTCGCATACAGTGCCGTCGCTACGAGGGGGGGGGCGTGCCCCCCTAACGACTGCTTGCCTCCCGATTTCGGTTTACTCAAAAAAAAATTTGGAACATCACGTAACGACAAGACAACTGACAATAATGAAAGAAGGAGTAATTACGTTCAAAGATAATTCTCGTTTAAAGTTTTCGCGATTTTTTGCAAAATTGCTGGCCACCAATTGCTGTACATAAATGTGACGCAATAACTCGTCTTATTAATACACTAGAGATGGCGCGGATGACAAAAAATGCATCCGCATGCTGCGCTGTGTTCGCAAACCTTGTCTGCATGCTGCACCGCACCGCATCTAAACACAACTACGTTCACGCTGCACCGCAAGTTATATACCCTTTAAATTTCCTCTAACATCAGAAAAAAAATTACCTCTTTAGCTGACAGCATATAAAAAAATTGATTTAGGGGGTATAATTTTGGAGGGTTTTCAGAAGGGTGGCCCTCTCGAACCATGCCAAAACAATTGTCCTTTTAACATCTGCAGATATAAAAAAAAAATTCCCTAGCTTGAGCTGTTAAAAAAATTGATTTCTGGGGAGTCCATTTGGGGGCGTCTGGTACCCCCAAACTATGTCAAAATATTTGTTGCTTAAATATCTACAGAAATAAAAAAACTATTACCCTATCTTAAGTTATTAAACGAAATTGTGGCGTGTCAATACGGAACTTGCTCCGATTGCGGTTAACCAGCTCGACATCACAGCGTATAAAGAATTTGATCTGTTGATTTAAGAAGCCATGTGTTAGAATTATCTTTCGTTTGTGGTTACTTCCATGCTAGTTTCCACATCGCCACTGGATGAAGCAGGAACTGCGACAAAATTAAGTGTTTGGGGCCCCATTTTGGGGGGTTCTGGGGGAGAGACCCAAAACAATTTTAGGAGACAAAATTGCAGTTGCAGCTCAACAAACTTGCACAAAAATTAGATTTTGATGTTTTGTGGTTTAGGAGAAGAAGAGCACACAAGATTTAATAAGCAAAAAAAAGAAAAAAAACTCAACAAAGCCAAAAGTCTATGGTATAGGTAGGGATGAAAAGGTATCTTACGATATAACCACTGAAAATATTTTTGCCGCACTTAAGCCGTTTTTGAATAAGACTGCTTTCTACACCAAACTTTTGGGGCGGTTTTCGAGTCCTAAAACCAAAGTCGCGTGACTCATTGCCTTGAAATTTCGCACAAACATAATTATAACTTGAGAATCTCAAATTGCTGTCAAAATTTCATGTAGCTAGACCAAACCATTCTCGAGTTAAAAGTAAAAGTCTGAAACTTCGCGCTCGTTAGCTGTGAAATTGGCCGAGTAAACACTAAGTAACATGCGACGCGAGATCAGTCATTTTAATTATAGGCCTTTAGATTTTATCTGCGTTTTGTGTGTTTTCTATCTGTTTTTCTGCACCATGTTTTGTCAATCAAAAACAATCTACCAGTCTACCTGATGATTCCATGCAACTACTGTACTAATTCTGAACCAGTAGTTCAAATATTGAATATATCACGCGCTCTGCATGCTGTCACAAGCTACTGCACTTGTATGTAACTGTCCAACTTGATAAAAAACAAACTTTGCTGCCTACCAACGTAAGCCTACATATGGGTATCCAAAATTAAGTAAACTAGCCAACTTATCAGCGTATCCGTGAACCCTCTAACCCTTGCAAGAACATCTCTCACACGCTCACAAACTAGCCCATTTCTTCAAAGCAAATTATTTTGTATTAGGCATCGATGTATTAGAGCACGCCTAGTCTTAGGCTACTGCTTTAATAACCCAATGTACTACATTGGATTCCCTGTTCGTAAACGCCGCGTGCAGACGTGTATTATTTCCTCTGCAAGTTAAGAAATTTATTTCAAAAGCATATGTTGTTCCCATAGCCAAAGTTACATCCCCCAAATCTGGTTATGGGATTTGGTGGGACGAAACTTTGGCTATGGGAACAACATATGCCATCTTAAATGAATCTGGAAAGGTTTCTAGTTTGATGCATTTGTTGAACAATTTTGCTAGAGATGGCAACAGCGCAGCGTACGCGGCGCGCTGCTGTTGGTGCACCGCGCAGCGTGGCAACTAAAATTTGCTCGACGTAACAGCGTCACCGCAGAGCCGCATACTATAACTTTTTACACTTTTTTTTTGCAATTATTGCTGGTGATTGTCTCTTTACAAAACAACCATGGTTAGTCATGATGTAACTGAAATAAGAATTGAAGACAATACACGTTACTAAAACAGTAAAAGGTGCCTTTTGTTCAAGTTTATTTTTTCAGAATTAGAAGCATCCTAAAATAGGCTACTTTAGCTACAACAAACTTAGTTTTAATCGGATGAACATATTTCTTGACCAACAAATAGATTTTGCTTTTGGTAGGCTAGACTAGGAAAGGTTTGGGACGTTCGGTGCAAAGTGATGCAAAGGCGGACAAGTGTAGATGAAACAGGTTTGAGGAAAACAAGCAGCAGAGCAGAGGCACAAAACAAAGCCTTGCCACATATTATCCACCCTGTATGCAATAGGGCCATGATAGCCTATTGGTACAAGCCCAAGGCTAGACAACAGAACTTTTACTACACATGCGCTTGCATTTCAGAGTGACAGAGTTAGTTCAGTGTAGCCTATTCGTCAACAGGTCATGGCATCAAGCATGAGGCTTTCGGTGCTACGTCTGTAGCGTATCTCAGATCTGGTCGGCTTGTGTAGTAGAGTTGGAAGACTAGGCTACACAAAGTTCCAATGACAGAATAGCCTTCGTAGTAGCAGAATTTATTCCACAATCAAACAGCCATGCAAACGGCAAAGGTGTAGTCAAGTCAAGTTTATTTCACCATACGCTTAAAAGTACGCAGGCAGGAAACAGCGATAAGACCATGCGGTCATCTAGGTCAACTGCACCTATTAACAATACTTGAAAGTTACAGGCATAAACTTAAGGCTTGTCATTGAAATTAAAAAACTCAAAATATTATTAACAATGTAACAGGTAACAATAACTGTGCTGCCAGCTTTGCAGTAAATATTTAGGAAAAAGATACACACACACATACAACAAAAAAAAAACAAAACAAAACTGACTTTTGCTTGATTAAAAAATTGAATTACTTAGAAATTGAACATTGTTAAAAGCTCAACTTGTTTTGTATCAAAAAAGGCAAGTCAGTCATAATTTAGTTTAAAGTCATATTCTTATACAGCAACAACATTAAAAAAAGACTGAATTAAATTCTTGTATTTTGGATTGACAGAAATAAAACTAAGTAAAAATCTGAAGAAACAATTTTGGCAACATTGTATATGGTACAAAAAAAAAACAAATTTTTTAACACTATTTACCCTAATAACAATTGGATAATCAAGACAATGATTGCAGTTACACGCAAACAATCAAAAAGTCGTAACAATGCAATTTTCAGTTCGTTTAAATTCAATCGTGTATAAGAAAACTAATCGATATAACAAAACAAACCTAAGCACTCATTGACTCAGCTTCCAAATCGATTGCATACTAACGCAGTAGATGACTGTTCATATTACATCAAGTAAATCTGAATGCCATCAACCTTTAAAAAAAAATTATTATTTTTTCAGTCATAACCCAAAGTTAGGACCACCAACTTCTCCAGATTTTCAGAATTTTGATATTTTACGCTTTAAAAAGACCCTTAGCTGAAGTGGCCCAAAAACGAACACTGAAGTTACGCTGAAAAAAAAAAAGAATTTCAGGCAATCATAGATAAGGTTTGGAATAAAATAAATATCTTGGCCGTACCATAGTCAAATTATACATTAAAGACTTTAGAAGGAAGAATATGAGGATCTAAAGCACTGTACGATTTTGAATATAAATTTCTGGATATTCAAACACACTCTACAGCATAAACCCGAATATGCAATATCAACACCACGTCGTTATTGTGTTTTTTTTTTCGAAAATAATTAAAAATGTAAAAAATGCAATCAATATTTTTAAAATATTACTTTTTTAACCAGTTTGATTGGCCTACGTAAATCACTTTATGTCAGTTAAAAGCAGTGAAGAAAAAATGATACCCGAAGGTTACTGTATAAGTTATGATTGTAATAACTACAACAGCACTCATATTTCTGCTCAAAACTATACGCGCAAATTACCGAATGCTACTTCAGTAATTTAAGAGAAAACAATTAGTTAAAATAGAGGGACTGTATGAAAAGTGACTCAAACATAGAAAGTACAGCAGACACAAAAGAAAGTACATAAATAACGATAAAAAATTAACAATAACACAAAAGTGACAGCCTGATATTTCTCGTAGTTAAGCACATTAATTGTATTTGTTTAATAGCTTATTTTTACAAAATTTTTTAAATTTTGCAGATGAACATTGACGTTATTCTTGCGGAATACTTTTCCATTCATTCAAACCGAGATATTGCAACGTTTTTTTCCCTGTTTCAGTACCGAAAGAAGTTTGAAAGTACTCATTTCTACTTTTTTGTCTAGTATTGTAGTTATGTATGTTTTCGAGTTTGATGAAATAGTTGTTGAAAGAATTTGGTAACATGTTATTGCTGTACTTAAAAATAAATTTAGCGAATTCCATTTTGATCATGTCATCAAGCTTCAAAACTCTAAACCTAGAATATAATAAATTTGTTTCATAACGACGAGGACAAAAAAGACAGGCTCTTAAAATTTTGTTTTGCAGAATTGAAAGTTTGTGAAAATGGCTTTTGGCAGCTCTACCCCAATTTAATAAAGAGTATTGAATATGTGAGTGAAACATGCTATAATAAACTATTCGAAGAGTTGATAAGGGAACGTAATGACGTAATTTATATATCATTCCGCAAACTTTAGAAAGCTTTTTAGCGAGATAGTCAATGTGATTTTTCCAAGAAAAATCCCTATCCAAGTGAATTCCTAGATACTTAATGCTATTTTTAATTCAATTGGGTGATGATCAATATACAGTCTGAAATTGGTCATTTTTGTACGTTTTTTACCAACAAGCATATAGCAGCTTTTTTTGTAGTTGATGGTTAATTTGTTGAGTTTTATCCAAGTGTCAATTTTTTTTATTTCATTTGTCACCACAGATTGTAGAATTTTGATGTTATTATGAGAAATATGTAAGTTGGTATCATCTGCAAACAGTGTAGTATCAAAATTGGAAACATTGGGCAGGTCGTTGACACATAGTGAGAATAATAGTGGGCCTAATACCGAACCTTGCGGAACTCCATGCTCTATGTTACACAATTTGGATATGTTGCACCTCACTTTTGTGCAGATTTTACGATCTGTAAGATAGGATTTCAGTAGATTGAATGCAGGACCTCAAAATCCATAATGGTAAAGTTTTTTTAATAAAATGGTTATATCTACTGAATCAAAGGCTTTCTTTAAATCAAGAAACATAAAACATGTAATTTTGCCATCATTGATATTATTTAGTAATTTGTCATAAAATGTTGTAATAGCTAGATCAGTGGAGCTATTTTCTCTGAAACCAAACTGTGAAGGTGTTAAAATGTTATTTTTGTTCACAAATTTTGTCATATTCGTTTCAATGATTTTTTCTGTGTTTTCTCAAAAGTGTTTAAAAAAATCATTGAAACGAATATGACAAAATTTGTGAACAAAAATAACATTTTAACACCTTCACAGTTTGGTTTCAGAGAAAATAGCTCCACTGATCTAGCTATTACAACATTTTATGACAAATTACTAAATAATATCAATGATGGCAAAATTACATGTTTTATGTTTTTTGATTTAAAGAAAGCCTTTGATTCAGTAGATATAACCATTTTATTAAAAAAACTTTACCATTATGGATTTTGAGGCCCTGCATTCAATCTACTGAAATCCTATCTTACAGATCGTAAAATCTGCACAAAAGTGAGGTGCAACATATCCAAATTGTGTAACATAGAGCATGGAGTTCCGCAAGGTTCGGTATTAGGCCCACTATTATTCTCACTATGTGTCAACGACCTGCCCAATGTTTCCAATTTTGATACTACACTGTTTGCAGATGATACCAACTTACATATTTCTCATAATAACATCAAAATTCTACAATCTGTGGTGACAAATGAAATAAAAAAAATTGACACTTGGATAAAACTCAACAAATTAACCATCAACTACAAAAAAAGCTGCTATATGCTTGTTGGTAAAAAACGTACAAAAATGACCAATTTCAGACTGTATATTGATCATCACCCAATTGAATTAAAAATAGCATTAAGTATCTAGGAATTCACTTGGATAGGGATTTTTCTTGGAAAAATCACATTGACTATCTCGCTAAAAAGCTTTCTAAAGTTTGCGGAATGATATATAAATTACGTCATTACGTTCCCTTATCAACTCTTCGAATAGTTTATTATAGCATGTTTCACTCACATATTCAATACTCTTTATTAAATTGGGGTAGAGCTGCCAAAAGCCATTTTCACAAACTTTCAATTCTGCAAAACAAAATTTTAAGAGCCTGTCTTTTTTGTCCTCGTCGTTATGAAACAAATTTATTATATTCTAGGTTTAGAGTTTTGAAGCTTGATGACATGATCAAAATGGAATTCGCTAAATTTATTTTTAAGTACAGCAATAACATGTTACCAAATTCTTTCAACAACTATTTCATCAAACTCGAAAACATACATAACTACAATACTAGACAAAAAAGTAGAAATGAGTACTTTCAAACTTCTTTCGGTACTGAAACAGGGAAAAAAACGTTGCAATATCTCGGTTTGAATGAATGGAAAAGTATTCCGCAAGAATAACGTCAATGTTCATCTGCAAAATTTAAAAAATTTTGTAAAAATAAGCTATTAAACAAATACAATTAATGTGCTTAACTACGAGAAATATCAGGCTGTCACTTTTGTGTTATTGTTAATTTTTTATCGTTATTTATGTACTTTCTTTTGTGTCTGCTGTACTTTCTATGTTTGAGTCACTTTTCATACAGTCCCTCTATTTTAACTAATTGTTTTCTCTTAAATTACTGAAGTAGCATTCGGTAATTTGCGCGTATAGTTTTGAGCAGAAATATGAGTGCTGTTGTAGTTATTACAATCATAACTTATACAGTAACCTTCGGGTATCATTTTTTCTTCACTGCTTTTAACTGACATAAAGTGATTTACGTAGGCCAATCAAACTGGTTAAAAAAGTAATATTTTAAAAATATTGATTGCATTTTTTACATTTTTAATTATTTTCGAAAAAAAAAACACAATAACGACGTGGTGTTGATATTGCATATTCGGGTTTATGCTGTAGAGTGTGTTTGAATATCCAGAAATTTATATTCAAAATCGTACAGTGCTTTAGATCCTCATATTCTTCCTTCTAAAGTCTTTAATGTATAATTTGACTATGGTACGGCCAAGATATTTATTTTATTCCAAACCTTATCTATGATTGCCTGAAATTCTTTTTTTTTTTCAGCGTAACTTCAGTGTTCGTTTTTGGGCCACTTCAGCTAAGGGTCTTTTTAAAGCGTAAAATATCAAAATTCTGAAAATCTGGAGAAGTTGGTGGTCCTAACTTTGGGTTATGACTGAAAAAATAATAATTTTTTTTTAAAGGTTGATGGCATTCAGATTTACTTGATGTAATATGAACAGTCATCTACTGCGTTAGTATGCAATCGATTTGGAAGCTGAGTCAATGAGTGCTTAGGTTTGTTTTGTTATATCGATTAGTTTTCTTATACACGATTGAATTTAAACGAACTGAAAATTGCATTGTTACGACTTTTTGATTGTTTGCGTGTAACTGCAATCATTGTCTTGATTATCCAATTGTTATTAGGGTAAATAGTGTTAAAAAATTTGTTTTTTTTTTGTACCATATACAATGTTGCCAAAATTGTTTCTTCAGATTTTTACTTAGTTTTATTTCTGTCAATCCAAAATACAAGAATTTAATTCAGTCTTTTTTTAATGTTGTTGCTGTATAAGAATATGACTTTAAACTAAATTATGACTGACTTGCCTTTTTTGATACAAAACAAGTTGAGCTTTTAACAATGTTCAATTTCTAAGTAATTCAATTTTTTAATCAAGCAAAAGTCAGTTTTGTTTTGTTTTTTTTTTGTTGTATGTGTGTGTGTATCTTTTTCCTAAATATTTACTGCAAAGCTGGCAGCACAGTTATTGTTACCTGTTACATTGTTAATAATATTTTGAGTTTTTTAATTTCAATGACAAGCCTTAAGTTTATGCCTGTAACTTTCAAGTATTGTTAATAGGTGCAGTTGACCTAGATGACCGCATGGTCTTATCGCTGTTTCCTGCCTGCGTACTTTTAAGCGTATGGTGAAATAAACTTGACTTGACTACACCTTTGCCGTTTGCATGGCTGTTTGATTGTGGAATAAATTCTGCTACTACGAAGGCTATTCTGTCATTGGAACTTTGTGTAGCCTAGTCTTCCAACTCTACTACACAAGCCGACCAGATCTGAGATACGCTACAGACGTAGCACCGAAAGCCTCATGCTTGATGCCATGACCTGTTGACGAATAGGCTACACTGAACTAACTCTGTCACTCTGAAATGCAAGCGCATGTGTAGTAAAAGTTCTGTTGTCCAGCCTTGGGCTTGTACCAATAGGCTATCATGGCCCTATTGCATACAGGGTGGATAATATGTGGCAAGGCTTTGTTTTGTGCCTCTGCTCTGCTGCTTGTTTTCCTCAAACCTGTTTCATCTACACTTGTCCGCCTTTGCATCACTTTGCACCGAACGTCCCAAACCTTTCCTAGTCTAGCCTACCAAAAGCAAAATCTATTTGTTGGTCAAGAAATATGTTCATCCGATTAAAACTAAGTTTGTTGTAGCTAAAGTAGCCTATTTTAGGATGCTTCTAATTCTGAAAAAATAAACTTGAACAAAAGGCACCTTTTACTGTTTTAGTAACGTGTATTGTCTTCAATTCTTATTTCAGTTACATCATGACTAACCATGGTTGTTTTGTAAAGAGACAATCACCAGCAATAATTGCAAAAAAAAAGTGTAAAAAGTTATAGTATGCGGCTCTGCGGTGACGCTGTTACGTCGAGCAAATTTTAGTTGCCACGCTGCGCGGTGCACCAACAGCAGTGAGCTGCGAACGCTGCGCTGTTGCCATCTCTATAACACACCTTTACGGATGTGTCGCGGAATAGGATGTAAGCCAATAGCCTATGCAGGATTTTGAAAAGGGGGAGGGAGGGGACAGAAAATTTGAGAAGAACAAAGATCTGAATCAGAAATTATTCCACCAAAATTTAGTGCGATTTTTCGCCCAAAATTAAGTGAAGAGCAAAAAAAAAAGGTCTTCACTCAAATTTAGTCCGATTTTAGCCCAAAATTAGGTGAAGAGCAAAAATAAATAAATAAATAAATATAGGTCTTCACTCAAATTTTGTCTGATTTTTAGCCCAAAGCCAAGAAGGACCGCACAAAGCATACCCTTTGTCTGATCAAACCTTATGCCCAACTTGCTAAGGGGGGGGGGGGGCCTTGCCTAAATTTTGCTTATTTTTTCATGCAATTTTACAATCCTAGCAACCCAAAGGGGGGGCCATGCCACAATGACCCCCCCCTAAATACGCCCCTGATGTAAGCCTATAGAATCGTTACAGGTACTTCGTTAGTGATTATGACCTGAAACAAAACGTAAAAACATTTTTTTTAACAACCAGCTGTTTTGATTTTTTAGAGCTCACTTAAAATTTTTTTTAGGTCGCAGTCAGTTGCGCAACCAGGGGGAAAAACCTTTGGTGGGCAAGTTAATGCAAAACGTTAGCTTCGTTAACCACTAGTCCATTAACAAACTTCATACCTACGTTAACGTTAATCCATTATTTTCAGCTTTAATTAACGGAAGTTAATAAAGTTCGTTAATATTTTGCGTGTAATATACATTTTTTTTTTATTCATTCTCTTTTAGTACACGTATTGACGCTGTTGAGCTGATTGTAAGGAAATATTTATTGCTATGGTGGTCTTCTTGTGTTTTGAGAGTTATCTTTTAGAGTCTAATCTAACTTCAAGATAAAAATATGTTCAAATGCACTACGAATCTGCGGTCGGAAAATCTTTGGGAATTGCGAACAGCGATAATTAATAGACCTATGAGGCTGCAGCTTATTATTTGCCTCAAAAAAGAGCTCCTTCCTTCGTTTTTTCTTCTATAAAACTCGTGCTAATACGCAACAAGTGTTACCAGTGCAAACTGGTTTGTACTGGTAAGATGAATGAATGGTGCAAGATATTAACGATAAAAATGTTGGGGAATTTAAAAGAACTTAACGGAAGTTAATTTAGTCCGTTAACATGAAAAAACTTTTTAACGGATTAACGAGTTAATGAAAAAGTTAGCTTTGTTATTAACGGATTAATGATTAACGGACTTGAGCCCACCTATGGGAAAAACCTAAAGGGCATCGGCCCCCTTTAGTCGAGTCATTTAGAAAACATACACCAAAAAAAGCAAGCGTTTAAACGTGTTTTGGAGATGATCTGAAGTATGGGGGCTTAAGAGGCTAGGCAATTTAATTCCTTCAGTTCCTTCTGAATTTCAGCAATTTGCTGCAATTATTCATAAGGCTAAAAAATGTGCAAAATATGATTGAAATGGCTTTAAAATTGCTATATTTTGCCCCAAAATTGTAAAAAACACCAATCGGCTGAGGGCTCTATCTCCAGGCCCCCTCTGTAATACGCTTGAGTTGCATCGGTCTGTTTGGCACGGAGTCTAAATTAGACAATTTTGGTGCAAAAAAATTTACTTTTTGTCTAAGCCTCTTTCCTCTTAGCAAAATTCTGCTTTCAATTTCTGGTCGGTTTCACTCCTGCAGACAGATTTTTCAAGCCATTATACGGGCCACATACGGAAGAGCTAATAAACGCTGCCGCGCGTATACGTTTCTTTTCCAAATATGAATATAAATTTTCAAAATAGCGCTTGATACATTGCCATAAAATATCAGTTTTTGTGTGCAAAATTCCGTCTATTTTAGTGCGCCCCATTTTCGGTTAATGCCCCCTCACTTTGTTTGCTCTGGCGACGGTACTGTTCGCATATCAGTGTAAGTTTACCAGTTTCCCAGTTGTCTTCTGCGAAATGGAACTTTTGAATGCGTACGGCCCTGCTGAATTTCAAGACCGCCAACACAACTGCACTCCAATATCATCATCGTAGAGTCGGCGGCGTGGCCGAGAGGGTAAAAGACGTCTTTTTTACAACGATCCTGATCGCATGATCTGGGTTCAACCCGCACCCTGGCCACGTTGTTACATACTTGAATAAGACGCTTTGTGATGATTATCTCTGCTTGGTGGATTAAAACAAGCAGGAAATTCAATTGACGAGAATTCGAAGAAATTCACGAGAATGTTAGATGACTGGAAACTCCTGGGCAGGTGCGGATTCCACCAACCACGAAGGAGACATTGCAATGAAAAGTGTGCGGATCGTTCAATAGTTAGGGTCTGACGCTCTCCGGTGACAAGAAAACAAATTTGCGCTACAACAACAACAGTGCTTTTATTGCAGAAGTTGTGGAAGTCATTTGACTCGATCAAAACAAGACAATGCATTAAACCATTCCACTCACTGGTAGTATGAACATTTGAAGAGTAGGGCTATTCTTGAAAAACTTTTTAAAAGCAAAACTGTCACTGTATGAACTTTTCGTGCATAATCACAAATTAACATTCATTTTTGCCTCACTGAAAAAACGTTCCCCACAAACGCAATTGTGTTTTTCATTTTAACTCGATATCAGAGACAAATAACAGGGGAAAATTATGGGTTCATAATTAAAACCTCAACGAGATTTCACCACTTGAGTTAAATTAAAGGGATGCTGCTCGAAATCGGTTTTATTGAATAAATGAGAACTTCTACTTGAGCTAATGAAGAGGTGCCCCAAACCTTTTTTCGTAATTCCGTTTTTTCACAAAAACACGTTTTAATTCATTTGATTCCGTACCATTGACAACCCTGCATTTCGCAATTTTGTGACATCATAAAAGACCTGCTGTAGATGAGTACTGGTAGCCCAGGTCTTCAGAGAGCAGTACCAAATTTTCAGATTTGGCTATAGGCTACTATCCGCGCTTTTTTATTAGCTCGGGTTAAAATTAAGATTCGAGTTAGAGTTTGGAGTTAATTTTAGAGTAAAGATTTGAGTTGGTTTAGATTTGGATAGATTTAATAAAAAACTAGATAAAATTTTTCCGGTAAAATTGTCTCTTCCAATTTGATATTAATTTTGATGAAGTTTTTAGTGCCGCTTAGAGGAGAGTATTTGCTTGTAATAAAGAAATATATTTTTTCAAAAATTGTTACGTATTTTGGATCGACAAATTTTTTTTTTACATTTCGTTTCAAGAAAGGGCTTGTTTGGTTCACGAAACCCTAAACTTTAATTACTACAATGTTTCTTGCTGCTCCAGTAATCTTTTGGTGTTCTCAGTTTAATCGGGCAGTACTGCCACTCTTGCCCCTCCCTGGTGAAAAGGCTGGGGCAGCTACTACCCTGCCCCCCATTTCGGCAAAACCGGTCATCATTTACTGTATAGAAATACTTACAAAATTCATGCAGCCGCCTTTGCGTTAGTCCATCGAGTTCGATTAGGTTTTTCTTCCCGTTTAGGGCCAACTTTTATCAGCACACAATGATATGTGGTCGGCGGTTCGCGAAATTTTTTTTTCTACCATGGTTTTGCAGATTTATTACGTCACATCCTGTGTCCCAACCTTCAGTTTCGTACTCCGCTCTCAATTTTGACTTGATCCGCTCTATTCATAGGCAACTTGGTACGATGGTACTGGGCAAAGTTAGGCTACTCTTGAGTTGTGGTAAAATATCCTTGGCAGTGGTAGAACAGGCTTGGAAGAATATCACAAAGCGCAAGCAGTTAGTCAATAAGCTTAGGCTTACGTTTCATGATCAAGTCAAAATATTAAGACAAAATTTTTGATACTAACATTGTAACAAGTCAAAATAACCTAGTCTACAGTAATAATCTTTTTTTAATTTTTTTAGGGTTGAGCTGCTGAGTTTTTTGGAATTATTGCATTATAGATAGAATATCAGAGGGAAGCCTAAGGTCTTATATTTTATTAATTAATGCAGTTTCATTCAAGTTACTGTTGGCTATGTGTATAGGCCTATATTGCAAAAGCACCATCTGAGATCTGACCATGGTATTGGTAGGCCTACTACTGTACTACTAGCATATCTGAGATAGTGCAATTGGCTATAGGCACTGGTAAATGAGTAAAATCTAAAATGTAAACTGGTAAATTTGGAAAAGTAAAATGGCAAATCGAGAAAAGTGAAATGTCAAAGCGATTTTACTAATCTTAACCAAAGTTGTGAGTGGTTTTAATTTTAGTCTCAGAATAAACTAGACCTGTAGACAGATTCCATTAGACACTTACTGACTTTATCACTCATCTGCTCATACATATAGTGAATGAAATTAAAAAAAGTGTACTTGATATTAAACTGATAGATTGTTAAAACAGTTTAAATGAAAACTTGTGAAAATGTTTACTTAGGCTGCTAACCTTAGGACTTAGCAGCGATGCACAGTGGGCTACTGTACAGTAGCAGATACCATACATGGTTTAAAGATCTGACACTGACAGATAAAAGTTAGAGACATAATGCAAGTTTTATACGATTATTTAACTGTTAGATTATACTCTGTTCTGGCAGTGTATTTGCTTAGGTCTATCTATAAAACATAAATAAGCATTATGAACTTTATTGATTTTATTTTCTATCCAATCTGTAGTTACAGTATTTTTTTTTTTAGTATGCTTAGAGTTAGAACAATTCTAATGTTGCCTTGCATTTTCTTTACATGTTGACTGTGAGTTTTGTGTATGCACTGTACAAAGTGTACATATCTTTGCAACACTTTGTTTTAGTTTTGCATAAAATTTTTTATTATAGAAAGTAGCAGACTGATAAAATCTAGAAGCTGCTTTTTTAACCTTAACTTGGTGAGGTGGCAGTAGACTTAGATGACCTTTCGGTTCTTCGCTGTCTCTTCACCAAGTGACTAAATATCGCTTTGACTCTGCAAGTTTGTGTGTTGGTTTTAAAGGAATTGTGTATTTCGATGCTTTGGTGATAGACCTAGAGGAAGTTGCAGTTTTTTCTTGTGATATGACGTCACTTGGTAAATAAATAAACATAGGTGGGCACAAGTCCGTTAATCGTTAATTCGTTAATAACGAAGCTAACTTTTTCATTAACTCGTTAATCCGTTAAAAACTTTTTTCATGTTAACGGACTAAATTAACTTCCGTTAAGTTCTGTTAACGGACTAAACTAGTAACTTCCGTTAAGTTCTGTTAACTTCCGTTAAGGTTTTTATCGTTAATATCTTGCACCCAGGGTTGGGAATCGATACTCAAAAATGTAAAGATTTAATCGATATTCGATAGTTCATCAAAAAGTAAAGAATAATTCGATTTCGATGGCACTTCAAAAAAGTAAAGAATAAAGAATACCATAATCGATATTCGATTCCGGGTATTTGGGAAAATGATAGATGGAGAGCAATGGAACATGCAGACGCTTTTCGCTCACTCTAGCAATAAGCATCAAAGTATCGGAGTTCCTTGCTCAAATCTCAATCAAAGCAGTCAGACAAACAACAGAAAACGAGCCAATTACAGCTTCCAGATCATAATAAAATATGGAAGACTATAAATGGTTTTAGCTGTCTAAAACCAAGAAATGCTAGTGGTAAATGTAACAATTAGGCTATCAAAGCAAATCTACTCACCAGAAATCAACTTACTAACGTTACACAAAGAGGTTTAAACAATTAAACTTCTAAGAAATACTAGGCCTATCAGATTTTTATTACTGCCTTTACTGAAAATAACGCAGTTACAGTTCACTTATTTTATTTATGAGTTCAAATTACCAGAGTCCCCTGCATAGCAAGTAGGCAGTATCGTCTTAGCCTCTAGCGTCTAGTCTGTCACCTACATCATAGCACTATGCCTGCATTGACAATCACTGCTGGCCTAAAAATCACTCAACTGTATCGGAAATACAACTCCGCTTATGTAATTAATTAATAATCCTCTTCGGAGTGTTTGCTCGTTTGCTGTTGCATAGCTTTCTGAAAAAAAAATCGAATATCGTTTTAACCTGAAAAAAACTAAAGAAAACAGCATATTCGATACTCATTCCAAAAAGTAAAGGATCTGGTGTATTCGATTGAAAAAAAGTAAGGAATATCGCAATCGAATATCGATTATAATCGATTTTTCCCAACCCTGCTTGCACCATTCATTCATCGCATTGGTACAAACCAGTTTGCACTGGTAACACTTGTTGCGTATTAGCACGAGTTTTATTTCCAAAGATTTTTCGATTGCAGCTTCGTTGTGCATTTGAACTTATTTTTATCTTGAAATTAGATTAGACTGTAAAATGCAACTTTCATAACACAAAAAAACCATCACAGCCATAAATATTTTCTTGCAATCAGCTCAACAGCGTCAATACGTGTTCTAGAAACGAGTGAAAAAAAAGAAGTGTAAATTACATGCAAAATGTTAACGGATTAACGGACATTATTAACTTCCGTTAATTAAAGCTAAAAATAACGGATTAACGTTAACGGAGGTGTGAAGTTTGTTAACGGACTAGTGGTTAACGAAGCTAACGTTTGGCATTAACTTGCCCACCTATGTAAATAAATATGATGATGATGATGATTATCTTATCAGTGATTGCAAATTGTTGATACATATTTTATATGCAGTGACTATTTCACAGAAATTTTTCAAGTCAATGAAAATAAGACAAAAATGAAAGATATTTATCCACGCTTCTTTCATTTGCTTTTCTATTTTTTAAGGGTTTAGATTAGGGTTTGAGTGAGGGTTAGATGTGGTGTTAGTTTTATTGTAAGGATTAGAATTTGGGTTAGAATTAGTAAAAAACTAGATACAAATTTTTGGTGAAATAGTCTCTATCGATTCTACAATTGTTTAAAATACAAAATTGCATTTCAGGCATAAAAGATAGCTTACTAAAGCCAGCTTGAAATCTGGTTGCTAGATATGGTTGCTTAAACAAACAGTTTCTGCTGTAGTGAATAATTGTCCAGACTACCGGTATACGGCATTGATTGGTTGATACCAACTTTTAAGCCATTGTGTTACCCAGGAAGACTGATTTGATGAATGAGGAATTACATTTTCAATGCACAGGGTAATGCATGCAAGGTAATCCACGATTTTCTGGCAATGCAACGAGAAGTTTTAAAAGATTTTTTGGATGAAAAAATGTAACAAGCATGACGTAGTGTCTGGGTACGTTATTCAAATAATCATTTGTAGGCAGTTTTGTGTGCAATGTTACAGTTAGTTGGTACATAAATCCAGGACTTAAGTTGTAAAATTTTACATGGGGGGACGCTTTTGCTGACTTGACTGAACCTTAGATTAGTGAAGATCAGGCGCATAGCCAGGATTTTGCAAGGGGGGGGGGGGGGGGGGTTGGTTGGAAGTTTGATCCAATCGTAAACCAACTTTACCCAAATTTTCTTTAGTTTTGAATTGGATTGAGGTGATTTTTCAGTGAAAATTAGGTGATATCCACAAAAAAAAGGTCTTTGCCCAAATTCAAAGGCTTTTTCTGGCCAAAATCAAAAATTTAACAGCTTTTTCCTGCCAAAAACAGGTGATCTCCAAAAAAAAGGTCTCCGGTTGAAGTGCTTTTTTGTCTACATCACTGTTCCTGCAGAATTTGGTGCTATATTCGACTGGACTTTGTATGTCTTTTTCCTCTCATCAACCAGCGCTCAAATCTGGATGGGGGGACGCCTAAATCTCGATGGGGGACGCTCAATTTCGATGGGGGTTGCATCCCCCCATCTCCCTACAATTTAAGTACTGCATATATCTGATATGAGATACAATTTTTGGTGCTGACTGCAGCCTCACTTGCAGCGAGATTCAACCAAATTAACACTGGTCAGTTGTTGAGCAGTAACGCGTTTTTTCTTTAGTAATTGTAATTACATTTTATTCACCAAGTTGCCTTGGCCAGGAGACAGCGAAGGGACCTTTCGGTCTTCGAGTCAAGCTGCCACCTGCCCATCTGTCTACCATACACGATGGAGGCTTCACACTGTCCCTTTAATTGCTCAACGTCAAGCAGGGAAGCTGTGAATACCAATTTTTATAGTCTTTGGTTTGACCCGACCAGGAATCGAACCCGTGTCTACCGCTTCAGTAGCAGACGCTCTATCCACTCGACCACTGATCGGTAAATGACTACTGATCGTTTAGTGGGAGGTCTGAGGTTTAAATTTGGGACCTGTCAAATTGGACACATTGTTGCCAATAACTTGCCACTGCTGCAGCATTTTCTCAAAAGGTGCTGCGTTGCCTTGCCCTTCGCAATCGCGAGATTGCTGGTATGTTATATGCTTTGGCTTAATACATTGAGTATAATGAAAAATTTGATTTGATGTACCGGTAGTCAAAAATTCACCAATGGAATACTATATAACATATAAATTGGCAAAAGAATTTCTTTATTTCGCTGATTATTTTTTGCATTCCGCTAAACTTCTAATTTTGCTGAGTCGTGTTTTGAGTCTCATTATTGCAAGTGGGTCATTTCTACTTCTGTACTCAGTTGCTAGAGCAAGAAAATATTTTACATTAGGTATGTCTTTTTTTTTAGCGTTTGCTGCTTTTATTTTTGTGTCATTGTTTTTAGTATTTGCTGCTAATTTCTTTTAATCGTTTAGGAAAAATTTCTGGTTCTTCAAGGAGCATAATTCAATGCCTTAGAAAGATCACCTACGCTGCTGCGACCACTCAGACTACTACCAGAATAATGCAAACTGTGAAAGTAGAATTTCCCTGATTGCTTTTTGAATGGAGGAATTTATTAACTACAAGACAACAGCATTCAAAAAGGTATAATTTAAAGTGTGCAAGGTTTTTTATACTGATAGTAAGCAACCACTTGCAGAGATGCTTCACATTGCTCTTTGTTTGATCTAAATGCACGTTTAAGTTCCAAGGCTTTTTAAATATTTTTTTTGTAATCTTTTAATTAACTATGGATCATGGGCTCAAGCTAGTTAATCTAATTTGTTTTTTCTTTTTTAAAAGAGGTATTTTGAGGCAAAATTTGGTTTTAAGCAATGTTGTGGTTTATCTGGTGATAAATACTAGTCAATAGTTTTTCCAGTTAGAGTCATAGGCATAGCCAGGGAGGGTCTGGTCCCCCCCCATTTATAATGCCACCAATGATGAAAATGTGACAATAAAGCCTATTGTTTTTTCAGTTTCAGTTTCTTTAGTGTTTTTTGCATACAGTACATGCTAGGGATACAACTTTTTGATTTTTTTTTAAAACACTTTTCCTGTAGCACCAATCGATGAACTTTTGCTTATTACTGCCCGGAATGATGTTTATTCTGTTAAGGTAACAAAAAGGGTCACGCACAAATCACTTCGAAAAATTGGCCAGGTTATTGCAAGTTTTCATTTAGCAAACGACAAGGCTATGTTGTCAGTTTTCCGGCTAATGCATTAAAACACAAGCCCTAGTCAGCAAAGAAAATCCATAAGTCTCTCTTCAAGAAAGCAGCTGAATTGAATCAGCATTTGATTAGCACATTTTAGCTCGAGAATCGGAGCTTTTATTTAGTTAATAAATGAATATAAGGCATTAAACATCAAGTTGTGGTTTTAAAACATTAAATGGAAACCAAGTTGACTGAGCTTCAAATGAAGCTTCAGTTGAAGCTGCGACCATTGCAAAAAAGAATTCAAGGTCTCGTGGACAACAAATATCTTCACTGGATAGAAAACAAAGGTCGTCATATTGAAAAGAATTTGAAACCCAGACCATGTATTTGATCGTATTTTTTACGTAGTTATGGACGATGAGCTGTGTGGCGCAACCAAATCTCCTAACATTAATTATTTCTTTATGAAGGAATTGGTAGGCAAAATTGATCAACTGAACAAAGCATTCAGCAGTGGAAAAGCTCAGATCTTTAAGAACACAAGCGGTTGGAGGGACGACATGAAATTTCTGTACCACCTTACACATTTCTTTTGTCACTTTATTGAGAAACAAAATAGGAAGTTGTCTTTGTGACCTTCAACAGATTTCTAACATTTGCAATGCACGCTAGATCTCGAGTGCCATCCTAGCCTTCCTTGCTCTTGCTAATGCCTAAAACTTAAATCAAGTTTCGTAAAGTCTGCTTATTTATTTTTTACCCTTGGGATGATTATTATTTTAGCTCCAATTTTTCTGCGATGATGATTTTAATAAAGTCTGGTTGGATACCCAAAAGGTCTGAAATGAGTGGTGTAGATATGGTGGGGGGGGGGGGGCGTGGCTTTTGATATGTGCAAACCTTAAACATTTTGCTACAAAAAGTCAGCAATGCCCCTAATCCCTTTGGAAGTAGAAAGGCAAACAATTTATGAGGTGCCAAAGTATGGAATCTAGATACGGTGCAAACCCGATGAAAATTGCAGTTTCTTTGAAGTGAAGACCTTGTTATTGTTTTTTGGCTTTACTCTTCACCATAAATCTGGTAAAAATTGCGCTTTTTCTGAATTTATTATCTTTTTTGATTGGTCGTTACATCAATTTCAAAAGATTGCCTGCCCCCAACCACCACAAAATCTTGCTTATGCCACTGTTTCCAATGCTTAAAAAGCAATCACCCATCATCGTTGCCTGATGAAACCAATGCAGTGAGGATTTGATAAAGGTAACGCAAGAGTTGCAGGCGTTCCGCAGAAACAAGGACGATCCCTCTTCTCGCGTAGATTTATCTTATCTTTGACCAAATTACTTTATTGTCTGTTTTCTGAACATCAATACTGCTGTATATGGGACTTGTGTAGTTTTTGTTCAAAACCGGAAAAGGTTTGGATGACCTCAAGAACTGTTCAAAAACTTAAAAATTAAATTACTTAAAATGATTTTGTGCGTGAGATTTTTACATCAAATCAACTTAAAAATTGGATTTTATTTGGTCTTTCATAATAGTTCATCAAATTATGATGCATGGATATAGTGTTCCAAAAAAGTTGTATCCTAGTACACGCTTACAACAGTAATTAACAATAATATTGACGACCAGGGGCTCGGGCCCCCTCAATTCAATTTTTGCTCACCAATTTAAATGCATAGCCTTATTTACGTGACTGTGTGTATTTGCATGAATCGAAAATAAAATCAAAGAGTATAGTTTTACAGTTTACTTGTTTTTAGAAGTCTTGGACCATGGATTTCAGCCACAGAATGCACCGGCTAATTTGGAACGTTGGATCAACTGCTTTCATGACTCTGCATTATTTATATCTTTGGCAGTGCATTTGTGCATGCAGCGTTGCACCGTCAAAGTCAAACAATATCTGTAACTAAAAATTATGCTTTTGCGTTTTGTTTACACCTTCGATTTGCAGCGTTTATGCAACCATACTGTTTGAATAGTTGGTAGTTCAGCTTGATTAAAATGCAGTGTATCAATTTTGTAAAATTTAAACGTGAACTGAAGGCAGCATCAATTAGAGTATCAAAAGTTAGGCCAATCGAGTTAGATTCGATTGGCGTTGACTTCATTCTTTTTTACTCAGCCGTTTCAAGATATTCTACTTCAAACACGACGTAGGGGTCTCCAAATTACAGTTTTTATTGGCAACCTTGACGTTTTAATGCAGTATCGTAGCAAACTGAGGTCTATATTAACCTAGCTATATATAGGCTAAAAGGCTTCTGTTGCTTAGTCTAATTGTGGCGTTGCCTTAGAATAGTACTATGATGGCGTCGCGCATGTTATCAATCTCAGGGTTGCCAATAAAAATTATGATTAGAGAGGCCCTTATGTCGTCTTTGAAGTAGAATATCTCTGGAACGGCTGGGTCAAGAACGATGAAGTCAACGCCCATTTAATCTAATACTCTTGGCCTAACTCTAGATACCCCATTGATTTTGCTTTCAATCTTCGTTTAAGTTGAGATTAAAATTCAAATTTGTGGTTTGCACTTATTGGAGCTGGATCAAAGTGCGTTATTATATATTATCAAAGGTGGCCAAAGCGCAGCTTTTGAGCCTTTATGATTCCATAAGTTGCGTTGCACTTTAATGTTTTTATTTTGAGATGTTGTGGAAGTTGCATTGCGGACTATATTTGGAAGCGTAGCGCGATTAATTTTAACAGTACATTAAATGTACTGTTAAAATTAATTGCGCTACGCTTTCAAATTTTTTTCGGTTTGTAGCGCAATTTTATTCGATAAACTTCATTTTGTTTCATTTTAATCGTATTGTTGTCAAATGTCGGCCTTTTTAAATCGTAATGTTGTCAAACTTGCATTGCCTCTCTGACAAGAGGTTGGTTGCTTGACTGTATGATCGTAAGGTCTTTCGCAACTTTTCTGTCGCTTTCTTAAACGAATGCTAATTATTAATTTCTACGTCGCGATGTTACTGAGCGATAAAATAAATTTGTCTTGACATTAGCAAATTGCTTACTCTTTTTCCGACTAAAATTGTAAAACATGCGGAATTTGCATCGTGTCGTGTAATTTTAATTGCGGAAGTTGAGTTGCGCTTTGACTTGGTACGAGAATTTCGTTCCGCAATTGCGGAATTTGCGCTACGCTTCAGAGACAAAAGCTTTCGATTTCGCAACTTGCGCTTTGCTTCAAGTGATTTAGATAATCATAGCGCTGTGCGTTTGGTAAAATGCTACTCGTGCCACCTCCGTTTATTGTTATAACATCATAATAATCAACCATAGGCGTAGCCAGGATTTTTGATTGGGGGGGGGGCAAACCACATGCAATGACGTCATCAGAAACTTTCAAAAAAGAAAGTTTTTGTGGGACAAAGATATCATAGAATGGAAGGTCTGAAGCTGTAGTCTGTTGGCACTTAACCAGGATTTTGATAAAGGGAGAGGGCGAAAACTAATCGTTAGAAATTATGCAAATGCCTAACTTAGAAAACGTGTTGAGTATGCTAGTATACTCAAACGTACCACAGACGGGGATCTGGGGGCGGAGCCAGATTTGTAAGTTTTTGGGGGTCTGGGGGCAAAGCCCCCAGCCGCTGGGCGAATTTTGTAAGTTTTTGGGAAAAAAAGCTATTTTATTCCCATTGGATCACATTTCGCACGTGTTCACAGCCATTTAAAAGAACTAGATTTTTAACATTAAAACGCCAATCGAAAAATTTTGATTGTTCAATCCTCCTTTTACGTGCAATTAAATTCCAAAACACGTTTAAAATCATGCATTACAGTGTAAAATTTTAATTGTGGGTGATTTGGTCCATGTAGGGGCAAGTAAGGCACATTGCCTCCTGCAATATTTTAGCAGTATATAATAATCCACTCGAAGATTTTTGTTTTGTCATGAAGTTAACCAGTTACAGGATTACATGTACGGCCAGGGAGCCCAGGACCCCTTAAATTCAATTTCAATAATTTGTTCAATGAGCATTTTCCCTAGCTATTTTTTAAAAGTATTTCGTTCGTGAAAACTGGCGAGATGAATCGTCGATAAAACAGATAGTTATGCTTACTAAACATGTTATTCCCGGGCCGGATTTACATTGCGCGGGGCCTCTGGCACTAAGGGGATTTTTGCAACATCTTCCTGGCAAATATAAGTGAAGAACAAAAAAAGTCTTCCCATCTGAGGGCGGGGCCCTGCCACTTAGCCATATGGCAAATACGGCGCTGGTTAATGGTTATTGCATTACGTTCATAAAAAGTTAAGATGAGGGCCTGAGGTTGCAATTAGCTTTATTTTTTTCAGTAATCCACGTTTCTGCTTTTGCAAATGTGGCAGTAAGTTACTTCACTCGGTAATTAGTGCATACCTTTTTTGGTTGATATTTTGGATTAATTTTCAAAAAAATTTAGGTCAGAAAATATAATTTAAAATTTTGTGGGAGACCTGCGTTTGCGAACAAAAACTGCTCGACGCACGCTCATTTTTTTATCATTATTATTAAGTCGATTGTTTGTTTGCTCTCTTGCATTGTTTTTGATGATTACTGCTTAATAAACTACGATTTCATTACACACTGGCGCAAAGTAAAGCAAAATTGTATAGTTTTATCAAGAATCGAACCCTTACGTTTCACTAAAACCCAAGCGGCCACAGATGAGGAAGCGCCAATCGTTTCCATTTCCACTCTGCATTTCAGCAACTTGATAACGAAGTTTTCAAGTAGAATTTTTCTCTGAAAATTATTTTGGCAAGTATTTTTTTACGCAGTTTATGACGGAATCGTGGAAATGGTTTACGCTGTCATCATCTGACATAAAAGAATTAAATTGCGTTATTGGGTTTATCATTGCAGAGATCTACAGTTTTAGCATAGACCAAACCAGGAATGTGGATTGGAAGGATTCAAACGTCTAATCGAATGATAACTTTTACCTTATAATTATAAAGAGAAATTACTTGGGGTCCTGGGGCAAGGGTAGAACACCCAGCACTCAGAGAGTTTTGAAGAGTTGCAACGCAATACAATTGCATGGCAGTCAATCAAGGAGAACTAAAAACGTTACAAATATTTTGCATATACTGATTTAACAAACAATGCACTGCAGTTGTTTTCAACATTCGGTGTACACAGTTTAAGAGGAAGCGGTTCATTTTAACCGCTTTCACACCCATGACTGTGATACTTAAAAAATAACACCATGGCAAAAACTAAAAAGGTTACCAACACCAAGTGCTTTGCCCTATTTGCAGTTCTACATGAGTGTATATTTTCAGTAAAGCTATCATAATTCACTCAGAGCGTAACATCTTGCAGTATCTATGCACAGAGCGAAGATACTATAGTAGAGCGTTTGTGTAGGTTTAGCTTTTATTTCGTTTAAAGATTTTTTGTAATCGCAACTTTCTAGCAACACACGACGGTTATTAAATAGATAAGATTCTTACTAAATAAAAGCATATCAACCAATCACATTTTATTATCATAAATTGAAGAGAACTACAAGAACTTGAAAAACATTTCATACATGCGCGAAAAAACAAAGCTACGGTAACTACCGTAGATCTTATTTTAAAATATTTGAATAAAATCTAGATGTATCGCTATTTTACAGGGGCCCAATCAAGTAAAAACCATTGCTGCTTGGTTGATCCTCAAATTCGGCAATCTTTTATCAACCTATGCAGTATGCACCACCACAAACATGTTGGAGACTTGCTGAACAAAACATTAAACACTATTACAGTTGCTATAAACCATAAATTGCACGATATAAATTAAGTTTTTATTCTCGTGCTTCATTGCTTCAATTATAGTTGTCAAATTTCAGATTTGTATAATGGGTTACCAAAAGCTCGAGCTGTAACTGTTTCGTATTTAGAAGAGTAAACTTTGTTTTTTCGACATAATATTCATTAACAAAATCAAAACCAGCTCACTCGCATTCTTTTCAAACGTCTTAGTACTTAAACCTACTTTTGTTACTAGCAATTTTACACTAGCACTAAGCTAATGCATTTCGGGAATAATTACGGAGCGAATTTTCGTACCTAAATACTTTTGCACCAGACTAAATGGCCGGACAAACAATTTTGTTGAAAGAGTTACTACTTGAAATCGGTTATATTGAACAAAGGAGAACTACTAGACGAAAAAAGAGGAGCCCCAAACCTTGTTCGACTATTTTTTTTGTCCACAAAAATGAATTTAACCTGTTCGACTCCGTACCATTGGCAACCCTGCGTTTCGAAATTTCATTACATCATAAACGGATGACTCACAAAAAAAATTATGGAATAATGAACACAATGTTTACAGGAATAATAATCCAACATCGCGTTGCCTATTGCGCAAAAATTTTTTTAAGTCATCCATTGTTAATGTTACGAAATTTCAGAACGAAGGATTGTCAATGGTACGTAGTTAAATGCATTAAATCTTTTTGCAGATAAAGGGAATAGTGGAAAAAGTTAGCAGCACCTCTTCATTACCTCAAGTAGTTTTCATTTCTTCAATAAAACCGATCTCGACCAGTATTTCTTTAAAAGAATTGCAGTAAAAGCTAATTAATTGTCAGAGACAAAAGCGTTAATTAAGCTCGAAAAGCACAAATTGGCGTTCAAATCATAGACTCTTTATTTAGTAGACTAGAAACAGACGCACGGAGAAAAAGAGAAGAGGATTCAAGGAAAAAAGGTTGCTCTTGTTGCGAAGGTTTTTTGTGGTCACGCGTATTCGACTGATTTGATTCGACATGTTCGACGAACAAGAGAAATGTGAAGGAAAAAAAAACTAAATTGTCAGTTTTCAGTCTACTAATATAAAGTATATAGTCAGGACGTATCACAGACGAATTTGTTACCCGGAAAAGTACGCATTAAAATAACAAAATGCAGGCTGTCAAGCGGCCATTTAAAACACAAACAAAAAAAAGACGGCGTTTTCGAAAAAAAAAGAACGTTATAACAAATACGAATAAAACATGAGTAACAAGTTAAGATATTCTAATCAAAACAAGAATCAATTTGGACTATTGTTGTCAAAAAACAACTGCATACACAAAAGTTGCTAACAATTTTGATAGCACAACTCAATCTAGATGATCTAAGAACAGCAAGTACTCGTACATACAGAAAATCTTTAAAACAAATAGATATCATAGCGGAAAATGTCAGTTCTTGGTGGCACAAAAATCAGTTTTCAAACACTGTTTTTAACACTCGAAACAGTTCATCCATCGACTAGTTTGTTTTTACGGCAATTTGTTTTCCAGCTTTCTGATGCTGCTGCATAGCTGAATTAGCTGTTTTTAAGGTAGCAGTTGCAGTAGATACCACTTTTTTTGCCACTTCAAAAGCCGCCATGTCTTAACTTGCGATAGCTTATTCATAAGTTTCCGCATGCCTGTTCAACATTTTTTGTGATACAAGCAGATTCTATTGAGGTTTCACTTGTTTTTGCTGTATGTGCTGTTCTTTTTTGTCCAGGAAACATATCCTGGAGAGAAATAAAGTACAAACCTTATCCATACATAACATGCACTAGAGTATAAAGAGCAAGTTGTACTTTTGAGAAAATCTACGTACTTTACTTCTGGTCTTTTGGTCCGAAAAATCGATAACTAGACTAAAAATTAGTTTATAACCAATCTAATTCCGTAAAAAATACAAACGAAACAAATGACTAAGAAAATAAACAGAAAAAAATAAACAAAAAAATGAGCGCAATGAAATGGGAAAGCCAAATCCGTAAAATGTGTTCCAAATTTGCCAGTGGGTGCTGGGCACTATATCATCTACAAAAATATGCTGATTGCAATACTTTAATAATGGTATAATATAGCATAATTCATTCTTACTTAAGCTACTGCATAAGCAGCTGAGAAAGTGCTTCCAAAACAACCTTAAATCCATTAGATATACCTCAAAAACTAGCAGTAAGA
This sequence comes from Trididemnum nubilum, assembly GCA_963965965.1. Classification (NCBI taxonomy): domain Eukaryota; kingdom Metazoa; phylum Chordata; class Ascidiacea; order Aplousobranchia; family Didemnidae; genus Trididemnum; species Trididemnum nubilum. The sequence continues at coordinate 31,885,609 of OZ014489.1, read as the reverse complement.
ATCATAACACATAGCAAAGCTCACACCAAACCCTTATTTCATAAGTTACAGATACTAAAACTGCATGATTTGTATACACTTGAAATAGCTAAATTAATGTACAGACTTTACAACAATTCATTGAACATTTGCGATTTAAACAGAGATACAAACAAATTACTGGACGATACCCACTCATACCATACAAAAAGAAAACAAAGTAAAAATTATTTCATACCTCGGGTTAAAACAACACAATCACAAAATTCATTAACATATATAGGGCCCAAAGTATGGAACCAAATACCACTAAACGTCAAAAACATGAAACACTTTAAATTAAAAAATGAACAGGAAAGGATGATGATATCTGATTATACCATGTGATTCTTGGAATGATTAGATCGTTAAGATAAATCAGAGTAGAAAAAAATAAGGTTTCAAATAATATCAAAACTTTGAACAAATTGGCACACGGGGGGTGCTTTTTTCCAATACACCATGACAAAAATTATTTGTAAAAGTGAAATTGAATGTCGTAAATTATAAGGTCAAAAAATTAAATTTTTGCTGTAAATACTTAAATTTGATTGTGATATGTTTGTGCTGTAAATAGACTTGCTTATTTCGTTTTGTTGTTGGGTTGCAAATGCTATCTTTACTGCATTATTGATTTTGTGACAGCTGACTTTGATGACTACAATAGTCTTTTTGCTGTTTAATAATAAATTGAATTGAATTGAAAAGCGCTTGACAGTCTGCAAAATGAAAAATATAATAAGAATGTTTCGAACAATAATACACAACTCATCGCAAATTTCAACAAAAAGTCTTAAAGATCGCATGCAAGTTCAGGAAAATTTGGTGCCATCTTAGTTTAGGGAGGAATATTTCTCGTAGAGTCTTCTTGTTCTTCTGATGACTGTTATCCACATAGGGTTATTTCTACTGTAGTTCTGCTGTTGCACATTTTTTAGAAATCCACAATTTATTCATTGTATGACATAAGTACATTTCAAGATTTTTTGTGAAGATAAAAACGCTGCATGTACACTTGCTAGTCTTTCACAAATGCACTGTCAACGATATAAATAAAGCAGAGTCACAAAAGCAGTTGATCCAATGTTGGGAATTAGTCGGTGCATTCTGTTGCTCAAATCCATGGTCCAAAACTTCTAAAAACAAGCAAACTGTGAAACTACGTATATACACTCTTTGATTTTGCATTTTCAATTAATGTAAATACATGCAGTGATTCAAATAGACTAATAAAGTATAAATGACTAAAAAACGAACAAATTCGTAGTCTAACTAAGATGATTATTGACTAAAATTTATCACCAGATAAACCACAACATTACTCAACAAATTTTGCAACAAAATACCTCTCTTTAAAAAAAGAAAAAACAATTTAGATTAACTGGCTTAAGCGCATGACCCATAAGTAATCAAAAGATTACAAAAAATTATTACAGAAACCTTGAAACTCAAATGTGCATTTAGACTGGACACAGAGCAATGTGAAGCATCTTTGCAAGTAATTGTTTACAACACTTGCAAAGACTGGCATACCACTGCAATGCTTCTAGTCTCAACCATATTGGTACACCCTCTACATTCTAAATTATACCTTTCTGAATGCATTGGTCTTGTAGTTAATGAAATTCCACCATTCAAAATCCAATCAGAGAAATTCCACTTTCATAGTTTGCATTATTCTGGTAGTAGTCTGAGTGGTCGCAGCAGCGTAGGTGATCTTTCTAAGGCATTGAATTATGCTCCTTGAAGAACCAGAAATTTTTCCTAAACGATTAAAAGAAATTAGCAGCAAATACTAAAAACAATGACGCAAAAATAAAAGCAGCAAACGCTAAAAAAAAAGACATACCTAATGTAAAATATTTTCTTGCTCTAGCAACTGAGTACAGAAGTAGAAATGACCCACTTGCAATAATGAGACTCAAAACACGACTCAGCAAAATTAGAAGTTTAGCGGAATGCAAAAAATAATCAGCGAAATAAAGAAATTCTTTTGCCAATTTATATGTTATATAGTATTCCATTGGTGAATTTTTGACTACCGGTACATCAAATCAAATTTTTCATTATACTCAATGTATTAAGCCAAAGCATATAACGTACCAGCAACCTCGCGATTGCGAAGGGCAAGGCAACGCAGCACCTTTTGAGAAAATGCTGCAGCAGTGGCAAGTTATTGGCAACAATGTGTCCAATTTGACAGGTCCCAAATTTAAACCTCAGACCTCCCACTAAACGATCAGTAGTCATTTACCGATCAGTGGTCGAGTGGATAGAGCGTCTGCTACTGAAGCGGTAGACACGGGTTCGATTCCTGGTCGGGTCAAACCAAAGACTATAAAAATTGGTATTCACAGCTTCCCTGCTTGACGTTGAGCAATTAAAGGGACAGTGTGAAGCCTCCATCGTGTATGGTAGACAGATGGGCAGGTGGCAGCTTGACTCGAAGACCGAAAGGTCCCTTCGCTGTCTCCTGGCCAAGGCAACTTGGTGAATAAAATGTAATTACAATTACTAAAGAAAAAACGCGTTACTGCTCAACAACTGACCAGTGTTAATTTGGTTGAATCTCGCTGCAAGTGAGGCTGCAGTCAGCACCAAAAATTGTATCTCATATCAGATATATGCAGTACTTAAATTGTAGGGAGATGGGGGGATGCAACCCCCATCGAAATTGAGCGTCCCCCATCGAGATTTAGGCGTCCCCCCATCCAGATTTGAGCGCTGGTTGATGAGAGGAAAAAGACATACAAAGTCCAGTCGAATATAGCACCAAATTCTGCAGGAACAGTGATGTAGACAAAAAAGCACTTCAACCGGAGACCTTTTTTTTGGAGATCACCTGTTTTTGGCAGGAAAAAGCTGTTAAATTTTTGATTTTGGCCAGAAAAAGCCTTTGAATTTGGGCAAAGACCTTTTTTTTGTGGATATCACCTAATTTTCATTGAAAAATCACCTCAATCCAATTCAAAACTAAAGAAAATTTGGGTAAAGTTGGTTTACGATTGGATCAAACTTCCAACCAACCCCCCCCCCCCTTGCAAAATCCTGGCTATGCGCCTGATCTTCACTAATCTAAGGTTCAGTCAAGTCAGCAAAAGCGTCCCCCCATGTAAAATTTTACAACTTAAGTCCTGGATTTATGTACCAACTAACTGTAACATTGCACACAAAACTGCCTACAAATGATTATTTGAATAACGTACCCAGACACTACGTCATGCTTGTTACATTTTTTCATCCAAAAAATCTTTTAAAACTTCTCGTTGCATTGCCAGAAAATCGTGGATTACCTTGCATGCATTACCCAGTGCATTGAAAATGTAATTCCTCATTCATCAAATCAGTCTTCCTGGGTAACACAATGGCTTAAAAGTTGGTATCAACCAATCAATGCCGTATACCGGTAGTCTGGACAATTATTCACTACAGCAGAAACTGTTTGTTTAAGCAACCATATCTAGCAACCAGATTTCAAGCTGGCTTTAGTAAGCTATCTTTTATGCCTGAAATGCAATTTTGTATTTTAAACAATTGTAGAATCGATAGAGACTATTTCACCAAAAATTTGTATCTAGTTTTTTACTAATTCTAACCCAAATTCTAATCCTTACAATAAAACTAACACCACATCTAACCCTCACCCAAACCCTAACTCAAACCCTAAACTAAACCCTTAAAAAATAGAAAAGCAAATGAAAGAAGCGTGGATAAATATCTTTCATTTTTGTCTTATTTTCATTGACTTGAAAAATTTCTGTGAAATAGTCACTGCATATAAAATATGTATCAACAATTTGCAATCACTGATAAGATAATCATCATCATCATCATATTTATTTATTTACCAAGTGACGTCATATCACAAGAAAAAACTGCAACTTCCTCTAGGTCTATCACCAAAGCATCGAAATACACAATTCCTTTAAAACCAACACACAAACTTGCAGAGTCAAAGCGATATTTAGTCACTTGGTGAAGAGACAGCGAAGAACCGAAAGGTCATCTAAGTCTACTGCCACCTCACCAAGTTAAGGTTAAAAAAGCAGCTTCTAGATTTTATCAGTCTGCTACTTTCTATAATAAAAAATTTTATGCAAAACTAAAACAAAGTGTTGCAAAGATATGTACACTTTGTACAGTGCATACACAAAACTCACAGTCAACATGTAAAGAAAATGCAAGGCAACATTAGAATTGTTCTAACTCTAAGCATACTAAAAAAAAAAATACTGTAACTACAGATTGGATAGAAAATAAAATCAATAAAGTTCATAATGCTTATTTATGTTTTATAGATAGACCTAAGCAAATACACTGCCAGAACAGAGTATAATCTAACAGTTAAATAATCGTATAAAACTTGCATTATGTCTCTAACTTTTATCTGTCAGTGTCAGATCTTTAAACCATGTATGGTATCTGCTACTGTACAGTAGCCCACTGTGCATCGCTGCTAAGTCCTAAGGTTAGCAGCCTAAGTAAACATTTTCACAAGTTTTCATTTAAACTGTTTTAACAATCTATCAGTTTAATATCAAGTACACTTTTTTTAATTTCATTCACTATATGTATGAGCAGATGAGTGATAAAGTCAGTAAGTGTCTAATGGAATCTGTCTACAGGTCTAGTTTATTCTGAGACTAAAATTGAAACCACTCACAACTTTGGTTAAGATTAGTAAAATCGCTTTGACATTTCACTTTTCTCGATTTGCCATTTTACTTTTCCAAATTTACCAGTTTACATTTTAGATTTTACTCATTTACCAGTGCCTATAGCCAACTGCACTATCTCAGATATGCTAGTAGTACAGTAGTAGGCCTACCAATACCATGGTCAGATCTCAGATGGTGCTTTTGCAATATAGGCCTATACACATAGCCAACAGTAACTTGAATGAAACTGCATTAATTAATAAAATATAAGACCTTAGGCTTCCCTCTGATATTCTATCTATAATGCAATAATTCCAAAAAACTCAGCAGCTCAACCCTAAAAAAATTAAAAAAAGATTATTACTGTAGACTAGGTTATTTTGACTTGTTACAATGTTAGTATCAAAAATTTTGTCTTAATATTTTGACTTGATCATGAAACGTAAGCCTAAGCTTATTGACTAACTGCTTGCGCTTTGTGATATTCTTCCAAGCCTGTTCTACCACTGCCAAGGATATTTTACCACAACTCAAGAGTAGCCTAACTTTGCCCAGTACCATCGTACCAAGTTGCCTATGAATAGAGCGGATCAAGTCAAAATTGAGAGCGGAGTACGAAACTGAAGGTTGGGACACAGGATGTGACGTAATAAATCTGCAAAACCATGGTAGAAAAAAAAATTTCGCCGGCGGTTCTTAACCGCAACCACAAGTGGGTGTGGCACACAGTCCACAACAATATAGGTCGAGTTGAAACCTCAACTTCTTCTCTCTGGCAATTCAAATTGATCCAGACGCTTCGCTGAAGGTCTAATTCAAAAAGCAGATGATCTGATATGCTAAACTCGAATAATTGTAGTGCAATTCTTATCCACAAACATTAAGATAAGATCATCAGCAACGCTATACTACTAGGGCTAGGTAAAAGACAATTTTCTATTGTAGATATCAAATAACAGTGAAGATGGTGAAAAGCCTTGTAGGATGCTATTTTTCAATTAACTTTGGCAACTTGCCATATCAAAGTGTAGAGCAGCAACCACGGTGAAGCTCCTGCATTGGTCTGACTGCTCTTTCAGCCACAATATTATTGCACGTAAATGACAGAAGACTCACTTTCCCGATGTTTTTGAAAATTTTTCAACGCTGCTGGTAGCTGAAGATGGAAGGATATGAAAGGTTAGAGCATAAGACTATAGCCAGGTTTTTGTTTTCAAAAAATGTTGAAAGCGCTTGCTGCAGTTGGTCAGAGTGCCGGTAATACATTCGGTGATTCCTTCTACTGTATGTCAGTCAAAAAGAGCTTGTCCAACTTGCTTTCATTTTTTGCACTAACGTAATATTTGTAAGAATACGTCTTATCAGGGTGTCGAACCGAACCTGAACCCGAACCGTAAACCCGAATGAACCGCTTCATTTTGGTGAACCCGAACCGAACCTGAACCAGCAAAATATTACTTCAGTGAACCTGAACCAAACCTGAACCCTCAAAATTGTGCTCCAGTGAACCCAAACCAAACCAGAACCCCTAACAAAAGTAAGAATATATTTTTCCGTATCCGGATGCCGCTGGCGCTGGTACACGCACAATAAGAGCAGTGGTGATCATCAACAGGATCAGCAAGTTTTCCTTTTTTTTTCTGGACGGAACGAGTAAGGACAGTTAAATTTTAAGTCTATGAACCCGAACTGAACCTGAACCAGTAAAATTTTACTTGAGTGAACCTGAACCAAACCTGAACCTCGAAAATGGTGCTCATGTGAACCCGAACCAAACCTGAACCGCTAAAATATTTTGAGCAGGAGCTAAACCTGAACCTGAACCGTTATTTGAAACGGTTCGACACCTTGCGTCTTAAGCACAAATTCAAAGCGGTGAATCCATTGCATTAACATAGATTTGCCGAATTAAAATTGCGGTTGTGGGGAAACTTTCTTCTAGCAAAATATAAAACATGATAATGTTTTGTCTTTGTGCGTTAAAGTTCAACCACTGGCACGTTTTATTTTTCGAAATTCCAAAAATTTTTTTCAAGAAATGCCTCTCATGAACAGTTAACAACTTAACGCATAAATAATCCTGAGCCCACATGACACAACGTGCTAGTGAGCTTGTTTAGGCCGTTCTCGCTTGCTAAAACGCGCTAACAAGCAAAAAACTTCGTAGACAAACTGCCATTGTCGAATCGCCTCGCCCAACATGCGTTAAAACCAGGGATGGAGTCCTCGAGGACACATTTTGAAGTCCTTGGCCTTGGCCTCAAAGCCTTAAGGCCTTGAAAATTGCTTTGTCCTCGGCTCGAAGACAGCACTATTTTTTGAATGGTTAAAGTTTTGTAGATCGGCAGAAAAATTTTTTTCTAGACCGTTATTTTTTTGGAGATTGCCTGAAAAAAATTTTTGAAGACCTTTTTTTTTGGAAAACACTAACATGCGTTTGTGTCCTTGGTCCTTGGCCTCGAACATTTCTGGCCTTGGCCTCGAAAGCGTCTGTCCTCGGAAGGGTTGTTTTCGGCCTTGGTCTCAGATTTTTTTTGTGTCCTTGGCCTTGGCCTCGAGCCTTGTGTACTCGACTCAACCTCTAGTTAAAACTGCTCGCTTAAAGGGACAGGGAACTCAAAATCAATGTTTTTTGAGTTTTGAATCGTGTTAATAGTACTTGCAACAACTTATAGAGATGATCCGGTGATATTTTTATAACTTTTTTCAAAACTGAGCTTTTTTTGGTTTCTTCTCAAGTAGCTGTAAACATAGTAACATTTTCAATCGAGGTATCTATGACGTCATAATGACCTGTGACGCATGGTTCATTCATAATTATCCAGTGGACTAATCGCGTACGCGTAATAACGTTGCACCATTTCGGTCTGTTTTGAAGAAAAAAAGCACCGTCTTGCTGGAAAAGCAAGCGTGCTTTTTTTGCTAATTCAATAGAACGGGTCTAGTGCAGTATCGCTTAGTGTACGAATGGAAAAGCTGAATGCAAACAATCGCTGATTTCGAGAGAACCTGCATTTTACGCGCTTGCAGAAAGTGCTCAATGTATAAAAACAGAGCTAAAATAAAACATAAAACCAGATCTAAAGCTTTTAGATCTGGTTTTACGCTTTATTTTAGCTCTGTTTTTTACATTGAACCTGCATTTTATGTTGTCAGCGAAAATCTATTTTGTTTTGCAATCTATGCAATTACAGTAGAATTTAAAAGGGGTTTAATTATTATCTATTGATCATTCGGAGTCAACCTATGTAAGTGCAGCAGCACATTTAAAAAAAGATTTTCTGTCGGTCGTAGTGAGGTAGCTTAATTCCAAATAAAATGCAGCACAAAGCAGATATTATATGCATTATCTTCGTCGGGATGATTCGATTTGCTCCACATTTTTGCAGCGTTTCACAATCAGCATATACCTGGGTTCACACTGGAACTTTTTTTGGTTACACACTATCGAAGTGAGGGGCATGGCCACCTTCCCCCACCTGGCTACGCCTCTGCGATTGCATTACCTATTCTGATTGATTGATTCCATCTTTATCCTTCTTTTCGGGAAAGCGACAATGGTGCTATACGTTGGATGAATCCTCACCCGCTTAGGAGTTACCGATGTTTTGTCGAACGTTTTATTGCTCCTTCCCATTTCCACCAAGCAGAGATAAGCGTCGTGAAGCGTTTTATCTTAGGACGAAACAATGCCACGAGGGCGCGAGTTGAACTGCAGACCTTTCGATCATGACCACCGTAAAAACGGCGCTCGACCACACTGCCGACCATGTTAGTCGTAGCAAATACATTCATGCATTCTGTTATGCATTATGCGCATTATCTACAACAAAAATCGGCAAGATGGCCGAGAGGTAACGAGCTCGACTCTGGTACGGTAGGTCTAGGTTCAAATCCTGGATCGGTCAAATTGGAGAGTTGCCAACGGCTCGCCACTGCTGCAACTTTTCTTCGAAAGGAGCTGTGTTGTCCAGGCGCAATGTCGCGGCAATGGGCCCCGCAAACTCGTTTCACGCTTCGGCGTAATACAGCGCGTGTAATGAAAATTTGATTTTTTGAACATATCTACAACTACATTAGAGAATAAGAGTGGTTGTTATCACCAGGTCTACCGGGGATGGTAATTAATAATAGGTTAGCCCAGCCTCACTGCTCTTCCGGTAGAGGTGTCAAAGAAACAATGAACAACGCTATTTATTCAACCTAACTTTTCGCTCGGCTGGTATACGCTCTGAAACCAAACTACGTATAGTAGTTTTACCGTAGCAACAGACCTGGTAGCTACCGCAAAACTATGGCAATCACCAATCAAAATTGTCAGAATTGACCACCAATTGACGCAAAATAAAAGTTGATACCAGAGCGTATATGGCCGAGCATCTTCAGAGGGGAGATAACGGAGTGCCACGCACCCTCCACTACAAGCAAAAACAGTGCATACTTATACTTTACAATCGGCCTACTATACAAAATTTTATTCTTGTTTTCTGACTGTTTTTGCTAGAAGTAGATGGGTGCCTGACACTCCTTTACCTCACCTAGGTTGTCTATTAAAATCAGCAATTACAGTATTTGCATTCAGCTTTTCCGCTAAAACGTACACTAGGCTACATACAGCTGTGCTATACCGTCCTATAACTATACTATCGAATTAGCAAAAAAGCAGGCTTGCTTTCTAGCAAAACGGCTTTTCTATTTTCTTCAAACTTTTAAACTTGTATGCTATGACTACCATCTACACTTCTACACTACAGGGACTTGCTTACTGCTTCTAATCACTGAGGTCTCGAAGCACAAAAAAATGAAATCTGCACTAGACTTGGATGATGGCTTTTCGAAAAAGCAGCAGCAGAAATCGCAGCACAGGTTTTGACTGACAACATAGGCCTACTGTGTTATGCAGTTTTTCTCTCGAAATCGTGTGAACGCTGATGCTGTATATTTGTGCATTCAGCTTTTCCATTAAAACGTACATTACGCTATACTGCGCTACCCGTTCTATTGAATTAGCAAAAAAGCCACGCTTGCTTTTTCAGCAAGACGGTGCTTTTTTTCTTCAAAACAGACCGAAATGGCGCAACGTTATTACGCGGACGCGATTAGTCCACTGGATAATTATGAATGAACCATGCGTCACAGGCCATTGTGACGTCATAGATACCTCGATTGAAAATGTTACTATGTTTACAGCTACTTGAGAAAAACTAAATAAAACTCAGTTACGAAAAAAAAATTTAAACTATCACCGGATCAGCTTTGAAGGGTGTTACAAGTACTATTTAAATGACTAAACCTCGATAAGAATTACAGTTGTGTTCCCTGTCCCTTTAAATTTCTTTGCGAGATCTGTTAGTATGTAATAAATATCTCATTGCGACGTCAGATGCATTTCTACTTCAAAATAATGCGTTTAAGCGTACTGTATGTACTGTATTGTTTTGGAAAAAGGTGCTATGAGCCATGCGTTATTATTCTAAGTATGCAAATTCCTTGACTGACGATAATCAGTTAATGAACGACAGAATTTAGTTATATTTTTAGATCAATGTCAAAAAAGAACAATTTTTTTCATGCCACAAATTTTTTAAATGACGTAAAGCGCACTTGAAGCTGTTGGTGGTTGAAGAGAAACTGCGGCCTAGCTAGGCTATATATCACAAAATACACTACAAAATTCTAAGACTTTTGCAAAAATTACGAACTCGCTACGTTTTATAGTTTTGATAAAATCCGCAAAAAACTGCGTGAACCGCAAGTCTGATGACGTAGGTGTGCACTTTATTGTATCAGTACATTTTATTGTTCGGACATAAAATTGCTAGTTAAGACTAAAAACTCGTAAGCAGAAGAGCTTGTATTGCATTCTTTGCCAAAATATTCAACCTACTTGCAATCTTTAGGCCTGAGATTAGTGACTATGAGGGAGAAATAAAGTACACAACTACGTCATCAGACTTGCGGTTCCCGCATTTTTTTGCGGATTTCATCAAAACTATAAAACGTAGTGAGTTCGTTTTTTTTTTTTGCAAAAGTCTTAGAATTTTGTGGTGTATTTTATGTTATATAGCCTCGCTAGGCTGGAGTTCCACTTTAAGCTTTTATGTTAACAGTAACTTTAGATTTCAAAATCTTTCAAAAGTGAACAAATAGAAATACACTCTTCTTTTTTGGAACCGATAAATCTTCAGTTTAGACTGGCTGTTTTTAATTTTTTGCCGATTTCCAGCCTCATTTGTTCTTAATTTTTAAAAAATTTTAAGTGCATCGGCGTCAATTTTAGCGGGCATGTTTGTAACAGTGTTTAATCCCTATTTCGCTGTCTGCTAAAGTGAAGGCTTCTTCATGCTTTTGCAACATCGTAACATTGCAATAAGGAAAAAAAGCTTTTTCAAGTTGAACAACCGCCCAAAAGTTTTTTCAATTGCTTGCTCAGTGCAACAGCGCTTTCTAATCTTGGAGTAGTTGCAATTTTGCTTGCAAACACGAGAAAATCACTGAAATTTTATCGTTTTGAATCAGCTCAAAATTTTGTTTCTTTCATTAATTAGAATTTTTTTTTCGTTTGTTTTTGGTTTATTTTGCTGCCGAAGCTGGTATTGTTTTTATTTTTCGCTTAAATTTTGAGCAAAAATGAGCTTCATGTTCTTGGAAAATATTGTTCTAGTAAAAAGAAAGTACTAGGTGCTATTTTTGACAATTGGCGCTACTCGATATTTCTTTATCAGTCGAAACAGCAAATGGTTCTCAATGCAACTCGCTTTCTTCGTAGCAGTCTAATAGTCAAATGGCAACAAGTTTAATTAATTTTCAGCAAAAATTTGCTCTAGTAGAAGTTTTCAACATTGTCCACTAAATTTCTGAACCAAAAAAGATTTCTCGCACGCTTAAAGAGTGCTTTAAGTGACGTTTTTTTCTCCAGTTATATCTCGCAACCAATCCAAGCAACTTAGCAAGCGAAAATGACGTTACCGAGTTTTCAGGGGGCACATGACAGACATTTCCTCGTTCGCTTTAATTGACGAAGTTTTTTTTAAAAGGCGCTACCGAGCGAAATACTCGCTAAACGTAAGAGGCCATTTTTGCACGTGTATGTAAAGCCTTGCGAAATCCGTTACGACATTCTTTCTCGCTAAATTTCTTCGAGCGATTGCGGAAAGCAGTTCGAGTAAAAAAACGTCACATTTTCCTCGCCAACTTAAAGAGGATCTTGAAGCACTCTTTAAGCGTGCGAGAAATTTTTTTGGTTCAGAAATTTAATGGCGAAATGTTGAAAACTTCTAACTCATGCGAATTTTTGCTGAAAATTAATTCAAATCGTCGCCATGAGTGCTATCAAAACTGCTAAAAAAAAGCGAAGTGCATTCAGAACCATTTGCTGTTTCGATTGCTAAAGAAATACTAAGTAGTGCAAGTTGACAAAAACAGTAACACACTCCTTTTATAAGAACGATTTTCTAAAACACGAGGCTCATTTTTGCTCAAAATTTAAGAACAAATTAAAAAAACACTGCCAGCCTCGGCAGCAAAACAAACCAAAAAAAAAAAAAATTCAAACTAATCAAAGAAACTAAAATTCGTGCTGATCCAAAACGATAAAACTTCAGTGATTTTCTTGTGTTTGCGAGCAAAATTGCAACTATTCAAGGTTATAAAGCTCTGCTGCTCTGCTCAAGCAATTGGGAAATTTTTTCGGCGGTTGTTCAACTTGAAAAAAGCTTGCTTTTTTGCTTTTGCAATTTTACGTTGCTGCGAAAGCAAGAAAAAAGCCTTCACTTAAGTCTTAAGCAGACAGAGCTATAGGAATTAAACAGTGTTTTAAACATGCCCGCTGAAATCGACATCGATGCTCTTAAAATTTTTACAAAATCAAGAACAAATGAGACTGAATATTGGCAAAAAATTAAAAACAGCCAGTCTCAACTCAAGATTTACCGGTTCTAAAAAGGAAGTGTGCTTCGACTTGCTCACTTTTGAAAAATTTTGAAACCTTAAGACCTAAAGTTACTGTTAACATATGAGTTTACCCATCAACAACCTCAAGGGCGCTTTACTTCATTTAAAAAATTATAGTATGGAAAAAGTTGTTCTTATTTTACATTGATTCAAAAATATAATTAAATTCTGTCGTTTATTTACTAATTATTATCAGTTGAAGAATTTGCTTGCGTAGAATAATCACGCATAGCTTAAAGTATCTTTTTCCATAACAATGCAGTACGTACAATACGCTTGAACGCATTATTTTGAAGTAGAAATGCATCTGACGCCACAATGAGGTATTTATTACGTACTAACACAAGTTACAAACATTTCGCAAAGAAATTCGAGCGAGCCGTTCGTGTGTTGGACGAGACGGCTCAGAAATGGCAGTTAGTCTACGAAGATTTTTTGCTCGTTAGCTCTTTTTAGCGAGCGAGAATGGCCTTTACGAGCTCGTTAGCACGTTCTGTCATGTCGCCCCAGAGCTTCAGATGCACGTGCAAAAATAACCTCTTGCCTTTAGCGAGTATTTCGTTCGGTAGCGCCTCTTAAAAAATTCGAACGAGAAATTTTCTGCGTTGGGATCCAGGGCCCACATGACAGAAATTTCCTCGCTCGCATGAATAACGAGAATTTTTAAGAGGTGCTACCAAACGAAATATTCGCTGAAGGCAAGAGGTTATTTTTGCGAGTGCATCTGAAGCTCTGCGAGCTGTGTAACATTATTTTCGCTCGTGTTGCTTGGATCGATCGCAAGATATAACTGTAGTAAAAAAACGTCACATTTTACTCGTCAACTTAAGAAAGATTTTGAAGCTCACTTATAGCGTACATTGAGAGGGAATGTATCCGAGGACATTGAGAAGGAATGGCTGCTGTTCAGATCACCAATCATTTCATCAGCTGCTGAAAGTTGTGGGCTAAAACGGCTTAGAATGGCGGGCGATAGTGAGAAAAGAACACCTTGGTGGAACCAAGAGGTTAAAGAAGCTATTCGAGCAAAGAAAGATGCGTTCAAGGCCTGGCTACAGGACAGATCGTCATCTGATTTGCAATCCCGGTACACTGAGGCGCGAAAAGCGGCAACTTCGGCAGTAAAGAAATCCAAGGAGAAGTCATAGGAAGAGTTTGGTCGTCGGTTGGATTCCAACTATTTTTCGGCAAACAAAGTATTTTGGCAGACCATCCGCCGTTTACGTGGCAAAAGATCGAGTATCACGTACTCCATCAAGGATTCTGACGGTAACATTCTAACGGATGAGAATGGAATCCTTTCACGATGGAGAGAATACTTTGAAGATCTTTTGAATCCTGTAAAGGCATCGACTCGTGACACACACGAAGTGACACATCTAGGGGAGGACGAAGTTTTCACTGCAGCAGAAGTGGCAACTGCAATTAAAGGGATAAAATCTGGAAAAGCTGCTGGTGAAGATGAAATCAGACCCGAGATGTTGAAAGCGCTGACTGGAGAAGGAATTCTCTGGTTAACGCGAGTGTGTCAAGTTGCGTGGAAGTTTGGCAAAACTCCCAGAGATTGGCAAACAGGTGTGATTATTCCGATATTCAAGAAAGGAGATCGCAAGCAATGTACAAACTACAGAGGGATATCACTCCTTAGTTTGCCAGGGAAAGTATATGCCAAATGCCTTGAAAGAATATGCCGAGAAATAGTGGAATCAAAACTGGAAGATGGTCAGTGCGGTTTTCGTCCGGGTCGCAGCACCACTAACCAAATCTTCACTCTGAAGCAAATCTTCGAGAAATCTTGATAGTATGGCAAAGATCTCTTTGCATGCTTTGTCGATCTTGAAAAAGCATATGACCGAGTTCCTCGGGATAAACTTTGGAAGGTTTTGCAGGAGTATGGCGTTGATGGTCAATTGTTACGCGCTATTAAGTCATTCTACTGCAGACCGGAGGTTTGTGTTCGGGTAAATAGCTAGCAAGCAATCAAAGCCGTTCCATGTGGGCGTTGGACTCCGGCGAGGGTGCGTTTTGTCACCTCTCCTTTTCATTGTTTACATGAATTGGATCGACAAATGCAGCCAAGCTGATGAGTGTTCCACGATTGGAAATTGCAAAATTAGTCGTCTGCTATTCGCTGATGGTTTTGTTCTGCTTTCTTCCACAGAATCTGGCCTCCAGCGCGCATTAAATAGCTTTGCAGATGCATGCAACACCGCCGGAATGAAAATAAGCACGGCCAAAACTGAGGTACTTCATCTTTCAAGAAACCCTGATCAGTGCGTATTACAAGTGAATGGAGCGACACTGAAGCAGGTAGAGAAGTTCAAGTATCTTGGGGTTGCATTTACGAGTGACGGAAGGCAAGACGAAGAACTGGATACCCGAATAGGCAAGGCTAGTGCAGTAATGCGAGCTTTGCACTACTCGGTTGTCATGAAACGAGAATTGTCGAAAAAGGCAAAACTCTCATTTTTCAAAGCAGTTTTTGTCCCCATTCTCACTTATGGTCATGAATCTTGGGTAATGACCGAAAGAATGCGATCACAAGTGCAAGCGTCCGAAATGAGGTTTTTACGAAGAATCGAAGGATTTACACTGTTTAACAAGGTGCATAGCTCTGAAATTCGAAAATCTCTTAACATCGAGCCGTTACTTCTCCGAATTGAAAGATCTCAGCTTAGATGGTTCAGGAAAGACTCCTCAATGTTAGCAGAATGCTTCAGGAAAGACTCCTCAATGTAAGCAGAATGCTTCAGGAAAGACTCCTCAAGCAAGCTTTACATGCCAAAGCAAATGGGAGTAGTCCAGTCGGACGACCTAGAACTAGATGGACCGATTACATTGAGGATCTTGGATGGAACCGCTTGGGACTTCGCCCAAGCGAAATGATGGAGGTGATGGAAGACCGTGAGGGGTGGCGGCTCAATCTTGAGCTACTGCCCCCGCAACCCTCACGGAAAAGCGGGCAATGAAGAAAGAAGAAGAAGACTTATAGCGTACGAGACATTCTTCTGGTCAGAAATTTAATGGCTAAATGCTGAAAACTATAACTAAAGTGAATTTTTGTTGAAAACTACTTAACAATGGTCTGCATGTTTGCAATTAGACTGCTAGGAAGGAAGCGAATTGCATTGAGAACCTTTCTCTGTATCGACTGATAAAAAATATTGAGTAGCGCCAGTTGACAAAAATATAATACACTTTTTTTATAAACACAATTTGCTAAAAACACAAAACTCATTTTTGCTCAAAATTTAAGCGCAAATTAAAAACAATGCCAGCCTTGGCAGCAAAATCAACCAAAAGCAAACGAAAAAAAAATTCAAATCAAAGAAAAGAGACTGAATTTTGTGCTGATTCAAAACGGTAAAATTTCAGTGATTTTGTTGCGTTTACAAGCAAAATTGCAATGATTCCAAGCGTGTAGGGCGCTGTTTGAGGTTTGTTTTTTTGCAGTCGTTCGAAAAAAGCCTGTTTTTTTCAAGTTGAACGACTGCTCAAAAAATTTACGATGCAGCAAAGCAGGAAAAGAGCCTTTACTCAGGCGAAGAGAATAGGAAATTAAATACTGTTGCAAATATGGTCGCTAAAATTGACATCGATGCTCTAAAATTAAAAAAAAAAATCAAGAACAAATAATACTGAAAATCGCCAAAAAATTAAAAACAGCCTGTCTTAACTTCAGAGTTACTGGCTGTAAAAATGCACAGTGTACTTTGACTTGTTTACTTTTAAAAGATTTTAAAACCTGTAGTTGCTGTTACCATAAACGTATAACGACCAACAACGTCAAAAGTGCTTCACGTCATTTAAAAAAATGTGGCATGGTAAAAGTTATTCTTTTTTTTACATTAATCCAAAAATATAATTAAACTCTGTCGTTTATTAACTAATTATTTTCAATGGAGGATTTTGCAAGCTTAGAATGTTAACGCATGGCCGGTAGTATCTTTTTTCATAACAATTGCAGTGCATATCGTCATACAGACACAGTACGCTTGAACGGATTATTTTGTAGTAGAAATCCACCTGACGTCACAATGATGTATTTATTACGCGCTAACGCAACATCTCGTTGAGAAATCCGAACGAGAATTTTTAACGAGTGTTTGGCGAGACGGTTGGGAAATAGCATTTTGTCTACGAAGATTTTTGCTCGTTAAGACCTTTTAGCGAGCGAAAATGGCCTTCACGAGCTCGCTAAGTTGTTTTGTCACGTGGACCCTGGTCTGCAACGAATGCACAATTTTGATAGAAAAATTCGTGCTTTCAGCTGTTACTTCATTTTAATTATTTCGAGGCAATGATTACCTGTACAAGTAGGCTACTGTAACAGCAGATAACGCGCTTACAATCCATTCAACGATTTTGCAGTTTTTATTGTATGGAATACTGAACGGTTTTTTGAAGTACCGTAGAGTGAACGTCATTACTACTAGTTTCCCAGTACTAGTGTTTGTTTTGTAGAGTACGGGCTATCATAATTTTTTGTATGCTTTGAAAATCAGCTTTTGATTCAACTTTGCTTAGTTTGGAAAATAAGAACTACAATAAAAAACACTGTGCAAAACTAAATTGCATCACTTTTGTACATTCATTTCATATTTACTTCTGAATGTACAGTATTTCTCGTCGAGAGCAGAGAGTTGCTGAGAAACGTTTGGCGAAAGATCAAACAAAGCATTTTGAAACAATAAACAGTTCAATCGTAAAAGATAAAACAAAACAAGAACTTTGGAGGCATTGGGCAACTTTCAATGCTTATGTTCAAAATTTATCACTCTCTTTACCCGTTACTTTCACTTTTTTACTTTTGCTTTTTACTTTTACTCGTTCACAAGCTAATAATAGATTCTTGAGAGATCATTGATTTTTAGGCCACAGCTTGCTTTGACCAAAGACCAAGCATATGTTCTTCCGTGCCCCGTTCATCCCTATCTGTAAGCATTATTACACTTGCATGAGCGCAGAAAAAAGTTTATTCAAGAATGGAAAAACTTCATCGAAACAAAAAATAGAAAAAAGTCAAAACGATAATGCTTTCAAAATGACTTAGTTTGAAAAAAAATACAACATTTACAAAATATATTAAATATTGAAATATAGCCTACTTGTATTGATCACTGTAAAAATGCTTTCAGTGATTTTTAGTTAAACTTGTTTTTTTCCCGGGATAATTTCAGCTCACTTCGCAAATTTTTCAAAAAAAGCAATAAAAACATCCCTTAGAACTAAAAACTTCAATTCTAAAGAGTCCCTTTATCGTGCCTAAAAACTGTAGAGTGGAGTCATCAAGCTGCTGATGAGTGCGGATCATAATCATCATCATCATCTCCGTTACCGCCTGACGATCCTAAAAGGATTCCTCCGATGAAGAAAAACCAGCAGCTGACCCAACCCAATGCAAATCCAATTCCATACCAGTACTCAGGTATGACGTCATCAGTGCTCATGGCGTAAACGGCGCAAGCTACAATTCCAAAAATACCTGGATGCAAAGAACTTATCAAATCCTGTATGTGATGTTGTGTAGGCCGGTGCTTTCAGAAAACGCTCGATGATTAACCTGAGCTCTACTAACTGAATCAATTCAGACTGGTCTCTGATTGATTCTGTTAAATCCTTCATTGATGTTTTACTAATTATTAGACATAGGAGACTAATTCAGTTTATGACGTATTGTCTTTTATTTCATGTTTGATACGGAAAAAACAGGTTGCTTGGTAGTTGCGATCGGGAATCGCACCCGCCCTCTGGCTCAAGATTGGATTAATTAGCTTTAGAGGAAGGGGGGTAAGTTGGCCAGGAGGGCAAGTAGGTCATCACCTTTTTGTCGAAAATTACCTATCCAATCGTCACGTGCTTTTGCACAATCAATCCATTGTTGCAACCTACAACCTCACTAAGTCAGGTAAGCTTTTTCTAAGCAGAGAGAAAAGTTATTTATAAAAGACTGGTTTTTGGTGATAATTTGGATTTTGAAAATTCAGCTCAGCATCAACTTTTGTTGCCTTTGTAAAACTTTAGAAAAGTAAATTTCCAGCTAAAAGTTGGCTAGTGCGTTAGCAGTAAATTCCTATTCCTTTAGTGTTCTGAACGTTTACCTTTATACTGCTGTGAGGTTATTTTCAACATGGCTACCGAGTGGGGTAAAAGTTGGTCGCTGCCACTTTTGACCAATCATTTGCTCGGCCAACTTTCCTAGTAACAAATCGCTTTGTTCCAAAAGTTTTTATCAAAATTTGGTCCCATCTTGTGTACTGACAATCCTCAGGGATTTATACAGAATGTTAATGAAGAACTCCTAAATATTGAGTGAGTTACTGTAGTCACGACACTGATGACTGTAAATTGACAATGTGTGTGCTTTCTTTTTATCTTCGTAAGCGAAGACTAAGTTTATTCAGAACTAGTGTGCTAAATGCCAGGAGCGTATTTAGGAGGGGGCCATTGTGCCATGGATTGCAAAATTGCATAGTAAAGTGAGCAAAATTGAGGCATGGGGCTTTGTAAGTTGGGCAACAGGCTTTCAGGCTTTTGGCTGGAAATTTGAGTGAGTTCGGGTGAAAAACGAGACGGACCTTGAGTAAAGACCCATTTTTTTTTGGAGATCACCCGATTTTGGGCAGAAAAAAGCTTTAAATTTCGGATTTCGGCCGAAAAATCACTCTGAATTTTGGCGAAGACCTTTTTTTTTTTTTTTTTTTTTTTTTTTGAGATCACCTGATTTTGGGCGGAAAAAGCTTTGAATTTCCGAGCTTTCCGAGACATTCAAGATCAATGAAAATTCGAGTCAAGGTCGTTTGCACCCTTCTCACTCTTTCAAAATAGCCCCCCCCTTTTCGAAATCCTGCGTACGCTACTGCTAAATGCCCATGCGTTTTACGATCTTTATCCGATTTAAACACCATGTAGAGCCATGCTGATGCTAGATTAGTTTTTTACCAAATAGAAACCCAATTGAGGCAAAAATTTCAAAAACAGCTTATAATTTAACGCTGCACGTCCTGGCAATCAAATATGTTGTTAAAGCTAGTAGCCCACCACAATTTCTTAATGCGCAGTTGCTACTACAAGCCGCTGTACGTTCATTTGGCTACAAGCCACTGTGCGTTTATTTGGCTCTAAAGAACGACTAGTGTAGAAGTATCTGCTAGTGCAATAATATTAACGACTTCTTCGGATTGTTTTGATATTCGTTAGTTTGATCTACGTATTGTTTATTAAATTTCATTTATTTATTATAAAGAAGTGATAGGGCCAACTTGCTGTTATAGCTGGTTAACTTACCCTATCAGTAAGGCAAGTTGGTCAATTTAAGTGGACGTTTTTAAGTTAGCTTTGCAAGAAAAATTTAAAAGATTTCAAAATAAGAACAATGCTAAATGAAAGCGAAAAGATTTGAGATTTGGAGGATCTACTTGATTTTTTTAATTGCAATTACAATGACAAAAATATTTAGAAATTAAAAAAATGCCAACTTACTCCACCTTCCCCTGCGCAGTCATCATAAGCACTATAAAACCTAGGGGGTGACTGTTTCATCATAAACTTTCAGGCTAAAAAGAACAAAACAAAAATGAGGAATATTCGTCCACACAATTTTCGTTTGCTTTTTCTAGGGTTAAGATTCGGGTTTAAGTTCGAGTTTGGGTTAGATTTGGCGTTAGTTTTGAGTAAGAATTTGAGTTTGGATTAGATTTGGATCAGCATTAATACAAAAATACTGCAGGTAACAATGCACGGTGAAACAGTCTCTTCTTAAAATCAAACCATTGTCAAAATTTCTGGTCTATTGGATATTACATAATAATAAATGATTGTTTATCGTAACTTTTAGCGTAGTCTTTGTTGTACAATTTTCAAATTCTTGGTCAGATCGAAGCAACAATGCGAAGTTGGCATCTTTTCCTTGCATTTTGATGACATCAAACTAAACTAATGTTTAATTTGAAAAAAACCTAGAATTAATGGCACAACAAGCTGTTTTGTCCTTTTGTTCTTCAAGAGGGAGGATTTTAAATTAAAAGCACAAGATGAACACAATTACGTCAAATTACGCATTGACCTCCTTAAAGATCCTAGTTAACTGTAAAATAGATTACTAGTGGGGGGATGATAAATATAAGCGATTGATGTACTGTAGCTAGCTAATAATATTTTGCTTTGATTCGTCATCGATCACTTTATCTGATTTGCTGACGTCTTTAATTAGTGATTGCATTTTATTCACCAAGTTGCTATAGCCAGGAGATAGCGAGTCAAACTGCCACCTGCCCACCTGTCTACCACACACGGTGGAAGCTTCATACAATTTCTTTTTAATGTTGAACGTCAAGCAGGGAAGTTGTGAATACCAATTTTTATAGTCTTTGGTTTGACCCGATCGAAAATTGATCCTAAGTCTACCGCTTTAGTAGCAGCAGGTGCTCTATCCACTTGGCCACTGATTGATAATCTTTGCTTAATTATTAGTCCAGTCATCACCTGCTACAACTATTAACCCGGCTGAAACCAGCCCTAAGTGTTTCTTTTCGTTGAGGAAAAAAGCAGCGGCAAGGAACATGCAACCAACGGCTCCAAATAAAATCATGATAATGAAAAATGCTCGAACAGCATACAGCCAGTCTGGAATGGGACCAACATCTGCAAAAAACTTGTCTGTATTTTTGTGGTCAAAACTTCAACAAATAGGTTTTTTGACGGTATAGAATGAGGACCTTTTTTGAAGCCTGAAACTCCTAGAAAAAAAATAATGATTAATGGAAGTGGTTACTGGGCTTATTTTAATTGAGGATAATGATTTAATTTATGCAGTATAATTCGAACCAGGAGTGCCGAAACCCGGGGGGGGGGGGGGGATATATCCCCCAATAATTAGACTGCATCCTCCCCAATAATTTCACAGTGGTCTGTATCTGAGCGCTGGACAATATTTGGACCTTTTTTTGGTCTTCACGTGATTTCGGGAAAAAAACTTTTCAATTTTCGGTGAAGACCTTTTTTTTGTCTTTGCTTAAATTCGAGGAAAAAACTCTTTAATGTTGGTGATTTTTTTTTTGGTCTCCACTTAATTTGCGTACCTGAAAAAGATTGTGGTTGAGGTTCATTTTTACCATCGTTAAAAATCGGGCAAAATTGGGGTAAAATTACAAATCCCCCCCATGCTCAACAAAGATCGGTATCACTGATTCGAACAATGCTTAAAGTTTAATATTGTTTTGGTAATTTGGAAATGATGCAAATCAACTGTAAGTAGCCTACTTGGACTCTACTTTACTCACAAGTTTTAAGGTTTGATTTCCTATGCCGTTTTCGATTCTGCAAGCTTATTTACCATAAAAATACTTTATGTTGTGTAAAACCGTCTAGTGTAACAACAAAAAACAAAAATTCATATTTTTGAACTTACAAAAATATTTATTGCTGTGCGTTTTTTCCCGAAATTTGTTTAGTTTTATCATTTATCTACCAAGTATTAAACTGAAGTTTATTTACTATACAAGAAAAAAAAAAAACTTTTGTTTTGCGAGTCTTCGATGAAACAGGAATGGCCCAATTTTTTTTGCTTTGAATCCTCAAAAATTTGAGGTGCCATGCTTAAAGGTGGGCAACGCAAGTCATAAAAGTTACGCCGCTAGTGCACGCGCAACTACTGTGAAATCTTGGGCCGCAATCGCTTCCGCCAGCCCAAAAAAATAAATGCGCCTCTAGCGCAAGTGTGACGTTTTAAAATGTATAATTCTGATAGATTCAATGCTCAAATCTCACTAGGTTACGGTACAAAACCAATATTTAAAACAAATTATGCCCGCTGCCAAATTAGTAAACAAAAAATTATTGATTTTCTTTAAAAAATACAAGCATTTGAAAATGCGCATCGCTTAACCTCTTTGAGCGAAGAACATCTCTATACTTAACAAAAGAAGACTCTCAACACTCGCACTTAAAGGAACCGCGGTGTTAAAAAATTCCACTGATAATAGTCTGCATGTGGTGGTAAGCAAACGGCTTCGTAGTCACTGTTTTTTTCTAACGGCTCTTCAAGGAAATCCTTTACCAGCTTCAACACATATTTTGTGCTTCTGGTGTACAGTGTTTAGCATCACTCTCTGACAAATGGAGCGCGCTTAAAACTCATCCTGTTTTTTTGTTTAAAAAAATTGAACCTTCGAAGTTTTACTTATTAGAGCTTTACCAATGCTATCACCAAAGAGGTTTACCAATGTTTGCAATATCATTCAAGTTTTCCCGGACTGGCAAAAAAGTCGAAATTAATAGTTTTTGTTGTTTTTTTGTTTTTGAATTACGATAAAAAAGGACTGTCGCGAGTAACGGGGTTAATGCCCAAAGCAAGTTTAAGATTGTTTAAAAACAATTTGCGTGTTTTTAAAAAGACAATTACAAAAATAATTTTTCTGTTTAAAACTTGTTTTTACAACCATTTTTTAACTTTCTCAATTGAAAATTTTTTTTTCAAAAATCGGCAAAAAATATTTTAGGGAGAAACGCTTCAGCGAAAGATGACTTCTGCTGTAAATGCAATAGAAGAATTGCAATCAGTAGACGAATGCAATTTCCGATGACGAAGCTTTATAAACCTACCTCGTCATAAGCGTAGACAGGGGGGAGGCGAAAATGCCCACCCCCCAGTTGAAATGCCACCAGTGATAAAAAGAATAGCAACAAAGCGTTATGTTTTTTTCAGTTTCTTTAAGCATTTACGCATACAACAGTATACGAGTACAAAGGCTAATATTAATATTAACGACCAGGTGGCCTGGGCCCCCTCAAATCAAATTTTTGCCATCCAATTTAAATGCATAACCCGTATTCATGACAAAACAAAGTTTTTCCAAGGCAAATATTCGATTGATTAATTACTGCTGAAGATATTGCTGGAGGCAATGTACTTTGCTTCTGCAAACCTGGGCCTAACCACTTACAAAATTTAACCTCCAAATTCAAGATTTTGAACGTGTTTTGGACTTAATCTGTAAATAAAGGAAAGACTCACCAGTTTGATTGCTTTAATTGGCTTTCAGTTCTAAAAATTTTGATATTTTAAATGGCTCTCAAAACGTGCGAAACATGATCCAAATGGCCTTAAAATCGCTATTTTTTCCAAAAAAAAACAACAAAAAATCGCCCATCGGCAACCCCTGACCTCCGTCTGTGATACGATCGAATTAAACTAGTTTGCTCACCGCGTCTCCACATTTAGACAATTTTGAAAATCTTTTTAACCTTAGGTTCGAGTCCTTTTTTCTTTAGCAAAACCCAGGTTATGTGCCAACCCAAGCTCCGGCTACGAATTCTCCAATCTACAGTACAAAGTTCTAAGTCGGGTTGAGCTTTTCAGATTGGGTTCGGGCCTAACATTGACAAAATTTTGGGCTTAATTCGGGCCTGAGACGTGATTTTTATTTTAGGCACACAAAAATGTAATCAAATTACCTTGGCAACATTGCTAAATTTTTCAGACCTAGCTTAACTTTTGGGTTTTTTTGGGCATGATTTGGGCTTCAAAGTAGTTTTTGGTTTCGGGCCTGAACTAGTCGGCCCGTTTACAATTCTGCTTCGATATTTTTGTCCCATAAAACGTCCCTCTTTTCAAAAAGTTTTGATTACGTCATTGCGTATGATTTGCGGTTTGGCCCTACCCCCCCAATCAAAAATCCTGGCTACGCCTATATACCTCATCAACATTTTTTCTTAACTTTAATCACATTTGATTTAAACACAATCATTCATAATCGTAATTGAATTACACTTGCGCGATTGCGCTCAAAATTGGTAAAATACATGCGGCGCAAGCTTCTGCGCAACCGTTTAAAAATACTTGCAGCGCTAGCGCTATCGCAAGTAAAAAAGTAGCGCCGCAAGTGTCCACCTTTGGCCATACCTCACCAAAGGCTTTAATCACTCATTTCACTGGACCTGGCAGCGGTTACAACATGTGAATGCGGCGCGGAGAACCAAACGGCACACCGTACAACAACAAACTTTCCGCTTTACTCTTTATCTTACGGTACAGATGGGCTGTACCAATTGAATGAAGATACAGCTATAGGTGGCTGCAAGAACCTGCCCAGGCATTTGAAGAAAAGCTCAAACGACGAAACGAACGAACTGGACACAGAATTACTATATATTATATTGAACGTATAATACAGAATTACAGAACGACTATTGACTGATATTTTGACTTAAATAAAGTAATTTTGTAAGCTCTAAACAAACCATGTTGCTGACTCTTGTATATATGCAGCTAGAGAGCAGGTCCTCCTAGAGGGTGGTTCAGGGAGCGTGGGAGGACCTACAAGCTCACATGCACTCAATGACCAGTAGTTCGGTGTGCATGCAGGCAAAAGCTGGCCGGGTTTCCGATAAAGACCCTTTTTTTTGGTCTTTACCTAACATCAGGCCCAGGTCATGGCGATGGAGCCCGATATCAGTCTTCGTACTCCATGATAAGATTTCTCTCTGAGGCGCTGTTAGAGAGTACAGAATGAAATTATGTTTATTCACGTTTTGAGGTCTTACCGTCAAGATCGAAACAAACGCCATTGTAGTCGCAGCTCATAAAGAGTCCTGACATGTTGGAGCCCGTGTAGTGCGACCAGTCGTCAGAGGCCACTGACGCAATGCTGATAGCCAGGGCGCTGACGCTTAGCAGCACAGCAAGGGCGTTACATGCCATTACCATGTAGTTCATCTTTCTCCCGGTTTTCTCTTTTGAAGCCTTTGAAGCTTTAGCACCTCTTTTAGTTAATGTTTTTGGCTCTGGCATTTGTATTCATCTTATTCTAACTGCGGTGTAATCTATAATATATGAAAAATGGGTAATCAAAGAATTTCAGTAAATCATATCACATGCATTAGTAAAATTGACTGCCGCTGCAATCTTTCCTTTAGTGCGGAGTGTCTTTCTATGCTTTATCGTTGTTTGTGCAGTAGTTTTTTATAATCAATGCATTGTGTTTGCACGTTTTAACACTCTTCGGTTATATACAGGGTGGCTCACTTCAAAGTAGCCCAGAAAATTAAAGCGATGTCAACTGGGAGCACTTTCAGCATCTTCTATAACATCACAGATGCATAGATTTCAACTGGGGAGCACTTCCAGAATCTTTTGTAACACTACAGATTATTTAAGCAATGCTACAGTTAATTCAAACAATAAAAGAGTGTTCCTCTTCTCTATAACATTTGCCGGGCTACTTTTAAGTTAGCCACCCTGTACAAGTTTTTCTTCTAACTGTTCCTGACGTAACCATTGAACTTTCGGATTTGAAATTCATATCAAAATGAAATGCGAAATCTTTGATTATACTCGACTACTCGTTTTACGGTAATATCTTGTTCTACACCGAAGCTTGTAACAGTTGGCGGGGCCCATCTTAGCGTCATTACGCCAGCAGGCAACACGACTCCTTTCAAAGAAATGCCGCAGCTGTGGCGAGTCCTGGGCAAAAATATATCTAAATTGACCTCCTTAAATTTGAACCTCCGACCTACTTCTCCAGAGACGAACGTGTTACAGCTCAAATCCATGAATATTACAATTTCGTTTTGAAGATTTCACACAACTTCATAACATGATGGTGATAGGATATGAGAAGATAAAAGTTGAAAATTCGACAAAAGAAGAAAATGGCCATCTTAGTCTCTATGGTTTGTAAATGTAAAACCCAAATTACTGAAATTGTACCCTATAAAAGATAAAAAGCTTAAACACGCCTCAAAAAACGGAACAGAAAAGGCGGTGACTTTTCTTGAAACGACTAAAAATCTTAAAAATGGTCTTATTTTTTGTGCTTTCTATTGTAAATAATAAGTTGCTGGCTATACACAGCGCTGATAGGAAATTTTTAAAGTATGCGAGACTAACTTCTGACGTCGTTACTTCTGGTCTGGCCATACAGCCCATTTCACAGCTGGTGCAGCGGTGCACTGTACACACTGTAGATGTAATAGAATTCTCGATATTTTGTTTTAAGCCATTCTTTCTTAGTGCTTTGGATTATTCTTTTTGTCTTTATCCAATAAGAGTACATTTATTACGGCTTCACAAATCTCACTTCTCAAAGCAACATTTCTAACTTACGCGTAGCGGAAATTATAGTTTTTGCTAGATCTGATATAATCAAAATTACGCAAAAAATAGCTAAACTAAACTTTGCTAAAACTTGTCATGATTCATCAAGATTTCAAGAAAGAAGCTATAACTAAGGCCCGGTTTACAACGTGCGTAAAATTAAAAGATTACGAGCGCATTTTTATAATCAAATCAAATCTTTCATTATCCTCGCTATAATACGCCGAAGCGTGTTACGAGTTTGCGGGGCCTATTTCCGCATCATTGCGCCCGGGCAACACAGCTCCTTTCGCAGAAATGTCGCAGCGATGGCGAGCCGTTGGTAACACTGTGTCCGATTTGGCCGGCCCGAGATTTGAACCTCAAACCTCCCTCTCCAGAGACAAACGCGTTACGGCTCGATTATTAACCAATTGGCGGTTTGCTCGCTGGGAAGATAACACGCTGAGTGTAATGAAATTTTGCTTAAAATACAGTAAAAAATAGCTTTTATCGGCTCACAATTTCACGCACAGTGCAGACCAAGGCAAATATGCACTCAGGTCGGAAAATTTTTTCACGATTTTCTCTCAAAAAAAATTGACAAATCTGAAGACTAACTTCACAACTCTGAGCTTTCTACGACCTTCCGTTCCAAAGATAGAACAGTTTAGATTACCCTTGGAAAGGTTTTTTCCTCTTCGAAATTTTGCCAGGGTTGTCTATTAGAAGCAAAATTTGAAAAAGTTGCTGCATGTTCCTGATTCTCAAAATATCTTCTAGCAGACTTATTGTAAAACAAACTTAAGATTTAGAACTGTAAAAATAGCCGCTTTCAATAAATGTAAGCCATTTTTCCTAAAGTTAATCTTTTGTCACCATGCTGATAAAAAGAAAACACTAAAGTAAGAGGAAAACTGCTAACTTTGAACTGCAATATCTTGAAAACGGGAAAGCGCAAAAAGTTCAAATTCGGTGCGAATGTATTTTAGACTTATTGCAACATTTTGGTCAAAAGTGAAAAACTTGACTTGAATACTTGTATAAGCTTTTGCTTTTTTAACTGTGTAACCTTCAGTTTTATTTGTCGGGGTCACTATGAATACAAACTATAATAGTATGAAAAAAGATGGCTACTGCTTTCAGTCACTTTCTGATGCTTTGAATTCAGAATATGATTGTGCGTGATGATGTGCTTTGTTTGCTTAGTGTGAATTTTTGTAGAACTCAATTTTTGTTGATATCTGGTGCTCTCTGGTGAAAACTTTTTTCATAAACACAAGAGCTTTCCAATGTAGACTTCAAGGGTTTTTTAATCCTCAGAGCTTAAAAATTAGATTTTCGGAACAGTTTCACTAAAAATAAAATCGCCAAAGCTGTCATAAATATTTTATTTGAGAACAATCAACCTTTGTCGTTCATTTAGTTGTTGAATTGGAACATAGTTCCAGTCAGTACTTAAAATGTTGAGGGTACGCGGTGGCAAGCGTTTTCTCATCCAGACTTAGCGTTTCCCCATCGAGATTCAGCGGCCCACACACCAAAGAAGGCTTCCTAGGCATTTGGACGAAAAAGTGGCTGGCAATTCCCAAAAACCCAAATTCGTCCAAAATCAGTACCAATTTGCGGCGAAGACCTTTCATTTTTTGTTGGTCTTAACCCGAATATGAGTAAATTTTGTTTCCATTGCTGCCGCTCTCCAATTGCGACTGGACACAGCTGCAAAAGCTTCCCTCCATACAATATTTTACAGTTTAAGTGCTGTTTCCAGTGCATGACCAAATCTATAACTTTTTCATTTGGGTCTAAGTAATTTAACGTTTTGAATACAAACTAAATTAGCTTTCTACTTGAAAAAGATTAATAATTATTTTAAGGGTGTAAAACATCTAGCTCGAGTTATGTGCAAAAGATAAGGAATACGGCAATCTAAAATATTTTCTTTGCGAAGTTTCAGCTTTTTAGGACTTATTGTTTCTGAGATATTTTATTTCAAAGTTAGGTTAGATCTCTTCAACTGTGCTACAGTTAAAATTTCATGTTTTCTGCGATAATTTTTTACTTTATTTTACGCTGGTAATTTGACTTACGCATTTTACATCTGAGGGGGGAAATCCCCCTACCTAGCTCCTTAACCAAAAGTCATGAGTACACCGAATTTGGCCCGCAGGTTGGTGCTTTCCAAAATATTTTGGAAAAACTGGTTTTTCGTTGATGACATTAACATGGTGACGCTAGAGCCATATTTTCGAAAAATGACGTCATAGACGATTTAAAATTTGTCGATAGATTTGTTTTTGATACTAAATCATAATATGCCTTAGTCAAAGTAGTTTTGTCAGAAAAATGTTTTATAACGTTATATAAATTAAATATGGGTACAAAAATGCCCAAATTTAGATAGTGACTTCGGAAAAGCTTGTAATTGGGAAAACTTCTTTGTTTTAGCAGTTTCAAATTTTCAAAAGTTATTTTTTAATAGAGCTTTTTTCTGAAGGGATTTATCACAAGAAAAAACAAAGAGGACACATTTTTGCCCTCCGTGTAAGATAGGGTTAAGGTATCTTTCACATTGGTTTGAAAGTACGTGAATGCAAGGCTTCAGCATGAATTAGAGTTAATACAAAAATACGTTTACAAGTTCGATATTGGATATCATAATTCTTAGGAGACTAAATTTTAACTGGCAACACTGTTAGTGAGATCTCCTACGCGTTGTATTGTATTGAAACAAAATAGAACAAAATAAACTATTCAAACTACGTAAAAGAAGAAATATAGGTCGACCACGAAGGGACCGTTTAAGGATCTTTGAGCCAAGTGGCAACCGAAATAGAATCAGATAATCGCCAGCTTTCATTCTTTTGAATTGAAATATCTCAAAAATGATAGGTCGTACTATGCTAAAGTTTAGTAAAAATTCGTTTTAATCGTTTCTTGATTTTTTACACATGATTCTAATTAGATGCTCCACCCCCTTTAGTAGTAAGTCGAAAATCCTCTTCTTAAATAAAATGTTTATACGACATCTTTTCCTATTTTTGATTCTGAACTGTTGCTTACCCATATACCAAATAATTTCGTTCTATAAGGCCTGTAGTAGGCTGTAATATAGACCAGTAAAAAAAGTTTTCTATTACGACATTCTTTAAATTTTCGGATGTTTGAAACTCGAAAAACAAATGTTTTTGATAAGAACTTAAACGCGGAAAACTTAAAATTTTGGCTAAACTTAACAGAAAAAAAAAAAAGATTGAAAACTTAATTGTAAAAAAAAATTGCCAAGCCAAATTTTTCTTTAATAAAGGAACGTATAGCTATGACCAAAAATTTTTTTTATTTATCAGCCATATTGCAACAACAGCTAAAATTTTTAAAACAGACATCAAGTTTTATTAAACGCTAAACGTTTTCAATAATTCTTCTGATCCTCTTCAGAGCAAAATATTACATGTTAACAGATTAAAGTTAAACCAGCAAATGAGTAACTTTCAAAAAAGCAATATAGTTTACCTCAACGCAACTAGTACGCAGTTTTAACCAAACATTTGTACAAATTATGCAATGACATGAAGATAATATCACATAATCAGCACTTACTGTAGAATATTATTAGAAAGCTGGAAAAAAAAATACTTACACAAACACATAGTATTTCATGCTAACCTAATAAAATTGTAGAAATTCGGTCATCTTGATCCAAAACCTACAATTGAACACAAACGTGAGCATGTACAGCATTTTTTGTAATGTTTCAGAAACCAAAAGAAAACGAAAAAGAACCTCGTATGAAATATTTGTATCACGCGAACAAGAAAATTTGTACACGAAACTAGATAATAAAGGAAACGGAGTAGAACACTTAAGTTGAAAATAGGATCCAGTTTTACGCTTAACGTATTCCGAAAATTCTCAAAATATTTTCAAAATATTTTAAAACTAAACGTATTTTTAACTTAAGTGTTTTACTCCGTTTTCCTAATTGTCAAATGTCGTGCACAAATTTTCTTGTTTGCGTGATGCGAATATTTCGATATTTCGGTATCCTTACATCTCGCAGAAAAACAATTCCCCAATAATCATTTGCCAGAAAAGCATTTTACTTAACGTCCTTTTTCCAAAACTAACATTTGTCAGAAATCACTCTTGCTAGAATGGACACTTGCCAAAAATTACATCTTCCAGAATAAACACTTGCCTGAAGTTATATTTGCCTGAACGTGCAATTGCCTGAAGTTGCATTTCTCCAAAAACTTATTTGCCGGAATTTAGACTTGCCAGAATGTACATTTGGCAGAACGTACATTTTCCCGAAAACCTATTTGCCAGAATTTACACTTGCCAGACTGTACATTTGGCCGAACGTAGATTTCCCCGAAAACTACTTATCGAGAATTTACGCAAGCCAGAATGTACACCAGGCCGGATTGCATTTCCCCGAAAACTTATTTGCCAGAAATTATACTCATAAACCCAAAATTTCGTTATTGATAGAATTTAAATTACGAAAATATGTAATTGTGCTTGTTCATTTTCAAAAATTTTTAAGTTGAATGTAGAATAGAAGGGGCAAAGGAAAGCAGTCTCTCACTTGTAACTAATTCTGACAAACAACGTTAGGTTTCAAATATTTTTAGTTTTTGACAAAAATAAGCGCCATTTTCAGAACCGAACAATTCTTCCGAAGTTTGTGATTATAATTTGATGTGTTTTCAGGTGATGGGTAATATTGATGTATTTTATTTAGTCGTATCTGAAATTCACAAAAATATCAGCATACAAGCGTTGAATAATTCAGCTATCTTAGTCAGGCGCGGTAGCTAGAAATCTGTTATTGGGAGCTGTTTCGAGGAACTGATTGAGAAGCCCTAAGTCGGAAACCATTGGGGGTGTAGGGGGTAGAGCGCCTAGCCGCTGAAAAATTTCGTACTTTTTACAAAACGGACCTAATTTTAGGCCTGTTTTGATAAAAATCAAAGCTTTAAAACGTGGCACAAGAAGTTAGCAGTGCAAAAACTTGATTAAACTTGTTGCAAAAATGGGCTATGTAAAAGGTGGATATTAATGATAAAAATTTAAAATTTCTTATTTACAAGCTGGTAAATCGCCAGAGCTAATGAAGTGAGGGGGAAACTAAAATAGAATAAACTTCTTCACATTAAAACTGGTCTTACACGGCTGCAAATTATGCGCAATTTCAAAATACTGTAATCATGTCTTGAAATGAGACATGCAAGTCCGGTGGAGTTTCTTAGCTCCTTTCGTTTCCGGCCCATAATCACTTAAAAAGTCTATCTGCAGCAGTGACGGCGACCTAAACAACCTTTTAGTGTGTTACAAAAAAAAAAAAAAAACACAAACAGCTGGTCTTTTAAAAAACGAAACAAGCGATTTTGTTGATCTACATGTCTATTCTCCGACACACCCATAAACAGGCTTGCAACCAAAATTTTTCTAAAGGAGGGGGCTTGGAAGTTGAAATTTTTTTGTTTGAAAAATGACTCCATGGCATGGCGAGCTGGGCAAAGTAGTGCAACTCAATCATCTCATATAGATGGGGGTCTGGGGGCGAAGCCCCTGTCGCTGGGTAATTTTTTGATTTTTCGAGAAAGAGATAACCATTTCAACGTTGTTTGGATCACATTTTGCACGAGTTTAAAGCTGTTTGAAAGAATCATATTACTATGACTTAGAAGCCAGTAGAAAAATTAAATTGTCCAGCTCATACCTTACTTACAGGTCAATTCAAAAACACGTTTAAACGCTTGCATTTTAGAGCTAATTTTTAAGTGACTTGGCAAGGGGGGAGGGGGGAGCTGAAGCCCCCTTTGCACTCGTAGTTACGCCACTATATTTGTAAACGCTTAGCGGCCTGTTGTACATCCCGACCCATAGTTTGAGAAAAACTGGCTTCGGGCTTAGAATACTTTGAACTGAATACGACGCAAACGTTCATGGTTTTGAATTTGATATGGCTAGCCTAATTACTTGATGACCTGTTAGGTTCAAGGGGTAAATTTTGGATGTTGAATTTGTTGTTTGAAACATAAATCACTAAACTTTCGGTATTTGAAAACTTTAACTTACAGGTACAGCTAGTCTGTTTAAAAAAATGTAAGTATTTTTAGTCAAGTGGGTAGGATTGAATGTCATTATTCCTTTTTGCATCATTGTCGGTTTCCTTGTCGTTTTATGATGTTCTTTAACAAGTATTTTCAAAAAATCAAAGTGGGAGGAAAGCCCTACGTAGCGACGAGACTGAATTTGCCAAGTGACAAAACTTTTTCTTCCATCGTAACAAAGATTTGTGTTTACTTTTCTACAGTATTCTCTATTGAGCTTGAAAGGGCATTCAAGTCAAGTTTTTCACTCTAGACCAAAATGTTGGAATCAGCCTATAATGCATTCTCACCGAATTTAAAGTTTCTATGCTTCCCGTTTTCAAGATATTGCAGTTCAAAATTAGCCGTTTTCCTCTTACTTCAGTGTTGCCATTCATTAGAATTGTGACAAAGCATTAACTTATGGAAAACTGGCTTACATTTATTGAAAAGCAGATAATTTTACAGTTTTAAACCTTTATTTTGTTGCACAATAGCTCTGCCGCAAAACCTTTATTGAGAATCACGAGCATGCAGTAACTTTTTGAGATTTTGTTTCTAATTGGCAACTCTGGAAAAATTTCTAAGGAGAAAAAGCCTTTTTAAGGGAAATCTAATCTATTATACAGGGTGTCCCACCTAAAAGTAGCCCGGAAAATGTTATAGAGAAGAGGAACACTCTTTTATTGTTTAAATTAACTGCAGCATTGCTTAAATAATTTGTAGTGTTACAAAAGATTCTGGAAGTGCTCCCCAGTTGAAATCTATGCATCTGTGATGTTATAGAAGATGCTGAAAGTGCTTCCAGTTGACATCGATTTAATTTTCTGGGCTACTTTTAAGAGGGCCACCCTTGTAAATATCTCAGAAACGGAAGGTCGTAGAAAGGTCAAATTTAGTGAAGTTAGTTTTCAAATCTGTCAAAATTTTT
Source organism: Trididemnum nubilum (assembly GCA_963965965.1). Taxonomy (NCBI): domain Eukaryota; kingdom Metazoa; phylum Chordata; class Ascidiacea; order Aplousobranchia; family Didemnidae; genus Trididemnum; species Trididemnum nubilum. The sequence goes on along the minus strand of OZ014489.1, from coordinate 31,851,871 downwards.
GAAAATCGAGCAAAACAATTTCCGACATGAATGCCCTTTTATTTTATTTTATTTTATTTTTTTTTGCGTTTAGCCTTTTTTTTCGGTATTTTTGTAAAATGTTTTTGGCAGTTTGACTATGCCAAATTTCATAGTTGGTGTTATTACAAACTTGCAATCATTAAACTCAGTGCATACCGATACCGGTCAACCTATAGTCGGTTGATTAAGTGGTTGATATTTTCATGCTGAGTGAATGTTTATGGTAGCTCGTTACAATAGTGCTGTAAAATATGGTGTGAGGTGCATAACACCACACTGCTTACCTTTGCGAGCGACTATACTTGCAAAGATACGCTTAACGTTGCAAAAGTACAATACGCGTAGCTTCCAGTCTAAACTTACTATGGTACGAAAGTATGGAACGGAATATGGAAGAAAATTTTAGTTTGGAATAGAAGAAAATTGCCAGTATGAAACATGGAAAAATTCAGTTCCATTCTATTCCATACCGTGCCCTGGTTAGGTGAGCGTTTTCTTGCATTAATTAAACAATAATATAAAAAAATACTTGTATCAACAAATTCGGAGAATTGAAAAATACCGTACGAAACTGGCATTTTGATTTGATGTACATGACGCGCCTTGAGGGAAAACTTATTTAAAGCAAAAATTAATGTTTCACAGATACTAATGTGTAAATTGGTGAAATTGTTCAATTCGAAAAATTGGCAGGAGACTAGTTGCAAACAAATATTAACTCAAAATTCTCTGGTCAAAAGTACAAAGCAGAGAATTCTTTAAAACAGAAATTCGAATTTTTAACCTACACAATTGTAGTCCAGCTACCTTCGCCAAGACAATTTTGACAAGATCATTATGCGGTCTGTTTTTGCTGGAACAAGGCTGATTCGTTTTGATTGTGACGTCACGTGAAGGAATTGCCTTGCTTCTTATTGCCTTCACATGAACTGCGAATGAAATGTTCTAAATTGTATGAAATGGGAATGGCGGGAATTGACATCATAATGAGCTTTCCGTAGGAGCACAGTCACTAAATATTACAGAGTCTGAAAGTGTAATGCGTGAAATTGCGTTTAAACTTGTCACTTACGCCACCTTGTGAGGAGTGGAAAGTTTGATTGAAAAACAATTGGAGGCAATGTAAAATAGCCTGATAGGTGCAGAAAAAATTGTAAATTGAGCGCAGATGGAAAAAGTTTTTAGTAATTTTGTTTTTTTGCTCTTTTGAAATCTTATACCTACTACTTAGACTCGAAACTAACAATTTCTTCGAAGTGAGTTTATCTGCTTTTCAGACAATAAATAAGTCTTTATAGGCGAAATATATATATTTGTCAATTTATTCTCGTTGATTGCTGTGTGGTCTTTGGACTATCAGTTAAATTAGAATGTAGAACAGCAATCCGAGAATCAGCCTAGATACACAGTGAAAGGAGATTCTCCCAACAAAACAGCAAAATATTTTACAGTTAAGTGCTGAATGTAAATGTGATATTATATTTATTTCATTGCATAATTTGTATAATTGCTAGGTTAAAATTTCGCACTTGTTGCGATGAGGTAAACTATATTGCTTTTTTGAAAGTTACTCATTTGCTAGTTTGTCATTAAACTGTTAACATGTAATATTTTGCTCTGAAGAGGATCAGAAGAATTATCGAAAACATTTAGCGTTTAATAAAACATGATACAGTAGAATTTGCCTAATTCGTCACCTCAAGAGGATAAGATAAAAGTGACGAATTAGGCGAACTGACGAATTAGGCAAACAAGTAAAAACTCTATCACGGCTTGTTTACTTGGCGCTTATTTTGCTTTTAACGCAGTTTGTTGCGCTTATTGTTGAATATACTGCGCTTAAAGAGAACACGAATCATACAGTACACAGGTGATACAGAAAGTTGTTGTAATGAAAATTATTAACTAGCAAAGACATAAAGATATGTGTGATTTTGGTTTTGTTCGATTAGTGGCTTCCTTTGCCAATACGTCCTGCTGCATTTTGATCACGTTGGGTAACATAGAAACGATCTAACGTCTATAGATGCTCATTTTTACACTTAATCTCTGTGATTGCTGTACTCCATTTAAACTCTTTTAGACTCTTAGCTGGTAGTTAATGCTTTGAAATTAAAAACTCACCTCGCACATTGTCCTATGGTGTTAAGGAATGGGATCCCGGGAAATCCCGATTCTGAAATCGCGGTATTTTAGCCTATTTTTACCAATCTCGACCCCAGCATTATTTGTAGTAAAATCCCGAGACTACAGGTGTTTCAGAATGACTGCAATGTATGGCTGGTTGTGATTAGCTTTGCTCAAAACCATGCTTATAACAGCTTACCAATATTATTTGCTGTATGGACAACCTTCCTGTTTTAATGTGAAATATTTACACTTATTGTGCGCTGATGCTGACATATTAGCGCTTCCTATCACAAAACAATGGCCAAATAAATTTTTTTTATTGTACATTAATCGTACATCAATCACCCTAAAGATCATCTTGGACACAAAATACGTCACCGAAAAATTGCTGACATGGCCACAACTATAGATACAAAGGCTGTTTGTCGGCAACTGATTTGACAAAGTTGCCTCCAGCGATGAAGAAGTGACAACAAGTAATACTAATGGCCAAGAAACTCTAACTCAAATGACTTTAGCTCAAGAACTGTATGCTTTCGTTGTAGGTGACAAAAATTAAAAAAACAATACAGTACAGAGATGGAACCGGTCAGTATTTTCTCAACCCGATATGTAAAGTTCAAAATCTACGCCGATTGACCGCCCCGTCGACCGGTTTCTGACCGGCCCGGTCAATCGTTTTTTTTAGAAAGTTTTTGCTCACTGTTCAATGCATCTAATAAAAAATTTTCAAAATGGGGGCATGGGTGAAGTGTTAAAACTTGTGACTCTGGATGGGGGTCTCCGAAAAAAACGCAAAAGAATTTTTGCGTTTTTTGCAAAAATAACTCAATTTAAAGATTTTTTTAGGTCAAATTTCCGTTTGAAAGACGTGTTTTGAGCAGCGCAAAACGTGCACAAAATATGCATAGAAAGAACTAGAGGGCACAACCTAAATTATTAGACTTTTTTATAATGATATTATGCGTAAGGCCACGAAAAAACTTAAAATTTTTTGCTGTTTGTGACAGATTATTTGCCGAGCAGCATACACTAAACCGTTATGACATTGGCTAGAAAATATTTGAAATATAATGTGCTCCAGCAGTTTGTAGAAATGCTGCTACTTCAGAACAACAACAGCCGCTGTTTTGCATGCAAGTAGCGGCAGCGGCGCTACTTTTTTATTTGAGTAGCGATAAGCGGCAGCGCCGCTGCTTTTTTTGCCAAATAGCGGCAGCGGCAGCGCCGCTACTTTTCAAGTAGCGGGTGCCCAGCTCTGGAAATCATGGCTACTCCACTAGAGCTGCAACAAATGATGACCTCACTATTCCATTTTTCCGGACAAATCGTTGCCAAAGATTATTTAAATATCAAGGATCAAAATTATGGAATTATCTTCCCAAAAATATAACTAAGTCAGGTTACAATAAATTTATCGAACTATATAAAATTTTTTAAATTTCTTTTTATAATTTAGATTAACGCTATCACATTTTTCAATGGTACATTTTGTATACGCGACACTGCAATCTCAACATAATCTTTCCCCTTAATGAGGCATTGCTCATTCAACAAGAGGTAGTCGTTTGACTCGAAGACTTCACGTCCCTTCACGGCTCCCGTTCATCGCATCCTTTTGTGTTTATCTGCAGTATTCATTAATGTAATAATAAGTTTATTTATGTGATGATAAATAAACTGAACTGAACTGAATATCGGAATTTTAATATCCTAGAAAAATAAACGAAAACATTTACTGCGTGACGTCATCAACACAAAACCAGTTTTTCTGTTGAAAATGTCAGTGATGGCCGTTACTAATACACATTCGCCCAAATTGAACGCTTACAGAATTTTTGCTTTTGAAATAATATAATACCCTCTCCCGTGTATACAAGTAATATTGCTAAGCAATATCCAAAGGTTTTGCGACAGCATGCGACGCGTTTTTGTGTTAATTACTTTAGACTATCAACTATTTATTAATATTATTTTGTTGATCTTCCGGTAGAAATTCCTTTTAAAATTCCAACCACAAAGCAGCCTCCCGAACTGACCCAAGCCATGATATAACTTGGTCCATAATTGTACTCCGGCAAGTTTTTTCCTTTGTTGGTAGTGAACAATGAACAACCAATGATTCCATAAACGCCTGTAAGTAACACGTTGAGGTAACAAGATAATATGTCCAAAACAATATTTTAGTATAAAATATAATTTCTCGTATAATTTCTCTGATTTGCTACAAACAAGAAACTATCTTTGGAAAGCGGCGGCCATGGCGACTTTACAACCTCTTCCATAAAAATGAGAGGTATAAAAATGTTATTTAAACTCGTCGCCTCAACAACATTGATTTGAAAAGGGAAAATCGATTTGCCTTCAAAAGGCATTTTCGGAATGGATGCTCATTTAAAAATTACATGCATGCCAAATCTGAAGATGTCCTTTGCAAACGAAATCGGATTTTACTTTTTTACATCAAAGCTGTCGATGAGACTGACTGTAATTAAAGTTTTTCTACTTCTTGTTTGCTCGTAATTTGAATCAAAAGTTTAATACAAAGTTTAATGTAACGCCGTAAAGATGACGCACGACTGTGCCAAAACTCGCTAGTATCTCTAGTTTAAGATCCCAAACATTGAAGTAAACCTTTCTAAAATGATTTACTTTGTAGCTGTTTTGCCAAGTTTAATCTACCTTTGTAAACTGGATTAAATAGTAATTTATTATTTTCTTTAATCTATAAATGAAATTTAATTGATTAAAATAAGTGTCTTCATTAGCGTTTTTGTATATATGTACTTTTTGAGGCCGAGTTGTAAACGGTGCCTGCTTTTCGCTGAGTTAAAATGTGCCAAAAAGTGTTAGGTTCCAAAAAACCGTGCCGATCAATGCATAGTCACATTTATATCCTAGCTAGACTCGATTCTTTTGTACTTCGGCACTTTTTCGCATGCCTTAGCAGTAAGGAGGCACTTTTTCACATGCATTATCAGTAAAAAAAGAACCTGGCCAAAAAATTGGGCATGTAAAAACGCTTCTAATGATCAGTGGTGAGCTAAGTCTTCGTTTAGGCGTGGGACATTTTGGAACAAGCATGCATTATTGGAGACTTCTCTATCTTACCCATACGGTTTAGAAACTTAAACTGCAACAGCTTATAGATGACTTCGCGATATTTAAACCATAAAAAGTAATCGAAGGCTTACATGAATACCGGACCAAACTTCAAAAGCGTGGCTTCGACAACTCAAGACAATTACCTGACAATTTAGGGAGAGAGGCAGAAGCTTAGCGGCAATCAGTTATAAAAATTTAAATTTTTGATTTATATAATTCGTAATTGTTTTACTAGTACTCTGCATACCATACCAAGCATTCTGATAAATACAGCAAGAAAGCGTCAGTAGCGCAGCTTATTATGATACAGCACTGTGATAATAAAAGGGTGATGATTGCTGGTTCGATCGCCGAGTCGGTGATGCGTCGTAGTATCTTATGAAAGACAAAGCCCATTTCTCAACGGAGCCCAGTAGTGACGTCCAGCCGTCGTGGTGAGTGATAGCCCAGCCTGAAGAAAGACTTGCAAAACCCGAAAAGGGTGCCTTGTGCTGGTGTGGTCAGGCAGGCGCAGAGTGTCTCAGTCATACACATAAATTATTTTTGAGAGTCAAACTGTCAGTTATTACGGCACTATTTATTATAATGTTATTACGTTTTGCATAATTACCTGCTACAAGTAAAAGAAAAGTTGCCGATACTTGAAGGATCATTCTCTTAAAATCCAGATAGGAAATGACGTCAAGAAAGCAAGCAACACCCCCAAATATAGTCAACATTATGACAAACGCTCGAACTGCGTAACCCCAATGGTCAACTTTTGGGTCTAAACATGCAAAAGTTTTTAGTTTTGTAAGTTGTGGGATGATTAAGCGTTTGGTACTGATTGCACGGCAATTTTATTTATTTTGATTCAATAGCAGTAAAACCTGACTTAAAATATTAACATTTCTAAGCGTTTCAAACTTAGCTACGTCCATTATCAGTAAAAATAACGATTTTACTCTTTGATGATGAACGTAGCTAGTCCGAAATGTGTAGACATTTTACTATTTTAAATAAGGCTTTACTGTTTTTAATCAGATTTAGTGTTAGTATCGGCATTCATATAGTATCGACAGTTAACCTAATCCGGAGAAATCAGGAAAAAATTTGTGTTTTTGCAATGTCAAAAGTTACGGCTGCAACATTTCTTCAAATGAAGCTGTGTTGCCTGGGCGCTGTTACGCCAAGTTACCCCCAACGTAGATAGGCTCCAAAAACTCGCTACACGCTTACGCATAATACAGCAAGTTCTCAGAGGAAGATTTGATGTTATAATATAGAGCAAGGATTTTTTACCGTGGGTAAATTTACCTCCTGGGGGTAAATTTCACCAACCGAGGGGGTAAATTTGCTGAGTTATAAACTGAAGCAAACTTCAATTATCAGTATCAAAAAAGCGTTAGCGTTGCACTGGATTGCCGTTCCGCCATCTTTTTGTTTCCCAAAACGAGGACAGTTCCGGAAATCGAAGAAAATTTGTGGAAAACCCACAGAAAATTGTGGTTTTCGGCCTGAAGACCTTTTTATTTTTTGGAGATCGCCTCAAGGATCGTAAAATTTGGGGGTTCCTCGGACTGGAGACCTTTATTTTGAGATCACCGGAAAACTAGAAGAAATTTATGGAACGCCAAGAAAATGGGGGCAAATTTCACTTTTTTCATTTGGCAAGGAGTAAACGAGACAAAAGAGGTTGAGAACCCCTGATATAGAGGTTGATTGCATTGAAGAGATTGATTGCCCTCTTCATTTTAGCGAAGATTGACGGTGCAACTCATGGGGTGGTTTATTTATTTTTTGACTGCTTCAACGTCGTTATCCTATTGTACCTGGGATAGCGCTGCAGTTTCCCAAAGTAACGTCACATCTTTGAAACAAACCAATTTGCCTGTCAGTGGATGAGATCCATTCAGAAATGGCAAGAGAAGAGATACTTGCGGCTAAGCAAGCCCAACCTAGAACGGAAGCAATAATGCGTAATAGGTCAAACGAGTTTTCGTTTTGCATTTTCATAAATCTAATTGTTTTTTTAATATCTACAACAGGACCTGTATAGCACCATGTTCATTGCCTACAAATGTTACTGCAAAAATAATCGCCGTTGTTAAAAATGGTGGTCATAGCCCTCAAAAATGCGACTATGATGAAAGAAAGTTGCGACCAAACAAAACAGTAACAACCTGGTAAAAACGGAAATAAATTAATACATTGACAAAAAACTAATACATTGAAAAAAACAAAAAAAACTGATCCAAGATAAGAAAAAACAGTCTATTTGATACGAGAGGTTTCGACGTGTTAAGATTGAAAATGCACTTAATTTTAAATCGAAACGTCTCGTATTTAATAGAATGTTTCATTTTATGTCGACCCTGTTTTTTTTTTTTTTGTTGTGTGTGTCAAAGCTTTTTACATCGTCCTGTTTTCCTGCTCCAAAAGAAATACATATCTAAATCATCTAATTTTTTTTCTTTAGTTTATTCTATAAAGAAGAGGACTTTGATTTGGACACAACCGAATGTTGAAGACTGGACCAATTTAGCTAACTTTCTGAAAATTGAGTCTGCTATCTTCTAGTCATAGCAATTGGGCATATGCATAAAGTAATCAAACCTAATCAAAAACAAAATATTTGACAACTAAGCTAACTTTCTAAATCAATCACGCTAACTTTCTAAAAATTGACTATGCTGTCTTCTAGTTAGAGCTATTGGGCATATGCTCAAAGCAATCTAACCTAATCTAAGACAAAATATTCGACAACTCAAGATTGTATGATTTCGTAGCAGAGCAAAATTAGTCATATTTGAAACAGCAGCCTTTTTAACCTCAAAAAAGTACTTTATTTTATTGAAAAGCTTACTTGATTTTACCAATGGGTTTACAATTACAAAAGCAATATCTTGTCTCTGCCAATATCGTAAACCCATTAACTAGTTTAAAGCTCCAGTACGTAATTGAAGAATGAAGCAGCGTTCAAGTCAAGCTAGCAGAACAAGACAAGTAAATATGTTTGCCAATGATATGACGTCATTAATAGTCAATAATGTAACATCGGCAGTTGAGAAGTCCCAATATCGTCGGAATAAAAATTTCAGTTTCAGTTTTCTGGCCAACTGTCAAAAGGCCTGCTATTTGGTCCATTTTGCCATACACATATCTTTGAGGATTGCAAACTAAAGTTTTGAGCAATTTTGCTCAGTTTTTAACTAGATATTTTGTAGTTAGTGCTGGGTTCTTTTCAGTTTTTCGCTTTGTCGTCAAATAGTTTTCTAGTCTATTTTGCAGTAAGTGTCATCAAAGAAATAGCATCAGTTAACTATTGATCCATGATTCAAATTTACTAGCCGGGCTTAATAAGCTTTAATAATCCAACCTTAATAGCACAGTAAAATTTTGGGCAAATTTCATATTTCTCTGTAGTAATTTTGTCTAACAAAACACATGTATTATTAATATAATAACTTGTTGACTAAATTCAGAACTTACAGCTTGACCAGTTACTTTGTAGCTGTAATGAAATAGCTTTTCAGTTACTGCTCTGTGAAGTTTCTTTTTGTTGGCTTCCAATTTAGCTAGTTTTGTTGTTTGTGCAGACTTGCACTCTCCTGGAAATTTTTTCTGACAGAACCTAATATTTTTTTAAGCCAGTTTATCATAGTGTGAGCAAAATTTATTTTTCAAATGAACAGCAGTCAGTCAGTCAGTCAGTATCAGTTTATTCATGTACCAGTACACGCAAGCAAGAAAAACCCACATTTGGCATGTATACTGTATATTAAGTACGGTACATAGGGAGACCACGAAAGAGCGAAACGCTCACCGAGTCATGGCACCCTATTTTACATATTTTTACTTTTATGAAGTTGTGCACAGCGTTTCATTTTAAGTCGTCACGATGACATACATAGCATTGACAAAATATTCATTCACAGTTCTTTTAAGTAGAGTAAAACACTAGAACCAGCTCATTTTTTCGTTGTAGTCAACACAATATAAATGGATTTAGGCTTCGAACTAGTATTTAAGGTATAATATTCATTTTTTAGGCCATGCACTTCTTCACACCAGTCCTTGCAATTATAACTGAATTTTTTTTAAAGAGAAAAAAAAATTACGCAGAAAAAACAGACTTCGTTTTTGCTAGCCCACCCCCCAAAATGCAAATAACTTGTTAGTTGTTACAACGTGCTGCAATGACAAATTTAGATTTTCACACAATCGCAAGCAAAAGAATTAATTTTAGCAATATTTTGAAAATTAGAAAAACATGCCTAATTTTATTTGTACTTTAAGATGAGATCTCCTTTAACTGCTTCTTTAAATTTGTAAAATGAAAAATCTTTCCACTTCGGTTGCAAACTATTCCAAATTTGGGCACCACTAAATTGCAATGCCTTTTTTGCAGCATTCGAGTTTATAGAATGTAAATAAAAGTTGCTGTAACTAGTGCATCTTGTGTTGTACTTGTGTACTGTTTTAGTAGATGTGAAATATTGATTGTATAGATTTGGAAGTTTATTGTGTTGAAAGAGATACATAAATTTTGCCATTTGAAAATGACACATATCCTTGACTTTTAAAAGTTTCAATTCATGATACTAGCTGTTGTTTCTTACATGTTCGTTTTTGCTGACATTGCAGATACTTCTTAAAATTTTATTTTGAAGGACTTGTAATGGCTGTAAGATTGAATGGTTTGTTGAGCAATCACTGACCAAATGATTTGTAGAGGTTGCCAAAGTGCTTCACATTTCTTTCTTAGTAGGAATGGTGATTAACTTCAATAGCGTTTTAAATCTTTGTTCAGGTTGATTTTTTTCCTTGCATGACTTATATATTACCTTCAGCTTGTTATAATGTTAGCAGTATTTATTTGTGTCGTAAAATCAATTATTTTGTGTCAGCTTGCGATAGTGTGAGCAATTTTGATTTTTTAGTAAGTAATCACCTACCAAGTTACTTGCATGATTGACCAAAACAACGGCAGTATTAACAGCAATTAAGCTGCAAATAATGCTACACAGTTGTTTTTTTTTCGTTTATTGTGTTTTTTCTCAAGTGTATTTTTACTTTACATCCTTTTAACCATTTTAAATGGTGCTGGAAAAGTTGTCCAAATTGACATAACAGTGAAATTCATTTTGACCATTATTTAAAACAATAAATCTGTTTTAAAGGTTTAGTTCAACTACTACAGTCACAGCAGAATGCTTTAAGTTAATTCAAGCACTGGACAATTGGACATGGCATAAAGCTAACTTGATCCAAATTCATTTAAGTTCTGTACGTTAAGAAAGCTGTTTAATGGTGATCAAAAAATGGATATAAACTTGTGTCAGCCATATAACTTGTTCAATTGTCTTGATATGGTATCTGATAGTTGTCAAGATGCAAATACTTTACGGAAAGTTTCATCTTTTTAAAAAAAAATCCCAAGTGATGTAACCAGTATGAAATTTAGCTTATTGGGACAAAGCTAGGTCTACTTCCACATATTTTACACTAGACAGGTGATGAGTTCAGGTATTTTTAAAAGTCCTAGAATTAACATGCTTTATAGTAATTTGGAACATGAAAATATTGTTAGTTTTAGTTACGGTACCATTTTGCCTGAATAATGTTGCTTTAACTACTTTTTTACAGATTTTTTGTGAGGTACCGTACTTTAAGTAGTGAGTTAACGTGCAGTCTGATTGAAGAAAGCAATTTTGTTTTGGCACTTATTTGTTGTCCTATGTTTTCGACAGAGGTGGGCAGTAACGAATTACTAAAGTAACGAATTACTTTTTTAGTAATTTTTACGGTAATGACACTACTTTTTCAAAAAAGTAATTTTTGTGGAAATTTTGTTACTTTTTTAGAGGTGTCAAAAAATTACTAATTACAAATTACTTTTTAAATGTTACTTACAGACAAGATGCTCATCACAAAAAAGTGTTTGCAGTTGAAACCACGCGCTGTGTATCAGATCGCAACGTGTTTTTACTTTGAAATGACGTCGTCGTTCTGGCATTACCGAGGAGTAACACTTAATTGGCTGCTTATGTTAGATTTCCAACCACTCAAAACAGTTTGTGTCTGAGAACGACGCCTGGTCCTGCCATTGTCCGCATACCTTTCCGCAAGTCAAAAAAGAAGCAGCACAAGCGCAATAACGTTAGAAAAATCACGGTCAAGTTTTAAAGTTCCGCAGTTATATTTTGTTGTTGCTTTGCTTAAGTACAATATAAATAGGTAGTACGCTGGTTTTAATTACGAAATTTTTTTTTTGGTAAATTGTGACAGATTAAGTGTTGTTAAACGGACTGTAGTGCAGATAAAAAAAAAGTCAATCATGTTAGTGATGGAGATCAAGCTAACGATCTCAATAATATAGACTTTCTATAGCAGGCCTGCACAAAATGCAACCCAGCGAAGCCTTTTGTTGCGGTCCTCGAAATGATTTCATGTGATCTCAAGTATAATCTCTTTTAGCAATTTATATTTGTCGTATTGTGATGTGACAGCTGATGCAATTGTGTGTATGTACATTTTTGTCACTTTTTATGTGGAGCGATTCTTAATGAATTCTTCATTTTTCTGATTTGTGATGATTTTTTCAACAGCCATAACTGTAAAGCAAACATTATCGTTGCCAGTATAGACATAGTTCAGTGATAAGTTTTGCGTAAGCAATTAAGTATTTTTGTTTTGCAGATGTGTTTCACTATCACGGCTTTTTTTCAGCAATCAGCCTTCCCTAAAACTGTTTTTTATTCTATACAGTGTACTGTATTACAGAACCACGCAGTTTTGCAAATGCGGCTTTAACAGTTATACAGTATCATTATCATAGGCCTAGCCAGAATTTTTGATTAAGGAGGGGGGGCAAACCACAAATTACATGCAATGACGTCATCAGAAATTTTCGAAAGAGCACTTTTGTGGGATAAAGATATTGTAGATTAAAAGATCAGAAATCGTGGCCGGTGTGTAAACACGTAACCAGGATTCTGCTATAGGGGAGAGGACTTAAACCAAAAGTCAAAAATGCGAATGCCTAAAGCGGAAGACGTGTTAAGTAAAGTAGTGTAACTCAAACAGATCACAGACGGGGGTCTGCGGGCGGAGCCCCCAGCCGCCGGAGGCTATGGAGGTCTAAGGGCTAAGCCCCCAGCCGCTAGCCGATTTTTTGTACCTAAAAAAATTGCTATTTTATTGCCATTGAATCACAATTTGCACGTGTATAGAAACCTTAGAATTAACTAAATTTTCAACGGTTGAAAGCCAATTGAAAAAATTAAACTGTTTAATCCTCGTTTTAATTACAATTTAAGTTCAAATACGTTAAAATCTTACATTTTGGAGTTAAATTTGATAGGTGATTTGGCCCAGGTAAGCAAAAGTAAGGTACATTGCCTCGTGCAATATTTTAGCAAAAAATAATAATCAACTCGAAGAAATTTATGTTATGTCACAAAAATAACCAGTTGTAGGAGTACATGTACGATCTAAAGGTCCAGACCCCTTCAATTCAACTTCAATTTGTTCAATGAGCATTTCTTCGAGCTAATTTTTTCTTTCCAAAAGTATTTTGTCACGAAGAAACTGGCGAGGTGAAGGTGGATTGCTATTTAAAAATGGTACAATGGATGGTTACGCTGTTTAACCATGTTATTGCCGGGCCGGATTTTCATTGCGGGAGGGCCTTGCCACTTTGGGGATTTTTGCAACATCTTTCTGCCAAATGTAGGTGAAGACCAAAAAAAAGTCTCATCATCTGAGCGGGAGGCTCCTGGCAATGTGCCATTTTATGGTAAATCCGGCCTTAGTTTTGCATTACGTACAGAAAAAGCTTAGATAAGGGCCTGAGATAGCAACTTCTCTGAGAAGGACTGAGAAGGACAAAAATCCTCAATTTCTTCCCGGGTTATTTATTTGAATCGGTTGACAAAAATTGACTTGAGGGGGCCCGCGCCCCTTGTCGACAATATTATTGTTGATTATTACAGTTGCACGCAAAAAAAATGCTTAAAAAACAGAAACTGAAGAGCCAGTAGACTTTTTTGTCACACTTTTATCATTGGTGGCATTTCAATTGAGGGGGCTGGCCCCCTGGCCCCCCTAGGCTACGCCTATGATCATTATTGATGTCATTTTGCTTACTTGCTTTGTGATAAGTTCATAATGTGTCGCCATTTTGTCTACTATCTAACATACGAGTAGAAAGCAACTCTAGAAGGCAATAACAACACTATTTTCAAGAGACAGCTTAATTTGTAGAAGAACACAACCAAATGATTAAGCAGCAGCCTAGGCTACTATTAACACAAAATTGTTAAATTCTTATTGCTCGATTTTACTTCATAACGTTGGTGTTGAAGGCCTTTCTTTTGCGCACCAAAAGTCCAAATAGCCGAAGAGTAATGGTTTAATCTTCGACCGCGGAAACGAATACTCCAAAGTTCAAAATCTGCCTAGTTTTAAACAATTTTGAACTCACTCAGGTCGTAGTCACTTAATATTGAGTGACTATGTTCAGGTTAAATAATTAAAATAATATTCTTTTACGCTGAACCGTTTCCAAGAGGCAGCATAATGAAAGCAATCATCGGATCATTTCATATACGTGTCATAATAGTGCTTGAATCATAGATGAGACCCAACATTTTCTATCATACAGCCTTATTAGAAAAGTTGACGCAGACCCCTGTCGTTTTGGCTAGATGTTGCATTTAAAGTAATTTGGAATTTGTAGCGACAAATTTTTTATTATTTTTTTGGAGAAGTAACAACTACGATAATTTCATTACTTTTTGAAAATAATTTATAGTGAAGTAATTTCATTACTTTTGTGCAGTAATTTCCCCACCACTGGTTTTGGACCTGTCGCCAGTAAGCATTGTTTAACTATCATCAGCTGAAGTGAATTGATTAAACTAAAAGATAAAGGTTTTTCTGCAAAAAAAACATTGGCAAAATATTTGCATTTTTATGTTAATTTTCAGGATAGTGCATTTTTTAGATCTTGGTGATTTTAGTATTGATTTGATTTTGTTTGTGACAGTAGCTTAGTTACATAATTATATATCAACATCTGTTACCAAATTGCCAAATAACTAGCTTTTCTTAATACATTTTAGTTAGTCTAATTACTGCATAGCAAATACTGTATTTATTCGAGTATAGGTCGCATTTTTTGTACCGAAATATTGCCCGAAAAGTCAGGTGCGACTTATACACGATTACATAAAGTGCATTGTATGTGATACAAAATTTTTCTACGTATTTTCTCGCTAGCGTTTTTTGCGCTATTGCCCTTTATACAATCACATTACTTATCGCCTTTCACTCAAGTAACGTTACACTTCTAACGCTCGCCTTTGTGCTCGTCGTTGTGCTTCTACCGGTTGTCTTTCTCTCGTTAGTTATCGCCCATCCAGTATCCACTCGAGTCAAGTTAAGTTGCATCATTTGCCACCCTCACGAAAAGCTGATAAGGATGTCTCAGGGGTTGACTGGGACTATTTGAGGACAGTGACAGCAGTGATGACTTTAACGATTTTTAATTTTTTGTTATGTAATTGCAATGAAGGAAGAATTAAAAAAAAAATTTTGTCCTGATTTTCATGTCAAATGTGGTGGTGGGACTTATACTAGAATAAATACGGCAAGTTTACATAATTCAAATTTTTTGGTGTGCACATTTTTTTAAACAGAAAAATGCAGGTAACCAATTTATTTTTCGGGCAAAATTTAATTTATCAAGTCATTTTTTTGGGCAAAAGTTTGGTGCTTCCCCAAATCATTTTAAGCTCCTACGCCCATGGCTTCACCGACTGGGTTTTGAGGTCAGAGCCGCAGTTTTTGGAGTTTTTCGGGAAAAATTGCCATTTTGACGCTATACGGCTCAAATTTTGCACGTTTTTAGAGTCATTTGACTAGACAAGACAAATTTATTTCATCGCTCAGTAACAGCACGAAGTAGAAATTAATTAGCATTCGTTTAAGAAAGCGACAGGGTAATTGCGAGAGACGTGATGGTCATCGAGTCAAGAAATCATCATCCTCTTATCAGAGAGACAATTTATACCAGTAACATGGTTAATTTTTATTACTTTGTATAAGTGATTTGCGACATTTTGACGATTTCAAAACATTGACGACCCGTCACATGCCTAAACATTTTCATGTTGCCAAAGCAGAAATCTAACAAAGTCATGAAAAAGAACATGCAAACTGCGTAAAAAAATCTTTAATGTTAATGTTTGTACGAAGATAATAAGAAGTTTTTGTTGCAAGATTTGAAATTTTTGACAGAACTAAATAGCTAAGAATTGAAAGCCAGTTAAAGAATTTAATTATAGAATTTAATTAATAAACGACAAAATTTAATTACAGTATATTTTTGGATCAATGTGAAATAAAAATTGCCAAGCCGCTGCAACTCCCTATTTACTTGCAGGTCAAGTCCAGCGAAACGCGTTTAAATGCTTGCTTTTTTGGGATAAATTTTCTAAGTGACTTGACTAAGGAGGGGATAAAGCCTCTTAGCACAGTTTTTTTTTTTTTCATATCTCGTTTTTTCAAGAATCAGGGGGGACATGACAGAACGTGCTAGCGAGCTCGTAAAGGCCATGCTCGTTCGCTAAAAAACGCTAGCAAACAAAAAATCTTCGTAGACAAACTGCCATTTCTGAGCCGTCTCGCCCAACACACGTTAAAACAGTTCGCTCGAATTTCTTTGCAAGATGTTTGTAACTTGTATTAGTACGTAATAAATATCTCATTGTGACGTCATATGCATTTCTACTTCAAAATAATGCGTTCAAGCGTAATGTATGTACTACATTGTTATGGAAAAAGATACCATAACATATGCGTTATTATTCTATGCAAGCAAATTCCTCAACTGATGATAATTAGTAAATGAACGACAGAATTTAATTATATTTTTGGATCAATGTGAAATAAGAACAACTTTTTTCATACTACAATTTTTTTAAACGACGTAAAGCGGCCTTGAGGTTGTTGGTGGGTAAACTCATATGTTAATAGTAACTCTAGGTCTTTAGGTTTCAAAAATTTTCAAAAATGAGCAAGTCGAAGTACACTCTTCCTTTTTAGAACCGGTAAATCTTGAGTCGAGACTGGCTGTTTTTAAGTTTTTGCCGATATTCAGTCTTATTTGTTCTTGATTTTGTAAAACTTTTGAGAGCATCGATGTCAATTTTAGCGGGCATGTTTGCAACATTGTTTAATTCTTATTGCTCTGTCTGCTTAAGTGAAGGCTTTTTTCTTGCTTTTGCAGCATTGCAAAATTGCAAAAGCGAAAAAGCATGCTTTTTTCAAGTAGAACAACTGCCAAAAATTTTTTCTCAATTGGTTGCGCAGAGCAACAGAGCTTTACAATCTTGAATAGTTGCAATTTTGCTCGCAAAAACAAGAAAATCACTGAAATTTTATCGCTTGAAATCAGCAAAAATTTTAGTTTCTTTGATTAGTTTGAATGTTTTTTGTTTTGTTTTTGGTTTATTTTGCTGCCGAGGCAGGCATTGTTTTTAATTTTTTCTTAAATTTTGAGCAAAAATGAGCCTCGTGTTTTAGAAAATCATTCTTATAAAAGGAGTGTATTGCTATTTTTGTCAACTGGCACTACTTAACATTTCTTTATCAGTCGAAACAGTAAGTGGTTCTCAATGCAATTTGCTTTTTTTTAGCAGTCTGATAGCAAACATGGTGACGCTTTTAAATAATTTTTAGCAAAAATTTGCTTTGGTTAGAAGTTTTCAACATTTCGCCATTTAATTCTAAACCAAAAAGATTTCTCGCACGCTTAAAGAGTGCTTCGAAATCCTCTTTAAGTTGGCGAGGAAAATGTGACGTTTTTTACTTGAACTGCTTTCCGCAATCGCTCCAAGCAAGTTAGCGAGAAAGAATGACGTAACGGATTTCGCAAGGCGTGCAAAAATGGCCTCTTACGTTTAGCGAGTATTTCGTTCGGTAGCGCCTCTTAAAAAAAACTCGTTAATTAAAGCGAACGAGAAAATTTCTGTCATGTGGGCCCAGGCTCGCAGCCAGAAGTCTGCAACGAAGAAACCAGCGCGACGGAGATATTACATTTTTTTTTGCGAAATTAACCAAATTTTAGGCCTATTTTGGAAATACAAAGGATTTAAAACGTGCCATAAAAATTTGCACTACAAAACCATAATTAAACTGGCGGTATAATTGAGGTCCACAATAACCGACAGCCGCAAACTGACAGCCAACGCACCCTAACCCTAATGTCGGCGGTCGGTTGGTTCGTGATCAGTTTGTGAGCGATGAGTCTTTTTATTCAGTCCTTTTATGAAAAGCCGATAAATCAAACAATCCTATTATTCAAAAAACCTTCCAAGTATTAACCTAATTCGTTTGCATTTTATACAGAAAGGTAATTTCGGGTGGAGAAGAGGGGTTAATGGAAAGAGATTTGAGAGAAGCGATTGGTAATTAATTGTATTAAATACAGAATAGCATCCCCAATCCATAGCTTTTTTGATAAAGCCTACTTTAGCATTTTGCATCAAGCAGCCATATTTGATTGTTTATTTTCAGCCATTTTTCAAAGTTTTTGCTGATTTCTAATCTTTATTTTGTCAAATATTAACCCCCTAAATAAATATTGAAAAATGGCTTTAAACCAGTCCATATAAATGCAAAAGACTGCCTCAGAAGTGCAAAAACGTGGTGTTTTCATCATTGCGAATTTTGGTCGACAGGTCAATGGGAACGAGCGCTATAGTCCTGCCCCCCTGGCTATGATACTGGTTATAATTGTCTGATTTTGAATCGACGGTTATGCAGTGTCCTCGCTACTGGGGGGCCGTGCCCCCCATTTTGGTTTATTCAAAATACTGTTTTTGGAATACACGTAACGGCAAGATAACAGACAATGATGAAAAAAGGAATAATTACGTTCAAACATAATTCTCGTTGGACGTTTTCTCGATTCTTTGCGAAGCTGCTGGCTACCAAATGCAGTAGACATCTGACGCAATCATCGGTCTTATAACATTGCTTTACGGATGTGTGGCAGAAGACAGGCGTAAGCCTGCAGAACCGTTGCTGGTAGTTTGTTAGTGATTACGATCTGAAACAATATGTGTAAGCATTTTTTTCAAAGACCAGCTGTTTTGATTTTTAGAACACACTTAAGATTTTGAGGTCGCAGTTTGTGGCGCAACATGGGTGAAGGGACTTAAGCCCTGATAGCCAAGTCACTTAGAAAACTCAATCTCAACAGACTAGCGTTTAAACGTATTTAAGACTTGACCTGAAGTAAGGAGGGGCCGAAGGGGCTAAGCAATTTAATTCTTTGAAATGACTTTTGAATTTTAACAATTTAGTTATTCATATGGCTTCAAAAAGTGCGAAACGTGAGTAAAATGGCTTTAATATTGCAATTTTTTTGCTGCAAAATTACGAAAATTGCCCAGCGGCTAGGGGCTCCTCCCCCAGACCCCCGTTCAAGGTCACTACATATTGCGTGACTATGCACCGTCTATGACATCCTTGAGTTGCATCAGTTTCTTTTGCATGGGGCCTAAATCAGACAATTTTAGTGCAAAAAAATTTACTTTTGGTTCAACCATCTTAGCAAAATCCGGGTTGAGTGTAGTAGCATTCTCTGCTGTAGATAGGTTTTTCAAGCGATTATGGGCCGCGGACAAAACAAGCTATGTAAGAAACTCTGCCGGCGTTATATTTTTTTAAACATGAATGCAGAATTTTTGAAATTGCGCATAATTGTAGCCGTACAAGAACTGAAAATTACTTTTTATATGCAAAAGTTTAGTTTATTTTAGCACCCCCCCTCCACTTTCGGCCGGTGCTCTCTCACTTCGTTTGATCTGGCGACGGCACTGCGGTTATGTTCGTTTTACTCACGGCGAAAACAATTTGCTCGGACGACAATATTTGTTTTACACACTGAACGGGTTGAATTGAGATCGTAGTTATTGTGAGTGGAATAGGGCATTAATTTAAAAATTTCAGATTTACATAAAGCTTCAAGTTTTAATATTCTTAAATTATGCGGTATTGTAGGAAAATCGGTTCTTTAATGGAAGATTTAGAAACAATCCGAATTGATTTGTTCTGTAACCTTTTTAAAGTTTTTAAATAAACACTGGGAAAATTAATGGAGTAGAAAATTAAAGCATACAATAAAATTAATGGAAATGAGAATGATCTTTCGGTTTACCGAAAAGTTTGTCTTTAATTGCTGAATTTTTAAAATAAAGAACTGCTACGACTTGCCAACCAAAACCGCTTGTGTATTGTGCGCGGCAGTGCAGAGTTGTAAACAGGCCGACTAGTTCAGGCCCGAATACGGCCCGAACCCGATAACTAATTTGAAGCCCAAATCATACCCGAAAAAAAACGAAAGTTAAGTTACGGCTAAAAAATTTAGCAATGTTACCAAGTTATTTTGATTATATTTTTGTGCACCTAAGGCAAAAAGTACGTCTCAGGCCCAAATTAAGCCTGAAATTTTTGTCAACTTTATGCCCAAACCCGGCCCGAACCCGAATCCGACTAGAAAAGCCCGGCCCAATTTACCGCTCTGCGGCAGCGATGAGTAGTTTTATAACCAAATTCAATAACGTGTAAGAGAGCTACGCCAAACTCTCCCAATTCCTCTTTCTTTGGACTAGCTGCACACTTGATTTAAATGATTTTTTAATGAAGTTTATGATTATAATGAATGAACAAAAACGCAAAAAACGACGTAGTCTCTAAAATTTGATGTAACGACCAATTCAGAGCCTTTTTTCCACGTTATATGAGTGTTCCCTCACAGTCAATACTCAAATCCAAAGAAAAGAGGATTGCAAAACGCAATTTACTTAAGTTAAGTAGCTTTAACACGTTTAACAAAAACTGACACTGTTCACTTGAATCTTTGCAGTCACTTCTGAGCTCCCAGGCTCCATGCACGATTAAAATAGGTACAAAGCAGTGATAGCACGTGGGGTATCACCTTTGTGTAGCATCCAAGAGCCGAAAATTAAAAAACAAAAGTTGGTTGCTGGCCATCTAAAGTCGTCTCGAAAAACAAATGCTGCAAAAGATCGTCTAACACAACGTAGCCATTCTTAAAAGATGGCCTTCATAGATGCGTTAATTACCAGCTTATTTTTAACAATGATATTTATGATAATATATATATAATAAAGATAATAAAGATAATATTTATACAGTAATTTGACTTAAACGCTGATTAGACTATGACAAGCAACTCTTCTATAAAGTCACATGATCGCGAAAAAACAATAATTAATTAGATACAAATGCACAAACAAAATTGAAATTTGGTTTTCAGTCACAAGTTGAAATGCAGAGTAAATTTTTTTTATGATTTTGACAAATGATATAAGGCGTTTGTTGAAAAATATAGTAGCTTAAATTGGTCAATATTAACCAATGGGTAGGAACATCATTTTCTTTTAAAAAAATATAGAATTTAAATTTGGCTATCCATGATTATTCTTAAATTTTTCTCAGTTATTGTGTCATTATTTATAAAGCAATTAATGTAGATCAGGATCATTTGTTAGAGTTAGGCGAGGACTAAATTAACGGGTGAAAGGATATTTATGTAATATTTGAGTTTTTTTTGGTTTAAGTATGGGACTATTTGAAAGTTTGTTTCGCTAGTTATTTCTTCAATTTCATAGTGTAAACAGCATCTTTAAATATCTGCACTCAAAGTCTCATCGCCAACTTTACCTGGCAAGATTTTTTTTTTAAATCACATTGCATTGTTTCCTTGTGTCCCATTCTATAAACTGAAACTATTGTATTTATTACTACGGTACGGCTTTTTTTTGTGAGTTCTCAACACAAGCTACACATTAAACCAAATATGAAGAAGTTTGTTTATTATGTCAACAACACTATACAATGTACACAACCATCAAAATTTAGGCGTTGTCTCTACGACGACTGTGGTCACATGATTTTGGGTTCAGCCTGCACACTGGTCACCTTGTTGCGTCGTTGGATAAGGCACTTTACAATGATTATCTCTGCTTGGTGGCTTCAAATAAGCAGAAATTTACGTGGAAAAAATTCAAACGTTAACCGGAAAAACTTAGAAAAGAGTCTACTCCTGAGCGGGTGCAGATTCGTTCAAAGAATAGCGCGACCATCGCTTTCTCGCGATGAGAAGATAAAGATGCATCAATCAATCATTATTTCAAACAATATTTTTTATTCACATTGCATACAAGAAACAGGTAGGCCTACGCTAGCCATCCAGCGTTTTTTTCTATGAAAGTTAGAAACAAACCCTTAAACACTTTGAATTCGTATTTCGCGCACACACTTTGTCGTAGTTTTCTGAGAAGGAACGAATAATATGATGATAATATGAGGTCAGATAAAATGCCTGAAAAGTTGCAAAACAAAAAGTACCAAAACAAACGTTGTAGGTTTTTAGTAAAAAAACATTTATGAACATCAGTTACACCATTTGAAGGCTTTACTTCATTTGTCTGTGAAAAATACATCACAAAAACCATTAAAAAAAGTAATATTGCCATTTTATTGCTATTTTTTTCTAGTGGATGTCGTATTTGGGGGCTGTGCATGCGGCGACACTCTGGAGCAAAGCGGAGAGATAAAATCCCCACGTACTGGTCCAAGCCATGATGTAAGCGGATCCGTAAATTCTCAGGTCAAAGTTATTTTCTTTATTGTACGTAAAAATGGCCACTCCAATAATTCCGCAACATCCTAAAGTAATTTAATACGGAGTTAGATTTTGGGTTATAAAGCAGTTTTGGTTCATTTCTCATAGAGGTCAACCAATAAAGTAATGCCGTGACCGGCCTGTTGGTCAAGCAGTCAAGGCGGGCTTACGCAGTATCCACATTTAGTCCGTTTTTACTTCTTCATGAAAAATAATGCGCTTTTTCTTCCGTACTTTTATCAGTCCATATCCGCCCTAAGAAGACTGCACCGAATTGATAAAAGTTTTGTTTAAAAATTTTTGTGTGTGAACGAGGGGAGCGATATTTCAAAATAAAGTTCAGCAAAAAATTTTTTTCGAAATACTTTTGGTCCATTATTTAACAGTCTGGCTGGTACGGATATGGACATGTAGAAATGTGGACAAAAAAGAACATCCTTTTTCATGAAGTAGAATCAACGGACAAAAACAGATATTGTGTAAATCCACCTTGGCGCGTTAGTTTCCGGAGCAGGAAGTCTGAGGTTCAACTCTCGGGCCGGTTAAATTGACACAGCGTTGCCAACGGCTCACCACCGCTGCGACATTTTTTCGAAAGAAGCTGTGTTGCCTGCAAACACAATGACCCGGAGATGGGGCTCCGCCAACTCGTTACACGTTTCGGCGTGGTACAGCGAGTTTAATGAAAGATTTGACTTGAGTAACGAAGTGTTTCAAGTTTTTTAATTTTAATGGTGATTCCCACTTGCTACACTTTCGTGTACGATAAGGTTTGACAAAATTAAAACTTTTGCTGCCGCTAAAAGTTATCATTGTCACACCACCATGATTTTGAAATAAGAGTAATTATTTCACCGAATTTTTTCATGTTGAAAAGAAAAAGCAAAAATGCGTAATACAGAGATGGAGCCGGTCAGGATTTTCTCGACCCGACCCGACCGATAAATTTCAAAATCATCGTCGGTCGACCGGTTTCTGACCGGCCCGGTCGACCGGTTTTTTACAGAAGGTTTTTGTTCACTGTTCAATGTATCTAACGAAAAAATTTTCTAAAGGGGGGGCATGGGTGAGGTGTTAAAATTTGTGACTTTGGAAGGGAGTCTCGGAAAAAAAAAAACAATTTTAAGACCTTTTTAGGTTAAATTTCGGTTTGAAAAACCTGTTTTGAGCAGAGCAAAACGTGCACAAAATACTCATAAAAAGAACTGGAGGGCACAAGCTAAATTATTAGACGTTTTTTTTAGTGATATTATGCGAAAGGCCAAAAAAAGAAGTTACAATTTTTTAGCTATTGGTGACAGATTATTTGCAATTTGCCGAGCAGCTAACACTAAACCTGGATGACATTGGCTAGAAAATATTCGAAATATAATGTGCCCCAGCAGTTTGTAGAAATGGTGCTACTTCAGAGCAAGCCATGGCTTGTCAGATATAAAAAGTAAGAGCTATGTCTTTCTTGCCCAGTGCAGAGTGTGGTAAGTTTAAGTTGTAAAAAGCTTTTCAAAGCAGCAAGATTTTAGCATGTACAAAAAATCTTAAATCTGCGCCACTTCTACTCTTAAGCTGATTAAAATGATGCTAAAATGCCAGGCAGCGTGAGCCTCTTCCCATACGTAGGCAAGTTAATGCAAAACGTTAGCTGCGTTAACCACTAGTCCGTTAACAAACTTTACACCTCCGTTAACACTAATCCGGTATATTCAGGTTTAATTAACGGAAGTTAGTAAAGTCCGTTAATTCGTTAATATTTTGCGTGTAAGTTACATTTCTTTTTATTCACTCGCTTCTAGAACACGTATTGACGCTGTTAAACTGATTGCTGTGCCGTCGCTATGGGGGGGGCGCGCCTCCCTTAACGGCTGCTTCTGCCCCCTATTTTGGTTAACTCAAAATACGTTTTTGAAACATTACATAACGAAAAAACAACAGACAATGACGTTAAAAAGGAGTAATTACGATTAAACATAATTCTCCTTTGACGTTTTCTCTATTCTTTGCGAATTTGCTGGCAACCAACTGCTGTACATAAATCTGACGCAGTAACCCGTCTTATTTACACGCCTTTACGGATGTGTCGCGGAAGAGAGATGTAAGCCTGCAGAATCGTTGCGGTACTTAGTTAGTGATTATGACATGAATCAATGCGTAAAAACACTTTTCAAAGACCAGTTGTTTTGATATATAGAGTACACGTAAGGTTTTAAGGTCGCAGTCAGTGGCGCAACCAGGATGAAGGGGCTTAAGCCCCCTTAGCCAAGTTACTTAGAAATTTAACCTCAAAATACGATCGTTTAAACGTACTTTAAATTTGACCCGAAGTATGGAAGGGAAGGGGCTGAGCATTTTAATTCGTTGAAATGACTTCTAAATTTCAGCAAAGTTATTTATATGGCTTCAAAAAGTGTAAAAGGTAATTAAAATGGCGTTAAAATCGCTATTTTTTGCTGCAAAATCACAGAAATTGCCCAGCGGCTGGGGGCTCCGCTCTGAAGCCCCTGTCCACAGTCACTAAATATTCTGAGACTATGCCCCATCTGCAACACACTTGAGATGCATCAATTCGTTCAGCGCGGGGGATAAATCAGGCAATTTTGCGGACAAAAAAAACTTTTAGTTCACACCTTCTTAGCAAAATTATGGTTGTACATCTGGTTGCATTTACTGCTGCAGATAGATTTTTCAAATTCATTATGGGCCGAAGACGAAACGAGCTAAGAAACGCTGCCAGCCTTGTTTTAAAATTGCGCATATTTGTAGCTGTACAAGATCTGATTATCAGTTTTTATACGCAAAAAGTTCAGTTTACAGTCATTTGCAAAAGTATCGAAACACCTGTTAAAAGTAAAATTTTCAACTTTTCAACTTTGTAAGACTTCAGAACATCATTAAAACTAATTAAACCTTGTGTTTATGACCATGATTACTTGGAGACTTTGCTTCTATCAACCAAAATCGTAAAAAAAAAAAAATTTCTAAATTTTTTTTAAGTTTGAATTTTTGTAATTTTGGTCAAAATTGGCTCAATTTTGTAAAAAAATCTTATTATAACAAAGATTGTGGGAGAAGAAAGCTTCAAACTGTAAATTTCGAGATTTAATTTGATATGAAAGATACCCAAACAGAAAAAAAAGGCGAACAATTATGCAAATTTTTAATTACCTTCAATTGATTTTGAAGGAACCCCCCAAAATCAATAATCCCAAAGCCAATTACATTGAGACGTTTCAAGCAAGACTGCATAATTTAATTATGCGGTAGTGAGTTGAAAATTCGATAACTAAATTCCCTACTACTATACTAGCCACACAGCAAATAACGGCTCTCCCATAGACTGTTAGTGATTGTTAGCCGCTTTGAATTTGCTTTCATAAGCGCTCTGCGATTAGTGCATTTTTTGAGGGATCAGAAATTGATAATTTTGAAATATCTTGCAAAACTCATTATCCTTGCCATTTATTTCTGTTCATGTAATTTCTTTTATGGAAGAGGTTCTCAGATTTGCTTTTCGGTCGCTAGACTTCACTAAATTGTGAAATTATTTCCAAAATGAACCCAAATTTGAGCGAATTTGCAACATCCCAAACTTGACATATCAGCTTCAAAATTCTTCTTTTTGACGTTTTTGGTTGATAGAAACAAGTCTCCAAATAATGATGATCATAAAAACAAGGTTTCATTGGTTTTTATAATGTTCTATAAGTCTTGCAAAGTAAAAGTGATTAAAAGTTCTGTTTTAGTAGGTGGTTCGATACTTTTGCAAATGACTGTATTTTAGTGCTCCCCCCTCCCGCTTTTGGCTAGTGCCCCCTCACTTCGTTTGCTCTGGCGACGGCACTGCCTGATTGTAAGAAAGTATTTATTGCTATGGTGTCTTTTTGTGTTTTGGAAGTTACATTTTACAGTCTAATATAATTTCAAGATAAAAATAGGCTCAAATGCACTAACGAAGCTGCGATCGAAAAATCTCTGGAAATTGCTAACAACGACAATTGGTAGAGTTATAAGGCTGCAGCTTATTGTTTGCCACAAAAAAGAGCTCCTTTCTTCGCTTTCTTCTATAAAACTCGTCCTAATATGCAACAAGTGCTACCAGTGCAAACTGGTTTGAACCTGTACGATGAATGAATGATGCAAGATATTAACGATAAAAACCTTAACGGAAGTTAATTTAGCTCGTTAACATGAAAAAAATTTTTAAAAGATTAACGAGTTAATGAAAAAGTTAGCTTGGTTATTGACGGATTAACGATTAACGGTCTTGTGCCCACTTATGCCTCTTCCACACGCATGCTTTATTATAATCTGATTACGCGATTTTAACGTATATTTTGCACTTTTTTGCTTTGTGCCGTGGCCCAAAGGGGAGGCATGGCACAATACCCCCTCCCCCAAACACGCCCCTGAATGTGCATGTCTTAATGGTCACAGCATATTAGTCACAGCTTGAAACCATTCAACAAGTGTTTTCAAAAGGTTTGGTTTGTTAATACTGTTTTTTTATTATAAGTTTTACTTATGATAAAATACATAAGTGTATTTCGGTTGGTGCCTAGATTTCTTTTAGTTGCAAGAAAGAACAATTTGACCGGTATTTCAACCGCTTGACCGGCAGGTCGAAGAATCTCAACCCGACCGGCAACCCGACCGGTGCCGGCCGACCCGACCGGTTTCCATCTCTGGCGTAATATTCATTCGCGCAATTTTTTACTTGCTTTTTTGAGGGATAAGATTTAGGGTATAAAATAGGGTTTGAGTTAGGGTTACATTAGGCGTTAATTTTAGAGTTAGATTTTAAGTTTGGGATAGATTTAGGTCAGAATTAATGAAATAGTAGATAAAAATTTGCGGTGCAATATCTTTCTTTGTAAATCGGCTACAAAAAAACTCTCAAATTGATTGGTAGCTAACTCTTTTACGTAGGGTTTTGCAATGGTGTTGATAAAAATTTTCAGCCATAAATGTTGGCTATTGCATCACAAGAGTTTCTTTCACGATTATTGTTACCCTGTAAAAGCGGTTCATAACAACCGTGATATCTTTTACAACAAAATGGTGGTGATTTTTTTCATCAACACTATTGAAACGCCTCATGTAAAAAGATTGCGTGTACTGCAGCAGTTAAAAGCTTTTATTTTGTCGATCTTTAAGGTGAATTTACACAGTATCCGTTTTTCGTACGTTTTTGTCCGTTTTTTTACGTTTTTGCTTCTTCTTAAAAAAGTATGCACTTTTTCATCTGCATTTTTATAAGTCCATATCTGCACTAACCGTACAGTTATGATACTGGACAAAAATTTTCCAAAAAAATTTTTGTAAAGGGGTACAGCTCTATTTTGAAATATCTTTTTTATCGTTCATACACAAAATTTTTGAACAAAATTTTTATCTATATACTACAGTTTACTTTGTGCGGATATGGACTTATAAAAATGCGGATGAAAAAGGGCATACTTTTTCAAGAAGAAGCAAAAACGTAAAAAACGAACGAAAACGAACGAAATACGGATACTGTGTATATTTATGTTTATCGCAGGCTAAAGGCCGCAAATGTGACAGAGCCACAAGACACGTGATTTGCAACGTTGGAAAACAGCTAAAAATTTAAACTAGGAAATTTCCTTATCAATTTTCAAAAACAACGTTTTCAGTTAATTTTTGAAAAAGCAAAAATTTCACAGAAAAGAAAAATCAAATTATAAAACATAACCAAGAATCTAAATCACGAAATTGAATAAGCAAAACGGGTAGACCTAAGTATTGCTACCAAGAAAAAGCTTTCCGTACTGTATATTCGACTGTTTCAGATTTTGCAATTAAACGATAAAATCTGTTCCTAGTCAGACATTTATTCCATTTAATAACTAACGTTATTTTTGAATCGAAATAAATTCATACAAAACAGCTGCAAGACTAAACAGAGGGAATTTAAACTTTCAATTTTTTTATGATTTAGTTTATATCCATTGTTACACTATTAACACAATCAGTTATAGCAACATATCTTCAACTTGAAAATTATTGCAATTCTCGCAGATTCGCATTGACTATTTAGTACTCTAATGAAAGCTATCTTCTCGTATCCTGAAACGAGCATCAAGTAGGCCATTCTGAAACACTTTGCTTTGGTACTATAATTTTGATTTCTAAAATGTGTGCCAATTTACCTGCCACAATAAAATGTCCCATCGCTGTTACTCGTAGACTCCTAACCTTCACTTTGACAAACGAGCCGATGTTGGTGCAGCCCCCAAAGAAGCCAAAGATTATCATCATTATCGTAAAAGCGCGGACTGCGTAGCCCCAATGCTCAACCGTAATGTCTGAAAAGTAACGTTAGATCTGTATTGTAGACACTAGACACTGTTCAATTGTGGCTACCTATATAACATACCTGAGATATATCAAGTTTAATTAATAACAGAGGTGTAGTCCTCGAGGACATCCTTGGCCTCGAGGACGTCCTCGAGGACACGTTTGGAAGTCCTTGGCCTCGAAGGTCAAGTCCTCGGCTTTGGCCTTGAAGCCTCAAGTCCTCAAAAATTGCCCTGTCCTCAGCTTGAGGACAGCACTATTTTTTGTACCGTTGAAGTCCTCTTGGAAAACGCCAGAAACCTCGCGAATAATTTGCGAAGACCTTTTTTGTTTTCCGCAAGTGGAGATCGCCTGAAAAATTTTATTATTATTATTATTAATAGACAGCGGTGCAAGCGAATCTGCTACCGTTGGGTAAAGTCCTTTTAATCAATGCGAAGGCTTCATTTGGGCCCATTGCAACAGCAGCTGCTGTGTTATTGTCATTTTGTTTGGTTACTGGTCGAACTCAGAAAGCCTTCCAGCTTCCTTTAAGTACATGGCCAGTTTATTAATGTTACAATTAGTTACCACATTGTGAACAGTGGTTTTGGTGATTCCATAATATTTAACACAAATATCTGGGTAAAGCTTGCAATTGCCTACACGATGATTTGGTGTTTCATCTTCTAGGCTGCATTTTGGACTCTAAGAAGACTCAATTTGACCTGTAGTTTTCTTGTGTCGCTGTAGACTGCAATGTCTATTTAAATCTTGCTCTACTCTGTTTAATTGAAGCTTCTTAAGGTTAAGGAGACGTATTGTTAGTAGCGAAGACGTCCAACCAACCAACTCCTTCACTCTCAAGCAGTCCCAATTGAAATGCTACATATGATAAAAATGTCTCAAAAAAGACTATTGTTTTTTCAGTTTCAGTTTTTTTAGCATCTTTGCGTGCAATAGTACAAGCTTACAACAGTAATTAACAATAATATTGATTCAGGGAGCCCGGGCCCCTTCAACTTAATTTTTTCCAAAGAATTTAAATGGGCCTCTACAATAATATTTAAATGACCCCAATTTAAATGGGCCCCCAGCACTGATATTGATCGAGAGGCCCCGGGCCCCTTCAATATAGTTTTTGCCAAACAATTTAATTGGGCCCCCAACAACAATATTTAAATGGTCCCAATTGAAATGCCCCCCTAACAATAATATTGATTCAGGGATCCCGGGACCCCTTAATTTAATGTTTGCCAACCAGTTTAAATGTATAACCCGAGAAAAATTTAGGGTTTTTATTCTAAAAGTTGCTAACTGAGGCTCTCATCTAACCTTTTCATGAACGTAATGCAATAGCTAGGGACGGATTTAACATATGGCACAATGCCAGGGGCCCCGCGCTCATATAAGACTTTTTTTGATCTTCACCTGTATTTAGCAGGAAAATATTGCGAAAATCCCAAAGTGCCAGGGGCCCAACACAATGTAAATCTGGCCCGGGCAATAACGTAATTAGTAGGCGTAACCATTTATTGTACATTTTTCAGTAACAATTCAGCTCCACCTCGCCAGTTTTTATCCAACAAAATACTTTTGAAAAAATTAGCAATAATAAGGAATGCACATTGAACAAAATTTTGAATTGAGAGGGTCTGGGCCTCATAGCCGTATACGTACTCCTATAACTGGTTGTTTTCATGACAAAACAAAAAACTCTATGGAAAATTTTCGAGTGGATTGTTATTTACTGCTAAAATATTGCAGGAGGCAATGTACTTTACTTCCCCTACATGGGCCAAATCACTAACAAAATTTAACCCCAAAATGCAAGATTTTAAACGTGTTTTGGACTTAAATTGCAAGCAAAAGAAGGATGAACAAATCAATTTTTTCAATTGGCTTTCAAATGTTAAAAATCTAATACTTTCAAATAGCTTTGAATACGTGCTAAATGTGATCCAATGGTGTTAAAACAGCTTTTTTTTCAAAAAATTACGAAAAATCGTCCAGCGGCTGGGGGCTGCGCTACCAGAACTCTATAGCTTCCGGCGACTGGGGGCTTCGCCCCCAGACCCCCTCACTGATACGCAGAGGTGGGCAAAGCGCAATTAGAAGCGCAAAGCGCAACTTCCGCAACCTCCGCAATTGCGTAAGTTGCGTTGCGCTTTAAATTTTTATTTTGAAACATTGCGGAAGTTGCGTTGCGGAATAAAGCCTTTAAAATTTGTTGCGCTTTAATTGCGTTGCGCTTTCAAAATTTTTTTCGGTTAAAAGCGCAATTCTATACATTGAACTTAATTTTGCTCTATTTCCATCGTAATATTGATAAATTTCGGGCTTGTTTAGCAAATTATTTTTTGTTTTTCAGTCTGAAATTGCAAAAAACGCAGTATTTGCATTGTGTTGTGAAATTTCGATTGCGGAAGTTAGGTTGCGCTTTAACTTGGTACGAAAATACCGTTCCGCAATTGCGGAATTGCGTTGCGCTTCAACTGAATCAAAAAGTTCATTGCGGAAGTTGCGCTGCGCTTCAGAAAGCAAAAAAATTCAATTGCGCATTTTGCGCTGCGCTTTTGCTGGTTGAAAAGATCGTTGCGCTTTGTTGCGTTGCGCTTTTGATATAATGTTATTTGTGCCCACCTCTGCTGATACGTTTGAATTACAATGCACTTTTTTACTGAACACGTCTCCCAATTTAGTCATTTTCGCAGTTTAACTATTGGTTTAAGCCTTCCCTTTGAACGAGTTCCTAGTTACATGCCAACTAGGCCACGGCTTCCGATCTTTCATTCTACGATATCTTTGCCCCTAAAAAAAATTCCTTTTTCGAGATTTCTGATGACGTCATTGCATGTGATTTGTGGTTTGGCCCCCCCCGGAATTAAAAATCCTGGCTACGCCTATGATCCGTGGACCAGTCCTTAATTGCGCCAACACTGCTGGCATACGGGACTGTACCAAAAGATTCAGGACCATGCATTTTTGATCTAGATCCTGATTTGGCTACATAATCTGCCACTTCGTTACCGTGCACCCCTGCATGAACAGGAATCCCGGCAATACTGACGTGGTTTTGTTTACCTAACCGATTTAGGTTTCTAATGCAGCTGAACACTGTAATTGACGTTACAATGCACTTTATGAGTGCTTTGATAGCTGCTTGACTATCAATCAGTACTATAATACTTTGATTGTACATGCTTTCCAAACGCAGGTTCTTTGCCACTTCTGAAATAGCTAAGACTTCTGCCTGGATCACAGTACTGTAAATTCCAAGGTGGAAAAATGCTTGTTTTGGGGAGTTGTTGGGATATTTTGCATAAAAACCCGCACCTACTCTTCTGCTACTTGATAAAATTTTGAATATTTATCACACCATAATATACGCAACATTTTTTTGGTAAACGCTCATTTCCGCGACACTTTTTTGCTGATTTAATTAGATAGTCATTTTAATGAAATTGGTAAAAACATATAAACAAAAAAAACTCAAGAAGAAACAGTCAAAAAAAAACTGCGCACAAAATCAACTGTTGTAAAAATATATAGTCAAAGAAAACCCACGCACAAAATGAACCGTTGCAAAAATGCGAAGCAAACACTTTTGTATATTTGTTAGTGGAGCGTAACGGAGCGCTCTCGGCTGCTTTTTGATGCGTTCTATGTTTCCAACTACCGCAGCATCCTTAGCAGCCGAGATCGCTCAAAAAGCAGCCGAGAGCGCTCCGTCACTCTCCACTAACAAATATGCAAAAGTGTCTGATTTGCATTTTTGCAACGGTTCATTGTGTGCGCAGTTTTTTATTGACTATTTATTTTTGCTACGGTTTATTTTGACTATTTATTTTTGAGCGTGTTTTTTTGCTTATATGTTTTTGCCTATTTCATAGCATGACTATGTAATTAAATCAGCAAAAAAGTGTTGCGTAAGTGAACGTTTACCAAAAAGCGTTCCGCAAATTATGGTGTAATAAATATTCAAAAATTTTTGCAAATTCAGTTAAGGGGGTTCAGGACAAGAGCACTTGGAACACTGTTTCACTAAATAAATAATGATTTAATGTTTTGCTAGGCAAAAAAAAATTTTATTGGAGTTGGCCCCCCTTACCATTTCTAGGCTATATGTCTTCCAGTGCAATATGGCTACTCCAAAACTTTTCGCCCACAACCTACCGACCACCATAACCCAGTAGGCTACTAACTCGCTACTTGAAACCTTCAAAATCTACCACAAGTCAAATCTGCTATCTGTTACCAAAATCTTACAAGCTAAGCCTACTTATTGCTAACATTGTAAATGTGGTCTGCATAACGTCAAATTTAAAATCAATCATAGAAATTAATACCGAACAACAGCTCATTAATATTGTCAAAAAATACAAAATATTGCGAAACATTACGTACGGAGCTACAAGAGACCCCAACGTTATTCGAATTAAAATTTTCTATCCACATAGCACTATCTCAGGGTGCTTAAACTAAAAAAGTGAGCGAATTCAAATTTTGAGAAAGGCTAAGACAAGGGTCATAGACTATGACCCTTGTCTTAGCCTTTCTCAAAATTCAAAAATTTTTGCATATTTATTTTTGCTCGTTTTTTTTGGTATATATATTTTTGTACATTTAATTAAAATGACTATTTAATTAAATATGCACAGAAAAACATTGCACAACATTAGGGTACACAAACAGCGTTCAATACACCATTCACACAAAACTTTACTTTATTTATTGCTTTTTGTGTGAAGGTTTGGGAATTATTTCAATGGTGGCCGATAGAAAAAAAATTACAAGTTTGTTCTAAAAAACAAACTCAATCAAAACGTATTAAGTAAAGAAATCGCCTTGCAGATTCGCATTAAACACAAAGGTCGCGGAACCGGGGGGAGGGATCAGGTTTTCTCAATTTTTTCAGGGAAGACCCTTCCACGTTTTTGGAGGGGTCTAATTTACGCGTTTATTTCTATAATGATTACTCTAAATAAATGAATTTGCTACTTAATACCATAGATAACGAAACTAAAAGAAAACGCAGACTTAGACGTGTTTCGACCTGGATTGGCGACCAAAGGACCCTATACTTTATGCACTAATTTTTAAGAAAATCTCTTGAAACAAGTTTATTTGTAGCGTAAGTTCTC
Source organism: Trididemnum nubilum (assembly GCA_963965965.1). NCBI lineage: Eukaryota > Metazoa > Chordata > Ascidiacea > Aplousobranchia > Didemnidae > Trididemnum > Trididemnum nubilum. The sequence continues at coordinate 31,818,475 of OZ014489.1, read as the reverse complement.
GTAATGGGCCTTCTACTAGATCGATTCTATTTCCGATTGTGATGCTCGCGCAAGGAATACGATGTCTTTGGTTTAGAATTAATAGAGTTGTCATTTTAGCAAATATGATGTTTACGCTATTTTCTCAGATAATAGCTGATTTTACCCATTACCTTTTTTTTGTAGCAAGTTATTGAAGCGTTTCAAGTTTTCTATGTTTTTGCTGCGGCCAGTATTTATTGTTATCATTATTTTACAATTACTCGATGAATATAAAGTTATCATGCGTTATCATTGATTACAATCATATTAATGATCGCAGAATCAACTAAGCTACGTTGGTAAATTGTTTGTGGTGCAGCCTAAAAGAGCGTTAATTGTGAAAGGAGACTTTTGACAAACATGTGATCCTTTTTTGTACGACGATGCTAGTCTGTAGAATCATTCTTTAACGTATTTCTTCCTCTAATGCTTTACTTTTTTTTTCCCGTCGAGTTGTTCAAATAGCACTCAAAGCACTTTTATCAGGCTACAATATGTCATATGCCGCGTTTCAAGGGTGCTTTTACAGTATGTTTACTACCAACGCATTAATTTGCTTTCAGTGAATTTGCTGCAGTAATGATTAATTGTGGATAATCTCATTGCTACAAGTTTTTTGGTAAATGAAGCTTATAGCTTCATGCAGTGGCGCACCTCAAGGGGGGCTAAGCGGCTTCAGCTCCTTAGCTAAGTTACGTACAAAATTTAGTCCTAAAATGCAAGAGTTTAAACCTGTTTTAGATTTGACCTGTAAGTAAAGGAGATATGGAGGGGCTGGGCAATTTAATTCTTCAGATTGGCTTCCACATTTTAGCCATTTAGTTGTTCCAAATGGCTCTAAAAACGTGCGAAATGCGATTCAAACAGCGTTGAAAGGGCTATTTTTTCAAAAAAAGTGACAAAATTCGCCTGGACCTAGACCCCTATGGCCTCCTGCGGCTGGAGGACTCTGCCCCCAAGCACCGTTTGCCATAGCTTTAAGTTGTACTAGTTTTATCAACACTAAAAATTGATACATTTCTTGAACAAAAAAATTAACGTTTGGTTCGATACTCCCTCAGTAAAATCCTGTTTTCCGCGCTTGGCTTCATGTAATCCAAATATGCACTGTACGCGAAAAAAAAGACTGGTTGCTGCTTTGGCCTCCACACTTTAAAAATGGTTCCGCTATCACTGATTATCTAGGTTATGGAGAAGCTATGGGGCGCCGTATGTGCAGAAAATTTGTGCTGCATTTTTTTGTGCATTTATTGCCCAAAATAACAAATATACAAAATAGTTTAAGTAGTTTTGTATATTTATAAATATACAAATTAAATATACAAAACAATTTGTATGTTTATAAAGATACAAAATATTTTTTACATTTATTTTGTATATTTATAAATGTACAAATTCATACAAAAATTGTACATTTATAAATATACAAAATAAATGTACAAAATTATTTGTACAATTATTTTGTATGTTTATAAATATGCAAATTAATACCAAATATTTTATATATATGTAAAGGTACAAAATATTTTGTACATGTAATTTGTGTGTTTATTTTTGCTGACAAATAAGCAAAAGCAACATACAAAATAAATATACAAATTAAATATACAAAATAATTTGTATGTTTAATTTGTATATTTAATTTTGTGTATTTATAAGACTACAAATTGCGTTTTTTCTGCATTTCTTTTCGTCAATAGACAGACAGCACTAAATATACAAATTAAACATACAAATTAAACATATAAATTAAATATACAAATTAAACATAGATATTATTTTGTATATTTTATTAGTACATTTATTTTGTGTGCTTATTTTTGCTTATTTGTCAGCAAAAATAAACATACAAATTACATGTACAAAATATTTTGTACCTTTATATATATATATATATATATATAAAATATTTGGTATTAATTTGCATATTTATAAACATACAAAATAATTGTACAAATAATTTTGTACATTTAATTTGTATATTTATAAATGTACAATTTTTGTATGAATTTGCACATTTATAAATATACAAAATAAGTGTACAAAATATTTTGTGTCTTTATAAACATACAAATTGTTTTGTATATTTAATTTGTATATTTATAAATATACAAAATTACTTAAACTATTTTGTATATTTATAAATAGACAAATTATTTTATATATTTGTTATTTTGGGCAATAAATGTACAAAAAAATGCAGCACAAATTTTTTACACATACGGTGCACCATAAGAAGCGTATATAGGAATGTAAAGAAACTGTTTTGCGGTTGAAAGCAAACAAAGCTCTTATACAAATCTTTGTAGGCATGCAGTTCACTAAACTAACCTTTGCTCCGCATTTTCGTTTGCCGTGGTGACTTTTTCTCAAAAAATATTTAGTTGAACTTTACTAAGAATAAAAGAGCTAAAGCTGTCGTCAACATTTTTTTAAAAAGAGGCGTTTCGACTAATTCCTGAATTCATTGTCAATCTTATTCAAATAGAATCTGAATAAGAATAAGACTGATAAGACTGCTTTCTACGTTTTTGCTGTCACGTCCCCGAGGACGTATTTTGAAGTTCTTGTCCTTGGCCTCGAAGGTCAAATTCTTGGCGTTGGCCTCAAAGCCTTAAGTTCTCGAAAATTGCCCTGTCCTCGGCTCAAGGACAGCAATATTTTTTGAATTGTTAAAATTTTGTAAATCGACTGAAGAGTTTTTTTGAAGACCTTTTATTTTGGAGATTCCTGAAAAAAGTCTTCGAAGACCTTTTTTTTTATTTTGTAGAACACTTGCGCCTGTGTCCTTGGTCCTTCGCCTTGGCCTCGAGCATTCCTGTCCTTGGACTCAAGAAAGTCTGTTGTCGGAAAGGCTGTCCTTGGCCTTCGCCTCGGATTTTTTTGTGATCTTGGCCTCGAGCCTTGTGTCCTCGACTCCACTTCTAGTTATATTTGTCGATTCAAAATTTTGATCGTTTTAAGCACCGATTAGTGGTCGAGTGGATAAAGCGTCTGCTTTTGAAACGGAAGACTGGGATTCGATTCCCGTTTGGGTCAAATTATAAACAATAACAATTGGTATTTACAGCTTCCCTGCTTGACGTTCAGCAATTTAAAGAGACAGTGTAAGCCTTCACCGTGTGATAAACAGGTGGGCTGGTGGCAGCTCGACGCGATGACCGAAAAGTCCCTTCGCTGTCTCTTGGCCATGGTAACTTGGTCAACAAATAATCCTGTAATTACTGTACAATTATAAGGTTTTGATTATTTCATCACAATTTGGCTTAGAATGATGATTATGAGTGCATGAAATGATGATTGTAATCGTATTAAAAGACGCTTTCAAGAATTGAGGTTTTTCGCAATCACTTCACACATTTTGGCATTTTTTTCCTTCTGTTTGGAGTAATGACGCCATTAGAGGTTTTTGCGACGTAATTGCTTTGACTTAGGTAATCTGATTCAAATGCATCTTGTAAGATTACCTGGAATGATAATTGTGAGCTAATTTTACCTGGAATGGGTTCACATTCATCTGTGGAGATTGTACAGCGCTCAAACAATCCATATCGTAAATCTAGAACTTCTCTTCGCGTCCAATCTGCCACCACAACCGCTGCAATGCTGATAGCAAACGAACCCCAACCACAAAAAGATGCCAGGAGATTAAAAAGAACTGATATAAAATTGGAGGCCATTTTTGAACAAACAAATTTGTTAACACTACCAAAATAGCTTACTTAATATTTCACCAGGCGTAATCTAAAACATCTCAAGTAAGCATTGCTATCATAGCCATGTTAAAAAAGAAAGTTAACACTTTAAAAAAGAATTAAAAAAGACAGTAAGCAATAACTTGTAGCGTCCTGACAATTGCGCTGTAATTCTATACAACAGGGATGAGAAAGAGGCTGCGAAATTTTCCTCTTGATTTTTTTTGGAATAAGTCCCATCAGAAAGTTTTCCACGTCAAAACAAACTAAAATGTATTCACAAACAACCCCCAAACTTTTAATTTTCAGGGGCTAAAAGAAGTTTCCAAATTTTAAACTTTGTTGATATCAATTCACGTACTTGGGCATCTTTTATCTCCTATTTAGAGTAAATGACGCCATAAAATCATTTTGATTTAGGTATTGAAATTTAAAACCCAAATTTATGATCACAATTAGAACCTTTTACGAAGTAATTTAAAAATAGACGTCATTTTTTCCGTAAATCAGTGTCGACGTCACCAATTTCAAAAATCCTTTTTTCTGAAAATTTTGGTCAACACCAACCCATTTGCGAAAGAGAGTGTTTCCACGGCCTCCGGTTTAAAAATTCCCCATCGATAAAAGAATACGTAAAGTAGAGTTAAATCACTTAATCATGTTCTTTGGTGTATAATTCGAATATTCTTACGCTTACTTTGCAAACAAAATAATCTTTTCATATCAACGCACAAACAAGTAAGACATGCAGTGACTAGAGTTTTATCTCTCAAACACTTACAGTAGATCTCAGCGTTCTTAGTAGTTGCTTTACTTTAGTAAAATATCTTGACAAATTTTAATCCGGTTAAGAAAAGTTTTATTTTTTTTTGTTTGTTTGTTTCACATCGATGATAAATATGTGCAAAAAAATTAATGGTGCTTTCTCAGCTACGTTTTACTCTTTCAATGGCAATTTTTTAAGTCAGCTTTCCAAAAGTTAGTCTTCTACAACTCTAACAAAATGGCAAAGCTGAAGTAAAAGAAAAATCGTTAACTCACAACGGCAATATCTTGAAAACAAAAAGCTGTAGAGCGTTTAAATTTGGTGATAATAGCATTTTGGGCTTTTCCACCATTAAAAATTACTCAATACTGGTAATCCAGCAAAAACTTCAGTTGAATGCTCCTTTAATATATTAAACTTTTTTCTAAGATTATGCTGTAATAAATTTTATGATTCAGGCTATACACGACAAATTTCAAGTAAAATGCTCCTACCAAACTCTTAAACTGGTCGTGAGAGAAGAAAATTTGGTATTTGTGTTCGTTTTGGCAATTCAGATTTTGCTTATAAGTTAGTTTCTTGAATACAAACCATAAAACGCCAATGTCAAAGCTAAGCAAACTATGGGTCAAAACCAACAAATTTTAGCAAAGTGCCTGCGAAAACCTTACAATTGTGATTCTTATTTTTAGCTCAGCAATATGTTTACGGGTTGTTCATGCATAAGGGCCGGAATAGACAAGCAAGTTTTTTTTGCAATTTTACACTCCATTTACAGGTGAAGCTGTTTTTCTGCAAATTTACTTGCAGCAATGAAAAATTTTGGCGCCCGAAGTAATCATCTGCAAGAAACTAAAAGTTCCATTTACACCTCCGTGCAACAATTTTTTTTTCCTTAAAAATGTTTCAGTAATTGTGATCTGGATGGGGTCTGCAAGACCTTGAAAATCCATTTACACGTGGCAATTTTAACACTCCTGCAGACAGAGTCGGACTACTTGTCTATAATAATCTGAACTATCAGTAGGCATGTTTCAAAAAAGAAAGGCGGTAGCAGCAATAGTAATTTAAAATGCTTTCAAAACGGAAAAAAAACTGAAAAACTTAGATTGTATATACGATTCTAGCTTGCTCGAAATGACTCCGTCATAGGACAGGCGATTTTTAGCAAGGAGCGTTTAGCAGTCATCTTTTGCATTCTTGCAACAGACGACAAAATATGAAGCATAACTTCTGCTATATATTGTGAAAGTTGCATTTCGCTTGAAATTTTTGTTTTGAGACAATGCAAAAGCCGCGTGTGGACTAATGCTATTCAAATTTGTTGCGGATTAATTGCACTGCGCTTTCAAATTTTTTTTTTTACTTTTAATACCGCAATTTTATACTTTTGTCTTTATTTGGTTTATTTTGATCGTAATATTGTCAAATGTCGTCATTCTATCGCAAATTACTTACTCCTTTTCCGTCTAAAATCACTAAAATGCAAAAGTAGGTGTAGGCCGAGGCCAAAATCTTTCTAGGTCAAAAGCAATAAATCGTTTAGATGGTGAACCTTTTCCTGTAGTTTATCGTTCTTTACTCTTATTCTGATGCTTTAATATCATTTTAGTTTATGCTGTAGTTTTCGTGAACCAAGCTTTAACACTATCCGCTTTTCTTTAAGTTTGTTTTTATTCTTGTGATGTAATAATTAGCTTTTGGATTTGAAACTTAAAAAAAAATCTTACAGTTTCTATTAATGCTGCGTAGCTTCAGTCGTAGCTCTTTATCGTATGCTCGTATTCTGATGATGTTGGTGGTGGTAGTACTACCCGAGTTCCTCCGCGGAGACCCAACAGTCGAGCCACACCCCAAGGTCTGGACCATAGGTCAAGAATAGAGAGAGGAGCCAGAGATAGATTTACGAAGAGGTACAGAGGCAGGATAGTCGAGAAGGAGATGATTGAAGTCCTGTAGAGGGTGTCCACTGGCACTACAAGCAGAATTCTCCTTCTGACTGATCCTGTGAAGATATGAAGATAAAAGAAGACTGTGGCCATGGGAGCGAAGACGGGAAAGCTCACAGCAAATAGGGCGAGAAAGGAACAGTTCCTCCAAAGAGACTTTGGGTACTTGGTAGTTTAGATAGTAGAGGGAGATGTGACGTCTCCAATTGTGGTACTGGAAATAACGGATTTTGGCAATGACTGTGGGGAGAGGGCATGGGATTGCGTCAGTGGGCAGGGAGGCATCAGCTTTGGCAAGTAAATCCGCATTTATATTACGGGGGAGACCAACGTGACCGGAGACCCATTGAAAGTTTAAAGTGGTGTTGTTGGAGAGGGAGGAGGCGAGGGACCAAACATTCCAGAGGTACTCAGGAAGGAGATAAGAGGGGGCTGATGAAAGGATTGAGAGGGCCGATTGGGAGGATGATGTTGGTCGTCATGACCAACGAAACATCAATAAAAGCAACAAGGCTTTTGAGATCAAGCTTGCTGTAAGTATCAGAGTTGGAGTTCTCGAGGTCACATTTTAAAGTCCTTGACCTTGGCCTCGAAAACTACAAATCTTCAAAAATTGCCCTGTCCTCGGCCAAGAGCAGCACTATTTTTTGAATCATAAAAATTTCGTTGGAAAACGCCAGAAACCTTGCGGAAAATTTGCGATGAACTTTTTTTTTAGAGATCGCCTAAAAAAAAATTTTGATGGCCTTTTTTTTGGAAAACACTTGCGCCTGTCCATGGTCCTTGGCCTCGAGCATTCCAGTCCTTGGCCTTGGCTTCGGATTTTTTTTGTTTTCTTGGCCTCGAGCCTTGTGTCCTCGACTCCACTTCTGGTGACTATGACTTTACCGGAAGAACGACAGAATCAGGTTTATCACTGAAATGCGTAATTTACATTGTCTGTTTTACACCTAATTGCAGAACTTTGGTTGTGCTTTAAGTTGGTATGAAAATCTCGTTCCGCATTTGCGGAAATGCGTTACGCTTCTACCGAATCAAAAAGCTTGTTGCAGAAGTCGCGCTGCGCTTCTGAAAATAGGATATTTAAAGTACGCCTCTTGTTCTGCGTTTTTAATGGTTTAAATAGTCGTTGTGTTTTGTTGCGCTGCGCATTTTGTAAATTTTTTTTATCTACAGTATGTTTATTGAAAAGAAAAACGTTTTAGGTAATATTGACAATAAAATTCAGGCGAAATCTAACATAATTATCCACATTTCCATATGCATTTACTGTAATACTATGTGAAAATTTTGAGATGGAAACCAGCCCCACATGGCCTCTCTTTCTCTGGCTACTGCCCAGTATAACACACAAACTGTAATAGTCGCAGACAGGTTGATAACGAAGAGTCACGTTCACGCAAGCATTGTCTCCTAAACAAACCCAATGTTCACAGCATCACAAAAAAGTTGCTATTAAAGTGCAAACCGAGGTATTATAAAAATGTAGACTAATAGAATTTATTGCATTTAAAAGGAACTGCTTTACACAAAATCGTTAAAATATAAATAACATCCAGTAATTTATTTATATACTGTAGACAATGTAATTCTGTACCTACATCTATTTACTCCTTAAGCTAGTGCTTTTTTTTACTCAGTCTCTGTATTCAGGTGTCAATACGTTCCAAACTGCAGTGCCAAGTTCAAATTCACTTATCAACGTTTATGTTTCATGATTCTGTCCAAATATAGGGATGCTGGTGATGTACAGTAATTGTGCAGTATTTTACATTGTCTTGTAGCAAGACAATGCGATAAAGTCTAAAAGTGTCCAAGTAGGTAGGCATAACAGTGTTAATAGCATTGTGACGTAGGCACGAGAAGTCAAAAAACTTGCAGCAAGTTGAAACGCGGCCGAAGTTATTTAAATGTTACGGAAAGTTTTCCGAAATCTCGCAAGAAGCCAATTATACGTCGCAAGAAAACCCTTCTGCAGCGTTTCTGCAATCATTGCACAGTATTCTTGCTAGGCCATTTACTCACAGAAAAAAGTTGCATCAACGCTTCTGCAAGCGTTCTTGAAGAAAAAACTTGATCGTCTATTTCGGCCCTAAGTTTGATGCAAAAATTAAGTTGGTTAAAAATAGTTTGAAACCCTCTTTTTATGCAGATACTATCGCAAAAAACACTCACACAAAAAAGCAATTAACGCTAAGAAGGGCATTTTAGACCACCTCAAGAGTAAATTTATAGTTCGATCCAACTTAAATTGAACAAGACTTCCAAGTAATAGCTTTATTTCTTTGGATTCGCTGTCTATCTTTGCTGTATAATATGACGATGCCTGAACACAACTGCTCTCTGAGATACGTTTATCTACATGACGCAACAACGCTGCGTAATCGCTTTATAACATCCTGAGACTTTGATTGCTTAGTCCTATGTCATGCGTCAACTATACTGGTATTCGAATTGGTAAACAGTTGCTAACGTCGATCCTTGGTGCTGCTATGGCATGATGATGCATTGAAGGTTTCCAGTAGCTAGGATACCTTTGGACCTAGTGCGATCAGGTTGTATAAGCATAGCATCACCAAAATTGCGTTATTTTCTAAAAATAAACATTTTTGAAGCAAAATACTATTTAGTGTAAATAATACTGTCATCATAGTATTGACAAACACGCTTTTTTATTGATAAAGTTTTTGCTGTTTTTGTTTCACGAGCTACAATAAAGATGTGTAATTGCATTTAAATCTGGTTTAAAACTGTTTAGGACTTTAGCCAAGCTAAAAAAGCAGGAGATTGTAATTGGAGACGGCGCAATTTCGACCGGTAGCCGATCGACCTACTCAATCTTAAAAGTCGATATATACACTGTGCGTTAAATCATCAGCCTACGAGTTTATTTTTAATTTGTTTTAAACAGAATCTCGGTACGGCCGGTACACCGCCTTATCAATTTTTAAGTTGTTTTTAAATTTTTAAGTTTTTGAATAGACTATAAGGCTTCGATCGTCTTCTCGCAATTTCATCGTTAGTCTAGACTGCGTTTGGTGTTAATATTTTTAATTGCTCTGCATCCTTATTAGCTTTGTGATCAAATTTAAACGTTGCTACCAAATCAATTAATTAATTGCGTCAATATTTTTAATAAACAACCAAGAACAGAAAATTAATTTTATTAGTTTGAACTTGAATTTCCAACCTGTCTGAATTGATAATTGCCATACCCCAATTTGTTGAATCTCTTTAATCTTCGTTTTAACACCCAGTAAGAACGTTCGTCAAAATTTAACTGTGATGTTTTGACGTTTGCAGGACGTAGTTTTAATGTTTAATCGTTTAGCGTGCTTCTGGCTAAAAGGCTACCTTTGCAGAAGCCTAGGGAAGAGCCAACAAAACGGCGACTACTTAAAATAAGCAATGCGAAGACATTATCCTCCCACCGGATTTGAACCTTCAGTTTTTGGATTACCGGTCCACTGCTCTACCACTTCGCATGCTTAGTTTTGGCTAATAAACCCAGTACTGTGATGTTGATCATAATTTAATTGTGATGTTTTGACGTTTGCAGTGGACCGAACCCTGTGGGAGCAGTAGCGTACGCAGGATTTTCGAAAGGGGGGGGGGGCAGGAAATTTGAAAATAAAGAAGACCAAAAGAAAAATTTCTCCACTCAGAATCAATCCGTTTTCTTGCCCAAAGTTAGGTGAAGACCAAAAATAAAAATAAAAAAACAGGCCTTTACCCAGATTCTATTCTTTTGTGAGCTCAAACTTCCTGCCCAAGTTACAAAAGGGGGGGGGGGGGGGGGCTTGCCGCAGTTTTGCTTACTATTCTAAGCTAATTATACTATCCTGGCGATCCAAAGGGGAGGCCATGGCACCATGGTCCTCCCTAAATACGCCTCTGTGTGGGAGGATAACTTTTTTGCGTTGCTTGTTTTTAAGTAGTAGCCGTTCTGTAGCTTTTCCCTCGGCTTCCGCGCTAGTACCCTTTAGGCCAGAAGCACGCAAAACGATTAAAGGCGGTGAATCATCCAGCCAATTCCGGTGGTTTACAACAGCTAAAATTGAACTATAACTTTTGATATTTTTTGTTTTAATTTTGGGACTGCGGTTGCAAAGATATTCAACAAATACAAAAAGATGTCCCCCGAAAAAAAGTTTTTGGAAACTCTGAGTTTTGTTCTTCCCGCCAAAACCACAGTAGGCCTAATGGTTTAGAGAACTGTGCTAGGCCTAATAGTTTAGAGATAGTTTATTTTTAAATAGTTTAGGCCTAACTATCTCTAAACTATTAGGCCTAATAGTTTAGAGATAGTTCGGCCTAATAGTTTAATAAGATTACAGTAAGCCTAATAGTTTAGAGAACTGTGGTTTTGACGGGAAGTAAAAAACTCAGAGTTTCCAAAAACTTTTTTTCGGGGGACATCTTTTTGTATTCGCTGAATATTTTTGCAACCGCAGCCCCAAAATTAAAACAAAAAATATCAAAAATTATAATTCAATTTTAGCTGTTGTAAACCACCGGAATTGGCTGGATGATTCACCGCCTTTAAAGAATGCCATTAGTTAGTTACTCATTATGCCACAAACCTCTTATTTGTTTTCGCTTCGGTAACGCAATAATGTGTTCTTGGTCGCCAACGTAATGTTCTTGTTATTTGCTGTACCATAAATTGAGTTGCCGGGGAATAAAAAACAGTTAGACAAATGTAACGCGGAATAACGGAAATAGCAAAGTATCTAATTTAGTGATCACACCGACTTTCATGTTTATACAAGTAACACTAACCTTCTCGTGCTACAACAATTTTGAAAATTCGTTATATCTTCTCTGTCGTATGAAGGAAAGACATTAACCAACTGGCCGTTTATTTTAACCACTGGCAATGCGGTACGGCGAGCATACCGATTTTTTGTTTAAAATAAACTAGTAAAATGCTCGTTCACTCACGATTTTACGAACCGTGTAGACCAGGCCTTACGTTGCAGTTTTATATTCCTTCAAAAGTTATATATTTATAAGCTTTTAGGCCAGGTCTCCAATGGGCCTGAAATTACGGTGTATGATTGTATGCTTAGTTTATTTCAACCAACTGGCAGCTTCTACGTTGGTAAGGCGCTACGCCCAGCGTACCGAATTTCTGTTTAAGATAAACTAAAAATACTTTCGTACGCTCACGGTTTTACACCCAGTGTAGACCGGGCCGTGCCTTAGGTTGCTCAAAGCACAATGAATATGGAAAACTATGTGAAAATTGCTTGTTATCGTTTTTAGTAAAAATGACTTCAAAATGATACAGAATAAAATTTGCGCAAATTTCAAGTACGCATGATTCACATAATATTATGATACGAATTATCTTGAATACCACTGACACGCTATTGATTGGCTTGTCTAAACCAGGTTCTTAAGTTGAAGTCGCAATGGTTTAATCACACAAAATCATGATACGTCACTATAAACCACAAAATTTGAAGCGCCCATGAAATTAAAACTTTTCCAGTTTGATTGTATTATCGTTGGTGCATTCTCCTTCAATAGTTTCCGGCATGTAACGAGCTGAAATTTGATTGAACATGCCAGCAAGGTAACCACCGCCTATTACTCCCCAAGCCGCTCCGAATCCATATCCATAATTCACAGCAGTAAGTCCACTCTGAGTGATAGTTCCAGAATACACCGCTGCTCCAACCACTCCAAAGGTGGCTGCAAAAAAGCAGGAGCTATTATACAAAGAATAAGATATTATACGTCGTCATGTTTTTAATAAAGGCTGTCAGAAAAATTCGCTGGAGTTGTAAATCTTATATTTGTCAAATGAAATCAAATCTTTCATTATAGTCGCTGTACCACGCCGAATTTCCAAAACACAACTTCCTCCGGAGAAACGTCGCAGCGGTGGCGAGCCGTTGGTAACACTGTGTTTGAATTTACCGTCCCGAGATTCGAACCTCAGACCTCCCGCTCCAGAGACGAACGCGTAACCGCGCGACCAACTGGCCGATATCTTATCTTTATAATTCACCAAATTGCTTTGGCACCTAGCAAGGGTAGAGCAAAGCGACCATTTGAGGCAAGCTACTATAATATCCTCCTTGTTTTGCTTTGACGAAAGTTTTTTCGTTAAATGGTGAATTTTAGATTGAGATCTGTTACGACTTGCCAACCTAAACCGTTTTGAGTTTTCTGTACGGCAGCGATGCGGAATTCTATAACCAAGTCGATAACGGGTTGCAGAGCTACGTCAAGCTCCCCCAATTCCTTGGACTAGCTGCACACTTGATTGAAATAGTTGCACACTTAATAAAATTGAAATGATTTTTAATGAAGTTTTCTATTATAAATCAAAGAACAAAAATTCAGGAAGCAAAGTAGACTTTAAATCGATATAAAGATCAATTCAGGGCCATTCTTCAACGTTATATGACTGTTTGACAATTTCGTCGTCAGAGCAAATGAAGTGTGGGGGCCCTAACCGAAAGTGAGGGGGCACTAAAATAGACTAAACTTTTGCACATAAAAACTGAAATTATACGGGTAAGTATAAATTACAGTATGCGTAATTTTAAAATTCTGTATTCATGTTTAAAAAAAGAAACATAAGGGCCGGCGGCGCTTCTTTGCTCATTTCGTCTGCGGCCCATAATCGCTTAAAAATCTTTTTGCAGCAGTGAATGCTATCAGACGCGCAATCTAGATTTTGCTAAAAGGGGAGGGGGCTTAAACCAACCCTAAATTTTTTTGCACAAAAATTGTCTGAGTTAGACTCCATGCGGAACAAATTGATGCAACTCAAGCGTGTCGCAGACGGGGGCCTGAGGGCGGAGCCCCCAGTCGCTGGGCTATTTGCGGCAAAAAATAGCAGTTTTTTTGCCATTTCAATCACTTTTCGGACGTTTTTGAACCCATGTGAATAACTAAATTGCTAAAATTTAAAAGCCATTTGAAAAAATAAATTGGCTGGCCCCTTCAGCTCCCCTTACACTTTAGATCAAGTCCAAAACACGTTTAAACGCTCGTATTTTGAGGTTAAATTTTCAAGGTGACTTGGCTAAGGGGGACTGAAGTCCTTTTAACCCCTTCCCGTTTGGTTGCGCCATTGACTGCGACCTAAAAATCTTAAGTGTGCTCTAAGAATCAAAACATCTGGTCTTCAAAAAGATTGCTTGCACGTATTCTTTGAGGTCTAATATCACTAACAAAGTACCGTAACGATTCTGTAGGCTTACATCTCTCTTCCGCGATACGTCCGTAAAGGAGGGTTAATAAGACTGATTATTGCGTTACATTTATGTACAACAGTTGGTTGCCAGCAATTTTTGCGAAGAATCGAGAAAACGTCAAGCAAGAATTATGTTTGAACATTATAATTTCTTTCCTCATCGTCCATTGTCTTGTGGTTACGATGTATTCCAAAACAGTAATTTGAGTAAACCGAAATGGGGGGAGGGGGCACAAGCAGCCATTAGAGGGACCACGCCCCCCCCCCCCCGGATCGATGGCACTGCTGTTCCCCGACAGTCAATACTCAAATCCATAGGAAAGGAGATCGTAAAACGCAATTTACCCAAGTTAAGTAACTTTAACAAGTTTCACAAAAAATGACATAGTTCACTTGAATCTTTGCAGTCACTACTGAGCTCTCAGGCTCCAAGCACCATTAAAAAGTTATTTAGCAGTGATAGCACGTGGTATATCGCCTTATTCTAGCACCCAAAAGCCGGAAATTAAAAAACAAGGGTTGGCTGCTGGCAATTTAAAGTCTTCTCGAAAAACAAATAATGCAAAAGACCTTCTAACACAAGGTTGCGATTCTTAAAAGACGGCCTTGGTGGACGCGTTAATTAACAGCTTATTTTTAACAAAGGATAATAAATACCTAGTAATTTGACTTAAGTACTGATTAGACAATGAAAAATAATTAAGTCACAAGATTGCAAAAAACTAATAATTAATCAAACAAGTGCACAAAGATTAGATTGAAATTGGGTCTTCAGTCACGAGTTGAAATGCTGGGCAGATTTTTTTTTAATGATTCTAACACTCCCATACCTACACGATGGAAGTTCCACACTGTTTCTTTAATTGCTTAACTTTAAACTGGGAACTGCGAATACCAATTTTTATCGTCTTTGGTTAGAACCCACCGGTAATTCAACCCAAGTCTTCCTTCAGTATCTGCTACTCCATATCAAACCACTGCGGGTTTGACATTGATCGGATGCGAGTCTAATCATTGTCAGTGTCACATGAATTAATAAATACATTAATGGATAGGGGGCTAACCTTGATTTTTACTAAGTTACACATTACACCTTGTGCTGATATTTTTAGAGATTTTCCGCCATTTTAAACTTGAAACATATACCTTTGCAAACTTGTGATCTGCATTAGGCCAATAACGAAAGGTTAAACAAAAAAACATTCCTGCAAATGCAACCCTTATCCTAGCCACTCCATTGATGTCGCAACGTTTTACTGCTAGAAGGCTAGAGCAGAAGGACGGTAATGCGAAAAAATACGCTCAGAGCTAAGGAGTGACTGTAAACGGCCAATCCTTCCGAAAATTGCTCCTCTATTTCGACCCAGCTCTCTGACAAAACGTACTCACACCGTCATGTTGAAACGACGGGATGTCCGCACAGCAAGCGAAAGGAAAATCAAATACGAAAAACTCATCCAGCTGCAGCTGAAAACTCGTGTGCCTCAATAAACTCGTTTTTTCTGCTTTTTGAAATTTTATAAGGTGAGCAATTTTTCGCCCCTCTATTTCTACAATCTGAGGGTCCATAAGAAAATAGCCCAACTGCTGAGTATCTGCAAAATTTTTCCGTGTCCATCTCTCGATAGCAGTTGATTAACAACAACCATTCAGCAGAAGGCGGGCCACATCAACCTGTTGAAAGTTGAAGGCCAACACTGTGAAGCAATAAGTGCAATAACGATTTCATTTTTTTTAAATAACTAGTTTTGTTCTTACCTGCAATGCTGAAAATACCCCCTGAACCAGACCTTATTTCCTTGTTGTATTTACACTGAGAGACGATGTTTGCAATACTCCCCAGGAACATGAAAATGGCATATAGAATCATGAAAGCACGTGTTGCATTCAAAGCTGGTGACGCTAAAGCAAAAATGAATGATTTAGAAACAAATAATATCGATGTAGTTCGACAAAATAATACACACACATGCAAGCAGTATGATAGCTGTAAACATAAATTGTAGGTACTGTATGTAGTCGATTCTTTTGGTGTTAAACTGATGTCTGCCACAGCTTCACGCATCCATTTGGCTCTTTCATTGAATTCGCAGAGATCAGCGATGGAGCAAGGTTCGCCAAGTACAGAGCATGTTAATCGATGCTGTATTGTGTCGTCTTGCAGATTACGCTTGTGGATGGGTCAGTAGAGCTCCAATTTTTAGCTGTTTTTGTTCTTGCCACGCCAGAGCGAAGACGATTAAAAGGGGTGAAGCATCCAATTGAGATTAAGGGCAAAAATTAAAGAAACATCTAAAACACTTCTTCGCTAAATTTCAGCTTTCTACGATTTATGGTTTCTGAGATATTTCATTTCAAAGTTGGGAGATCTCCTTAACAGTGTTGCCAGTTGAAATCCAAGTTTCCAGGAATTGGGATGTACTACTTAAATTTTAGAAGTATTTCTGTTGTAACACTAATTCATGCATAAGTCTGGCATTCAGGAGCTTTCAAACCAATGCAAAAGATTGCAATAAACCTTATCTTAAGAAAAATGAAATTTTAACTGGCAATACTGTTGAGGAGATCTCCTTACTTTGAAATCAAATACCTCAGAAACACTAAGACATAAACTGGCAAAATTTGGTGAAGATATGTTTTAGATTATTCTTTATTTTTTGCACATGATCCTAGCTGAATGCTTCACCCCCTTTAAGACAGCGTGGCAGGCAGCGTGTCGGCAGTCTTTAAGACAGCGTTATTGTCGGCAGCGTGGCCGAATGGGTAAAGGCGTCGTTTTTACGACGACCCTGATCGAATGATCTGGATTCAACCCGCACCCTAGTCACGTTGTTGCGTCCTTGGATAATACGCTTTACGATGATTATCTCTGCTTGGTGGCTTCGAACAAGCAGCAAATTTAGTGGACAAGAATTCGAAGAAATCCACAGGAACATTGGATCATCGGAAACTCCTAAGCAGGTGCGGATTCCTCCAATCACGAAGTAGTCTTGGTGATGAAAAGTGTGCGGATCGTCCAACAAGTTAGCGTCTGACGCTGTCCGGTGACAGGAGGATAAATATGCGCTGCAACAACAACAACAACAACAGCGTCACATTTTCCACCGTAATTTTGATCCAGAAAGTAGACTTTCATCAGTTTTGAAATTTAAACAGTTGCATGAAGGCAACTTTTCCAGCTTTTCCATGCTTCCTCTCTCCAAGTTGTGTTCTTTTGTTCTAAAGGATCCGTACGTAATGAAGAAAGCTCTTTCTTGATTTTAACCTTGGTTGAGCGGTTTGTGGTTGAACAAAAGGTGGCAAGGATCATATAACTGTCTTGAGCGTTTTTGCTGGCTGACACAGAGTCGTAAGTCGGCAGGGCTTTACGGGTTTGGGTTCGGGCCGAGTTCGGGCCAAAATTTTACAAAATTTCGGGCTTAATTCGGGCCTGAGATGTACTTTTTGTCTTAAGTGTACAAAAATTTAATCAAAATAACTTGGCAACATTGCTAAATTCTCAGACCTAACTTAACTTTCGGGTTTTTTCGGGCATGATTTGGGTTTCAAATTAGTTTTCGGGTTTGAGCCAGGTTCGGGCTTAAATTTTCGGGTTCGGGCCGGGTTCGGGCCGGGTTTGGGCCGGGTTCGGGCTTGAACTAGTCGGCCCGTTTACAACTCTGTGCTGGCAGCTTCTCTGCGTATCTCTGGAGGAGCAATACCTGCGAGCAGATGGAGATTTCCAGCGTTGGTTGGTTTTAGACAGCCAGTAATCAAGCAGCATCTTTCGTTTAAGTCTAGATCTAGGAGCCTTGCATGGGATGGACGCTTTCAGACAGGGCAAGCACACTCAGCCGCTGAGTATAAGACAATGCCAAGGTAGTAGTGCGCAGCACACGCGGTGACGCACACCATTACCATTTTGATGTTACTATTATACTATAGCTTCTCAAGATGTTTTTCCGCGTTGAATTATTGAAAACCTTTGAGTTGTTAACGGATCTAACAAAACTTTGAATATTATTTGTTTATCAACTATACCGTACGTTAGCAATACTGTTGCGTATACTTCCGCCACGAGGGGTATTAGAATTTTTCATACTTTTTTTAATTAGCACCAAAGCTATTATTTGTCGGTATTACACAGCATTGAAATCGGTCGTTTGTTCAACTAGAACGACATATTTTAACTATTGAGCTGAAGCCAGAATACAGAACACAACACGGCTGTTGAAAACATGAAATAAAATTATCGCTGTGTATTGTTACATATTGTTGCTTTGACAAAACGAAAGATGGCCTTGATAAGTCGTCTTAGTAAATCAAATTGTTGGGGTAAGGTATGATTTTCTGGGGACAAACTAGACGTATTGTACACCAAGTTTTGATGATAATAGTACATTCATTATAAAATTAATTGCAAAACAGTTCTGATTATGAAAGGCGTAGCAATTAAACCAAGCTTCATGGGTCACGTTGGTTCAATTCTATTTAAATGAAAATTGTACTGACCTGATATAGTCGAGCAATTGTTCACGAGTTCACTGCAAGCGTTCCATAAACCGTATCGAAAATTTCCATCGCTGACCCAGTAATTTGAAGTGATTGCTGATATCGAAACACCGAACCCAGCCCAACCAAATCCAGAAGCAAGCGCATTAAATACGATGCTTATTCGCAAATCAGAACTCATAGGCATGATTACAAATTAGTGTAATTAAATTTTGATATAAAGTTAAAAACTTAAGCAATTGTTCTGAGTTAAAATTTTTTATAGTAGACAGTATTTTTGCATCGATCTCGTATGCCGCTGCAATAATGTGTTAAAAAAAAAACAGAACACGCTGCAATTTATAAGCGAATGTAGCCAGCTTGTTATATACAGCACCGCAAAATTATTTGGAATCAGTAGCGTACGTAGGATTTTCGAAAGAGGGGGGGGGCCAGAAAAATCAGAAAATATGTAAAAATTTTTCCAACCAAAATTAGTCCGTTTTCCCGCCCAAAATTAGGTGAAGACCAAAAAAAGGTCTTTGCTTGTCGTTTGTGTGCTGAAACCTTGTGTGCTGAAACCTTGTGCCCAAGTTACAAAAGGGGGCCATGTCGCAATTTTGCATTCTATTCTATGCTAAATATACTATCCTGGCGACCCAAAGGGGGGCCATGGCCCAATGGCCCCCCCTAAATACGCCCCTGTTTGGAACTAAGGCCCGATCAGGTCTACACTGTGCGTAATATCGTCAGACTACAAGCGCAACCTTAGTTTATTTTAAACAAAACTTCGATACGACCTGCGTATCATCTTACCAGCGTGCTAGCTGCTATTGGTTAAAACAAACTAAGGACACGTTTTTATGCTAACTACAATTTTACGCCCAGTATATACCGGGCCTTACGGAACCACAAGGTATACTAGAATGATAACCGATGAATAGAGGGTTAGCTAGCCTATTGTTTTGTCTGAGAGATGTAGAATAGGTTTTGCAAATTACCCGATCAAGTTTTGATCTATAGGGTGTAGTTTCATTTGGTAAAGATTTCTCAGTAACGATTTACTTAGTTAAGTTAAAATTAATGCATTAAGCATTAAAAAAAAAGGTCTACCTTTTTAGCAGCTGAAGTTACGAGATAAAGACGATAACCTATACCAATAGCTTGGTTAGTCAAATTTAACGGTTGAGTTAGCCTAATTCAGGCATCAAAATTCCTTGCATTGTGTCGACTTCTCTTCACACTGATGATGAAGTCAGTCGACTACGAAACACGGGAATGCTCCCGCGATAGGGGGCTCCGCTTCACCTAGGGATTGAAATGATTACCCATTTCGACGCGGAGACAGCATTAAGGTGTTGTCAAATGAAGTAAAATTGTAAGACGTGATGTCTCTGTAAACTATTAAATTAGTTCTACCTATTTCACTTCAAGAATAATTTAACTTGTTAATGCATTAAGATTTATGTAATATACACATTACTGCCAGTGGTGCCGGAACGGGAGGGGGGCAGGGGGGCAGCTGCCCCCCTCCCCTTTTCCCAGGAGGGGCAAGGGGGGGCAGTACTGCCTTTTGCATTTCAGTGCGATAGTAACGAAGCAAACGCCTGCTAATCTCAAAGCTCGCTTATCCAATGCAGAATACATTCAATTGCTCATGAACAATAGATCAAAGGTGGCCGGATCGACAAATTTAAAGATCCGGATCCAACAAGAAGAGATACGGATCCGCCAGTATACAACTACATTTTGTTCATATCAACAAAAAACAAAAGTAGACCAAAAAAAAGCGAAAAAGGTCCTCACTCAAAATTGGGGCGTTTTTTCTGGTGAAGACTAAATTCAGGTGAAGACCAAAAACAAAAAGGTCCTCACTAAAAACTAGGGCGTTTTTTCTGCCCAAATTCAGTTGAATACCAAAAAGTAAAACAAAGGTCTTCACTAAAAATAGAGTCGTTTTTTCTGCAAAAAATCAGGTACAGACCAAAAAACTAAAAAAAAATCTATCTGAAAATTGGGGCATTTTTTGCCAAATTTTTGGTGGAGATCAAAAGAAAAAAAGATCTTTGCGAAATGTAGTGCTAATTTTTTTCCCAAATTATTTGAGGGGCAAAGCCAAATTCAGATCTGAATCGGCATCTTCTAATGAAACTTGGATCTGGATCCGCAAAAAAACAGTAAGATCCGGCCCGATCCGGTCCGCTTCGGATCCGTTGCCTCCTTTGCACTAGATCTAACAGATAATTTAATCGTTTGTGAACAATAGACCTGACAAATGACCCAATTGTGCACGATGGCAATTAACACAGTAGAAAGTTAGTAGCTACTTGCAGTAGGCTATACTAAACTGTACGTTTTTTAGCTAGCTCATGGAAGCTGATCAATTGGATGAAAATGAAGCTTAACTCATATCCTACTAGCGTCAGTTTAAACTGATGGCACGAAAGAGCGTACTGGAGCTGCACGGAGCATTTGAAGGATTAAAGTTTGGTGATTTGTCAACCAACAGAGCTCTTTCTAGAAATACATCGTAAAACATTTTTTGTCGATACAAAAGACATTATAATCTTTATTTTCTGAAAAAAATATCTTTTATTATAAACAAAATTACTCTCCATTAATTGGCGCTAAAAAGTCATTGAAATCAATAATAACAAACTGCGTGTGTTAAATGATTTTTAAATAATGTATCGGTAAAACAAGTGAGCAATTTTGTGGAATGCATTTGGTTAGCCTTTGAGCTGTGATTTCCAATTTCGTTCCATTAGTTTAAACCAGGGCTGCGAACTCGAACTTGAATTCGAACTCGAAAAAACTCGGTTATTTTGCCGAAATCAACCTTGAACTCGAAAAAATAATTTTTCTAACTTTAACTTGAATTCGAATAAAATTGTTCGAATTCATTAAAAAGAAATTTATGATTAAAAATTTGTCAAAAAATTTTTGTTGTTGATCAAGCCGTGTAAATTGTGATTGCGTTTTTCTTAACAGCTGCATAAGTGCATATCCTTCACTGTCTTGTTTATGTCGTGGCGACCTAAAAAACAGCATAAGTATCAGGGCTGCAAACTCAAACTTGAACTTGAACTCGAAAAAACTCGACTATTTTGCCGACCTCGAAGTTGAACTCGAAAAAATTAAATTTCAGAACTCTAACTTGAACTCGGACATGCTATTATAGGCTGAACTAGAACTCGAACTTGAACTCGAATAAAAATCGATCGAGCTCGCAGCCCTGGTTTAAACAGACGCTACGAAGATATAAGGTGCTACAAAATTTCAAATTAAGAACTCAAAGATTTTATGTCTGTCGGCCTCAGCATTATTCTATCGCAAGACATTCAAGCTTCTAACTTTGTTTGTAGCCCTATAGTAGGAACGATCGACGCTGACGTTACCAGTGGCGAATCCAGGTGGCCCGGACTCCTCCTGCTTAAACCAAAAAAATATAAGAAAAGCTTTCACCACATAAAATTTATTGCAATAACTGGAGCAAGATCCATTTCTTGTCCAGACTCAACAATGAAATACTTGGTAGGAATGGGTATGCTGGGATATGGTGGGAATAAACATATCTTCTCCAAACTTATCTTGTTTTGTAAATGCAGACAAATTAGTCTAAAAGTTGTGATCTTTTTGTTTTAAGGTTTATCAGCTTGTTATAAAAAGATTTAAATTTTACCATTAGCCACCGCCCTCATAGCCAATCTGCTCATTTACGCAGCGACTTTAACCATGTTTTTGCGCTGCTGATTTTTATGCTACAATTCAAAAGCATTAATTTTTGCTAAAATAGGACTAAAATTAACTTAATTTTGCAAAAAAAAAATTGCAAAATCTCCGAGCGCTGGGGGCTCTGCCCCCAGACTCTCTTGCCTCCGGATGTTGGGGGCGTTGCCCCCAAATCCCCCATGGCATTCTGCGGCAGAGTCTGCTATTATTTAATTGATAATTTGTTTTTTGTTGTTTTTTAGTGTTTATGCGACGTACTCAGTACTCTCTGGCTTTGGTGCAGCGTTTAATTGTTTGACCGTATATCTACAATGCTAGCGTTAACGACTGTACGTACAGTATTGAAAGTGCCTTTGAAAAAGCTGCCCCCCTTGTCCTTGTGACGTTCCAGCACCCCTGATTACTGCAATATTGTTTTGAGTAAATTGTTGTCGGACAGACAATCACAAAATAAGTAGAATCTACCGCTCGCAAAGTAACTCAGCAAATGCCATTATAAATAGTTTTCACAAAAATTTGATTTGATATGAATTATAATGTGGGAGTAATTTGTTAATTTAGGCAAAAACTGAGAATAATACCGGTCTTTAGGTGTCGTTGGCTGGTGTTGCTATGTTTAAACAAACTTTTGATAAGAGCAGCATCCCAACAATGTTACATCTTTTTATTGTGCCACTGCACTTACGTAAACGTTTCTCAACCTGTCTACACTCTACAGGCAATTGATGATCGCTAATGCATGTAGAATGAAATGGTTTCGTCTCTCTTTGTCTTTTCTGTTTCAAGTAGATGTTTTTGATACAGAATGTTATGGGGTTTACAAACTTTTGAAAGCAATTAGTCAAAGATTTTGTAAAGAAATTGTTGATGTATGAGTAAGTAATGGTGCGATTAAAATTCATTTCATATTGTTAAACTAAACTAGAGCCACGTCAAAAGTGGTATATTAATTCAAATACGGGAATTGTTTTGTTTTTGTTTTATGTACGTTTTATTTTATGTATTTACATACTCAATATTTGGAAGAAGTTATTTTTCTTTTACAAATTTAAGGGAAAACTTGCAGTTTTATTTCGGTTCTTGGGAAAATTTTGTACTTTCTAAAGTTAAACAGACTTTGTTAGCAGCTAA
Organism: Trididemnum nubilum; assembly: GCA_963965965.1. Taxonomy (NCBI): domain Eukaryota; kingdom Metazoa; phylum Chordata; class Ascidiacea; order Aplousobranchia; family Didemnidae; genus Trididemnum; species Trididemnum nubilum. The sequence goes on along the minus strand of OZ014489.1, from coordinate 31,795,495 downwards.
AATTCATCCGTTTGCCATTTTTGATACTTCCTCCCAGTTACCGAAAAGCTATCAAAACTTCAGTTTTGCCCAGGTAGACACTAAAAAAGCAACAATGACGCGTTTGAATACGTTTAAAAAAAGGCAAAATCAATGGGGATATCAAAAGTTAGGGCAATCATATAAGATTAGATTGACCTTGACTCTACCCTTCTTTGGCCCATCCGTTCCAAAGCTATTTTACCTCAAACACAACGTAGAAGTCTCTCATATTGCCAATCCTGTTGTATTAATGTAGTAGTTTAGCCCACAAAGGCCTTTACAGGCCTTTGTGGTTTAGTCTAATTTCGGCGTTGTCTTATGAAGTTAAGATAGAACTAAGATGGCGTCGCCAATGTTATCAACGTTAGGGATACCAACAAAAATGATGATTGGAGAGGCCCCTTGGTCGTGTTTGAAGAAGAATATCTCTGAAACGGCTTGAGTAGAAAAGATGGAGTCAAAGCTAATTTAATACGATTGCCCTAGCTTTAAATACTCCCATTGGTTTTGCCTTCAGTTCTCTTTTAATTGAGTTTAATATTTAATAACGACTGTACAGTGTACATGAACAAAATTCCACTGATTACAATCCAAGTCTTGCTCTTCCACAATGCCATTATTGCTGTATGGAAGGTATGCCACGCAAGGTAGCATTGGAAGAAAAACTGTCTAATGGGGTTGACCAATGACTTTGGTACTGCCGGCTATGTTACGGGTTATACCTAACAATAGTGTACGCTCGTGTTGTACATTAAGATGGGAAAAAGACCTTTCTGGTGGTCTTCATCTATGTTTTGGCCGGAAAAAAGTTAAAAGTGGGAAGGTTTTTTTGGTGTTAACTTATTTTCTCCGCCCACAAAAGCTCAAATTTATGGTTTGCCTCGGGCTTCCGAAAATCTTGATCCATCAATGAAATAGGTGATTGCCAATTTGATAGCTTTTAGGTTGACCAGCGTTCAGAGCCTGGTCTATGATTCTCGTCAACTTCTTGTCTTCTCTTCTATAAAAGAAACAGACCCTGCCATGAATACTTGACTGTGTGCCTACTGAATAAGCAAAGTTCTTCTGCATTTAATTTTTTAGTTCACACAAAATATTTCTGTGATAATATGTAGTAAAAAAGATTTAAAAATATTGACTGAAATTTTCTTCCTTTTATAATACTTTATTCTTTCAGCAGTTCTTGTTCTTTTATAGTTGTCGCAAATTTCTTTGTGCTTAAAGAATTGTTCAATTTATCTTCTTTTGTCATCGCGTCTTGTGTAAATTTAAAAAAGGTGAGGTTTTAGTTTTTTCTGAAAGAGAGCAAAATATAATTGTTGAAATAAGGCGTTTTTCAGCTATTTTGATCTACATAGAATAGGTAGGTAGAGAATGTTGTTGAAATGGTCCATTTCGTCATAGTAGGTCGTTGCAACATAATCATACTCATGGTTACATGATGGAGAGCATTGTTCTATTTATCAAGGATTATTCAAATATATGCAGTATACAATATATAGAGCAAAGGTAATGTATAGGCTGCGGAAGATATTTCTCCAATATTGCGTTATGAATAACGTCATAAAACCAATGTTTAGTTGTCCACCGACGTACATTGCTAAAAGGAGCAAGATACCATAATTATGGTATCCTACACAACACAATCAAGCATAGAAAAATAGTTGCATATCAAGTGTTTTCGACTTCATTAGCCCCGGTTGCATATTTTCGAAATTTAGCTTCTCTTTTAGGCACTTCAATTTACCATCTCTCACAAGCTGGCATCGCTACCCGAACCCTAACTCTAATACAAAATTCTGAAGAAAAAAATTGAAGAACACAGCGCGAGTCGAACTCGAGCGCAAAAATTGTCCGACGTGCGCCTTAAACAACTATAAGACACTGTCGAATTGTTAAAGTATCTTATTTAACTCGAATTAATGAGAAAAAAGAGATGGATTGTAAATAAGAGGAACTGTATATTCTATTAAAATGTGACTCTGTCTACACTCAGAGTAAAACCGTTGTCGTAAAAGCGCATTATATTTTAAATAGAAATATTTAGTGTGAGCGTACAAGCTACCATTTGCGTAAAATAAACTGCAGGTACGCTAGTACGAACACGGTTTTACGCCCAGTGTTAACCTGGTCTTAAGCTTACACAACTCGCTTAGTCGCTTGTACGTCTAACTTCTGCTTGAATAGTGTCATAATATTTTTTACATAATGTGACGCACTAGCGTTTATCGTTTTAGACAGAAGCTAGCTCTGCGTTCTATTGGTTATAGAGTTATCTTTTTTTTGTTCTTCATCTCTTGCGGTTCCCACGCATTGTTTTTGCGTAGTTTAATGGCATCAAGGTATTTGTGGTTTTTAAGTTCTTATGTTGTTGGTTGAGTTTTCGTCTTTTGACTCAAACAACTATGGTGAAATGTAGAATATAAATGCTAGTGAGTTTTTTCAAATTGTAAATTAGAGATTTACCGGCTTGTTAATTAGAGGACTGAAATGTTACCATTAGCCACGGCCCACATAGCTCACTTATGCGCAAAGGCCTACACAGGGGGGTGGGGATTTAAACCACCCTCCCTATGGATCCGACGTATATCATTCGAAATATCGTCTTATTGCGCAAAACAAACATGCTCCTTCTTTACTCTCATATTAATACAAAATATTTAATTATAGTAAATAATTTTTCTGCAATTTAATGCAGCATTGTAAGCGACTAAGTGAAATAATGAAAATCTGGAATGTCGTGTTACGAGTCAGAGTAACTTTTAGTAGAGTAGGCGGGGGGGCTTATAGCCCCCCTCCATTGGCCTGTCAACCAAAATGCAGAATAAGAAAAATACCACGTTTTTAGCACTTCTAAGACTGGTTTTTGAACTGAAATGGACTAAAAAGTGATTTAAAACATCTTTTTAAACATAAATTCAGGAGGGAGGGGGCTAATTTGTCAAAAATAAAACTAATAAATCAATCAATCGTTTGAAAAATAGCCAAAATAAGCAATCAAATTTGATCGCTAGTGTAAAAATGCTAAATATAGGCTTCATCAACAAACGTGTTATAAACTTAGAATGAGGGGGGGCTACTTAGTATTAGTTAATTACCAATCACTCGTCTCAAATTTTTTTCCATTAGCCCCCCGCACCCCAATTATTTTTCTCTAGAAAATAGAGACGGAAAAATTACTCTGTGCGAGTTTTCTTGAACTATACGATTTTATGATTTACCAGCATGTACACAAGAGAGGTAAAATTTTACCATTAGCCTCTTTACACATAGCCCATTTATGCAAACAGTTTAAAAAGCATATAACTGCAATTCCTGCAAAAACACTCGCTTTCCTTGTTTTCATACGTCAAGATGCGAATTCCTAAGTGCTTGATGAACGACTAAAATTCTTTTTCTCTTTCCGCCGGTCTTTAACAGAATAAAACACGGAAATGCTTCCAGTCAAATCTATTGCGTCATGCTATTGTTTAGAACCGTGGTTTCAGTTTAATTAAATAGTGATCACTAAACGTCTGTTTGCTAAGGTAATTGTCATGATTACATAAAAATGGCCGTGGGCCGGATAAAATGTGTCGGCGGGCCGGATTTGGCCTGCGGGCCGAAGGTTGCCGGCCCCTGGTTTGTAATTTTATAAGTTTTTGTAGCTTTTGTTTTGAACAATTTTTTCTTGATCGTTCAGTTGCAAACCTTATGGTGTTAACTATAGATGTATGCTTAATGTTTAACTGTTTTTTGTTTGAAAAGTTTTATCTGCATTACGCACTGTGTGAGTTTGATTCCATCTTGTTATATTACCCTAAGTTATTTATTCGCCAAAGTAAAGATCGCGAACAAATTTTTAGTGTCACTTTTGACCCCCCCCCCATTGAAAAATCCTGCGTACGCCACTGCGCCACTGCATAAACACGTAAACGGCAATCTTAATTTGCATGGCATGGTCAACAAAAAATATTTTCTTTCCGACAATTTTTTAATCTTTAAGTTTGAGTTTAATAAATTCGAAAAGTTTTATTAGAGTTTAAATCAAGCTCGAGTTCGCAGTCCTGATTTTTGACGTTACCAGAAAAAGCAGTGCTACTGTATACTGTAGTTGTAATTCATGACAGTATACTTTTCCCAATTCAAATAGCACGTAATTCTAATCCCAGCCCTCTAAAGCTCATCCACCACTAAAATACTGTGTAGTGTGCATCGCAGCTGATTTTTTATAGTATGTTTTGTTGATACTTAGAAATCAAGATGGGACTAGATCAGGCGTGCACGTTGCACAACCTTTTTACTACGGCCGGCCGCAACACATCTTATAAATGCACTAACGGCCGCCATTAGTTATGGTCATTGGAACGACCGACTCTCGTGTCGTGTGTTTTTTGTTTTTACTCGGCCATTTTCTGGGGGGTACCTTTTCTAACTAATAGGTGCGAAGTTTCGGACTTTTGCTTATAACTAGAGAACGATTTGATCTAACTACATGAAATTTTGACAACGGTTTGAGACTATTGATTTGCATGTTTGTACCACCTTTCGAGGCAATTGATCAGGTAACTTCGGCTTCAGGATCCAAAAACCGCCCCGCAAGTTTGACATAAAAAGCGGTGTCATTCAAAAACGACTTAAGTACGGCAAAAATTATTTCACAGGGCTATAAGTCTTAAAATACCCTTTCATCCCAGCTAACCCACTTTTGGCCGCTTTGAGTTTTTTTTCCTTTTTTTCTTTTGTTCTTTTTTTCCTTTTTTTTTCTTCTAAATTTTGTACGCTCTTCTTGAAAACCACAAAACATCGAAATCTAATTTTTGTGTAACGTTGTTGAGCTGCAAACGCAATTTTGTCTCCCGAAATTTTTTGGGGCGACTCCCCCTGGAACAAACCTAAAATGGGGCCCTAAAAACCAATTTTTTTAACCGCTCAAGCTAGGGTGCTAGTTTTTTTGATATCAGCAGATACTTAACAGACAAATATTTTGACATAGTTTGAAGGTGCCACTCTCTCAAAATAACCCCCCGAAAATCAATTGTTTGAACGGCTCAAGCTAGGGTACCAGTAGTTCTAAATATGTAGATATTTAACAGACAAATATTTTGACAATTTCGGGGTGCCACCCTCCTTGGGACCCCCCCAAAATTAATTTTTTCAACAGCATAAGCTAGGGTGCCAAATTGTTTTGATATCAGTAGATATTTAAGAGACAAATATTTTGACATAGTTTGGGGGTGCCACCCCTGGGACCCCCCAAAAATCAATTTTTTGAATGTCTAAGCTAGGTTGCTTGTGTTTTGAAATCTTTAGATATTTGCGACGGTCGTTCAAAGGAGTTGCTACTTAACAAGCTCCCAACTAGTTTTTTACGAATTTACTTTTCAAGCCGTACAATTCAGCTAAATATGCTAAACATTAGAAAAAGTTAAAATTTAAGTTTGGATAATTTATTCAATCATAAATCACAAAAATTTTAGATCTGAAAAAAATGGTAAAAATATATATCAGAAAATACTAAATCCAAAAGAAATACACTAGATTTTGATTTCGAAAAAAATAGGCCAAAAAAACTCCTTAATATATTTTATTGCTGTTATTTTTGATACCCGAAATCAGACCTGAACAGGATGAACTAAGTATTACACTGATTGCTGACTAGCTAAGGGCAAAGGCTAAGAGGCCTTAACTTTAATTTACTCCAGAATTCAGAAGTTACATAGCAGACTTGAAACATAAAGTTTTTTTCACGGCTGTGAGGTAGCACTTACTTCACATATCTGCTTTCCCATAATTGTGGTAAATTGCTAATGTGATGTCATATATGGTGTCCATGCTTAGTGATGCTAGCGCAATGCGGTTGAGCTAAGTCAAGTGCCAGTGTGATACTGGTCGAGAATCCTGTTTCTGGTGACCTTGTTGTCAGACTTTGATCAGAGTAATCTGAGAAGAGGGTGCGATGGCAAGTGTAGAAATTGCCCTCGTGTGTGGTTTGAAGGTTCGGGTGGGATGCCAGGATAGGCTATGTGTGAATTCAGATGCTGATGAAACACTAGCCTAATGGTAAAGCAGATATGTGAGGTAAGTGCTACCTCACAGCCGTGAAAAAAAATACTCCAGAATTATAACAGAACTATTATATTTTTATTACATAACTTAGCATTAACTGAATCCTACGCAGCGTAATAGGCAAATACTTCCAATGCTATTTAACAGTAATTCACATCAATAATTATCCTCAGTTCTATTCCCTAAGTCAAGAATCTTTCATTATACTAGCAGTACCACGCCGATAAGTGTAACGAATTGGAGGGGCCCATTTCCGCGTCTTTGCGCCAGGTGCAAAACAGTTTCTTTCGACGAAGAAAGATTTCTTTCGCACAAAGAATTTTTTCGCACACTCTTCGCACACAAAAAATTCTTCGCGAAGGCAACGCAGTTTCTTTCGCAGCGGTGGCGAGTCGTTGGCAACACTGTGTCTGATTTGACCAGCCCGAGGTTTGAACCTCAGACCTTTCGCTCCAGAGACGAACATGTTACCGCTCGACCAACTCATGCTGTTTATGGCAAAAGGAACAATGGCAAAAAATCTAAAAAAAACTAAAACTAACTCGTACATAAAATCATATCATTGTGACGTCACATTCAGAAATTTGTACACGGCATTAAACTAGTGTAATTGTTAAATAACAAATATAAAGCTTAGGGAATGAACCAGTTAAAATAACTAAGACGTTGAAAAGTTACGCAACTATCGAGTAGGAGCTTTGTGGAAAGGACTCGGCTGGCAACTGTAAGCGGTAAATAGTAAGACATTGGTAATTAAACAGCACTGGCATACACCTTAATTAACTGTACAATTAGCAAATCGTAACTGTTTCTTACAATTATTTCTTAACAGTTACGTAGCAAAGATTTTAATCAATGTAGCCGCCACCATAGGCGTAGCCAGGTGGGGGGCAGGGGGCCCGAGCTCCCCAATCGAAATGCTAGCAATGATAAATTTGTGTCGTGAAGACCTTTCCATTTGGTCTTCATCTAATTTTGGCGCAAAATCGGCCCCTCGATCCGTGAAAACCTTTTTTTGTTTAGGTTATTCACTATGTAAGTTTTGCGTTGGGCCCCTCTTATTCGAAATTGAACTCCAACTACATTTACCCCCCCCCCCCCAATCAAAAGTCCTAAATCGGACTGTGAAGACTTTTTTTGTGGTTTGGACTCTCCCAGTCAAAAATCCTGGCTACGCCTATAGCTGCCACAACGTGCATTTTAAAGTACAATTTCACGGCCACAAAAGATTTCTTTTATGACCGCATGCGGCTGTACGGCTGCCGGTTGTGCACTCCTGGACTAAAAGCAATATCATTCTTGTTGTTGTAAGAGGCAACTAGAGTACTTAACGCCAGACTAGTTCAAGCCCGAACTCGGCCAGAACCTCAAAATACTAGCCTGAATCGGTCTTAAACCAAAAAAATGATTTGAAGCTCAAATCTGGCCGGAAAGTTAAGTTAGGTCTAAAAAAACGTATAATACGATTAATTGCTCGCATACGAATAAAATAAAACTACTTATTGATGATGATTAGTAAGTTGTTTGGTAGGTTTCTTTGACTGCGGTGATTGTTTCAAGCTGCTCAATGTAGCACAGCGTTCGTTTGAAGGCCAAACAAACTCTATTTGAATAAGATTACTTAGTGATGATGAACTAATTTAGCTCGAAACATTTGGAATGAAATTAAGACTGTTTTGTTTTAACTAATATTTGTTGTTGTTGTAGTGCATATTTATCCTTCTGTCACCGGACAGCGTCAGATGTTATGTTATGGACAATCCAACTATTTTTCTTTGCGATAGTTGCAACATGCTTGGAGAAATCCACATCTGCTGAGGAGTCTCGAGTGATTCAATGTTTCTATGGATTTTTCCATAGGTGGGCTCAAGTCCGTTAATCGTTAATCCGTTAATAACGAGACTAACTTTTTCATTAACTCGTTAATCCATTAAAAAGTTTTTTCATGATAACGGACAAAATTAACTTCCGTTAAGTTCTGTTAACGGAATAAATTAACTTCCGTTAAGTTCCGTTAACTTTCGTTAAGGCTTTTATCGTAAATGTCTTGCACCATTTATTTATCGTACCGTCACAAACCGGTTTGCGCTGGTAAAACTTGTTGCGTATTAGCACGAGTTTTAGAGAAGAGAGCGAAGAAAGGAGCTATTTTTTGTGGCAGATAATACCCTGCAGTCTCATAAGTCTAATTATAGCTGTTTACTATTTCCAAATATTTTTCAATCGCAGCTTCGTCAGTGCATTTGAACTTATTTTTATTTTGAAATTAGATTGGATTGTAAAATGTAACTTCCAAAACACAAAAAAACCACCATAGCAATAGATGTTTCCTTACAATCAGCTCAACAACGTCAATACGTGTTCTAGAAGCGCGTGAATAAAAAGAAATGTAAATTACACGCAAAACATTAACGAATTAACGGACTGTATTAACTTACGTTAAATAAAGCTAAAAATAACGGATTAACATTAACGGAGATGCGAAGTTTGTTAACGGACTAGTGGTTAACGAAGCTAACGTTTTGCATTAATTTGCCCACCAATGGATTTTTCGAGTTATTGTCTGCTGAATTTGCTGCTTGTTCGAAGCCACCAAGCAGAGATATAATCATCGTAAAGTGTCAACGTCTTATCCAAGGATGCAACTATGTGACCAGGGTTCGGGTTGAACCCAAATCATGCAATCAGGATTGTTGTAAAAACGACGCCATTACCCGCTTGGTCACATGTTTTTAAAGCTCCAAAAATATAAACAACTTATCAGGATCAAATTAAGCTCAAAATTTTGTCAACCTTAAGCCCAAACCCCTACTCGAAAAGCGCGGTCCGACTTTTAACTCTGAAGGGACCAACTTTGTAATTAAAAGCTAGATTATATAGAGGGATAACAAACCAATCCTGATAATATTGAGACCGTGGTGGGATTTACTATGTTAATAGATTGAAACACTGTAGTAAGAGTTATTACTGAACTAGTTTTTTGGGTCCTGTAATCATCGACTTGAACCTTATGAAAACAACCTAAACTTAGAGCGCAAACATCAGATTGTATAGGAACGAATTTGCTAAACAAATATAGCTAATGGTCCATGTGCGCCATTTTATTTGATTTTACAAAAAAGGATTCACCTAAGTTCATTAATCTTCTGTCACAATACTGAAAAAATGACAACACTGAAGAAACAGAAAAATTGTTAATTTTGAACTGCAATAACTTAAAAACGGGTAGACGCAGAAAGTTCAAACTTGGTGAGTAATGCGTTTTAGGCTAATCCCAACATTTTGGTCAACAGTGAAAAACTTAAAGATGAATGCCTATTTAACAACCTGTTTATAAGTTCCAAGCTTTTTTCTTCGATAAGAAGTCGCGTACGAAGATGAGTTGGAGAGCAAACCAGATACAAATGACGATAAATACGAATAATAGTAGCACTGAATGATCAAACTACAAAACAAGCACTGTTAAAAAAAGTTTTTTGTACAACCGCATTATCATCAGCAAATTGTAATAAATATACTACAAAAGAATTCAGAAGTTGTTTTTTAGCACTACAAATTACGTTAAAACTCAAATTGCATCTATACAAAAGGTTGCTTCACAAAGAACTTGAATAACAACAGAGAAAAGAATAACTCAGAGCTTAATGACTGCTTCTTTGTTGTGTGGCTTTATATCAAGCATCTTTGACATGTATCTGGCAGAGATTTGAAATAAAACTCCAGCAATAAAAGCCCCTCCGGCTACTCCCCAGGCAGACCAGAATCCGTATTCGTAGATGAGATGTTCTGGGTATGTGACATTTCGAGCTATTGTTGCGGTGTAAACAGTTGTTCCAATCACTCCGAAGGTGCCTGTCAAAGTTTTGTATTGTATTTTGGTGCAATCGCAACATAAATCAAATAATTACAGCTTACACCCTTCTGAAGCCAAAATTGTACACGTGATATTTTAATATGATTATCGCTGGGGAAGTACAAAGAATGAAATCCAAACCAAAGAGGCACAAGATAAAGATTTGTGAATAAAATTTTTAGAAGATAGAAAAATCAGCTTTTTCTCAAAATTTGTCAAATATTTTAAAATCAAAAGAATTAACTTCGTCTTTTACCCGGGGGGAGAGGGGCAAAAACGTCTTCCTCTCCTTTTTTTTGTGATAAATCTTTTCAGAAATAAGCATTTTTACTTCAAATCAACTTGACTTTGAGTTAAATTTATTCAAAAATAATCTCTAAAAATTTGAGCTTGCTAAGGTAAAGGAAAGATTTTCCAATTATGAGATTTGCCCAATTCAATCTCTGAAGTCTGATTTTTTTTTGGAATATATTTAACTTCAATGTCATAACACTTTTTTGTAGTGTAACGACTTTGACTTAGACATTGTATAATTCAATTTAAAAAAATAAACCTACTGTATGAGCAAAATTTGAGCAGCCTATGACATCACTGAATAAGTAACGTCGTTTTTCCAAAATATAGCCGTGGCGTCACTACGATGATGTTTATCAACATAAAACCAATTTTTTAAAGTTTTGGTAAACACCAACCATCATGCCAAATTTGGTGTTCCCATAATTTTTGGCTTTGGAGAGGCATTTTTGCCTCTACCTTCCCCTGTGCAAAATAGGATTAAAAACTAATGCTGAAATTGATTCAGGACTCAAAGTACCATCGTCAGTATCTTAAAAAGTTAGAAAAACCGCCATCCATTCTTTTTCTTTGGTCTTCACTCTGACAATTTTTTTGACAAGTGTCAGGCAAAAAGTTTTGAAGAAATGAACATCATGATTATGGAATACAGATAGGGTCAGAGTACAGAGTGCAATACGTATAGTAATTCTACTTCACTTAGTGTATATTTTCGGTACTGCGTGCTTTAGGGTGGGCCCTAAAAATTTCATTCTAATTATAAAACAATTTGCCGAAAATGTAACACTGCTAATTAGAAACTTTAATTATCAGTAAACTATGGAAATAGCTAATAAGTCTTTCTGTAACACAGAAGGCAAATTTATCAAAAAATGAGGTTGTTGTTATCGCGCTACTGTCTATAAGTCCAACTGCAAACAATATTTTGTACCTGAAATGCTCATTATTCCTCCTGAAATAGATCTAATATTTGTGCTGTGCTTGACCTGGGAGATGACATTAGTGATGTTTCCCAGTAATATAAATATGAGATAGAGAATCATGAAGGCTTGCGTGGCGTTCAATTCCGGAGTAGCTGAAATATATGCAACTGGTCAGAATATCAAATTGTAACAAAGTTAAAGAGATACTGCTGGAGATGGGGTTTACTGAAGAAATAAAAACTACTCGAAGTAATAAAGAGGTGCCCATAGGTGGGCACAAGTCCGTTAATCGTTAATCCGTTAATAACGAAGCTAACTTTTTCATTAACTCGTTAATCCGTTAAAAAGTTTTTTCATGTTAAGAGACTAAATTAACTTCCGTTAAGTTCTGTTAACTTCCGGTACGGTTTTAATGGTTAATATCTTGCACCATTCATTCATCGGACCGGTACAAACTAGTTTGCGCTGGTAACACTAGTTGCGTATTAGAACGAGTTTTATAGAAGAAAAAGCGAAGAAAGGAGCTATTTTTTGTGGCAACCAATAAGCTGCAGCCTCACAGGTCTATTAATTATCGCTGTTAACAATTTCCAAAGATTTTCTGATCGAGCTTCGTTAGTGCATTTGAACTTATTTTTATCTTAAAATTACATTAGACCGTAAAATGTAACTTCCAAAACACAAAAAAACCACCATAGCAATAAATATTTCCTTACAATCAGCTCAACAGCGTCAATACGTGTTCTAGAAACGAGTGAATAAAAAGAAATGTAAATTACACGCAAAACATTAACGAATTAACGGACTGTATTAACTTACGTTAAATAAAGCTGAAAATAACGGATTAACGTTAACGGAGATGTGAAGTTTGTTAACGGACTAGTGGTTAACGAAGCTAACGTTTTGCATTAACGTGCCCACCTATGGAGGTGCCCCAAACCTTGTTCTCAACTACCCTTATCCGCGAAAATAGATTTAAACTATTTAGTTCATTTGACACCGTTCCATTGGCAACTCTGCGTTACGAAATTTTGCAACATCAGAAAAGGATTGCAAAATTTCTTGCAAAATAAGCAACACAATGTTCGTAATCGAAATTGTAATCGAAATTCGTTATTGTAACCCTTTTCTGACGTCACGAAATTTCGGAACGCAGATTTGCCCATGTTTTGGATTCAAACGGATTAAATCTATTTTCGCGGATAAGGGGAATAGTGGAACAAAACTTGGAACAGGGAACAAGGTACCATGGTATATTAACCCGCGTCCAACTTCGGTAGTGTGACCAGTGACCAACAATTGTAAAGTTTATCTAGCAGCGCAATAGTAGCGTTGCTCTGAAGGATCCAACGTGGAAGTAATGATCGACAACGAGTCGAATGAAGAGTATGATGACGATGTGATGCGCTTCACTGAGGATGGTGCAGTGGAAGCTGTCAAGTTTCTGGATGATAACGAGACCCGCAGTGATGAAGACTGAGTGTTAAGTTATGGTAGTGAAAACACGAATACAATTCTATTTGAATAAGCTCTGAAGATGCTATAAGTGTTTAGCGAAACGTCAGTTATTAAAATGTATTCCTGCATTTTGGCTGTACTTTTTATTCTTACAATACAACAAGTTTTGAAATTTGTTTGGTTAAAAAATCTAGTTAGAACCGAGTTTAGTGGTAGGTAGCCTATTTGCCGTTTCCTTCTAGTTAATATACCATGGCATAATAGCCGTTTCCAGTTAATATAGAATAGTAACCTGGATCAAACTTTTTTCCCAGTTTCGTCATTTTCCAGCTTTTGTGCCTGGTATATTAAAATGGAAAACTCCGGTAGTGTAGAAACTAAAAAAAGAGCGAATAGTGTTAAAAATTAACAAAAAACGAAACGTCAAAGCAATTCAATCTAATAAGACCAAGCTTGCTGTAACTTCCCCAGAAGAGCGCTATATAGCAGAGTTCTCTGTATTTGAGAACTCCGTTCGCCACGCATGAGCACTACTGCACAACGTCATAATCAAAAATCAAGGACTTCCTGTATATTTTTATTGATCAACTTGATCATATGACTGCTCCGTTGTGTATGAGCACTTTTGACCATACGATAAAGAAAGGAAAGAGTAAAAATAACAGAAACAAAAAAGGGAAAGAGCTTACCAAAGTCTAATAAGGAGAACTCTGGCTACAGACAGCAAGACGACAAGTCAAGTATTTTTATTTTTTAGTATGCAAATTGAATCATAAAACCGTCATTCGCGAAAGAGCAATTAAGACAAAGTAGGTGTTACCATATACCATAATAAATGCATACTGTGGATGCAGTGAAAGAGTAAAACCTCACTGTGTCAACTGCATCCAGCAGCTTAGATAGAAAAATTTCTTTTTATCACTTCTGCTTACTGAGCTGCAGTAAAACTGAGTCAGGATAAATAACTTTCTGACGGATTTTCACCGAAAATCTGTGCTGTTCTCATTTTTACGTAAGCAGTTTAGGAAATAATGTTTATTTGGCTTACACTTACTAATTCAAGCAGGGGCGTATTTAGGCGGGGGGGGGGGGGGGGGGCATGGTCTTCCCTTTGGGTCACCAGGATAGTATAATTAGCATAGAATAGTATGCAAAATTGCTGTACGGCCCCCCTCTTTTGTAACTTGAGCAGAAAATTTGAGCCCACAAAAAAAAACAGAATCTGGGTAAAGACCGTTTTTTTGGTCTTCACCAAAGTTTTGGCAGGTAAACGGACTAATGCTGAGTGGAGAAATTTTTCTTCCGGTCTTCATTATTTTCAAATTTCCTGGCCCCCCTTTCAAAAATCCTGCATACGCTACCGAATTCAAGTATAATCTTTTACAGTTCGGTTTTGAAGTTATTCTTTCAGTAATTTACTACCGGGGTTATTAGTTATTTTCGATAAATCTTATGTTCATTTTTACTTTAATTTATTGTGCTTAGAGGCTCATGCAGCATAAGCGTACTACTGACTGCATTTATGGCAAAATCTTGTAAAAGGCCAGTTTACTGCAATGAGCTTAGAGTCGCTTAAACAAAAAAGTTTTGCTTGCAAACTGCAATCAATTTTTCAAAAGATATTAATTTTACTGAAGAGCTTGATTTTGCTCCAATTTTTATGATCAAATGAAATGACCAAAATTACATTCAAGTTTGAAACGCTGTCGTACCCCATTCAAGCCTTAGAATTAAAAGTTATTGTTTTCATCAAAGTCTTAGGCAGTGGTTCTCTAATTGTGAGCTGCGAGAGATTTCCAGGTATGGCTCATAGTTTTTTTGGAATTTTGGAAAATATGCTAGAATTTCAATTAGGCTGAACACCAAGTGATATACTATTAGTAATGCTCTTAGTCTTACTTATTGTTTGTGTAAACGTTGTGACGTAGTCTATATTTATTAACATTTTTGAGGTGGTGGAGAATTTGAGTAATGACTTTCAGCAAAGTCGAACTTACGTAGCTTTTGAATAAACTTTTCTTTGTTTTTTATTGCAACAAAATTACAAAAACGAAACAAAACACCACATGTCACTATTATTATCGAGTCAAATTTGATATATGAAAGCATTACATAAAAAGTTTCAAAGTTTGAATATGCTTTTTATTTAATCGATAGTTTTCAATTCGGTGCTGAGAAAATAACATGTTTTTAATTTCTTTAATGATATAGTTTGAATCAAAATATGCTTTTCATGAACCATATACTATTTTGATGTGTCCAAATACAATATTTTGTTGCACGAAGCAAGAAAACAATTCGATTTGTGATCAACTGCGAATGAGACTGTTGGGCCATCACGAAACTAAATCAAAAAATGAATATAAATTCAAAAACAGCGAGGGCAAAGAATACCCAGTTAATTTAAACATCAAAAACATAAAGAAGTTCCACACACTTTGTAACTTAATACATGAAAAAAACAAATGGGACTCAGTTTAATCTTGTTGATTACAAGAAGAACACAAACTTGTACCATGATATGTAGCAATCTACGGTTTAGATTTTATTGGCATTAAGTTCCATGTTATTTTATTATTGAAGGTTTTAAAAAATTTAGATAATATATCATTATGGATCTGTTTCCTCATGTTTGGGATAAAAAAAAATAACAGAAAGGATCGACCTCTGACTCCTTTTTTCAATTATCGAGTCAGAGTTGTAAGTCAGGCCGGGCTTTTCAGGTCGGGTTCGGGTTCGGGCCTAAAATTGACAAAAATGTCGGGCTTAATTCGGGCCTGAGACGTACTTTTTGCCTTAGGTGTACAAAAAAATAATCAAAATTACTTGGCAATATTGCTAAATTTTTTAGACCTAACTTGACTTTCGGATTTTTGCGGGCATATTTGGGCTTCAAATTAATTTTCGGGTTCGGGTCGAGTTCGGGCTTATAGTTTCGGGTTCGGGCCTGAACTTGTCGGCCCGTTTACAACCCTGTATCAAGCAGTAGGCTTGCCTAATGTTCATCGTTTCAATTTCACTTTTACCATGGTTATGTGAATCAAGTACGTGGAAAAAATCGATTATAAAATTCAGTTGGTGTAAACGTATATAGAATCGAGTTATGAAGGGACAGTTTTAGTTTTTTATCTAGCTTTCCGCTAGTCTTGTACTCCATCAAAAACAATTAAGGTTAACGTTCATCTTGATCAGTAGTATACAAGTAATAGTTTTTTACTTGTTTAACATACAATAGATCCAAAAATAAAGGAATATCCAATATATTATACCTTCCGAAATCCCGAGACTTACTTACCTCATAGACAGTCAGGGAACAGGATTTAGAAAGCTCATAATTCAATACAATGCGATTGAGTCGATTACTCATTGAACTTGGAAAACAATAAACACGTGCGAAAAATGACAAAATCAGCATAATTTTCATTTTTATAATCGCCGACTTTGCATTATAGGTACAGTAGTATTAGCTTTTTTTAAAACGAAAAATTTCTGTTTTAGCAAGGCAAATTTTTCTAAAAAATATTCTAGAAATTTCTCTTTTAGAACCAAAAGGTCAGGGGTGTATTTATGGGGAGCATTGTGCCATGCTACCCCCCCCCCCCCTTGGATTGCCAAGTTTGTTTTTTTTTTTCAAAGCAATGTGATAGGTTACAGCAATGACAACCTAATACATATAGCGATAGCAAATGCTCTTGCCTGTTTTAACTCAACTTACATGCGCTCATCATAAAATAATGTTTGCTTCAGCGCAATTTTTTTGTTGATAACTTATGCCCCCTCCGAAAATTCTGCATACGCTACTGCAAAAGGTAAATTCAATACTTCATTAAAATCAGATTTCCATTTTACATTACCATCACAACAAATTGGGGGCCCCCCTTTGCAGTGTACTAATCCATTCAGTTTTGTAATTCAGTTTTAAACCCGTCTCTTTTCCAAAATTATCTAGCAATTCGAAAGCCCTTGAAATAAGTTCCTGACAAACTCAAAGTGACATCGTCTGCCCAAGCAAAATATTTGCCGTTGAAACCTTTAGAGCCTGGAAGAAAAACACCATGGATAAAGTCATGCCTAATCATCGACTTCAGCATGGATTCAAGAAAAAGAAGGAACAAGTGAAAGCTAAGTGGGTCCCCTTGCCTTATACCCCTTATCACCGGAAAAAAATCACCAATAAACCCATCAGCAATTACTGCAGTTAGTAAAAATGTGGTCACAAAACGCACATGAAAAACCATTTTGTTTTAAAACTTTTTGCAAGAAGCAATGTAATGACCAACACTTTTCGAATCAAACGCTTTGTAGAAATCAAGTGACAAGACATATGTTTCATGATTGTTTGCTGAGCAAAATCAATTACATCTTTCAATAATACTAGTCCATTTGCCACATCTCTTTCTTTTACGGCATATTGCATTGGACCTAACAAATCCAACAGAATGCACTTAACGCGATTAGCATAAACCTTACTGATGATTTTATAATCGACATTTAGAGAAAGATTGGTCGATAGTTTTTTATATCTCTTGAATCAGAGTTTTTAGAAATCAAAGTAATATAACCCTGCTTAAAATTTTTATGCTCATTATGATCACCTATAAATTTATTCATGGCTACAGTGAATAGATCTCCAATCGCATGCCAAAACTTCTTATAGAATTCTAAACCAATGCCATCCAGTCCAGTTGTTTATCGCTTTCGATTTCACTAATAGCATTGTGTATTTCGCTTTTCGTTACTGGGGCGCGGAGTAGTTCATTGTGGTCTGCGGTCACAATAGTAAAGACCATCGCAAATTTTGTGTTTGTGGTTTTGTAGGATAATGTACAAATCCCACGCCACGCTGGTACACAGAACACTTATTATGTACCATAAACAAGCTTAAGCATTAAATTGGTTTCATCCAAAAAATCTTGCTCGACAACGAGCTTCCTAAAGATAAAGTGCTTCAGCACATATATCCAAGAAAATTCCACAATTTTGTACAACTAAACCCTTGGGACCAGAAAAGTGTCTAGAGTGCCTAAAAGTCCCGTAGATAGGCTCAGCTTTTCAGCAATTAAAACACTAAATTATAACTGCTGTGCAAAATTGCTGCGGAGCAGTATCACCACGCTTGATTTTCTTAAGCCAGCAATGCAGGCTACTTGCTACCAAAAAGGATGAGCTACCGTAGGCGTAGCCAGTGGGCAGGGGGCCAGGGCCACCCCCCACCCAACTAAAATGCTACCAATGATAAAAATGTCACAAAAAAGACTATTGCTTCTTCAGTTTCTTTTAGCATCTTCGCGTACAACAGTTCTCGCGTACAACAGTGATTAACAATAATATTGATCCAGGGGCCTGGGCCTTCTTAATTTTTACCAACAAGTTCAAAAATGCTCCCTACAATAATGTTTAAATGGCCCTCAATTTTAATGGGCCCCCAACAATAATATTGATCCAGGTGGCCGGGTCCCCTCAACTTAATTTTTCCAACCAATATAAATGGGCCCCCTACAAAAGTATTTTAATGGCCCCAATTTTAATAGGCCCCCAATAATAATAATATTGATCCAGAAGGCCCATTTAAATGGCTCCCAATTTAAATGAGCACCCAACATTAAAATTGATCAGGGGGCCCAGGCCCCTTCAATTTGATTTTTGCCAACCTACTTAAATGGGCCCACTACAAAAATATCTAAATGACCCCAATTTCAATGGGTTCCCAACAATAATATTGATCCAGGGGGCCCGGGCCCTTTCAATTTAATTTTTGCTAACCAATTAAAAAATGCCCCTAAAATAATATTTAAATGGCCCCCTATTTAAATGGGCCCCCAACAATAATATTGATCCAGGGGGCACGGGCCCTCTCAATTTAATTTTTCCAACCAATTTAAATGGGTCCCCTACAAAAAGATTTTAATGACCCCAATTTTAATAAGCCCCCAACAATAATATTGATCCAGGAGACCTAGGCCCCCTCAATTTGATTTTTCTGATCAGCTTAAATCGGTCCCCTACAATAGTATTTAAATGGTCCCCAATTTAAATGGGCCCCCCAAAATAATATTGATTTAGGGGGCCCGGCCCCCTTTAATATAATTTTTGCTAACCAATTTAAAAATGCCCCCTAAAAAGATATTTCTATGGCCCCAATTTAAATGGGCCCCCCAACAATAATATTGTTTCAGGAGGCCCGGGATCCTTCAATTTAATGTTTGCCAACCAATTTAAACGTTTAACCCGAGTAAAATTAAGGGTTTTTATCCTACAAGTTGCTAACTGAGGCCCTCCATCTAACCCTTTATGAACGTAATGCAATAACCATTAACCAGGGACGAATTCAGCATATGGCTCAGTGCCAGGGGCCCCTCACTCAGATAAGATTTTTTTTTGGTTTTCACCTGTATGTGGCAGGAAAATATTGCGAAAATCCCAGAGTGCCAGGGGCTCAGTTCAATGTAAATCCGGCCCAGGCAATAGCATGGTTTGTAGGCGTAACTATCTATTGCACATTTTTCAATAACAATTCACCTCCACCTCGCCAGTTTTTATGCAACAAAATACTTTTGAAAAAAATTAGCTACAGTAAGGGAAATGCTCATTGAACAAATTTTTGAATTGAGAGAACTTGGGGCCCCTGGCCGTATATGTACTCCTATTACTGGCTGTTTTCATGACAAAACAATAATCTCTACGGAGAATATTCGACTGGATTGTTATTTGGGCCTACTGCTAAAATATTGCAGGAGGCAGTGCACTTTACTTCCCTCTACCTGGGCCAAATTACTAACAAAATTTAACCCCAACATGCAAGATTTAAACGTGTTTTGGACTTAAATTGCAAGCAAAAAGAGGACCAAACAACTCAGTTTTTTCAATTGGCTTTCAAATGTTAAAAATCTAATACTTTCAAATGGCTTTGAATACGTGCGAAATGTTATCCAATGGTATTAAAATAGCTTTTTTTTCCAAAAATTACGAAAAGTCGCCTAGCGGCAGGGGGCTTTGCGATCAGACCCCCATAGCCTCCGGCAGCTTGGGGCTCCGCCCCAGACCCCCGTCTGCGTTACGTTCGAATTACAGTACACTTCTTTACTCAAACACGTCTCCCAATTTAGATATTTTCGCATTTTTAGTATAGGTTTAAGTCTTCTCCCTTGAACGAGTTCGTAGTTACGTGCCAACATCCAGGCCACGGCTTCTGATCTTACATTCTACGATATCTTTGCCCCCCACAAAGAATTCCACTTTCGAAGTTTCCGATGACGTCATTGCATGTGATTTGTGGTTTGAGCCTCTCCAATCAAAAATCCTGGCTACGCCTATGCGTGCTACCTGTCAATCAAAGAAGTCTGGATATTTGTGAATACGTGTGCCACTGTGATAGTCGTTACGTAGGTAGCACAGCTCAAAGGCTTTAGGAGCGCATTAAGCAACATATTCGAAAACCAATAAGACAAAAAGCCAAGAGGGAACTCACTAATCTCAACCAACAAGAATCCAGCCTAATAGAAAACGCAAAGCCAAAAGTAAGAATAAATTCGAACCAGAGAGCGATTCAGCCATTGGCCAATATTTATTGGAATCTAACCAGAGTGCACGCAACTATTTTGATTCGTGGTTTAAAATCCTAACCACAGCTCGTTCTCAATTTCACTTGAATCTGTTGGAAGCCGTTAATATTTCACGAAAAAAACTGGCTTTGTGCAGGCAAAGGCAGTTTGTATAAATTTACTCTTCAACTGTTCCGACAAGATCATGGCCTGCTGTCACTATATAAATTGCATTTCTCTGTACCGCTGATTGTACAATATCTGTACCTTGAGCTGTACCTCCTTAGAATGCATATCTCCTTTTTGTAGATTGCGATTCTCCCTAGTGCATTATCTCAAAAAACCACAAACATACAATTCGCAATTTGTTTTTAAAAATCTTGCTCACGCCAAATCTAACTAGACAGAGATCGCAACCGAAAAGTTCTGTATGAAAAGCTTGAAACAGATCCATAATCATGTATTTACCTAACTTTTATCACCTACTGTATCTACAATCCTTATGGGGGATTTTAACGCACATGTTGGAACAGATACAGATACGTGGAAGGGTGTGATCGGAAAACATGGAGTCACTAGACTGAATGTGAACGGAAGGTATTTATTGCAGCTCTGTTGTAGCAACGGACTCCGCATCATAAATGCCTTTTTCAAGCTCAGAGAGATTCATAAGTTTGCATGGCATCGACCTAGTGTGGATCAAAAATCTTTGATAGATGTTTGCATAATTTTGTCAGATTTCTTTTCTGACGTGCTGGACGTTCGAGTGAAGCGAGGTGCTGCATTGTCAACTGATCGCCATCTGGTAGTAAGCTCCTTTGCGAAACCTTGGCCAAACAGGAAATCCAACAGGTCTTCTGTGACTTACCGGATCAAATGGGAGGCTCTGGAGGACAAAGAAGTAAGGAAACAGTTTGCATCCACTATATCGTCTAAGTTCAGACAACTTCCTCATGTATCCGTAGACATCGGGAAGGAATGGCTGCTGTTCAGATCAGCAATCATTTAATCAGCAGCTAAAAGCTGTGAGCGAAAACGGCTTAGAGTGGCGGGCGATAGTGAGAAAAGAACACCTTGGTGGAACCAACAGGTTAAAGAAGCTATTCAAGCAAACAAAGATGCGTTCAAGGCCTGGCTACAGGTCAAATCATCATCTGATTTGCAATCCCGGTACACTGAGGCGCGAAAAGCGGCAACTTCGGCAGTAAAGAAATAATCCAAGGAGAAGTCATGGGAAGAGTTTGGTCGTCGGTTGGATTCCAGCTATTTTTCGGCAAACAAAGTATTTTGGCGGACCATCCGCCGTTTACGAGGCAAAAAATCGAGTGTCACGTACTCCATCAAAGATTCTGCAGGTAACATTCTAGTGGATGAGAATGAAATCCTTTTACAAGGGAGAGATACTTTGAAGATCTTCTGAATCCTGTAAAGGCATCAACTCGTGTCACACACGAAGTGACACATCTATGGGAAGAGGAAGTTTTCACTTCACTAGAAGTGGCTACGGCAATTAAGGGATAAAGTTTGGAAAAGCAGCTTGGGAAGACGAAATCAGACCCAAGATGTTGAAAGCGATGACTGGAGAAGGAATTCTCTGGTTAACGCGAGTGTGTCAAGTTGCGTGAAAGTTTGGCAAAACTCCCAGAGATTGGCAAGCAGGTGTGATTATTCCGATATTCAAAAAAGGAGATCGCAAGCAATGTACAAACTACAGAGGGATATCACTCCTCAGTTTGAAAGGAAAAGTATATGCCAAATGCCTTGAAAGGAAATGCCGAGAAATAGTGAAATCAAAACTGGAAGATGGTCAGTGCGGTTTTTGTCCGGTTCGCAGCACCACGGACCAAATCTTCACTTTAATGCAAATCTTCGAGAAATTTTGGGAGTATGGCAAAGATCTCTTTGCATGCTTTGTCGGTCTCGAAAAAGCATGTGAACGAGTTCATCGGGATAAATTTTAGAAGGTTTTGCTGGAGTATGGCGTTAATTGTCAGTTTTTGCCCGCCATTAAGTCATTCTATTGCCGACCGGAGGTTTGTGTGCGGCAAGCAATCAAAGCCGTTCCATGTGGGCTTTGGACTCCGTCAAGGGTGCATTTTGTCACCTCTCCTTTTCATTGTTTACATGAATTGAATCGACAAATGCAGCCAAGCTGATGAGTGTGTCACAATTGAAAAGTGCAAAATCAGTCGTCTGCTATTCGCTGATGATTTGTTCTGCTTTCTTCCACAGAATCTGGCCTCCAGAGCGCATTAAATAGCTGTGCAGATGCATGCAACACTGCCGGAATGAAAATAAGCACGGCCAAAACTGAGTAACCTCATGTGTCAAGAAACCCTGATTAGTGCGTGTTACAAGTGAATGGAGCGACACTGCGGCAGGTGGAGAAGTTCAAGCATCTTGTGGGGTTGGTTCGCATTCTTGCTGTGGTCAACCAAATGAAACTGAGCCCCATTTGTTTTTTTCGTTGTTTGGATTATAGCAGTCACTTCAAAACTATTTCCCCGAGTTTGCTGTAACAACACTTTCGATGGGCAGTTAATCCATTTGGAATCAAAAACAAGCAAAACTTTCTCGCGAAGAAGAAGAGCAGCCAATAAAGTTAGGAAATGACCTGCTTTATCAAGCCTTTTTTTTCCAAAAAAGCTTGGACGGTTTTGACTATCTGTTTACAAATCTTATCCAACGATTGGTGTCAAAGCCATCAAAATAATGCTACCATTTGCATCTTCACGGCCCTACGAGTATGGATTTTCTGCTTTGATAGAAATTAAAAGCAAGAAACGAGAAAGACTTGTGGAATTGACGATGAAACGCATTTGTTTTTTAATGACGGAACCTCGTTTCGATCTTATTGGTTGTTTAAAACAGGCATACCCATCGCATTAAAATTTGCTGATTAAAGTTTTTAATGTAAATTTTGCTGTTTTTAGTTATTGTGCCACAAATTTTTTAAAAGTTTTTTGGTGCACCCCCACATAGAAAAGTTTGAGAACTGCTGATCTAAGCCTAAACGATTACATGAATGGGTATTGGCGCTTTACTTTTGAAGCAAACATTATGTACATTGTACAGAACTGTATAGCTAACATCAAAGGAACGTTTTATTTAGGGGGAATTGTGGCGCTGGGCAATCGACAGTTGCAGATATCAACTCCAACACCATTTACCAACCTGGATTAGATGAGCAACCATCCGTAATTTCGCTGCAGATGTACCACAAACCATATCTGAATTGTTGGTCACTGACCCATTCGTTAGATGACACCGAAGATATTCCAATACCCAATCCAGCCCAACCGAAACCAGAAGCGATACCATTGAGTATCAAGCTTTTTTTGAAATCAGAACTAATAGGCATAGTGACTGATTGGGAATATCTGTATAGTTTCAAATTTGCTTAAAGATATTAATTTTGGTAGCCTGTGTTGCAGAATACAGATACGTTGCGAACTAAAATTTTCTATAAATTCTACAAAAATCTCATGATTGCACAAGAATCTCATAATCATTGCTCCCCTATGTTCTATTATTAAGGTGGATACCTAACAAAGCCATTTAACATGATGATTGAGCCACCTTTAGGCTTCAAGGTTTGATCCAAATAATTGAAAAAAGTATTATTAGTGTTGCTTGTTATCAGTAGAGTAGCCAGAAAAAGGGCTATCATCTCCCCGTTGACCTGCCGATCAAAATTCGCGATAAAAAATAACATGCTTTTCGCACTTCTGAGGAGGTCTTTTGCAGTGATATGGACTATAAAGTGGTTTAAAGCCAAGCTTTTAAAACATTTATTTAGAGGAGAGCCAATAAAGCATTTGTCAAAAATAAAGCTTACAAATCAGTTAAGATCGTTAAAAAATGGCTAAAAATAAAGCAACCAAATGTGATCGCTAAAGATAAGTGTTTAACGTAGGTTTCATAAAAAAAAACAAATATATGTATATATGGGGATTGGGGAGGGGGCTGTTCAGTACTTAATTTATTTAATTACTAATCACTTCTTTCACATCTCGTTTCATTAGCCTTTTTTCCCAAATGATTTTCTTTATAAAATGCAGACGAGTTAGATTAATACTTGCGAATTTTTTCGAATTTATGATTTCACGGCTTGCAATAAAAGGACTGAAATTTTACCAATATACAGTAGTCACCGCCCACTTAACCCATCTGCACAGCCAGTTTAATCATTTTGCAGTCCTATTTGTTTATGCTATTTTGCAGTCCTATTTGTTTATGCTACGTTTTAAAAGTTTAAAAGGATTAATTTTTACCCAAATAGGCCTCCAATTAAGTAAGGCTTGCAAAAAAAAAAATTGCAAAATTTCCAAGTGCTAGGGGCGCCGCCTCCAGACCATATTGACTACGGCGGCTGGGAAACCTCGAAACAGTCTCCAATTGCACATTTCTGGCTACAAGCTTGCCTGTGATCACCTATCTTATACTGTACTACTCCACGAATATTCTTAAACTAAAATGTCAACGCAATTCAGAAGTGTTTTGGTTCTGTTATTATTAAACAAATTAATCATTAACTTAACTATTTCGTCGACAGTCATTTTCCATCACATGGTACGTTTCGTAGATCAAATTTGCTTGCTCATGAACAGCATGCGAATACTAACCAATCATAGAGACATTTTATACAAACCATTGTTGAGCTGACAATATTTTATTAAGATGTTGCAGTAGTTTCATCATCTTTACTAAGGTTTTTTAGCAACAACCAATGCAATGAATATAAAGCAATTCTAAATTCTAGAAAATAGGACTTTAAAAAAGGTAAAAAACTAACAGAGTAGTTCAAGAAAACGATTTTGATTTTAGCAAGTTCTTTATTAGAATCCCTGACTTGAATGCATTAATGACTTTAAGACCTTAACTTGATTTTAGTACTGTAGCTTGGAAGTTGGTTTTCGCAGTCGTATTCTCGTTGTTGTTGTTGTCATTGCTGTCTGAGGTGGTGTTTACTGTTTGGTTTTATCATCTGATAAAAGAAGATAACGTAGAAAAAACAATGAGTCGTATTATCATTAAACTTTTTTGATCTAATAATAAGCTATAAACAGTATACAGAGTCTTATAGGCACAATCAAACCTTTGATTAACAGCCTAAGACATATTGTTTCGGAATCGATATTCGTCTTTTATTCCTCGTCAGTATAGCTAGGACTACAGGTATGAACATGAGCTTAAAAAGGCAAGGAATCTCTAATTAGTGCCAGATCATAACCATTGGTGGGCACAAGTCCGTTAATCGTTAATCCGTTAATAACGAAGCTAACTTTTTCTTGAACTCGTTAATCCGTTAAAAAGTTTTTTCATGTTAACGGACTAAATTAACTTCCGTTAAGCTCTGTTAACGGACTAAACTAACTTCCGTTAAGTTCTGTTAACTTCCGTTAAGGTTTTTATCGTTAATATCTTGCACCATTCATTCATCGGACCGGTACAAACCAGTTTGCAGTGGTAGCATTTGTTGCGTATTAGCACGAGTTTTGTAGAAGAAAGCGAAGAAAGGAGCTCTTTTTTGTAACAAATAATAAGCCGCAGCCTCAGAGGTCTATTAATTATCGTTATTTGCAATTTCCAAAGATTTTCCGATCGCAGCTTCATTAATGCATTCGAACTTATTTTATCTTGAAATTAGATTAAACTGTAAAGTGTAACTTCCAAAACCCAAAAAGACCACCATAACAATAAGTATTTTCTTGCAATCAGCTCAACAGAGTCAATACGTGTTCTAAAAGCGAGAGAATAAAACGAAATGTAAATCACACGCAAAATATTAACGGATTAACGGACTTCATTAACTTCCTTTAATTAAAGCTGAAAATAACGGATTAACGTTAACGGAAGTGTGAAGTTTGTTAACGGACTAGTGGTTAACGAAGCTAACGTTTTGCGTTAACTTGCCCACCTATGATTATAACACATTTTTTTAAGGCGAGCTATGAGGAGAGTAGAGAGTTAGATACCCTATCGTTCTTTTGAGAGATGTAAGGTAAGACATGTGCTTTAGTCGGTATAGGTTTGATTTACAGCAATAGTTTCATTCGGTAAAAATGTAATTAATAGCTTTAGTTTCATTGGGTAAAGACTTTTCAGTTAAGATTTACTTATTTTGTTGGCTAGGCTATCGTTCCTCTGCGATATGTAAGATATGATTTGTACTTCAGTCGGTAAAGATTTGATATATAGCGATAGTTTCATTCGGTAAAGATTTAATTAATAGTTCTAGTTCCATTGGGTAAAGATTTTTTAATTAAGATTTACTTATTTTGGCTAAAATTGACTGAATAATGGGTAAAAATTATATATTATAAATGTAATCGGTAAAGATTTATTTATTGATTGATAAACTGGTAAAGATCCATGTTTTGAATGTTTTTATCACTGGTGATCGTAGGCGTAGCCAGGATTTTTGATAGGGGGGGCCCAAACCACAAATCATATGCAATGACGTCATTAGAAATTTTCAAAAAAGGAACTTTTTGTTGGGCAAAGATATCGTAAAATAGAAGATCTGAAGTCGTAGTCTGTTGTCACTTAACCAGGATTTTGGTAAAGGGAGAGAGCGAAAACTAACAGTTAAAAAGCGAAAATGTCTAACTTAGGAGACTTGTTGAGTAGCTAGTGTACTCAAACGTATCACAGACGGGGGTCTGGGGCATAGGCGTAGCCAGGGGGGCCAGGGGGCCCGCCCCCCCCCCCAATTAAAATATCACCAATGATAAAAATTACGACAACGTATAGGCTAGCGCTGTTTGGTTGCAGTTTTTTTCAGCAATTACGCACATAACAATAATTAACAATAACATCATGGACGATGAGGGAGCCCCAGGGCCCCTAACTAACAACCCGGGGGACCCAGAACACCTAACTAATAACCAGGGGCCCCAAAGCAAAAGCTAGGGGGCCCCGGGGCCCCTAACTGACGACCAGGGGGGCCCAGGCCCCTAACTAACAACTAGCTAACAACCAGTGGGCCCTAGGCCTCTAACTAATAACTAGGGGGCCTGGGGCCCCTAACCGACAACCAGGGGGCCCTTGGGCTCCTAACTGACAACCAGAGGGCCCAAGTGCCTCTAAATAACGACCAAGGGGCCCTTAACTAACAACCAGGGGCCCTGGGGCCCCTAACTGACAACCAGGGGACCCGGGGCCCCTAACTGACAACCAGGGGGACCTGGGGCTCCTAACTAACAATCAAGGGGGACCCAGAACCCTTAACTAATAACCAGGGGCCCCTAATCGACAACCAGAGGTCCCCAGGGCCCCTAAATAACAACCAGGGGGCCCCTAACTAACAACCAGGGGCTTCAGGGCCCCTAACTGACAACCAGGGAGACCGGGGCCCCTAACCGACGAACAGAGGGCCTCAGGGCCTCTAACTGACAACCAGGGGCCCCGGGAACCCTAACTAACAACCAGGGGGCCCCGGGGCCCCTCACAGATAACCCGGGGCCCCTAACTGACAACTATGGGGCCCCTAAGTAACAACCAGGGAGCCCCGAGACCTCTTATCGACAACCAGGGGGCCCCAGGGTATCTAAATTACAACCAGGGGCCCTGGGGACCCTAACCAACAACAAGGGCGCCCCGGGGACCTTGACTGACAACCAGGGGGCTCCGAAACCCATAACTGACAACCAGGGGGCCCGGGGCCTCTAACTGACAACCAGGGAGCCCCAGAGCCCCTGACTGATGACTAAGGGTTCCGGGCCAGGAGCCCCTTAATTCAAATTTTTAACAATTTATATGCAAACCTGTAAGAAATTTAAGAGTTTTTTCCTAAAATTTGCAACCCCAGGCCTTCGTTTAACGTTATTATGAACTTAATGCTATAACACAGGCGGTAAAGCAAACACCCCAACTGAAACACTACCAATGATAAATATAATGAGAGCATAGCCAATACGTACGTTGTCCTTGTCCGGAATTGCAGTTTCTTTAATTTAGGATTTACGCGTACAAAAGTAAGCAATAATAATGACGACCACGTGTCCACGTCATAATAATGTCATGCAATTCTTGTACGTTTCAAAAAACTGTCAAGTGACTTGACCCAAGTGCTCCACGTTTTGGAAAAATAGTTATTTTAATTTTGCTTTAAATGTTTTTTTTTATGAAAGAACTAAAGGGCGCGATCTTATCTCAAAACCATAGGCGAAGCCAGGGGGTGGCCCAGGGGGCCCGGGCCCCCTCAATCGAAATGCCACCAATGACACAAATTTGACAAAAAAAGTATTGTTTCTTCATTTTCAGTTTCTTTTGGCATCTTTGCGTACAACAGTACACGCGTACAACAGTAATTAACAATAAATAATATTGACGACTGGGGGCCCGGTGCACCTCCTTATTTCAATTTTTTCCAACCAATTTAAACGTATAACCAGGATGAAATCAAATTTTTTGTCCTAATAGTTGCTACCTCAGGCCCTCATCTAAACTTTTTGTGGACGTAATGCAATAACCATCGCCGGATTTGCCATATGGCACAGTGCCAACGCTCCACACTCAGATAGTAGAACTTTTTTGGTCTTCACTTATATTTGGCAGGAAGTTGTTGCAAAAATCCCCTAAGTGCCAGAGGCACCGCGCAATGTAAATCCGGCCCGGGAATAACATGTTCAGTAAGCGTAACCATCTATTGTACCATTTTTCAATAACGATTCACCTCCACCTCGCCCGTTTTTACGCACAAAATACTTTTAAAAAAATAGCTAGGAAAATGCTTATTGAACAAATTATTGAATTTGAATTGAGGGGTCCTGGGTCCCCTGGCCGTACATGTACTTCCTATAGCTGGTTAACCTCATGAAAGGAAATTCTTTGAGTGGATTATTATTTACTGCTAAAATATTGCAGAAAGCAATGTGCATTACTTCACCTTATATGGACCAAATCACTTACAATTAAAATTTTACACCATAATGCAAGATTTTAAACGTGTTTTGGACTTAAATTGCAAGTAAAAAGAGAATTGAACGATCAAAATTTTTCGATTGGCTTTCAATGTTAAAAATCTAGTCTTTAAAATGGCTGTGAACACGTCCGAAATGTGATCCAATGGGATTAAAAAAGCTATTTTTTTCCAAAAACTTACAAAAATCGCCCAGCGGCTGGGGGCAGAGCCCCCAGACCCCCATAGCCACCGGCGTCTGGGGGTAAAGCCCCCAGACCCCCGTCTGTGATACGTTTGAGTACACTAGCTTACTCAACAAGTCTTCCAAGTTAGACATTTCCACTGTTTAACTGGTAGTTTTCGCCCTCTTCCTTTACCAAAATCCTGGTTAAGTGACAACAGACCACGACTTCAGATCTTCCATTCTACGATATCTTTGCCCTACAAAAAGTTCCTTTTTTGAAAATTTCTGATGACGTCATTGCATGTGATTTGTGGTTTGGGCCCCCCCCCAATCAAAAATTCTGGCTACGCCTATGGTCTGGGGGCTCTGCCCCCAGCCGCTGGGCGATTTTTGTAAGTTTTTGAAAAAAAAAAGCTATTTTGATTCCATTGGATCACATTTCGCACATGTTCACAGCCATTTTAAAGACTAGATTTTTAACATTGAAAGCCAATCGAAAAATTTTGGTTGTTCAATCCTCCTTTTACTTGCAATTAAATTTCAAAACACATTTAAAATCTTGCATTATGGTGTAAAATTTTACTTGAAAGTGATTTGGTCCATATAGGGTGAAGTAAGACACATTGCCTTTTGCAATATTTTAGAAGCAAAGAAATCCACTCCAAGAATTTCCTTTCATGAGGTTAACCAGCTATAGGAAGTACATGTACGGCCAGGGGACCCAGGACCCCTCAATTCAAATTCAATAATTTGTTCAATAAGCATTTTCCTAGCTATTTTTTTAAAAGTATTTTGTGCGTAAAAACGGGCGAGGTGGAGGTGAATCGTTATTGAAAAATGGTACAATAGATGGTTACGCTTACTGAACATGTTATTCCCGGGCCGGATTTACATTGCGCGGTGCCTCTGGCACTTAGGGGATTTTTGCAACAACTTCCTGCCAAATATAAGTGAAGACCAAAAAAGTTCTACTATCTGAGTGTGGAGCGTTGGCACTGTGCCATATGGCAAATCCGGCGATGGTTATTGCATTACGTCCACAAAAAGTTTAGATGAGGGCCTGAGGTAGCAACTATTAGGACAAAAAATTTGATTTCATCCTGGTTATACGTTTAAATTGGTTGGAAAAAATTGAAATAAGGAGGTGCACCGGGCCCCCAGTCGTCAATATTATTTATTGTTAATTACTGTTGTACGCGTGTACTGTTGTACGCAAAGATGCCAAAAGAAACTGAAAATGAAGAAACAATACTTTTTTTGTCAAATTTGTGTCATTGGTGGCATTTCGATTGAGGGGGCCCGGGCCCCCTGGGCCACCCCCTGGCTTCGCCTATGGTTTTGAGATAAGATCGCGCCCTTTAGTTCTTTCATAAAAAAAAACATTTAAAGCAAAATTAAAATAACTATTTTTCCAAAACGTGGAGCACTTGGGTCAAGTCACTTGACAGTTTTTTGAAACGTACAAGAATTGCATGACATTATTATGACGTGGACACGTGGTCGTCATTATTATTGCTTACTTTTGTACGCGTAAATCCTAAATTAAAGAAACTGCAATTCCGGACAAGGACAACGTACGTATTGGCTATGCTCTCATTATATTTATCATTGGTAGTGTTTCAGTTGGGGTGTTTGCTTTACCGCCTGTGTTATAGCATTAAGTTCACAATAACGTTAAACGAAGGCCTGGGGTTGCAAATTTTAGGAAAAAACTCTTAAATTTCTTACAGGTTTGCATATAAATTGTTAAAAATTTGAATTAAGGAGTTACTGTCCCGGAACCCTTAGTCGTCAGTCAGGGGCTCTGGGGCTCCCTGGTTGTCAGTTAGAGGCCCTGGGGACCCCTGGTTATCAGTTAGAAGCCCCAGCATCCCTTGGTTGTTAATTATTCGCCCTGTATTCCCCCTGGTTGTCAGTTAGGGGCCCCGGGGCCTCCTGGTTGTTAGTTAGGGTCCCCAGGGCCCCTGGTTGTCAGTTAGGAACCCTGAGGCCCCATGTTAATCGGTTAGGGGCCCCGGCCTCCCTGATTGTCAGTTAGGGGCAGCGGGGCCTCTGGTTGTTAGTTAGGGGCTCCTTGGTCGTTATTTCGTGGTTCTGGGGCCCTCTGGTTGTCAGGTAGGGGCCCCGGGCCCCCCTGGTTGTCGGTTAGGGGCCCCAGGGCTCCTGGTTATTAGTTAGGGGCCCTGGGGCCCCTGGTTGTTAGTTAGTGGCCCTAGGTTGTTATTTAGGGGCCCCTGGTCGTTATTTAAGGGCCTTGGGTCCCTCTGGTTGTCAGTTAGGGGCTTCGAGGTCCCCTGGTTGTCGGTTAGGGGCCCCTGGTTATTAGTTATGGGCCCAGGGGCCCCTGGTTGTTAGTTTGGGGCCCTTGGGCCCCTAGTTATCAGTTAGGGGCCCTGGATCCCTCTAGTTGGTGGTTTGGGCCCCATAGTTGTTAATTTGGGGCCCTCTGGTTGTTAGTTAGAGGCCCCGGGGCTCCCTCATCGTCATTAATGTTAGTGTTAAATACTGTTATGTACGTAATTGCTGAAAAAAAACTGCAACTAAACATCGCTAGCCTACGTTGTCGTAATTTTTATCATTGGTTGTGTTTTAATTGGGGGGGAGGCCGGGCCCCCTGGGCCCCCCCTCTGGCTACGCCTATGCTGGTGATATTTGTCTTTTTGGCCTTGCTAGCCTTACTGATGAGCTCTGTGATTGGGCGAAACAGCTGTCTAAGGCATGCTATTGGAAATTATTCTGAATTGAACTATTAGAATTATCTCTTGTAATATTGTGATTACTTTATACTTTTTGGAAAGAAAAAGTGTTATGATCTGGTACTAATTAGCGATTCCTTGCTTTTCTACGCTCATGTTCATCCCTGTAGTCCTAGCTATACTGACGAGGAATAAAAGACGAATGTCGATTCCGAAACAGTATGTCTTGGGCTGCTAATCAAAGGTTTGATTGTGCCTGTAAGACTCTGTATACTGTCTATAGTTTATTATTAATTATCTTCGTACATTGTTCTTAATAAATTTTTCGATCTATTGCCTTAAATTTGGTGCAGAATAGTATAACATGGTCTGCATTTTGTTCTTCCGCATCCTTTACAACGCGCACTCGCAGCAAGACCCCATTAGTTTAAGAGTATGATTTCAAAAACGCCCGTTTGTCCTCTTGTCACCAGAAAAAACCTCAGCTAAGTTAGCATCATATTTTGGTCGAATCCGCAGAACTCTCGAAGATTGGCGTACAGTTCAATAACGTCCAATTAAAATAATTTATTGTTGAATTTTGCTTTTTTTTTGTTGAGCAATATTTGCTGCTTGTTTGAAGCTACCTTGCCGAGAAGGGATACAGTAATTGTCGTGACACGCTTTTTTCAAGGTCGCACCAAACATAAATTGGTTCGATTTGAATCTAAGTCACGCAATTAAGATTTTTGGTGAAACACTGCATTGTTAACAGTTTCGGGCAGAAATGGAACAACTCGAGTGAGTGATTCGACTCGAGTCGCATTTTTAATGACTCGGACTCAACTCGTTTTCGCTTTTGGCAGAAATGACTTGGACTCGAATCGAATTTTTCTCGATGACTCGAGTCATAAAGAGATTTTATTCATAATTAAGAATAAACAAAGGTCTTGCTTCTGTTTGTAGAATACGTGTTTACGCACACAGTTTCATGTATGTTAGACAAATTTAATTTGCAAAGTGGTTTAATCACAGTGAGTGAAGTCAAGACAGCTCTGAGATTTTTATACAATTATTTCAAACAAAAAATAACTCAATTTTGAAGATATTTTTGTTCAAAATTTCTATTTAGAAGACAGCAGTGCAAAATAAACAAAATAAGCATAAAATAATCAGCAGGGCGTAAACTATAATTCAGTAGCCATCCTTTGTTTTTTCTTGTGCTTGTATACGTCCACAAGACCTAGGAACGAAATAAGAATTTTTGCAACAATTAGTGACAAAAATATTGTTTTTCATTTGCAACGAGCAAGACAGCTAACGCAATAGCATTTTTGGCATTGGCTGCAAAAAGTTTGAAATATGAAAAAACGCATTTACGAACTGTCTCAGTGTTACTATTTAGGTCATGACCAATAATACTGATGGTAATGATAGGTACAGTATTGTACAATGCTATGCTACCGGTACCCTAAAACGTTCCGCAATTGTAAATCTTTTTTTGAGATTTTATGTCACAGCCCAAACGAAGAGAAATGTTTTTGACTAAAGCGCTATTTGCTGAGTATGAACTATGAAATAAAGCTAATATACTCGGTTTGTTGTTAAAAATTTGTGATCCTGGGTCGGACAATTTTCAAGGCAGCAAAAATTTTGACATGCTGGACTATTGAAAGGCAAATTTGAAATCTACCCCACTTTATGTGAGTAAACGGCTGTTAAAATACTAGTTTTGGATTTTTCCAAGTTTGTATGCTCCATTTTTTAGAAGATTGTCGATAGCCAATCTTCTGAAACAGTGCTCGATGATATACCTGTGCTCCGCGACCCGTGTGTCGCGAGACCATATCAGGTGTGCGGCAGAATATTTGTAACTTTTCTAGCAAATTAACAAAAATGCTTTTAATCTTTTTGCAAATCTGAACGTTTGTCTACCTACAATTTGAAACATAAATATAAATAAAAACAAGACTGTTGCAGGTTACTTGCTGAACCTTGTTGCAAGCAAATTATGGCCAGTGGGACAACACCATTAAAACGAGCTTTGCAGAAAGTTCCCACAGGAATTTCAATACTGATTTTTTTTGTCAAATGCGTGTAAAATTGATCTTCTTAATACATCATAATTGAGATTCATTGAACTTACTTTTAGTTAGATTGGGGCTAGATCAAGAATCTATGGAACGCCTAGATCAAGAAGGATGGAGTCATCGTTAATCTACTATAATACGATTGCTCTGACTTTAGATATTCCCATTGATTTTGCCTGCAATCCTCTTCTAAAACGTTTGCGTCCAACAAGTCCTTGTGTTTAATTCAGCTGTACCCACGAAGGCAAAATTTCAACGCTAAAAGATCGCCACAAAGAAACTTGATATGAATACAAATGATGTAAATGTTGTCGAAGCAAGTTTACAATTGCCCAAAATTTTGTGTAAAATATTTTCCTTTACAGCATAACAACAAAATAGTCAACGTGACCACTTTGTCCAATTATCAACTATTACGCTTATCACTGGATATCAAGTACTGGTGCAACACTATGAAGTTCGTAAAAAACACTTTAGTCCACATCCACAATAAGACAACCAAAATCCATCAAGTTACAAACAAGAACGCAAGATTAAAAACGCAACATTAAGATAATGCAACTAATGCAGTCACGCATCATCGCCGAAAATACGTCAAGCTCAAGCATCATGGACGGCGATAGAACTTGGAATGGGTCAGTGGTAAGAAGGCGTGGAAATCACAATTCAGAAGTTGAGAGAACAACTTTAGCCGTTGCCAGCTGCATGATGCATAATGTATATTTCTATACTTACAGTTATTTTTTCTAAAAACTAGAACCACAAATATCTCAAGAGAAATGTTATAAAAAAACAAGAGCAGTCATATTAAACGAAACTTTATGGCAGAACTGTTTAATCTTTTATAGGTTTTCTAGATTATAAAAGGTGATGGACGGCTGTGCAAAATATTCAAATAGCAATGATGGCTATTTGAATATCTTACACAGCCGTGTGGTCCAGCAGGGCATGTGGTGACGGACAGCAGAGCATGTGGTACAGTAGACTGACAGCAGGGCATGTGATACATTGGAATCAATACTAGTTCGGTTTTAAGATGTAGTCCAAATTTGATTACTTGAAGACCAAAGCCAAAAATCGCCCACCAAAATTTCTTTACCAGGATGAACATAAATTTATTCAATAGGAACTCAGAACAATTTTTTCAAGACATTTTATTCCAGTATTATACCCACATAGACATTGGCGATAGCAGGGAACTGAACCTTCGCCTTTGCAAATTTAAGTTCGACTCTTTTCTGCTGCGTCTCCGCAAGTGCTTACGGCAAGAATGTTTTTTAATAAAAAAATAACAGAACAAATACAAACTGATAAAGGACAAATGACAATTTAGCTGATACCAAATTCTGCGCTTCATCTTGAATTATACTGCGTATAGCGGCAACCACAAAAAGAGTTGGAAACCACGCTTTTTTGAGTCAAAGGGCTCGTGATGTGTCAGCCAAGACGTCATGCTTCAGTAGATGAAGTTAATGAGAAGACCGTAGGATAGCTCACCAACATACGTACTGTAGATTAGAATAACGAGCTAAGTTAGAAATGTGACAAGTTTTCAAGCATCTTCAGATTTTATTTGGTCCTGTGTATTACTGTACGTCAATTTAAAGCATTTTGCCCAAAGCAGTAAGCATGCCAGGGGCTATTATTTGGTTTTGATTGCGCTAAGTGCTTACATCGGTGAGGTATATAACGCCGGTATTTACTGGGGATAAAGGATACTCATAAGATTGGAGGGTAGGATAGAGTTTCAACGGAAATAAATAAATAGGACAGATATTGTCACTGGGGGCTTAATACATGTAGATACATCTGAGTAATTAAAAAAAAAGAAAAAAAAAACAGCGCATTAAACGCTTTTGGTACGAATTGGTTTGGCCTCATACTTAATTAAAAGCACAAGTGTCTGAACTTTTCAAAGCAACTTTTTTGAAACGAATTGCATGGTGTTTGCTTTGAAATTAGCTCCTCCAACTCCATCATCTTGCATGAAAATAAATATATTGTGTTGCTTGCTTGCACCTAATACCCAGCTGCTTGCTTTTTATATTATCTTTGTGAGTGCACACAAAATACACACTGAAGTAAAGTTACACGTTACTTAATTAACTTTTTTTTTCAAAAAGCATTTGAGAAGTTTTTTCAAGGAGAGTTAAAATTTTTCTTCTTTTTCATTTTTGTTGTTGCACGTTCCTTCGTTACTGTCAGGCATGTATCTAGCCGATAGCTGGTTGAAGAGGCCAGCAAGATAACCGCCCCCCACTAACCCCCAAGCAGCCCCGAATCCGTAGCCATAAACAAAACTTCCAGCAGCGTATTGTTGGTTTATAAAACTCGTGTAAATAGAGGCAGCAACCATTCCAAATGTGGCTGAAATATACAAAAAAGTTAGTATGTCAGTTGTAGGTTACATGCCGGTAGTTGCTACTGTACGACCCAAGTAATATTATCACCAGAAGTGGAGTCGAGGACACAAGGCTCGAGGTCAAGGACACAAAAAAATTCGAGGTCAAGGTCAAGGACAGCCCTTCCGAGGACAGACACTCTCGAGGCCAAGAGCAGGAATGCTAGAGGCCAAGGCCAAGGACCGAGGGCACAAACGCAAGTGTTCTCCAAATAAAAAAAGGTCTTCAAAATTTTTTTTCAGGCGATCTCCAAAAAAACGGTCGAAAAAATTTTTTCAGCCAATCTACAAAATTTTAACGATTTAAAAAGTAGGGCTGTCCTCGAGCCGAGGACAGGGCAGTTTTCGAGGACTAGAGGCTTCGAAGCCAAGCCCAAGACCAAGGAATTGACCTTCGAGGCCAAGGCCAAGGACTTCAAAATGTGTCCTCGAGGACTGCACCTATGATTATCACATAGCCGCTTTTAGCACTGTTTACAGTGAAATTTTAATACGTAAAATGACGGTAAAGAAATAAAGCAATAAAAATAGCTTAAGAGAAATAGAAGTTATAGACAGTATACAGAGTCTTATAGCCACAATCAAACCTTTGATTAGCAGCCTAAGACATACTGTTTCGGAATCGACATTCGTCTTTTATTCCTCGTCAGTATAGCTAGGACTACAGGTATGAACATGAAGCGTAGAAAAGCAAGGAATCGCTAATTAGTACCAGATCATGACACAATTTTTTCCCCAAAAATATAAAGTAATCACAATATTACAAGAGATGATTCTAATAGTTCAATTCAGAATAATTTCCAATAGCATGCCTTAGACAGCTGTTTCGCCCAATCTCAGGGCTCATCAGTAAGGCGAGCTAGGCCAAAAGGACAAATATCACCAGTGATAAAAATCTTCAAAACATGCATCGTTACCAATTTATCAATCAATAAATAAATCTTATCGATTAGGTTTATAATGCATAAATCTTTACCCATCATTCACTCAATTTTAGTCAAAATAAGTAAATCTTAACCGAATAATCTTTACCCAATGAAACTAAAGCTATTAATTAAATCTTTACCGAATGAAACTATAAATCAAATCTTTACCGACTAAAGTACAAATCTTACCTTACATCTCTCAGAAGAACGATAGACTAGCTAACAAAGTAAGTAAATCTTAACTGAAAAGTCTTTACCCAATGCAACTAAAGTTATTAATTAAATCTTTACCGAATAAAACTTTTGCTATATAAATCAAATCTTTACCGACTAAAGTACAAATCTTACCTTACATCACTCTAGGCGCGTAGCCAGAAATTCGCATTGGGGGGGGGGGCTGTGTTTGGGGGTCTGGGGGCAGAGACCCCAGCCGCCGGAGGCCAATGGGGGCTGGGGGTTTGAGGGCAAAGCTCCCAGCCGCCTGAGGCACGGGGGTCTGGGGGCGGAGCCCCCAGCGCTTGAAAAATTTTGCATTTTTTTGCAAAAATAACTTCATTTTAGGTCTATTTTGATAAAAAAAATGCTTTTAAACCGTAGCTTAAAAATTGGCAGTGAAAACATGATTAAACTGGATGCATAAATGTGCTGTTTGGGAGGTGGCTAATGGTAAAATTTTAGTTCTTTAATTTAGATGCAGGTAAATTATAAAAGCGAATAGTTCAATAAAACTCACACGAAGTAATCTATTTCGTATACAGTTTATAGAGAAAAATAATTGGGGGGTCTAATGAAAAGAAATTTGAGAGAAATTGGTAATTAACTAATACTGCATAGCCCCTCCCCATTCCTTAGTTTATAGTATATTTGTTGATGATACCTATGCTTAGCATTTTTGCACTTGCGATCAAATTTCATTGCATATTTTTGACCATTTTTCAAAGTTTTCATTTATATGTTAGTTTTATTTTCAACAAATTAGACCCCCCCCTAAATAAATGTTTCACAAGATGTTTTAAATCAATACTTAGTCCACGCTAGTGCATTTAACGGCCTCAAAAGTGCTAAAAACGTAGGGTTTTTCTCATTCTGCATTTTGGTCGACATGCCAATGGGGGGGGCTATAGCCCCCCCGCCCCCCCTGGCTACGCTACTGCATCTCTCAGATAAACGAAAGGCTAGCTAATTCTCTACTCTCCTCATAGTCCGCCTTAAATGGCTACGTCTCCAGTAGGCTGAATTAACCAAAACTAACCAAATTAACCAAATCAATTATCTAAATTAACCAAATCAATTTACTGGACAAAATAACCCGTTTTGGCAGAAAACAAACCAAAAAAAAATGGTGGCTGATAAACATCAACACTTTGCAAATTTCTCAAATCAGGATGTTCGTTTATTTTCTTCGCAGGTTTTTGTCTGAGCTTGTCAAAAAGAATTGTCAGAATGGAGACAACTGTGATACGAAAAGCTTTAAAGAAAGTAGTAGTAGTAGTATTCATTTATTTCTGGCAATTCTTTGAACATAGAAAAGTAACAGTTTCAAACAACAGTATACCAGAAAATGCATACTGCAACAAAACGATGTACGTTATACATGCAAGAAAATAAAAATATGTACATGCAATAATAATGCGTAAAAGGCATGGTCGCTGCACCTTCAATAGTAAAAAATTTGGGATTGCTTTTACTTTAACAAAACGAAAGAGAGAAAAAAAGAATCCAAGTTAATGCATAACTGCCAAAATGAAAGATTTAGATGCTTGTCAGTGTCTCAGTTCATAAGCTAAACACTTTTGACGATTTTTTCACAACTGTAAGGTAGCACTTCCACACATATCTGCTTTACCATTAGGCTAGTGTTTTACCAGCATCTGAATTCACACATAGCCTATCCTGGCAGCCCACCCGAACCTTCAAACCACACACGAGGGCAATTTCTGCACTTGCCATCGTACCCTCTTCTCAGATTACTCTGATCAAACTCTGACAACAACGTCACCAGAAACAGGATTCTCGATCAGTATCACACTGGCACTCCACTTAGCTCAACCGCACTGCGCTAGCATCACTAAGCATGGACACCATATATGACATCACATTAGCAATTAACCTCAATAGTACGCTATATGCATATTTCAAACTAGTTTGTTATCATCAGGCGTACATAACTGTGTAAAAGCCTATTACAAATTTTGAACCCCAAAGCCAAAATTAACCTACTTGTCTGTAACCGGTAAAGCAAATTGCTATATACAACGCCAGTCAACGCATAGGCGTAGCCAGGGGAGGGGGGCCAGGGGGGCCCCCCAATCAAAATACCACTAACGACAAAAAGTTATGACAACATAGTCTGGCGATGTTTAGTTGCAGTTTTTTTTCAGTAACTACGCACATAACAGTAATTAACAATAATATTAATGACAACAAGTGAGTCCCGGGGCCCCCAATTAACAACCAGGGGGCCCTTACTAACAACTACGGGGCCCTGGAATCTTTAACCGACAACCAGGGGGTCCGAAACCCCTAACTGAAAACCAGGGAGCCCATAACTGACGACCAGGGGTCCCAGGGCCCCTAACTAACAACCAAGGGACCCTAACCAACAACCAGGGGTCCCCTTAACTGACAACCAGGGTGCCCCTAAACGACAACCAGGGGGCCCCAGGGCTCCTAACCAACAACCAGGGGGCCCCGGAGTGCCTAACTGACGACCAGGGGGCCCCGGGGCCCCTAACTCACAACCAGGGGGCCCCAGGGCCCTAACTAACAACCAGGGGGCCCCTAACCAACAACCAGGGGTCCAGGAGCCCCCTAACCGACAACGAGGGGCCCCAGGGCCCTCCTAATTGACGACCAGGGGGCCCCAGGGCCCCTGACCAACAACCAAGGGGTCCTGGAGTCCCAAACTGACGACCAGGGGGCCCCGGGGCCCCTAATTCACGACCAGGGAGCCCCAGGGCCCCTAATTAACAACCAGGGAGCCTGGGCTCCTAACCGACAAGCAAGGGGCTACGGGGCCTCTGACTGGCAACCAGGGAGCCCAAGGGCCCCTGACTGACGACCAAGGTTTCCGGGCCAGGGGAACTGGCCCGGGAACTTTTAACAATTTATATGCAATTTATAATGCAAATTTTTAACAATTTATATGCAAAACCTGTGAGAAATCTAAGAGTTTTGACCTAAAAGTTGCCACCCCAGGCCCTCGTTTAACGTTATTATGAACTTAATTATTTACTGCTAAAGTATTGCAGGAGGTTCATTACTAAAGTTCATTACTTCCCCCTATAGACCAAATCACTTACAATTAAAATTTTACACCATAAGGCAAGATTCTAAGCGTGTTTTGGGATTTAATTGCAAAAAGAGGATTGAACAACTAAATTTTTTTGATTGGCTTTGAAGTGTTAAAAATCTAGTTCTTTGAAATGGCTCTGAACTCGTGCGAAATGTGATCCAATGGGATTTAAATAGCTTTTTTTTTCCAAAAACTTACAAAAATCGCCCAGCGGCTGGGGGCAGAGCCCTCAGACCCCCATAGCCATCGGCGGCTGGGGGCTCTGCCCCCACACCCCCGTCTGTGATACGTTTGAGTACACTAGCTTACTCAACACGTCTTCCAAGTTAGACTTTTACACTTTTCAACAATTAGTTTTCGCCCTCTCCCTTTGCCAAAATCCTGGCAAAGTGCCATCAGGCTACAGCTTCAGATCTTCCATTCTACGATATCTTTGCCCCACAAAAAATTACTTTTTCGAAAATTTCTGATGACGTCATTGCGTGTGATTTGTGGTTTGGGCCCCCCCAATCAAAAATCCTGGCTACGCCTATGAGTCAACGCTCATACGAACAAATTTCCATTTACTCGTATGTGCTTTGAAAATTCAGAAGTTACATAGCAGATTTGGAACTAAAACTTTTTTCACAACTGTAAGGTAGCACTTCCTCACATATCTGCTTTCCCATTAGTATGAGAAATTTATTTGTATGGGCGTTGACTGGCGTTGTATATAGCAATTTGCTTTACCGGTTATCGACCAGTAGGTTAATTTTGGCTTTTGGGGTTCAAAATTTGTAATAGGCTTTTACACAGTTATGTACGCCTGATCAGGCGCGTAGCCAGGATTTGGAAAAGGGGGGGGGCTATTTTGAAAGAGTGAGAAAAGTGCAAACGACCTTGACGCGAACTTTCATTGTCCTTGAATCAGTTTCACACGGTTTGTCCGAAAATTGAGACGAAATTTCTCTGAAAGCTCGGAAATTCAAAGGTTTTTTCCGC
Source organism: Trididemnum nubilum (assembly GCA_963965965.1). Classification (NCBI taxonomy): domain Eukaryota; kingdom Metazoa; phylum Chordata; class Ascidiacea; order Aplousobranchia; family Didemnidae; genus Trididemnum; species Trididemnum nubilum. Next base: position 31,753,897 of record OZ014489.1, on the reverse strand, counting down.
CCAAAATAAGGTGGTCTCCAAAAAAAAAAGGTCTTCATCAAAATTGAGACTGATTTTTCGTCCATTTTCGCAAATTCAAACGTTTGAGGGGGGGCTTTTTCACAAAAAATCGGCCTCTAAAGCACCAAAAACATGCGATTTTGCATACTTCACAAGCCAATGGGGGGGCTCGAGCCCCCCCCGTCCCCCCCTGGCTACGCTACTGCGCCTGATGATAACAAACTAGTTTGAAATATGCATATAGCGTATTATCGTGGTAAATTGCTAATGTGATGTCATATATGGTGTCCATGCTTAGTGATGCTAGCACAATGCGGTTGAGCTAAGTGGAGTGTCCGCGTGATACTGGTCGAGAATCCTCTTTCTGGTGACCTTGTTGTCAGACTTTGATCAGAGTAATCTGAGAAGAGGGTACGATGGCAAGTGCAGAAATTGCCCTCGTGAGTGGTTTGAAGGTTCGGGCGGGCTGCAAGCAGTAGCGTACGCAGGATTTTCGAAAGGGGGGGGGGGGGGCAGAAGATTTGAAAATAATGAAGACGAAAAGTAAAATTTCTCCATTCAGAATCAGTCCGGTTTTTGGCCCAAAATTAGGTGAAGACAAAAAAATAAGGTCATCACCCAGATTCTGTCCGTTTGTTTGCTCAAACTTTCTGCCCAACTTACAAAGGGGGGGGGGGGGCATGCCGTAATTTTGCATAATATTCTATGCTAATTATACTATCCTGGCGACCCAAACGGGGGGGCCATGGCACCATGCTCCCCCAAATACGCCCCTGGCTGCCAAGATAGGCTATGTGTGAATTCAAGTGCTAATGAAACACCTGCCTAATGGGAAAGCAGATATGTGAGGAAGTGCTACCTTACAGTTGTGAAATAGTTTTAGTTCCAAATCTGCTATGTAACTTCTGACTTTTGGTGATGTTGTTGACAAAAGAAGGAGGGAAAAGGAATATGCTAAAAATTAAAACGCAATGAGTCCAATTAATTTTAAGTTGATTCAAGTTTCAAGTAAAAAACCACAGCTTTTTGAAATTTGTTGAGTTAAATTTGGTTAGTTGAGTTGAAATTGATTAGTAGGTTTTAGTAGATTTCAATGTCATGACTATAAAATCTAAAGGTGTGGATAATGACTTTAAAGCGCAGCTGTGCAGAATGCAGATAAAGATGGTGGATGAAGGATGCAGATCAAGGTGTTCGGTGTCGAAAACAACCCTAACCCTAAAAAATAAATGAATGAACATTCTCATTTAAGCAATTTTCAAGTTCTGTACCAACAACCAACTTATCAAATATTTAGCAAATTGCAATTTAACCGATTGGTATTGCTAGTAAAAGCTTTGCAATCTGCATTAAAATTATTAGGCGTGCAAAAAAAAGTACTAAGTATAAAAAGCAGTGCTAAGGGCAAAATGCAATAAATCATTTCCGCAAAATATAGGTATCGAAAATTAACATACCACCGATGCTGAAAATTCCTCCAGAGCTTGACCTCAAATCTTTGCTGATTTTGCACTGGGAGGCGATGTTAGCAATGCTCCCCAGCATCATGAAAATAATAAAAAGAATCATGAACGCTCGGACAGCATTCAGCCATGGCTCTACTGCACAAGAAAAATAAAATATATTTCGCTATCTCCTTTACTTTATATTGAACAAATTAGGAAATAATTAAACCACCCCATGAGTTACACCAAACGTCTATCATGACAACTTATCCACTGAAATAGCAGTCCTGTGCAGCTGCTGTTTCAAGAAATATCACCTCTCGTCTGGTAGGCTAGCCTATCATCAATCAAACGAATGCTGTGCCACATTTTAGCAGCTTGCAACAATCACCGTAGTCATCCCAACTAACAGCCAAAAATAAAAGGAGATGGCGCCCATAAAGTTAGCCCCAGGAAATGCAACAATAGAAATTTTTACCCAAGATTTCGATATTTTGCATAATTCCATCATATGTGATACCGTAAATAAGGGTTTACTTCTACATTACAGTAGTATCTATAAGAGCAGATGTAGAATAATCATAAACTTATGTACAGTACATGTGAGCAGAGTTATAGGTCAACGCTAAAAGTTTGAAAACGAGTGCTATAGTGTGCTGCCTCTGATATTCTAAACGAAATGCGCTAAATGCTTTCAAAACGAAAGCCCTTCATCACAATGTACGATGCTTTGGGGTCAGGGCTCAAAGTTTTCAACAGCTGGACAATTTTTGTGATTTCTTGAAAAAAAAAATTTAATTCTTTCAAATTACTCTGAAAATGTGAAAAATTCAACCAATTTGGAAAAATTTCTCACGTTTTCAGAGTCATTTAAAAGAATTAAATTGCTTAGTCTGTACCTTCCTCCACTTTCACTGGTTAAACCCAAAGCCCGTTTACAAGCATGCATATGTTTGGAAAATTTCCTAAGCGATTTGACTAAGGAGAAACGCCAGCCCCCTTCTTGTTGCACCATTGACTTGAGGCCGGTTAGATAATATACGTTACATAAGTTTTGGGTCAACTTGCGTAGTCCGACAAACAGCGGCGTAAACTTTTAGAATGCGTGTCAAAGTGATCAAGATAACAATTGTCAACCTTAAAAAGCAATACAAAGCTTATTGATGACAAAATAAAAGCAAATAGCCACAGTTAACTGCCGCAAACCTGTTTGTAGCGGTGAACACAAATTGTTGACATCGCATTGATTCCATAATCCAATCCTAATAGAACTACTGTCTCTAATCCAAAAGTTAGATGTAATTGCTGATATTCCAACTCCAAAGCCGGCCCAACCAAGACCAGAGGCAATAGCATTAAAAATAATGCATTTTTTCATATCCGAACTCATAGGCATGGTGATAGAATTAATAATTCTGATTAATTAATTCTAATTTTTCTACATAAAAATTAGCGCGAAAAGAAAATCCCTAAAAAACTTTTCAATTAAAGATCATTTCTAGCATTTAAGAGTCAATCAAATTTTTTATTGTACTCGCTGTATTGCGCCGAAGTGTGCTACGAGTTTGTGGTACCCATCTCCGCGTCATTGTGCATGTGGGCACCACAGCTCCTTTTGGAGAAATGTCGCAGGGGTGGCGAGCCGTTGACAACACTGTGTCCGATTTGACCGGTCCAAGATTTGAACCTTGTAGACCTCCCGCTCAGAGACAAACGCATTACCGCTCGAACAATTTGGTGTCCAACATCCAGCACTACCATAAAAAGCAAAAATCTGGAACTGCAGAACATTTGTGCAACTTTTCACACTGTCCTTTTAAAGTATATTCTTAATTTTAGCAAATCAAACCTTTCATTATTCTCGCTGCATTACGCGGAAGCGTGTAACGAGTTGGCGGGCCCTATCCCCGCATCATTGCGTCTGCAAGCAACATGGCACCTTTCGGAGCAATGTCGCAGCGATGGCAAGCCGTTGACAACACCGTGTGCAATTTTAACCGGCGCGATACTTTGAATCTCAGACCTACCGCTTCAAAGACGAACGCTTTACCGCTAGACCAACAAAATACATTTTGCACAATATAAGAACAAATATACTGTATTTTGGGTTGAGGCTGGCTGACTGTAAATTTTCTCGACTTTTCAGCCTCATTTGCTCTCAATTGGTTCTTAAATTTTATTAAAGAATAAAGTACCACAAGTTCGTTTTTGCTTGGTCAAAGTTTTGTTATTAATCAAGATTTTGGTCTACAGGCAAATCAGCAATTGAGTGCACGAAAAGCCAAGCAAGCTCAGCTGAATTATACTGGCAAATGATATGTACTGTAGTACGCATGGGCTCATGTGCTTAATTATTATTTTTTTCGTGCCGAGTTTTTTCTAAATTTGCTAGTTCTTATAGTGTACGACAGTGGTCGGCAACCTACAGCCCACGGGCCGGATCCGGCCCGCCAAGGAAAATCACCCGGCCTGAGAGCTTTTGGCAAATTTTGAGAATTTTGTAGCAAATAAAATTAGTTAAGTTGCTGTGTAGGTTGAGCTACGAGTCAGAGATGGAACCGGTCAGGATTTTCTCGACCCGACCGGTAAATTTCAAAATCTACGCCGGTTGACCGGTTTCTGACCGGCCCAGTCGACCGGTTTTTTTACAGAAGGTTTTTGTTCATTGTTCAATGCATTTAATAAAAAATTTTCAAAATGGGTGAGATGTTAAAATTTGCGACTTCGGACGCGGGTCTGAAAAAAAACGTAAAAAGAGTTTTGCGCTTTTTGCAAAAATAACTCAATTTTAAGACCTTTTTAGGTTAAATTTCGGTTTGAAAGACCTGTTTTTAGCAGCGCAAAACGTACACAAAGTAAGCATGAAAAGAACTGGACGGCACAAGCTAAATTATTAGACGTTCTTTCTACTGATTTTTTAAGGCCGAAAAGGCCAAAAAAAGACGTGAAAATTTTTTAGCTATTGGTGACAGATTATTTGCAATTTGCCGAGCAGCAAACACTAAACTGTTATGACATTGGCTTGAAAATATTCGAAATATAATGCGCCCCAGCAGTTTGTAGAAACGCTGCTACTTCAGAACAAGCCATGGCTAGTTAGATATAAAAAATAAGAGCTATGTCTTTCTTGCCCAGATTAGACTGTGGTAATTTTAAGTTGAAAAAAGTTTTTCAAAGCGGCAAGATTTTAGCATGTACTAAAAAATCTGAAATCTGCGCCACTTCTACTCTCAGGCTAATTAAAATGATGCTAAAATGTCAAGTAGCGTAAGCCTCTTCCACATGCATGCTTCCTTATAATCTGATTACGTAATTTTAACGTATATTTTGCACTTGTATGCTTTGTCCCGTTGCCCAAAGGGGGGCATGGCACAATGCAGCTTCCCTAAATACCCCCCTGGATGTGCATGTCTTAATGGTCACAGCATATTAGTCACAGTTTGAAACCATTCAACAAGTGTTTTCAAAAGGTGTGGTTTGTTAATACTTTTTTTAAAAAAAAAGCTTTATTTATAATAAAATATAATTATATGCATATTTCGGTTGGTGCTTAGATGTCATTTAGTTGCAAGAGATGAGAATTTGACCGGTGTTTTAACCGGCTTGACCGGCCGGTGGAAGAATCTCGACCCAACCGGTTTCCATCTCTGCTACGAGTTAAAATTGAAATACTAATTAATTCTTAATATTTATAAAAAATATTTTGATATAAATAACCAACATCAAATATCTCATATTAAGATGCATTGGGGTCGCTAAAGAGAACCTCTACCGAAGGACTTTAATCGTGACCTAAAAAATTAATAAAAATCACTCTTTTTTCTAGAAAATGCACAAAATGTTTGTAGAAGTTTCGCCCCACCTTGATATGGCGGAGGAAAAGAAATTTAATGCTCACACTATATGTTTTGAAGTGTCAGTAAAGCAGTTAATAGAGATGTTTTCTCATTCACCCAGCAATTTCAAATATTTTTAAAATAAAATCAACATATTTTCGTAATTTGTGGTCTGCAAACCGGTGAGGTCGCGCCTCCCAGTCAGTGATGTGCAGTTGTGCACGAACTTAGTTACGCTTTGTTATAGTTTAATCAAAAGTAACAAAGACACTGAATCCACATTCAAATAAAATAAGTCGAATTTGCATAACATTAAAATGCTAAAAATCACCCTTTTTAAGAGCCAAATTGTTTGTGAAAATTAATTTCAGTCATAATTACCAAAAAATTTCACAAAAAGCGCAGCGCAACAAAACACAACAACTATTTCAACCATTAAAAGTGCAGAACAAGAGGCGCACTTTAAATTTTATATTTTCAGAAACGCAGCGCAACTTCCGCAATAATTTTTTTGATTCAGTAGAAGCGTAACGCAATTCCGCAATTGCGGAACGAGATTTTAGTACAAGTCAAATCGCAACCAAAGTTCTGCAATTAAGTGCAAAACAGACAATGTAAATTACGCATTTTTGTGATTTTATACGGAAAAAGAGTAAATAATTTGCGATACAAGGTCGACATTTGACAATATTACGATCAAAATGAACCAAATTAAGCCAAAAGCATAAAATTGCGGTATTAACAAAAAAAAAAAAAAAATTGAAATCGCAGCGCAATTATTCCGCAATATATTTTAAAGGCAGTAGTCCGCACGCTACTTCGGCAAGGTCTCAAAATAAAAATTAAAATCGCAACACAACTTTCACATTTGCAGAAGTTGCGCTTGATATTTTCTTATCTGTGGCAAGAAAGCGAAGGGTGACTGCTACACTCTTCTTGCGAAAAATCGCCTTCTCAAGACGGTGTCATTTCGAGCAAGCTGGGATCATATCCACAATCTACGTTTTTGTTTGTTTTCCTTTTTGAAAGCATTTTAAATTATTGTTGCTGCTATCGCTTTTCTTTTTCGAAACATGCCTACTGATAGTTCAGATTATCCTAGACGAATACTCCGATTCTTGTCTGCAAGAGTGTCAAAATCGCCGCGTGCAAATGGATTATCGAGGTCTTGCAGAACAAAACCACAACATAAGTGCTGCAACATTTTTAAGCAAAAAAAATTGTTTCATGCTCGTGTAAGTGGAATTTTAAGTTTCTTGCAGAAGATTTCTTCCGGTGCCAAAATTTTTTATTGCTACAAGTAAATTTGCAGAAAACATGTGTCACGTGTAAATGAAGGGATAATTGTTGGAGTAGTAAAAGTGCAGAAGAAACTTGCTCGTCTATAACGGCCCAGGAAACTTACCATAAACTCGTAATAGCTGTACCGTAGCTGAAGAAGCACTACCTATTTTTTCGGGATAGTTACGATGTCCTGGATTTTTAAAACGAACAAAACTTAGCTAGCGAAGCTTTATACCCCGATATATGATTAATAACGTTTAGCACTATACTAAGCACTAACTGCTGTTTGGTAATTGCCTGGCTGTTTGAATCACGATATTTGAGCTCCTCATATAGGTTCTTGCCACACACAAAATGTGTTTAGCCGACCATTGCTATGTAACTGCTTCAAGGCACAAACAATTTGGTTGAAATGAGGCGAACGTGCCTGCCTTTGGTCGACCTTTCATGCGTGAACTATTCACTTCAGTTTGAGATAATATCGCTGTGTAAACATGGTAAATTCGAATTTTTTATTTTTAATGACAAAAATGTTCGTTGCAACTATTGCTACAAAATGTAACGCTTTTTATGGTTTCCGAATATTTTTCAACAAAAGTGAAGTGCAGTATTATTATGAGTCATTTCACACATACGAGCGAATATTGAAAAAAGATATTTTGCAAATATTAGGTACGGTAACACTTTGCAATGCTCTTTTACATTTTTTTATTACCGTAAATCTTTGCATGAAGTTTTGTATTATGTCCTGTTTGTTAATTACCCCTGATTTGTGGCTCCCATTAAAAATTTTCGGTACCGCAATAATTCAGTTCGGAGTAGCTTTTTTTTCTTGTTTGCAGATGGCTATTTTGATTATTGCTAATCAGTTGAGAGAAGCTTTGTTCTTGATTGGTAGTAGGGGAAGGTCGGGTAAGTTGGGTAAGAGGGTAGGTTGCACAAACGTAATTAACTCGTGATTGGCTAATGGAATTATCACGTGATTTGACGCTTGGAAAGATAGAAGTGTCTTTTATCAGTTCCAATACTTTTAGGTTGCTTCTGTAAAAAACATGGCTGCAGTGGTCAATTATGTTCAAAATATAGTCGTTTTAGGCACTGAACCAATATTGTGAAAAATTATTCTCCGCCTGTGTGAAAGAGAGTCGTGAAAGCTCGCTTTCAACTAAAGTATTTGAGAAAGACTAGGTACTACAAGGACCTAACAGGGTGTTTCGCTTATCTTTAAACTCAAACAGATTTAGACTGACAGCAGTCTAAACAATATGGCAGCTTTGAGGGTAAATCGGACGACTTTTGGTAGGGCATGTTGGACAGATGTCCATTATTATTATTATGTTGATTATTATTATGTTGGTGATTGGACGATGGTGCTATTTTGCTTACAATGTTGGCTATTTCCAAGGTTGGCTGTGTTGTGTATTATCTGCACAGGTTTAGGCCTAATTACTTGGCTACACCAAAATTTTGGTTTGTAGGCTAGTCCTTATTGTGACAATTTTTTTTTGATTTAAAGTTTTAAGTTTAAGCCATGACTAGGAGCCGTTCAATTATCATATGGCGCGCTTTTTGTTCAAATATCATATGACGAAATTTTAACCCCTCCTCATTTAACAATTTTAAGACGTAGGCCTAATTATATCCATCCTTTTGCATTGCATTGAAAGCTTTTTCCGACCCCACCCTCTTCTGAAAGCGTCATATAATATTTGAACATCCCTACTACGCTACACCATAAAGTTTTAACCAAAAATGTTAACGGTGTACCGGTACTGTACTTTTTCTTCAGAAAGTTTCGTTATTTTTGATATTTTGTTAGCTCTGCCGATAAGTAGGCCTGCTATTTTGTTGCTCGCAATTTTCTCGGAGCAGAATTGAAGAATGGAGCAATGAGCATGCCACCTAAATTTTGTTATTATTCGTTTAAGCTTATGCAGTAGAGCGATTATAATGTCTTGGCTTTGGTTCCCATCCCCCAGGTCTTAGTGGTGTGATGCAGAATGATATTACGACTGAGTAACTTGGTCTACTAATGTAAGCTGTGGTTTAAATCTGGTTTAAATGTTTTACTGTGGTGTAAATTTCTTAAATTAAATGGCTACTGTTATGTATAGCAGGCCCGTAGCCAGAAATTTTTCTCTGGGGGACTATGTCCAACGCACCCTACACGGTTGACCAACATACCCTTATATGAGGGTTGTTTAGACAAATTAAGAGCACTTTTTGGATCGAATACTTTGGCTTGAAGGTAATGTTCAACACAAGATTTTTGGCTGTGGTTGAAGACCTAAATGCATGTAATTTTATTTCATACCAAAACGGTTTTTATATCTGCTAGCATTCTCGAGTAATGTGCAATTTACAGCTTTAGTGCCCAACTCACCCCACCTTCCCCTAATGAATAACTAATATGTAGTTGACTACTATGGCTTGCAGTTTCAGCAATGCTATTTGCGGCACAGAAACATAACGTAAACTACTGCCGAGAAAATGCTAATATCGATGTACACTTTTAATTGTTTATTACTGTATTTATTTATCAAGATATTGACACTACATCACTAGATTGTGTTGCGTTCTTAACCGATGCATTTAATTTTTACATGTACTGCATTATTGTTTCAAATTATGCAATTAAAAACATAGAATCAATTTAGTCAATTTTTGTTTTTTTTATTTTTTGTGGACTTTGGAAGGTGTAACTATATAAATTTTTTTGAATTTGACCAAGTTCTTCAGCTGCAAGATTGATTTTACATCCAGTCTTCAATTTCGCCGACTCAACGGGTAGCCGAATATGTTATCCAAAATGGATCCAAATTAATCACCATATCCAGCTATGTAGTACAATTGCCATTTCAGCTATATCAAGAGAAAATTTTCCGTGGAGCTCAGCCTCACCTGGTTCTTTTGTGGCTGCGCCCTGCGGTAACCTCAATTCAACCTTGGCAGTGCTGCCACAGGCTCTTTGCCAAAAACAACTTACTAGAGTTGTAAAAAAATCACTAGATTGACAAAATTGCTCGGGAAAGATTTTTTTGGAGACCGCTTTAGTTTCAGGAAATAAAAAGTAGAAACTGACCCCCCAAACATCTCGCCTCAAATTACTATATCTACAGCGCAAAACCAAGTCAAGCTCAGAAAAGCACCACAATACAACAACATTGCTTCAAAGCAAACAAAAAGTTGCAAGTTTTTGAACAAACACCTATGGAAAATCACTCGGCAGAAACGAGCCACTGTCATTGACGCTTTTCACAGTTAAGTAATAAATTGCGTGTTGTCAATCGCAAATTTATATATGTCTATGGATACTGTTTCTCTTCAACCCCAATAAGAACCGAAGCAATGTTGCTACTTAACATTTAATTTTTCCCAAATTGTATCCCCGTTTTAAGACCCAATTGTTGGCCTCGTCAGATTGAGCGCTTTAGTCTAGGACACCACAATTACCAGTATATTGTGCTATACGTACTGCTTTATACTGTAGTAATTCGAGCACTCTGGCTGCTGGAAAGGTTTTCAAGTCTCAAAAGTTCAAAAACTTTTAACTGACATAATTCACCTCATAGCCGGTATTCAAAGCTGTCTTCACGCAACTGATGAGCCACAAAAGCGCGAAACAGTCTCATCTTGCGTTGACTATAATTTGTAACGTTGTGTTTTCAAAGTACCTTTACAACAAAAAATCTTAGAAAAATTTTAACCGATGGCAATATCGGTAGGGAATATATTTCTGAAATTGAGATATTGATCTTGGAATTTTGTTTTGGAAAAGCTGAAATTTGTTTTCGATCATTAAAACAGCTGAAATTTGTGTTAGATCTGCTTTAGATACTTATTTGTCTTCAGCTCACAATCCTGGCTAAACACTTAAGCTCACTATGTCAAGCGGCTATACACATTTCTTTTAAGAAAAATTTACAAATCTTTGCTAAGCAGTATAACCTGACGAATCTTATAAAGAAAACGTGTTCTATAAGAAAGACCGTCCAAATCTTTTCGATAAGATTGTGGAGACGATTCTAGTCTTTTTATTTATTTTTCGATAGTTTTGTTGTTACAGTTGCCAATTGTAACATTACAAGTCATAACGGCCAGTTTTTCTTTTGTATTCTACAATGACAAAGTGTGAAATTTGATCACATGACTCATCAATCATTTGCTGTTGTTGAACATGTGACGGTTTTTCACAATTCAGTTCATGAATCGGCTATGTCTTGGAAACCAATACCGCAAGCCACGATTATAATAGCTTGAACCTTTATATACCTCATTTCGAGCAAGAAAAATCTACACAAAGCGGCACTTTAAAGTAAAGTAAAATGCTTTAGCTTTCAATTGTACATTACACCTGCTGAGCGAAGTAATTTTATCGTCCTCTGAACTTCATTATAGCTCGTTGTTATCATCATGTGGAGTGACTAACCGCTAGCCGGAAGATACTGAAAATCCTTTTAAAATTTTTCCGCAAAAGCTACCTACGTACGAATAACATTAACTTTTTGATCAAAAGCAATACGGGCAAAATTTGATAGAGCATTTTTACTGAGACGTTTCGATTAATTTCTTTAATACATTTCTAACTTATTCACTTTTTCGGTGATTGCCGCTTTTGTCCCTTTTATCCTCATTAAAATTCAATTTACTTACATTCAAATATCTTTTGGAAAACTTAAAAAACGTTATTATTCTTGCAACCTCGCGTATACGATAATGTGTCAAAATTGTTGTTGATTATATATTGCCGCTAGCTGTGATGTTTTTTTTATCTATATAATTTTTTTTTAATTTTTAACCACTTTTTCCTTTTCTTTGCTGCTTTTGTTTACATATAACTCCCTTTGTGCAGTCACTTGTCAGGAGCATTTCGACTTGAAAACCTTAGGGTTCTTCGTTGCTTTCTGGCCTGATTATGTTTTTATTATTATCTGCATCAGTGCCTGTGCTTTCGCTCTAAATTATAAACTTTCAGGCAAAGAAACTTATGTTAGGAAGTTTGAAACGGCTTCGTGCTCTCAGTGTTCTTGGAAGTGCTCAATAACGGTTGTAATCAGAGCAGTAGTAAAATTTAGCAAACCACCGAAAAAAAACAACAACAACATAAAAACCCTACAGTCTGTTTCACCCTTACGGGATCTTCAGGGGTAGAAGTTTATGCATTCAGTTTATGATCAAGTTCTTCCATGTAAGTATGATGTACTGAAGGTCGAACTGTGCTAAACTTTGCAGCCATTTTCTGAGGTGCTCTACAGTATTAATTATAGTATTCTGGAAAAAGCAACGGTTTGTAATAGGCCATTGGGTGGCGTAACGGGCCAAGTTTACAAACGAGCAGCGTAACCTAGGAGGTAAAGCACTTGCAGATGGCGCAGCGATAGGGACTCGCACTCAAACTCGCAAGGGTAACGGTTCGATTCCCTGCCATTGCAAATTCTGCAAGTGCGCGTAAATATCTGTGTTTGAAAATTATTTTGTGTTACTTATGGATTTATATTCGTCTATTTAAAAAAAATTTCTAAAAGGTAAAGGCATCTTTTCTACGACGACCCTGATCGCGTGATCTGAATTCTACCCGCACCCTAGTCACATTGTTGCGTCCTTGAGTATGACGCTTTACGACGATCATCTCAGCTCGGTGGTTTCGAACAAGTAGAAAATTCAGTGGACGAAAATTCGAAGAAACCCGCAAGAACATTGAATCACTAAAAACTTCCAAGCAAGATTCCTTTAAAGCACGAAGTACTTATCGCAATGAGAAGTATCCAGATCGTCCTTTAGTTAGCGTGTGGTACTGTGCGGTAACAGGAGGAGAAACATACAATACAACAACAGCAAACAAAGCTTGAAAAGAAAAAAACCTTGAATACGAAATTTCTCCTAGTCCATAGCCCTTTGTTGGTGAAGCATTTGATCAGAATACAATTTAATGTTCTATACAGCAAATTTGTTAGTACAGTATGTAACTTACATTTTACACATGCGCTCACTCTGTTTCCCTGCTGTTATGGTGGAAATCAAGGACTACATGGCGGGTAGAAAGACTGCGATACAGTATCTAAGAAAATTTCGAAGGAATTGTACTTTCAACCGATTTCAACTGAAAAATTGTAGTCTAGGGTAAAGTAAAGTAAACGTTCTGCAACAAAACATTCCGCAGTTTTCTGACATCGTCAAAATATATCAAGTTTCAATTAGTGTTGGATTGATTTATTAAAGCTCCTACCGCTCCAGAGAGGAATGCGTGAGGTCTGAGGTTCAAATTTCTGGCCGGTCAAATTGGACACAGCGTTGCCAACGGCTCGCCACCGCTGCGACATTTCTTCTAATGGAGCTGTGCTGTTCACAGATGCAATGACACGGAGATGGGTGCCGCAAACTCGTTACACGCTTCGGCGTATTACAGCGAGTATAATGAAAAATTTGATTAATTGAAGCTAATATAAAGCATAAGCCACAGAGAACTACAAAACAATATATACGGAGTAGGCATTCGTGGTATATAACAACAAACACTGCGCACGCATTATACTTGGAATAGCAAATTAATAAGTATAAGCTGCTTTAAGAAGGTAAAGCATCCAACCAATTCCGCTGGTTGGCAATACTAAAATCAAAATATAATTTTTGAAATTTTTTGTTTTCATTTTGGGGCTGCGGTTATAAAGATATTCAACAAATACGAAAAACACTCCCTTAAAAAGTTTTTGGAAACCGGAGTTTGCACTCCCAGCCTGAATTTCCAGAAAAAGGAGGCGGCTTAGCAAAATTAGGTAAGTCACGTAATGTTATTCGAAGAGTAAATATTATTTAGTTTCTCTTTTTTCCTGGAAGTTCAGGCTGAGAGAACAGATTTAGGGCTTCCAAAAAATTTTTAGGGTTTTGTCTTTTTGTATTTGTTGAATATATTTGCAATCGCAGCTACTAAATGAGAGCAAAAAATTTCAAAACTTATATTTCGATTTTATTTATTGTAAACTACGGGAATTAGCTGGATGCTTCATCACCTTCAACATAGAAAAGACACAAAATACACCAAAGAGGTTTTCAAATAACATTTACTCTAAAAATTACATACAGTATATAGGATACTCTGTTAGAAGCGCAAGTTCACCCTCGTTTCCTAATGAGGAAATATTATGAACGGCAAATACGATCGTATCAATTAATAGGCTATTGCGAGAGACATTACGGCTAAATAGTATTGCTGTAACTAAGCATGGCAAAAAAATAATGTTCATGGTTATATTCTGTATCTTTCATCCCTACACACCCTCTTTTGGCCGTATGATTTTTTTTTCTTTTTTGTCCTTTTCTTTCCTTTTTTGTTATCCTAAATCTTGTACCCTTTTCTTCTCTTAAACGGCAAACAGCGAAATCTAATATGAAGTTGTTGCTCTACCAACATCTCCTGAACTTTATTGGTACCACTCCGTTACCCAAATCTCTCCAGAATGGGATCTCCAAAATTAAACTTTTTGAACAGCATAAACTACTGTAGAGAGCTTTTTTTTTTATCGGTAGATATTTAGAAGGCCAATATTTTTACATAGTTATTGGGGTACTACCCCCCGAACCCTTCATATAAACCCGCCAAAAAAACAATTTTTGAATGGTTTAAGCTTGAAAGCTAATTGTACTGTATATCTTATCAATCGGTATTAAAGAGACACATAAGATTGTCGCAAAGAGACTCTATAGTTTGCCAATCGGCCAGACGGTCGAGCGGTTACGCATTTGTCTGTGGAGCGGGGGGTTTGAGGTTCAAATTTTGGGCGGGTCAATTCGGACACAGTGTTGCCGACGGCTAGTTACCGCTGCAACATTTCTTCGAATGGAATTGTGTTGCCCACAGGCGTAATGACGAGGTGATGGGCCCCGCAAACTCGTTTCACGCTCCTGCGTATTACAGCGAGTATAATGAAAGACTTGATTTAGTTGGCCATAGTTTACGCGTACCCTCCTAGGATCCCTCAAAATGAATCCCCAAAAATTATTTTTTTTGAAAAACTCATCACGTTGACTGCGAATCAACTTTTGCCAAAAACTGTTCAGAATTATCATACGTAAGGTTGTATAGCTAAAATATCACCTCCACAAAGTTATCAAGTCGATTTTTGGTAACAAGCATGCTTATACAGTAGGTCAAATTTTAAGCGGACTTAAGAATATAATCGTAGTAGGCACCTGAATTAACGAGTATGTCAAAAAATGTCACACCACGAGTATACTCGTAGAAACTAGAAAGTGACCCTTTTTCGCAAATTTTTAAAATTACTTCAAAAACTTATTTAGACAAGAGTACGAGTGAATTTCTAAATACATTTTTGTTTTTTATCCAAAGAAAACAATGTTTCAAATAAAGCTTAAATTTCATTGTTTATAAGCGTCAGTCGTTATAATGTCACTTTTCTTGCTTTTACAAGTTTTGCAATTTTTAGCACGAGAATACTCGTAGGTATATTTCCAGTGGGTTTCAAAAAAACGAGTATACTTGTGGTTGGCAGCCAACGTGTTTAAGCATAATTGTTTAATATCAGTAGTTATTTACAATATGAGACAAATATTTCGACGTGGCTTGGAGGTGCCTCACCCCGGAACACCCCCAACATAGATTTTTATGAGACAAAATTTTGACATGTCTGGGGTGCCTATCGGAAACCCCCAAATGGACCCTACAAAATTAATAAATCCCACCAAAATGAACGCACAAGAAACTCTTTTTTGGAACGGCTTAAGCTATGGAACTAATTTTTTTACTTAAAAAAAACAAATAATTTGGCATGATTAGAATGTGCCAAATCCCTAGAACCCGTTTAAATGGACCCCATAATATCTTTTTAACGGTTTAATTTAGAGAGCTTATATTTTTAACGCAAATAGAAATTTAAGAGAAAAATGGCGGGACATAGTTTTGTGGGCCCATCTCTTGGTGAACCTTCCAAATGTGCCATACCACAATCGATTTGTAAATGGCTTAATCTCGTAACATAATTCTTTATCATAAGATCCGCAATTATGTGGTTGATAAATATATTTTGACACTCGTTGGGATTCCAACCCTCCTGGGGGCCCTAAAAATGTTTTTGAATTGCTTCGTTAACGAGGAAACAAAATGCTGTTTTGAAGATCAGCCTATTTAACATGCGTCGGTTGTTCATTGGGCTTGCTCACAATTAAGCTCCATCTTGTTGAGTTACTTTTTTTATGTTTGCTTTTATTTTGAAAGTATTATCTTCATATATACGACTAAAACGAACAAGAAGTTACTAATATAACCCGCGTAAAGAAAATAAAGACCATTTAATTGTAACGGAGTGGAAACTTTGCATTGACAAAAAATTTTGTTCTATATAGCGAAACGCTATGCCATTACGATGCCGAAACAGGGTAATTCATTATTAAAGCTATAATGACATGGCTGTTCAACACAGCTATGATTAAATGTTCCAATCGACCAATTTAACAATGCAATCACGAAATAGTTTTGATTTAAATCAACAAAATTGTAAAGCACAAAATTAAAATGATTTGTATTCGAATAAAAATCAGTGCTGCAAAGGCAAATAATCTCTGAGGAGATGTGTTATAATTACAGAAATAATCAGTCAAACTTTGAAGACTGACGACAATCTTAATAATAGGTTGGGATTTTATGCAATCGTATTGGATCCACTCTATGGCATTTTCACATACACTCAAACCAACCCCTACGAAATAAATGTTCGGCTATGCCAGAGAAATTTTAAAGTACAATGCTAGTCACCATCAATCATCAAACACGATCGCAATTCATTTTATTAGCAGATAAATTTTGAAATAGTCCTGCCAAATAAGAAAGTCCCACGACCGTCCAAGCGAAAGCGAATCCTACTCCGTTATCTCCGGCAGGTCCGAGAGAGGTGTAGACAGCGGCTCCAATTAGTCCAAATGTGGCTAGAAAACAAAAAAGAAAAAAGTGAGTAGAAATCAGAGATGGCAATCGCATTGAAAACCCCCCTCACGTTTTGTTCCAAAAATATCACATCAAGTTATCGCATCGAAAGTCGAAATACGCAAAAAATGCACATTCATAGTCACATTACAGAAAATGACCAAAAAATCTGCGATTATTCCGATTCTTTGTCATTGCTGGATTTCTCTTGGTTTCTGCTTTTTCGTCATAAGTTACATTTAAGTAACTTAATAGTTATTTCGTTCATTTATTCGCCAAGGTTAATCAAAAACAATAACGCAGTCAAAACGAGAAAAAAATAAACAAAGCAGACTGCAGAAATTTTGTTTGAGAATGTTTTGGCATTTTTTGCGTCACAATCTCAATATTTGAAATAATGTCTTGCGCTAGTTGGGCTGAGCTGAGGAATATCTAGACTTCAGTTTACCTTATTTTTGGCCACAAGCTTTAGTTTTAAAATTAATGAAAAAAAACGATAATGGAAAAAATAATCGCAAACTAGCTGCAATTTTATCGCATTAAAAATTTTTTTAATTATTTCAAAAAATTGTACCCACTGTTCTAATCGGAATCGTATCGCAGTTTTCTTACTTATCACAAATGCTGTTTCGCAGAAGGTCTGCAATGCGATTGCCATCCCTGATTAAAACTACCAGTTAATCAAAATAAATGAATTTTTACATTTAAATTCAGTCAAGGGGTTTCATGAGAAGAGTACTTGGGACATTGTTTCACAAAATGAACAATGATTTAATGACAATAAACAGAATTGAGCCGTCGCGACGCGATTCGTCTTAGTTCAAAGGACTCATCAGGCGACAAAGGCCAATTTTGTTTTATTAGCCAAAGAAAATTAAATTGGATTAGACCTCCCTTTTTGCCGTTTCTGTATCTCTCAGTGCCGTATTGCTACATCAAAACTTTTCACCTTCAACAACTGACTACTACGAACCAGTGATCTACTTAAAACTTTCAAAATTTACCACTGCTATAAAGCTAATACTGAAATCTACTACCTACTACCGAAACCTACAGGCTAGGCTACTTACTACTTACATTGAGAATGGTCTGAACACTGAAAATATATTGAAAATTGAGGATATTATACAAGCTTAAAACACTGAAATTTAAGTGTAAATTCAAAAACAAAACGCTGCTAAGTGCCAAACCTTTTCGAAACTGTTTTACACTTGCATCAAACTTTTATAACTACAAAACAAGAAATTCAAAAAAAGGAAGTTATTATTTATCCAAAGTCAACAAAAAACTCACTCAAAGATCAAGTATAATACGTGGAACTAAATTGTGGAACGAACTCTCTACTCAATTACTGAATTATACCAATAAAGGATTATGCGCGTTCTCCAAAAAAATCAAAATTGCATTACTTGAAACATTTGACGAAAAATAATCCTGTTTCACATCTCTGCTTTATTTCCTCTAGTTTTTAATAACTATACGCCAAAAAAGTAAATGCATTTGTTTAAATTTACATAAAGATAAAATAAAGATAAAATATACAGAAAATATAAATATACAGAAATTGAAGTATTTTCTGAATTAGTTAAGATTCATTGAACGCCACAAAGTGTTTCCTGCCTTTGTATTTGTCAGACTAGAGTTGTAAACCGGCCGACTAGTCCAGGCCCGAACCTGGCCCAGACCTGAAAAGTGATTTGAAGGCAACATCATGCCCGAAAAAGCCGAAAGTTAAGTTGGTCCAAAAAATGTGTACGGTAATTGCTCGAATGCGGTAACGCGGTTAAAATAACATTATACTTATACTGTTGATCAATTGTGACGCAATAATAGTAAGTGTGCAGTGATAATCGCATTGATGCTTAAACAAAGTGGTCTTTTAGTATTGCAAAGTTAGTTTGTGAGAAGGCTATTATGTCAGACATGTGGTGTAACTCATAGCTAGGGTGGTTCATTTGTTTTTTTGACTTCTTTTCAAAGTTATTCTAATTAGACTTTTATAGCACCAAAAAGCTAAAATACAAGGCAACTACCTATATCAAGCCCAAAATTCAGTCAACCTTAAGCCCGCACCCGACCCGAATTACCACTTTGCGTCAGATAGTCTTATTCAAATAGAATAAGATTTGATATTTAAGTAAGATCACCTGACGAGTGCAAAGGCATGAAACACTACGTAGTGGTCAATAAATCTTTGCTGATTTAAAAAATAAGTGCATGCTGTATATTATTGCTATGACCTTGCTGCTTATTGAGCACTTTTACAGAGGATTGCCGGAGCAATTATAAAATTTTCTGACTACAGAAACGTTATATGTGAAAGTTTGATCCATCATCACGACGAAAGTATCAGGACCCCATTCTTTAAGTAGACAGATACAATCAAAAATCCGGTTCGAGCAATTTTACCGAAATCAAAGTGCATCACTGTTCACATTTTCAAAAAAGTTGTCGGTTAAAAGTTTTGTGGTTATGTACGGTACGTAGTGACATTCTGGAAATGCGAGTATACTTTGATAGTTTTGGTTTAAATGATTTTGCATTCTATCTTTCGTTGAGCTAAATGTAGTTTTGTGCCGGTCGCGTCACCCATCGACCACCTACGTAATCGTGCTTGGCCTCGCACTGGTCACTACACCCTCTTTTTCATCTTTCTCTATCAATTATTCGAACAACTACTCCAGCCGTTAGATTTATTTACATCTTGTGAGCCTGCATGCATAATTACACATTGCTTTGATTAAAATGTTCATATCTTCAAAGCTTTTCGTCTGACACTGCTCAAGACGAATCGTCAGAATGGAGAGCTCAGGAAAAGGAGCGGCTATTTATAGGAAAAAGCCGATTAGTGATTGGCTGAAAAAAGACCAATGAGAGAGCGTAATTAGAGCACATTCCTTAAGCTGTACACGAATTCTTTTGGTCGGCATAGGGTGGGATTGGAAGTTTTGATAAAAGTGGCTTCAAGAGCAGGGGCGGGATTATGAACTTTCACTTTACTTATTTTCATCTCGCCCGATGACGCGTGCGTCTCTTTCGCCACCTTCTCTTTCGTAGAGCGATTACCAACTACCTTCTCGTTACTGAAACTGCTTTTTTCATCTCGTGAAACAAAGAGAAGCTCAGAGTTCTCGTACAGTGATTTTATTATGCAAAATAGCCGATTATAACAGCAATGGCAGCATATTTGGCGGTTAGAAATAGAAGTAGAGGACAAAGGGTCAGGCAAAATCCCCTGCAAAGGTCTGATTTTGAGTTAATATATGAATATCGAATGTCAAGAGCATCAATATTGGAACTATGCGATATGTTGAGAGACGATTTAAGCCCAACTACCAGGAAATCAGCAGCATTGACCGTGAAAGAACAAGTTTTGCTGTCTCTAAAAGTGCTGGCTTCCGGAAGCTTTCAAAGCTCCGCAAAAGACAACATTAACGTTTCGCAGCCAACGGTCAGTGTTGTTCTTGCTCGGTTCATGGAAAGCTTGATTCGGAAAAAGAAAAATTTTATCAGCATGCCAGACAGTAGGGTAGCAACCCGAATAAAGGAGAAATTTTATTTGCTGGGACATTTTCCTGGCGTCATCGGTGCCATAGATGGCACTCACGTCCCAATCATTGCACCAGCTGAGGATGAGCATCTGTATGTCAATCGCAAAGGTTTCCATTCAATCAATGAACAAGTAAGATATGTGTGTAAATTAATTAATTGCTTAGTGTAATTACGTTGAGAAAATTCGCACTGTTAGCAAATGTCTGTAACAACCTTTTTTGAAAAAGGGAAACTTGGATATAGGCCAATGTTCATCTATTATTATTTTTGCAAGATTTAAAAATTGCAGACATGTCCCTTCTACCGCACAGCGCACGCTCACAGTGTGATATTACGCGTCGCTACCCACCACATAATCTGCGTGTTTTAACGGAAGCAAAGGCTTTGAGCCTCTAATATTAAATAAGACGTAAAGGGATAAGTCAAATTTGGACAAAGTCCACTGCCGAATGGGGCATAACATTAATTATGCAATCGACAATCATTTCTATTTTATATGATAATATTATTCCTTATGCAGGCAATATGTGACGCAAATATGGTGTTTCTGGACGTCGTGTGCAGATACCCAGGTTCGTGCCATGATGCGTTTATTCTACGCCAATCAAACATACATCACAACTTCGAAACCGGGAGATATAATGGAATTTTGCTTGGCGATAGTGGTTATCCACTAAAACCGTGGCTTTTAACAGCGATCTCAGCTCCAAGTTCACCAGCGGAAATACGATATAATCAGGCTCACAAGAGATGCCGATCAATCGTGGAGAAGTAAGTCACCTATATTCTTTCATATCATCACCATCATCGTTTGATGGCTTGTTTGTTGATATGAATTAATACACTTTCCGAAATAAATACTTTTCTGAGATCAACTATATCAATTTAGATACAAAAGCGTAAAACGGGCAATCCATCGTTTGGCAGTAAAATACTATATAAATACGGCATATTATTATTATTAAAATAATCTCTATCACCAAAACATTAAAGCTATAAATGTAATTTAAGAAAATTTTATGAATATTTTTGACATACTTGTATCACAGTGCATGCAGTTTTATATTTTGTATCATACTCTAGCATTATTTTATAGAGCTTTTGGAGTATTGAAACAACGTTGGCGCGTCATCGACCACACCGGAGGAAGACTTTGTTACACACCATTGAAAGCGTGCAAAATCGCAATGTGTTGCTTCATTTTGCACAACCTATGTCGCAAGCACAAGGTGCCAATGATGCACGAACGCACGCCTTTGCCGGCAGCGATTGAAATAGCTCCCATCGAAGAGGACACAGAAGGTGCAGATTCTCAAGGACGCTCCGTACGAGCAGCCATTGTCGCCAGTTTTGCTTAGATAAGAATTAGGTCCTGCAAGCTGCAACTGTCTTTATACGATATAACGGACTGCATTTTCTTGCAATTGTGTACTAATAAATTAAGAAAAATGTGCAGTATAAAACGAACAGTGTGATGAAACATACGAAAAAATGTGCAATCATTGAATGTTTCATGATAAAATCCACTGCAACATACAGTCATAAAACACGAGAGAAAAGACCTTAGAGTTTTCCCGGCTATTTGGTTCAGGAGTTTATCTCGTCACGCAACATTCCTAATCGTAAATTGCTAGCGATTGATTTTGTAAAAACGGTCACAACGTCCGGAGTAAATGTTAATAGTATTCAGAAAAAGCGATGTTAGAGGTCTATGTGTCCTTATCTTAAAACTATCATAGAATGGCCCAAATCACAGTCAAGCAACGAATAGAAATGAAACGTCAATAGCGTTAGTTTTGTCAAGTTTATGTGCTTGTATCTTCCGAATTGATGGTAAATGGCTGGCTTCCAGTTACTTCATTTTTCGCCAACTCCATTTTTTTCTCTTCTAGTTCGTTTCTTTTTTCCAATTGCTTTAGTATTTTGTTGTGTGTCACTTGTAAGCAAGTAAGCTGCTGCAGAATTTGTTTTTGGACTGATACAATTTCAGTTTCCGGGTTAGCTCGAGCTTTTTTAAATTTTGGCATTGGTGGTTCTGATGTAGCACTTTTGCATGAAGGCGATGGGCTAACTGGGTTTTCTCCCAACATCTCAAGAAAACTTGAAGGTTCTTCCATTAACTGGTCATATGAAAAAGGAAGACCTCCACTTGTATTAGGCTCTTCTACATTGGTCTCTTCCATACTCGCACTTCTTTTGCACGCCACGGCTTCACCTATGGAACAAAAATTTTTATTTTAGCTACAAATGCACCATATGAACATACTATGTAGTTACAAATTTTCATCAACTTACTTTCAGTAGTTTCCAATTCGATGGCTCCTGCAACCCCAGTTGCGCTTTGAACTCCAATGATGGAAATCACTCGCATTTGTATCTCGGTTGGAGGTGTTGCGCGATTGACTCCTCCACCAGTTCTACGTGCCTCAGTCTTCCAATTGGCAACAGCTTTTTTGGAGGCACTTTTTAAGTCGAACCACTTGTGTTCGACTTGCTCCACCGTGCGTTCAACCCTGGATACATTGGCCGAGTTGACCTGAAATTACCAAAGTTTATATAAATGGTCAGTTAGGAGTGCTTAGCTCAGCAGAGTAACAAAATTTAGAATTGTGAGTACAAAAATAAAACGCATTATGGCATTGGCAAAGTACTTCAAACAAAGATAATAAAATTCCAATTTCAGCTGAACAAATGGCATTTTTGTCACTCATCGACAAAAAGCAAAAATCAAGCCTTTAGATCTCCCCATCATCTATGTCGTTCAAAATATATCCCCTTCTTGCATAATGTATTTGAACAAGTGCATTTATCATCAGTTAAAAATTCCTTCTTGGGAAAATTTTTGAAAAAGAAGGTGGTGGAGCGAAACCACGCAGTCAAAATTTGGGAAATGTTTGCTTAAAAATAGTGATTTTGGCGTTATTTCAAGTCAAATTCACTGAAATTGCTTTTTATTGAAATTTATTTTCATGTAATTTTTAACAAATACAGTCTAAATATAATATTCGGTTTGGAATTAGTTCATCTTTAGGTAAACTTGACTACATCCGACCAATGCGTACCCCCTGGGTTGCCAAACGTTCTTGAATCTCATGAATCGTTCTTGAATTTGACCGATAAATGGGAGGTGTTTTGATCTTTGAAAATGTTGAAGACCTTTTTTTATTGAAGAACACGAGGATTTGGGGGAAAAATTTAAAGCTTTCGGTGGCGAAGACCTTTTTTTAGAGGTCACATATACAGTATTTCAGGAAAAACGAGCTTTAAGAGGGAGGAAGTCTTTCAAAATTTGTTCTAGAGAATCGTGTTGGCCGTTTGGCAACTATAGCCCCCTGGATACCCGCTTGACATCAAATAGATTTAGCACAATGTTCCTCAGTAACGATACAGTTATAATGTAATGCAAGAAACCTAATGACCTACTTAAAACGCTAGAACTAAAACACCAACTTACCTTAAATGCAACTATTTTCCACGCATTTTGCTTTGAGTTTAAAGTAACTTCTGATGAAAACGAACCTAGGATTTGTTTTCGATTACTCTCTACTGCGGTAACCAAAGCATCAATTTCCACTTCACTCCACCTAGGAGCTCTTTTCTTTTAAACTTTTACCTTTTCCATAGCTATACTGTAGTAGTATCCTATATTGCAGCAAAGCTTCCAAAGACTTTCTCAAAAACAAAGAAAGCAAATTGCAGCAAATCGAAATATTTGCTGACTCACAATGCTTTACTGCCATAAAAGCACGCATCCGGGTTTGAATTTGACGTTTCACGTCGATAGCGAAACGTAGTGATAAAGAGAAGGAATCATAATACCAAAACTTGTACTTTACTTACTTTCTCTTTCAAAAAATTTTGCGATCTTGCCCGTTTTAGTAAAGAGAAGAAAGTTCATAATCCCGCCCCAGATACATGGAAAAGAGAACGGCCTTGGGCAAGAATACAAAATCTACTGTCATCATAATGTTGAGCAAAGACAGGATTTTGTAAAATATGAAGTTCAGAGGTTGAATCAGAGGCAAGAGTCTGGGTATTAGTCTGGGTGGAAAATTTGCACCGACAGATAGGAAGTAAGCGTTTCTGGGAAGAAGAGCAAGAACGGATAGATTTGGGAAATGTTGCTTCATTCTATCCTGTAGTCTTTGGGAAGTGCAGCTTACATACCGACTGTCACTGTGGCATGGGAATCGATAAAACATCCTTTTTGGTAGCTAAGAGAAGCTTATTGGCAGAGTAAACAACACGTGGTTGCGTAGAGAAAAGCACTGTTTGACAGCAGATTTTACTTGCTTTTCAAACCGGGTAGAAACAGAACCGTAGCCATGGGACACGTAGATAGACGGGACATCTTTCGGGTCCAAATTCAGGCTGAGCGTGAAATTGCTTCATCTTCTTAGCCGTATACAACTTGATAAGGTGCTCAGGGTATCCATTAGTCTGTAGAATGAACTGAATTTTGTCTAGTTCAGATGGCAATCTTTCAGGAGAATAGTTGCCAAGAGCCCGGTGAGTTACGGTCAGGATTAAGTTAGTTGTGCGTTTCTGTGGACTGAAGGAATTCCATCGTAGATATTGACCGGTGAATGTGGGTTTCCGGTAGATGGAGGTGATGAACTTGGAAGGAGATTTTTAACCAACACATCCGGAAATGGGAGAGCTAGGTTAGATTTTTTTTCAAATGTAAAGCGGAGAGAAGGGTGATGCAAGTTGAGACTGTCTAAGAAAAGATCGCACTCATCTTCGTTGCTGCATATTTCGAAGGTGTCATCCATATAGCGGTAATACATCCCCGGATTGGAAGTGGTCTGGAAAAGTTTAGAGTCACAGTACTAGCCAACAAAAATATTGGCAAGGGGTGATCCCATGACGACTCTTTCGATCTGGCGATGCATGATGTCATTGAAGCTAAACTCGACAGAAGAAGTAGCCATCTCCATAAGTTCAACAAAGATTTTACCGTCAAAAGTGTTTGTTGAACTTATGAAGACGGCTTCTTCTGCTGTCGAGGCAATCTTTCCACGGGCAATCTTTCCATCTGCGTTCAATAGCGTTTTTGAATCAGTGCAGGTTGGTAAGTCATTTATACTGAAGATACACACAAGAAATAAAAATGGGGCTATAATACTCTTTGAGGGGCACTGCATACTACTAGAATCAGAGATGAGCGATAATCCTCGTCAACGGCGGTATATTGGACTCAGTTGCTCAAGCGCAATCTTAGAAGTTTAAGGGGTTGGCTTTTCACTTTGTAATGCTCCAATTTATTTATAACAAAATTTTATGATTAACCGACTCCAAAGCTTTCCGAATATACAATGCCTTGAATGTTATTCAAAGTGTTTATTCTAAAATCATTGCAAATTCAATATTCATAACGCAGTTTTACCAAAACTAAAAAATAATCTTTTCACAAAACAGTAATTGCAATATGCGTTGACGCTAAATCAATATCACGCAAGAGCAGCATTGCAAAAAATTACTACTTTAGTGTATATTCCTAAATTATTGATGTCCTGTTTATGTTTTGGTTCGGATTACATCTACACTTAGTAGTTTTAACTGGAAGTTGAAACTTTGATTAATGTTGGCGAACCATCTACTATACCTTGACGCATTTAACCTCTATTCCATTGTACTTCGTTGTGACGCAACACAACTTTCCTTCCTGTGAAAGTGAAACGTAAACCTGTTTGATCTCAAAGTGATGTTGATTATGATTCAAAGGTCCTTGGGGCCTGGGACTATGTTCCGTCCAAAACTTGTTATATAAACTGAGACAAACGCTTTGATAATGTCCGTATTTTAAGTATTTTTTCTTTCTTTGGACTGCTACTTTTTTCCTAAAGTTTGACTACATAAAAAATGATTCATGAATTTATGTCATAGTAAAGTTACACTTACCAGGTTTCGTTCTACTCTTAGCCAAGCTTTAAATCAATCAAATCAAATCTTTTATTACAGAGGTTGTACAACAACGAAGCGTGTAACGAGTTTGCGGGGCCCATCTTCGAGTCATTCCTCAGAGCCCCTTTCGAAGAAATGTCGCAGTGGTGGCGAGCCGTAGGCAACACTGCGTTCAATTTGACCAGCTCGAGATTTGAGCCTTAGACCTCCCGCTCCAGAGACGAACGCGTTTGCCCTTGACCAATTTGTCGGTTTTTTGGCCAAGCTTTATCACAACAAAATAGGACACTATTTAAATAATGAGCAATAATTTTCTCCCATTGATGTCATTAAGCGTTAAAGTTTAGCGATAAAAGGGCCATAGAAGCGTGGTAAATTAGTTGAATTGCCATCAGAAACTGATTCTAAATCTAGTCTACAGCTATTGCCAGAGCGTTTTTATGACAATATAATTGATGCATAGTATTTCTAACTAAAGAAAATTAGTTGGTAAGGAGTACCAAACCCTCAAAATTATAACAATACCAAACCCTCAAAAAATATAACAAATAATATTACCGGTAGTAATAATGGCAATAATTATAATGGCAATAATAATGGCAACAATTATAATGACAATAATATTAATGACAATCATAAAAATGATAAGAATGCTAATAATAATTAAGCAACATTGCTTTACAGGAAATCACTCCCAAAAACTGTTGCACTTGGTGCAAGCACTAACAAAAGAGAAAGGCAAGCAAAACGCAGACCAAACAGCATTCGACAAAAACAAAAACAAAAAAACGGTTAGTTTACAGCCATGATATCGTTGAAGAAAGATACATTTTTACAGCCATGGTATAGCACTAATAGTCATCAGCTTTTGGAAATAATTGAGTTTAAGCGAATTTTAAAGTTATTTACCCTATCAGCTTGTTGAATTTTGTTTCGTAAGTTATTCCTCAATTTAGAGCCAAATGTAAAGTGGTAAACTTTTAATTTACTCTCAAAGATAATCAAACCAGTGAAAAGGGAGAGTGGCGGAAATTTAGCTCTGTCAACACTTTTCAACGCAACATCGCTAGTAGCCTAATCTCCTAAGCATTCAAACGACGTATGCAATGCCTGCACCAGCATTCCTGTTTTTGTTTTTTCATTTTTTTGTTGTTGCTGTTATGCTAATCATTTACTTGAGCATCTTGCCTCTTCGTATTTTTTATGATTTTTTCTTTTTCGTGTTTTTGTTGTTTTGTTTTCTTTTTATTATTGTTTTTTTTCTTTTTTCAAACTTCGTTTCATCTTTTCTAATGCCTTGGAGTAATCAGGAATCCCACTGAGAGGATAAGTGTAGATTATCTTTGCCTATACGTGAGCTATGTTTTATTTTTAACCGTTGAGCGCATAAATTCATATATGTATGTAAGCCTATGTATTATAATGCAATAGATACTTGACAAAGATAAGTACTTATCGCTTCCACGCAGTGCTTTAACCATCATCGATACTATACAGCAGTGATTCTCAACCGGGGTGCCATTTGATTTTGCTCGGGGTGCCGCTAGCTATTTCAGATTATTTACTAGTGCAACGAAATCGAAATTTATCTGTAGAGTCATTGTTTTGGGGGACAAACAACTTTTACTGGCATAATACTGCTGCTGGGTCTTCTACAAATGTGAGGTCATGATAATCATTACATAATCCAAATGGATATAAGCGACCATTTCGTCATATTTTCCTTTACTATGAATTTCAACAAACCCCCGAAAAATAACATAAAAATCTACCGCAGAGATAAAAGCAAATTCAACTCTGAGGAATTCTGCCTCCAACTAGAATCAAACTTGCAAGCTTTTAATCCGCAAATCTACAGCGCTACACCTGACAATTTTAATCAGCTGATTGCAGAATTCGTCGCGTTGATTGAAAACACTGTTGAAATCCACGCGCCTCTTAAAAAGCTGTCAGCCTGTCAGGTAAACAGCAAAAATTACAGTAGAAGCCTTGGATTACAAAAGGCATTTTAATTTCTGTTCGTCACAAATGCAATTTGTACAAGAACCATTTTTTAGCAGGCACCGAGATGCAGAAAAGGTTTTACAAGAAGTACTTAAACACACTAACTAAAGTAAAAACCGCATCTAAGAAAATTTAGTACTGACAAGAATTTGGTAGAAATCTGAACAATCCTCGCAAAACCTGGAAACTAATTAGATCTACGCTACCTACAAACCAATCCCGAACTAACAAATCGAAAATAGATCTTTTAAAAATTGATGGTCAAGAAATAAACGAAAGTTTCTCAATCGCTGAAAAACTCAATGAACATTTCGTATCAGTCGGTAAACACCTGGCCGACGAAATCCGAACTAATGATAACAACTCATTTTTAAAATACTTAAACCAGAAAGTGGCCTCATCAATGTTCCTTCAACCACCAAGGCACACCGAAGAGTTCAATATCATAGACTCTCTGCGTCTTCGCAAATCTTCAGGGCACGACAATATTGACTCATACTTTATCCGCACAGCATGTGATGTACTTGCACCATATCTAACCTATCTTTTTCATTTATCTTTTGAATTTGGTATCTTTCCTGACTGTCTAAAAACAGCCAAAATATTCCCAATCTTTTAAGCTGGAACTAAAACTGATATTAATAACTACCCACCTATATCATTGCTATCAAACTTTTCTAAAATCCTAGAAAAACTCATCTATACCTGTCTTTGAAAATTTTTTGAGAAAAATAATATTATTCACCCAAACCAATAAGGTTTTCGACAAAACTTATCTACTACACATGCTATGCTGGATATATTGAGCAAAATAAACAACCATGTGAGTAAAAAAAATTTACTGGATTAATATTTTTGGATTTAAGGAAGGCGTTTGGTATGGTTTCGCATGATATACTCTTAAAAAAATCACATCATTATGGTGGTCGTGGTGTAGTACTGTACATAACCTGCTCAAATCTTACCTCACTGAACGTAAACAGTTTGTGTATATTAATGGAAGCTGTTCCACAACTAAAACAATACAATTTGGTGTTCCTCAGAAATCAAATCTCGGTCCTATACTTTTCTCTATTTATGTCAAAGATAAATTCAACATTTTTGACTCTACTCCTGTGCTATACACTGATGACACTTGCCTATATGCCAAAGCTTCAAAAGAAAAAGATTTAGAAAGCTTAATGAATCGCGAAGTCAAAATAGCTAATCGTTGGATGAAAGCTAATAAGCTGACAATTAACGCTACAAAATCTAGTGCTTTAGTTATAACTCCAGGAGCTAAGACTGCCACTCAAAAACCAAAAATAGTATGTGATGGTCTTCCAGTAGCTGTAAATAGTAATGTCAAGTACTTGGGACTATAGATTGACGATAATCTTAAATTTGACATGATCATCTCAAATTTGTTGAGCGTAAAATCGCCCGCACAGTTGGCATACTTAATAAACTTAAATGCTATTTCCCCAAAGAAATTTTATTGCAACTCTATCATGCATTAATTTATCCTCACCTTCTCTGTGCGATTCCCATATGGGGTTCTACCTTTATATCTTATCTCCACAAAATTTCTATTCTCCAAAACAAAGCCGTTAAAATTGTTACCCAAACAAAATGGAATTTCAGTGCAAACCCTTCATATACCAATCGAAAGGTCTTGAAACTGAACAAACTTTACCATTATGAAGTTGGTAAAATAATGTATAATTTATACCTTAGACAACATCCGTATAACCTAAACCAACACTTCACAAAATACAATGTCAGACATTCCCATCCTACCCGCTGTTTCTCTTCTCTCATGTTTACCTATCCCATTGATGAAAAGTGCAAAGCTGTAACAATCTTTCTTATACCAGGGTGTTAAAACCTGGAACTCTATTCCCCACAACATCAAAAAGTCTTCCTTCTTTAAGTTCAAATCTGATTTAACTAGAATTTTTACTAGAATTGTCTCATCATATCTCTCTCAAAACAATAACTTCAAATACTCGTAGGCCTGAAGCTCTTATGAGCAAAAAGGTGCTTAATCGGGAGCTGTTTGACTAGATGACCGTAACAGGTCCCTTCCAGTCTCCGGTCGTGAAAACATTTATTTTTGTTTTGCTTTTGCAAATTATTTTTATGTATAGTGTGTCATTTATTGCATCTTATAGCGACAAATAATAAATCGAACTCGAACTCATACATTGTTATTAATTTGTCGTAACGCCCCCAGGGATGAAGCCCTTCTTAGCCACGTAGCTTAGAAAATTTAACCCGTATATATACGCAAGTTTTTAAGCGTGGTATTGGACTACTTGAAAGGTAGGCCTAAATGGGAAAAGAGGAAGGGGCTAAAATCTATTTATTTTGGTGATTCTAATCAAAATGGCTCAAAAAATGGGAGAAGTTTTTAAAATGGCGTAAAAATGGATATTTTTACCAAAGAAATTTCAAAAATCACGCTGCAGCTGGGTGCGCTTTATTATAACCCTCAGATTAAATTGCAATGGCGCTCCATTGTGACTAGTGACATCAGATGAAATCGCGTCCACTTCAGGTCCTTCATACGATTCCAAACTTTTTCTTAAAAAAAATTTTTGTGCATTCGATGTCAAAGTTTTAAGGTTCGACCTTGGAGCCACAAAATCGGTTAACACAATAGACCCCCCATAGGCATGCAGAAAATGGAAATTTTTTTTGGACTTTAATTGGCTTTGGACACAAAAATTGTTCCAATTTTTGGTAAAGATCTTTTTTTTTGAGTGCTTAATTGATTTTGGACAGAAAAACCGTTCCAATTCGAGGTGAAGCCCTTTTTTATGTCGCTAGACCTCCACAACAGCCCTCCATTTCAGATTTTTAGCTACGCGCCTGTATACAGTGCATATATATTACTCATAGGTTGCATTAGATAACATCTAATTACCTGCAATGCTGTATATTCCAGCCGATCCTTCCCTTGCTTTTTGATTCAATTTCCATTGTGACACAACATTGGCCAACCCGGCAAAAAAATTAAAGATCACAAACAATATCATGAAGGCTCGGGTTGCATTGAGATAAGAATCCGCTGAAATAAA
Organism: Trididemnum nubilum; assembly: GCA_963965965.1. Classification (NCBI taxonomy): domain Eukaryota; kingdom Metazoa; phylum Chordata; class Ascidiacea; order Aplousobranchia; family Didemnidae; genus Trididemnum; species Trididemnum nubilum. The sequence goes on along the minus strand of OZ014489.1, from coordinate 31,722,873 downwards.
TAGCAAAAGCTTGTAGCCAAGCAGTAGCGTAGCCAGGGGGGGGGGCGGGGGGGGCTATAGCCCCCCCATTGGCCTGCCGACCAAAATGCTAAATAAGAAAAATAACACGTTTTTAGCACTTTTAAGACTCTCTTTTGCACTGGATTAGACTAAAAAATGCTTTAAAGCATAGTTTGAAACGTTTATTTAGGGGGGGCTAATAGACTGCCGACCAAAATGCAGAATAAGAAAAATATCACGTTTTTAGCATTTCTAAGACTGTTTTATGCGCTGGATTAGACTAAAAAATGCTTTAAAGCATAGTTTGAAACGTTTATTTAGGGGGGGGGCTAATGAACTGCTGACCAAATGCACAATTAGGAAAATACCACGTTTTTAGCCAGTAGCGTAGCCAGGGGCTATAGCCAGTCCCCCATTAATATGTCGACCAAAATGCAGAATGGGAAAAACACTACGTTTTTAGCACTTTTGAGACTGTTTTATGCACTGGAGTGGACTAAATAGGGATTTAAATCATCTTTTGAAACATATGTTCTGGAGGGGAGACGAATTTGTCAAAAATAAAACCAGCAAATAAATGAAAACTTTGATAAATGGTAAGCAATAAGCAATCATATTTGATTGCAAGTGTAAAAATGCTAAACATAGGTGTCATCAACAAAGATACTATTAACTAAGAAATAGGGGGGGGGGGGCTATTCAGTATTTGTTAATTACCAATCATTTCTCTCAAATCTCTTTTCATTAGCCCCCCAATTATTTTTCTCTATAAACTGTATGCGAAATAGATTACTCCGTGTGAGTTTAATTGAACTATTCGATTTTATAGTTTAACAGCATCTAAACTAGAAAACTACATTTTACCATTAGCCACCTCCCAAATAGCCCATTTATGCCACCAGTTTAATCATGTTTGCACTGTCAATTTCTAAGCCACGTTTTAAAATCATTATTTTTTAATCAAAATAGCTCTAATATGAAATTATTTTTGCAAAAAAATGCAAAATTTATTTTTGCAAAAAAAGGCAAAGCCCCCAAACCCCCAGCCTCCGGCAAATGGCTCCGCCCCCAGACCCCCCAAACAGCCCCCCCCCATTGCGAATTTCTGGCTACGCGCCTGTAGCCAAGGATGACTATAACCATCAATGGGTTGATGAATACCTCCAAATATTGTCTCCAACGATGGCACCGTATCTCGGTACAAAATCAAAGCTGCTACCAGCACAGACCGGCTAAGCATATGCATTTATGCATTCGAGATATCCGTATTGGAAATGCATGCACTCATACAACCCACTAATGTGAACCCTTCTTTAAACGAGATTTAAGGCCCGGTCAACACTGTGAGGGTATATTTGGTTTGTATTACATTAGTTTTGTATTATTAACATTGTACGCTGGTAAGACGGTACGCCGGACGTACCGAATTTTAGTTTAAAGTATATTAAAAATTCACTCGTACGCTCACAATTTTATGCTCAATTTATACCGAACCTTAATCATCAATATTGGCATTCATTAAATTTGTTGCAACTTATGGATAATGCAGCATTAGCTAATAAAAAACAATGCAGAAAGCAAAAGAAAATGACAAAGATGAGAATCAGTTCCTGCATAGATAATACGGTGGGTTTAGTATGAATTGAAGTCTATATAGTTACTGAAAAGTTGTCATTCTTGTGTTGAAAATAGCAAAATCGGTAGCAATTTTTTTACCAAAAAATCCTTAAATATTTTCGAACTTAAGGTAATAATTTTACCATATTTTTAGCATCCTGATGAGGGCGTTGCGTGTAACGCCGAAAACGATTGAGTCGGATTAAAATAAAGTCATTCCCCCCCTTAGCCAAAAATAAGTTATAAATCAATTGCTGTCTCTAAGCTGTGTAGCAATATTTTCTAACACCTGCTGGAAACCGAAGCAAATGTCAAAACGCAGTATAGCGTGCACTTTCTTCATAAATTTAACCGGTTCTTTCTAATCTTTCATATTGTCGAGTTTATGTCTTGCTTATATTCATTTTACTGTATTTTTAGATTCCTGATGAGGGCGCTCTGTAAAACGCCGAAAACGTTAGAATTAACATGAAGTTAGCCTAGCTCAAAATAGCCTAGTAATATGATCAATGGAGCAGTCTATCTGAGTTGTGTTGCAATATGGTTTCTAACGTTCGTATCAAGTTAAGTTTTTCACACAACTTTACTTACCATTCTCAATACGGAAGCATACGCCACCAATGCAAGTGGACCAAAGTCCAATCGTGAAGGCACCATCTATGGGTCCAAATTCCCTCCAGTTATTAGAAGTTAGTGATGAAATACCTAATCCAAAAGCAGTCCAACCACAAATAGACGCTAGTACATTAAAAACAACCACCCAAGTCATGTTTGTCGCCATATTTTTTACTTAAAAATTAACTCAAACTATAGCAATAATACCGTAAATAACCTACTTAATGGACAATAGTGTTGGTTATAAGTTTCAGAAAGGTAATCCTCAAAAGTAACACACAAAATAGCAATTTGAAATCAAATCCGCACTTTAATAGAAACAACTCATTATGGACTAATTTAACCTCTTACGCCTTATAGACCAGCACAAATTTTATTTTCGTGGTTTTTTACCAACAAACAATAATTTTTTTGACTCTTGTACTAAAGGTGGTTACTCCCATTTGTTTAACAACCTTAAGCGTGGTGACACAAATGTATTCACTAGAACACAGGAGTGTCGGTAAATTCAGGTGCTATTTGGCCGCAGTCAGGTTCATATCAATCATATGACTGTACAGGTTAGCAGAGTTCGGCAAAGAGTTCGCGCTTCTGGAGCTCGTTTGAAGCGACTCACGAGTTGACGTAACCAATCTCGGCCTCATATTAAGCTCACTAGCGCCTTGCTCTTCCCAGATACGGGCCCACTTCTGAGAAGTAACCCCCATCCCGCAGTCGCAACGAATTTCTGGAAATGGTGTGTTGCCCTTTCCAGATACGGTCCAACTTTTGAGAAGTAAGCCCTCATCCCCAGTTGCAACAGATTTCTGGAAATCAACGGAAGAAAGCAACGAATTTCAGGTGAAGACCTTTTTAGAGGTCTTCACCTAATTTGACGCGGAAAAAAGCGAGGTGTTTTTGGTGAAGGCAACGTGTTTTTCTGCATCCAAAGTTGACAGAAAAATACATCAAATTTATGGTGAAGCTTGCCATATCCTTCCACCTGGTTCAAATCTCCATAGTTACGTCACTGATTAAGCTTTGAAGACATCTTGGAAAAGAAGGAATGTCGCAAAGGAGTAAAGTAAAACATTATCATATTTAAAAACCACCTTTGCTTTCTACCTTTGCTCTGCCCTACTTGATGGAACTGAAAAATATTGGAAGATAGCATGTTTTGAAGTTTCCGCAAAATATATTCCGAAGAAAATTTAAATTATTGGCAACCAGACCCGAGATATCAGGGTTGGCTTTTCCCCGAAAATGGGATTTAAAAACGTTAAAAACTTTTTTCTGGTTTTTACATGATTTGCTCTCAATTTGTGGTTGTGAGGGGAGGCATCTAATAAATTTGGCTATCCTTACGCATACTAAATTAGTTGACGCTGTAGAATTTCTAAAATTCACTGCTGGCAACGTAACACACTAGTAAGGTGATAAGATTTTTCCGCGTTGTCACAAACTGCAACTGCTCAGAAATGAAATAGATGAACCACCTCATGAATTATTTATTTTTTGACTTCTTTTCAAGAAATTTTTTCTTGACCAAATGGCAGATCTTGATAAATCGTGTAACAGCTCAATTCGCCTTAATGGTTGGAGAATTGCCGAATTTGCAGTATATCCTGCCTGTTTTGCAATGACACTAACAAAAACTGTGCGAAATAATATCACACAAGAGTAGGCCTAATTTATACTCTCCTCGACTGCTAATGCTAGCCATGCGTGGTCGCGTGATTAATACTACGTCGTAAATCGTTGACGCATAATGACGTCGCGACCACATCCATGTCTCCCAATCACGTGCAATAGTAATTGCGAAGATTATTTTAGTTGAAAGTTTCCCACACAAAAAGTCTATCATAAAGCACGTTAATTGTTAACACTGTTTGATGAATTAGCAAATAGTTAACTAATAAACAAAACCTCTTCAAAAATCATTTGTTAAATGTTTTCACATCATATGACATCTTGAATAATTTTGGTTGTGCAGAGGACTCAGCTTCGGCTATATACTTTTTTTCACAAAGATTTACGAATACTTTTGATATATTGCTTCATCTTTAATACCTTCTAAAAAAACATTCGGTCTTTCAAAAAATGTTTATCATTAACCTCACATAGCCAAATATACTGCATCGCGTGCATGTAATTGTACGAGTACATTGGTCTTTGAAATTAAATCCCCTCTAGTTATAAACCAACTGAAAGCATCAAAAAGTATGTAGACTTAGAACGGATATATTGAAGTTTAATTTCAAGCTGTTGATATTTTTTGTGAGTTTAACCTGTGCCCAGTATGTACAACAGCCTACATTCTTAGAGGGTTAATGATCTTTACAAATCGCAAAAAAAGAGCGGAGAATCAAGCTACGGTACATTGCTAAGAATTTTGATCAAAAATTACCTTATTTTGTTGAGAATAATTTGCCTGGTATGCAATTTTTTATGTATAGTATATGCTATGGAATGTACTGTATGTGCAAAATGTGTGGTATGTAGTAACCTCTTCAAAATGATCGTTATAAATAACTACCGATGTTTTCACAAACTTTTTAATCGTTTATTTAGTATGGGTTGATTTCCAGATGTTCTTAAAAAAGCATGAGTCACTCCTTTGATTAAAAATGAGAATTTGGATAGTGATAATATCAAAAATCTCAGACCAAATTGTAATTTGCCTTTTCTTGGTAAAATAATTGAAAAATGCGTTTTTCTCCAAGTTAATACAAACCTGTGTGAAAACTCATAGTATGGCTATTCGCAATCAGCTCACAGATCTAATTATCAGAGGTGGAGTCGAGGACACAAGGCTCGAGGCCAAGGCCAAGGACACAAAAAAAATCCGAGGCCAAGGCCAAGGACAGACTTTCCAAGGACAGACACTCTCGAGGCCAAGGGCAGGAATGTTCGAGGCCAAGGCCAAGGACCAAGGACACAAAGCGCAAGTGCTCTCCAATAAAAAAAAAAGGTCTTCACAAAAATTTTTCAAGCAATCTCCACTAAAAAACGTTTTCCAAAAAATTTTTTAAGCGCTCCACAAAATTTTGACATTCCAAAAAATAGTGCTGTCCTCGAGCCGAGGACAGGCCAATTTTCGAGGACTTGAGGCTTCGAGGCTAAGGCCAAGGACCTGACCTTCGAGGCCACGGCCAAGGACTTCAAAATGTGTCCTCGAGGACGTCCTCGAGGCCAAGGACGTCCTCGAGGACTCCACCTCTGCTAATTATAGCAGTGAGACTGCCCTTGTAAAAGTACACATTGATATTTTGTCAATTTTAGATGTCAATCTCTTGCTTGGTAAATTGTCTGCTGAATTTGTTTTTTCTGATGTAGCTTTGGAATGGTTTTCAACATATTTAAATAATAGACGCTACTTTGTTAAAGGTACTGACTGTGCTTCTCATACAGTTAATGTTAAGTCTGGTGGATCCCAGAGTTTAATTTTAGGGCCAGTCCTATTTAACATACTTTAAAAGTGCTAAATCAATTGCTTACTCACATAGTTTTGAAGTGCATTCATTGCTGACGGTATGCAGTGTTATTTTTTTTTTTGATAGAGATTGTTTTGTAGCCATGATTAAAACAAAATTCGAGCATTTCTGCGAGATTTAAAGCATTGGATGACTTGCAGTTTTCTAAAACTGAATGAAACTAAGACAAAAGTTATCGAAATTTTATGTAACTGCAATGTTGAAATCAGAATAATTTCTAACATATAAATTGATGATAGAAGTGTTCGTTGCCTATGCCTGATGATTTTATCAAAAGTCTTGGTGTAATATTTGATGAAAGAGTGAACCTTGAAAAGCATATCAATGGAGTGGTTTGTACTTGTTATAGCAATTTACGTAATTTAAGCAGAATTGCATCTAAGCTTTCTAAAACTCTAAAAGTTCAGCCAGTTCATCTTTGATATTGTCCCATGTTGATTATTGCAATGCCTTGTTTTATAATTTGCCCGAATATTTATTGCACTAGTTGACGAAAGGTTTTTATGTTGCAGTGAGATTTATTTTTGGACTTCGTGATTCTTCTTTGCGGATGCATATTATGCCATCACATTTGAAAAGTCTTCATGCTCCTGCATAATCATGTGAGCAAAGGAATTTAGAATTGAATACGAAATGTGCCTGCATGGTTATGCTCCTACATACTTGAAAAATTTAATCAACTCTCGTTCCCTTCCGGCAAGATATAGCTTGCGTGTTAATGACGATAATTGACTTGGTAACGAGTTTCAACTTTGCTCGATTCCTATATCTATGCTTTCCTATGCATCAACCAAAGTGTGGAAATTGTTGCCACCAGTGACGATCGGTGGCAAAAAGTTTTGGGTATTCAATTCAAAATTTATTCCGTCGTTTATTTTCGTACATGAAGTAATTGCGCATCCGGTCTGCGCATAGAGAATTATGTCCATATGTATTGGTGGCATTTGATATTTATACTGTATTTGTACTGTACTATTTAAAAATAAAAATTGAAAGACAAAGTTTGACTGGGGGAAGTAGCAAAAACATGTTTGGTAGTAAAAAGCTTTGGCTCGAATTGAGGGTAGCGTAGCTGATGTTAATTTATCTCGTCTCGCTTCAGCTGTTGAGTGAAATGAGTATAGTGGAGGTGTAGAAAAATGAAAAAGATAAACTACAACTTCTACACTCAATTCAAGCATTTGATTAAAACTTATAACACGCCTTTACCTCATCCAATGATCAGTTGCCTACAAAAAGCAAAGAAATAGTACAAGCTGAAACAGCTTTGGCCGTTTGATTAGCAATTCAAACAAAACTGTTTACTACAAAGGGCAGAGCATGGACTAAGAGCACTAAAATCGGCAAAGTTTCAAAATTACTGCAGATGCAAGCAGGTCATTTAAAAGTAAATTCCATTCGCTTTCCCGCTGAAGCAAATTCTGTTATGACTGAATCTTGAAAAGATTTGGTTTCCATGACTTCTGTCAGTAATTGTGACTCGATGGATATAAAGCCTAAATCTAAAAGTCTGTCTTGTTCCATTTTATTTTGAGAAAATGATTTGATACGTTTTAAGGAAGAAAACGATCTTTCAACGGATTTGGGTCTATACCTGCAGCAACGAACTGCTTTTTTTTCTTCAAAAGTTTTTTGAGTGAAGGAACATCCCAATAAACTATCCACAGCATTCGTTGTGTTATATTGCTGTTGTAATTTACTTTGACAAATTTTAAGTTTTCCTCATAGTAGATTATTTTTGCTAAAAAACCTTGCAAGTCTTTTACTGTCAATTGTTTGATACGGAGAAAGTATTATGATGTTTCAGGGTAGTTAATTTAATTGACAGGTCTGTAACGGTTGATCGTGCAACCACAGGCGCAGGCAGCTGAAGGCAAGGTAGTCACGCTCGCTATCTGAAAACCCAGGATGACGTCAATCGTGACGTTTCTTCACTTGCCAAATTTGATTGGTTAAAACAGAGGCGGGGCGTTACATGGTTTCACTTTGCTACGCCATTTTGGGTTTTCACAACTTCGCTTTGATACATTCCAGCGCAGTCAAACTACAGCGACTGCATACCAACGTTTAGCGCCACAATGCCGAAAATTCAAATAATCGACTGCCTGCCGCTAGGTTTCGCCAATTGCTACGCAGAATACGCTATGCTTGTGGCCAACTAGCCATGAAAGCAAAAATAACCAAAATATAAAATACTATTTAAAAGGTATATTACTTTGAATAAATACAGATGAGATGATTTTGTTTGGGTATTCAAAGAATACCCTGATGCCCCTCACCGATCGTCACTGGTTGCCACTATCTCTGAATGAAATTAAAATTTTGTTTCTTTTCAAGAAACGTTTAAAAGCATATTATTTTAATTTAGCCTTTGAAAATGTTACCACTGTTTGACGCCAGTATTTTGCAGCTCATTACTGTAGAATTAATACCTCTGTTGTGTACTAAGTTTATTTTTGTAAAGCTATTTTATTTGAGTGTTACTACGGCCTCTTAGTCAGATGCATCGACACTTGTAGTGTTATCTCAAGGGGGATATAAACCGCAATTATCATTATTATTATCATTATCATTATTTCGGTCAGAGGAGCTAATATAAGGATTGCAGGCAAAATTAATGGGTTTCTAAAGTTAGAGTTGCCCAGGCGCAATGATTCGGAGATGGACCCGCACACTCGCTACACGCTTCGGCGTAGCATAACTAGTATAATGAAAAATTTGATTTGACTTGCACTTTTAGTGTATACGCACGGTTGTATTTATTTGTGTCAATTTTTTAGTTGGCAGGCCCTGGATTTGATCATATTTTCTTCAGTTCTTAAAAATTACATATCTTGTGTTGCTATCAACTTTTGTTGAACTTTTAGGTTTGCATTTCTTTTCACACCAAATTTACATAAAAGGCCATTAGCAATTTGTTTTCAAAATCCTTCCTTTTTTTGCAAGTTAGCTCCGCATAATTTGCTTTTTGTTTCAACACTGTTGGCTTCCAGACTCGCTTAATCCTCAATAAGTTTTTCGGTCAATATATCTAAGTTTACTGAAACTCTGGATTTCAGTTTTGACAGCTTTTTTTTGTTAAGTTAAGTTTATCTTTTGGCGAAATGGAACAATATAATAGATGACACAAAGATAAATAATCGATTTCAACCTTGATGCACGCGCTACAGTTAGACCAGTTGCCGACGAAGGCCTTCGAGCTCCTCGTGGCCAAAACCTTCAAAACTCAATAAGCTTAAAACCATTCCGTTCTGCAACATTTAGTTCATTCATTCAATAACTCAGATGGCAGTTGTGCAGTATATGCGGCGGCGATAGCTCAGCTGGTCGAGAGTCGCGCGAGTTATCGAAGGTTACTAGTTTCCGGTTCAATTCCTAAACCTGCTATGCTTCGTTGAGTCTTCGAAAAATACGCTGACACTTTACAAACATTTTCCATTGGGCCCAAGCAGTCTACTCGTTGTGGAGACCCAGCTTGACGAAAGACTTGCAAAGAGCAGCCAAGAAGGTGCTTAGAGTTGGTGTGGTTATAAGACAGACGCGGAGTACTAGTTTCCTTATACTCATGATCAAATGACTGTAGGTCTGAAGTATAACAATCAGTGCTTTCACAAAATCAGTTACATCTTTTAAACTCAATAAATTAAACTAAATGCTAATATCGATTTCCTCTCGATTTTAATATCCGAGATTTGACTGATTTGTAAAAGCGCTGATTGTTCCACCTTCCATGATTCTGGTGTATCTTTGGTTTGGGTTCGATTCTTTGTGTAACTCCATCAAAAATCAGAGGTCTAAAGTTCAATTCTTGGACTGTCAAATTTGGCACTAAGTTGTCACACCATTGCTAATAAAAATTGCAAAAAGCTGGGGAGCCCTAAGGCGAAACTGACACTGAAACAGTATTTGGCTTTCCAGCTCGTTATCTAATTCGGTGTCATGTTCAAAGTGCAATTCAAGATGTATTTTCAATGATGTACCAGTCCTGTAGGTTTAAAGTATGTTGGGTTTGTATTCTACTTAAGTTGAACAAAAGTTGGCGATGTTAAGCAAGCAAAAGCGTTAAGAAAATCGCTACTTCTACGACAAGTCATCCTGAATTTTGATTAGGTATTATAATTTCTCAACTTAATAGTACATTTTAGTAAGTAAAGCGGGTACTATAAAATAAATCATATAAGTCCAAGCCCGATCTTCACCAAAACCTAGAGATTTTGGGCCGAAATTGAGTAATTGTTTTTTTTTTATTAATTTTCACCGAAAGGTGTAACCAAAAATTTATACATGAAGTTCCTTTTGTTTAGATTGCAATACTTATTACTTAATATATCACTTACAAGCTACCACACCCAAAATCAATATCGCTGAATATAAACTTTATCGTATAAATGTAAAATCACTTCTGTTTACAATAAACTTCCTTTATGGAAAAATTGCCACACATTGTTATTTTTGTCGTAGTGACGCTGGGTAGGTACGATTCCTCTAATTACAGTTTACTAGCAATAATTAGTAATGGCTGAGGCGTATCGCCGATTTGATTTGTGGCATCACTATTATAAATGCATTGCCAAAAAGCAAACGTTATGTAACAATCACATAATAATGTTGCAATTAGTCAAAAAGACAAAAACATAAATTGAATAAGACTACGTACACCCTCCTGATGAGATCAAAGACAAACAAATCATTGAAGTTTTTAGACTAAGCTAATATAAGCAACAAAATTTAGTAAACGGGTTTTACGCAGCAGTATCCGTTTTTCTTCTGCTTTTGTTCGTTTTTTGCACGTTTTTTCTGCTTCATGAAAAAGTCTGTTCTTTTTCGTCGACATTTTTATATGTCCATGGCCCACATGACAGAAATTTCCTCATTCGCATTAATAACGAGAATTTTTTTAAGAGGCGGTACCGAACGAAATATCTGCCAAAGACAAAAAGTTATTTTTGCACGTGCATCTGAAGCTTTGAGAGCTCGGAAATGTTATTTTCGCTCGTTAAGTTGCTTGGATCGATTGCGAGATATAACTCGAGTAAAAAAACGTCACATTTCCTTTGCCAACTTAACGACGATTTTGAAACACTCTTTAAGCGTACGAGAAATCCTGTTTGGTTCAGAAATTTAATGGCAAAATGCTGAAAACTTCAACTAAAGCGAATTTTTGCTGAAAATTAATTATAATCATCGCCATGTTTGCTATTAGACTGCTAAAAAGAAAGCGAGTTGCATTGAGAACCATTTGCTGTTTCGACTGATAAAGAAATATTGAGTAGCGACAGTTGACAAAAATAGCAATACACGTTTACTACAAGAGCAATTTTTTAGGTACACACGAGGCTCATTTTTGCTCAAAATTTAAGAACAAATAAAAAACAATGCTAGCCCCTGCAGCAAAATAAATCAAAAACAAACAAAAAAAAAATTCAAATCAATAAAAGCAACTAAATTTTGTGCTGATTCAAAACGATAAAATTTTAGTGATTTTCTTGTGTTTGCAAGCAAAATTGCGACTATTCCAAGGTTATAGAGCGCTGCTGCTCTGAGCAAGCAATTGAGAAAATTTTTGACAGCTGTTCAACTTGAAAAAAACTTGCTTTTTCTCTTCTGCAATTTTACAATGCTGCAAAACGTCTTCGCGTAAAAGTCTTCAAAACAAAGTCTTCACTTAAGCAGACAGAGCAGTAGGAATTAAACAATGTTGCAAACATAGCCGCTAAAATTGATATCGATGCTTTCAAAGTTTTTAAAAAATCAGGAACAAAAGAGGCTGAAAATCGGCAAAAAAACTAAAAACAGCCAGTTTCAACTCAAGATTTACCGGTTCTAAAAAAGAAGAGTGTACTTCGACTTGTTCACTTTTGAAAAATTTTGAAACCTAAAGTTGCTGTTAACATATTAGTTTACCCACCAACAACCTCAAGGGCGCTTTATACGTCATTTTAAAAAATTGTAGTACGGAAAAAATTGTTCTGTTTTGACATCGATCCAAAACTATAATTAAATTCTGTCGTTCATTACCTAAATATTATCAGTCACGGAATCTACATACTTAGCATAATAACGCATAATTTATAGTATCTTTTTCCACAACAATGCTGTGCATACAGTACGCTTGAACGAATTATTTTGAAGTGAAAATGCATCTGACATCACGATGAAGTATTTATTATGTACTATCACAGGTTACGAACATCTAGCAAAGAAATTCGAGCGAGCAATTTTAACGCATGTTGGGCGAGACGATTCGAAAATGGCAGTTTGTCGACGAAGTTTTTTTGTTCGTTAGCGCCTTTTAGCGAGCGAGAATGGCCTTGACGAGCTCGCTAACATGTTCTGTCATGTCGGCCCATATTCGCTCTAACCAGTCTGTCACAAAGTTTTTCGAACATTTTCTTGAAATGGGGTACAGGCAAAGCTTATTTCAAAATATTGCTATCATCGTTCATACAAAATTTTTGAATAAAATTTTTATCAATATATTACAGCCTCGGCCTGCTTAGTGCAAAATGCGGATATGGACTAATAAAAATGCAAACGGAAAAGTGCATACTTTTTCACGGAGAAACAACAACTTAGAAAAAATAGACTAAAGCGAACAAAAACCGATACTCTGCAAATCCGTCTTAATTGATTAGTTCCGTAACAAGTGTTAAGAGTCTTAGGTTAAGTGCTGCTCAGAAGATAAATTTTCAGTTTATCGATCATCCTTCCATGTATCTTGACGAAATTTCTTGGCAAATACCTGCAACATTTGCAAAGACAAACACTGTCCACGCGAACGCGATACCCACACCATTGTCTCCAACTGGCCCCAGGGAGGTGTAAATGGCAGCCCCAATCATGGCAAAGGTAGCTAAAATTATGGCAAAATAATCTGTTAGCTTTTCTTATAATGAAAACCTATATAATCTTTAACCCTATATCTACCGGGCTATTTTCACACCCTATTTGTACAGGGGGGAAATTTGCCCCCTATCTAAAAACTGTCTGGTAAGTGATAGAAGTAAGATTTTTTGCTTGTTGAAACTATTTTTTGTTAAATTTTTTTAAATAATTATTTTGAGGTTGTGACGTCACGAAAACGACGAAATGTCATCAAAACCAGTAAATCCTTATAAAAGCACGCAAATTTGTCTAAATGTTGCAAAATATTATTTTTAGCATGGGCTTTTGTTTTTTCAAAGACATCTCTGATAAAGTCACCGCAGATGATGACGTCACATGCAGGATGGCGTCAAATGCATGATGACATCATCTTTAATATATTGTGTTGATTATTATGTGTAATTTTTGGTAACTGAAATATACTATGATTCACAAAATTTTAGAATACAGCAGTATTGTTTTCATGATATCATTCAACAGCTGATGACAATGTAGTAGTAGGTATCAGCCTGTTACAGAAAGTGCTCAATAACTGGTTCAAAGTTAGAGCTTGATTACAGTACACATATACCACTCTAAAATATTAAAAACTATCTAAAACCCGACAGACTGTTTCACCTATAAAAGGATCATCAGGGGTCTAAAAATAAAAACATACACTGTGATAAAAACTGATACTGATAAAAGTCATAAATATAACGCTGTACTGCTGAACTCTGGTAAAATACAGTGATGCTAAGTCAAGTGAGCAAAAATTACGCGCGCGAGGTCAAGGTGAAAAAACAATTAAGACTGCGAGATGGTGAGAACAAACAAGTGTCGGAGTATGAGGTGTGAGTTCGGTACCCGCTGCAGAAGAACTGCAAATACAGAACTTATTTATGGGATAGGTTTAAACTGTTTCAATTTGTATTTGTTTTTGTGACGGCACTTGTTAATCAATTCAGTTCTTTTATTAAGGGTAGTACTTCTGTTTGAGGTCAAAATGTAATATTTTTCTGCAAGACAAAGATTGCATTGTCGACTTCCATGTTGGTATGGTTTGGCCTTACAGATGATTTTCCATGAGATGGTTGGGTTCAAACCAGAGTCCTTGCATGCCCAGATGTATTTCGAAAGTTCAGTCGCCTTGCTCTTCTCCCGGTGTCTGAACGACTGCACGTGATTGTAGTAGCGTGCTTTGAATTCGGTCTCGCACAGACCAAAGTAGTCCATGGTTTTGCCGCTACATTCTACGCTGGCTTTGTAGACAATACATTTCTCACGGCATCTACTGGACATCGGGCACTGTGTCTTATTTCTGCAGTTACAAGGCAAAGCTTTCGGTTTCCTATCAGGTTCATGAAGTAGTTTCTTATTGTGGGCTGAGATAATGGTGGCCATGTTTGGGGTACAACTGTAACTTAGCTTGATGACATTTTTATTGCAAATTTTGTGAAGCCTATGTTCAGGGGGAAAGTGCTTTTTCAACAAATGGAAGAAACTCTTTCCAATGTTAGTTTTTACTTGTTCATTATATGGTGGGTTAAACCATATAATGTTGCGTTTTCTGTTGCGTTTCCTTTCTCTGCCGAGTGCTGGTTGTTGTTGAAATGAAAGCTTGACATTGTAGCCACTCTTTTGCAAGGCTTGTTTATATGTAGGTGTAGCTCTATGAAATTCGCTTTCATCGTAAGAGATTTGGGAAATTCTTTTCTCAATCATCAGGGGTAGATGCTTGGTGATTGTAGGAGGGTGGTTGGACCGGATATTGATATATAGGGGATTGTCATTGGGCTTTCTGAAAGGGGAAAATTTTCCGGTGTTTAAGTTGAGAACCACATCAAGAAAATCGGTTTGTATTAGATTGGTATCGGCAATGACTTTCAGGTTGTGTTGCTGGAAGATCTTTTCCACTTGTTTGCGTGTTTTGTCTGCTTCAGGGCCAGATGCATTACGGATGATGGCGAGTCCGTCGTCCCGGTATAATCCGACAGCTTCTTTACCGAGCAAGAGTGACAAGTGGTGGAGTAGGAATAGTCCAACTAATTCACACACCTCGGCGCCGTCATAGGCGCCCATGGTCACATCAAATCGACTATCGTCTTTTTTTGACCACGCGTCACCATCGCAGAATAGTAGCGATCTTCACCTTGAACCCAACCATCTCATGGAAAATCATCTGTAAGGCCAAACCATACCAACATGGAAGTCGACAATGCAATCTTTGTCTTGCAGAAAAATATTACATTTTGACCTCAAACAGAAGTACTACCCTTAATAAAAGAACTGAATTGATTAACAAGTGCCGTCACAAAAACAAATACAAATTGAAACAGTTTAAACCTATCCCATAAATAAGTTCTGTATTTGCAGTTCTTCTGCAGCGGGTACCGAACTCACACCTCATACTCCGACACTTGTTTGTTCTCACCATCTCGCAGTCTTAATTGTTTTTTCACCTTGACCTCGCGCGCGTAATTTTTGCTCACTTGACTTAGCATCACTGTATTTTACCAGAGTTCAGCAGTACAGCGTTATATTTATGACTTTTATCAGTATCAGTTTTTATCACAGTGTATGTTTTTATTTTTAGACCCCTGATGATCCTTTTATAGGTGAAACAGTCTGTCGGGTTTTAGATAGTTTTTAATATTTTAGAGTGGTATATGTGTGCTGATGACAATGAATAGTTTTTTATGCAAACGCTGTTTATTTTGAAAAACAGCAGAAAAACCAATAATTTTGAATTTTGACGTCATCACTGACGTAATGATGATGCAATGCATTTATCCATAAATAAAATGTTTTATTTCAGCTAAAGGTTAGCATCGATAATGAATACGCAGTAGAATGGATTGAATAAGCGCACTGATAAGCATGTATTGTGCTCAAAACTGTATGAAATTCCTTAGTTGTCTCTGACAAAGACAAAAATGACGTCACTTCCGGTTGTCCGGCTGACCCCAAACTTTCTGAAAATGTGTGATATTAAATTTAATTCAAAGTCAGGGTGCATCAAAGCAAAACTTTTGTTTAGCTTAGGAGCTATATTAAAATAACTAAGATGGGGGGCAAATTTGCCACCCCCCAGGAACTAATATGGTTAAGGCAGTAGCGTACGCAGGATTTTGAAAAAGGGGGGGAAGGGGGCAGGAACTTCAGAAAATTTGAGAAGAACAAAGATCAGAAAAAGAAGTTGTTTTACCCAAATTCAGTCCGATTTTTTGCCCAAAATCAGCTGAAGAGCAAAAAAAAAAAGAGATAAAAGGTCTTCACTCAAACTCAGTCCGATTTTTTGAGCAGAGTTGGGTGCAGGCCTACAACAAACGGATTAAACATATCCTTTGTGTGATCCAGGCGCGTAGCCAGAAATTCGCATTGAGGGAGCAGTTTTGGGGGTCTGGGGGCGGAGCCCCCAGCGCTCGAAAATTTTGCATTTTTTTCCAAAAATAACTTTATTTTAGGGTTATTTTGATTAAAAAATAATGCTTTCAAAACGTGGCTTAGAAATTGGCAGTGCAAACATGTTTAAATTGGTGGCATAAATGGGATATTTGGGAGGTGGCTAATGCTAAAATGTTAGTTATCTTGTTTGATGCTGGTAAATTATAAAATCGAATAGTTCAATAAAACTCACACGGAGTAATCTATTTCGTATACAGTTTAAAGACAAAAATAATTGGGGGAGGGCTAATGAAAAGAGATTTACCTAAAACTGAATAGCCCTCCCCTCTATCCCTTAGTTTATGGTATATTTGTTGATGACACCTATGTTTAGCATTTTTAAACTTGCGATCAAATTTGATTGCTTATTTCTTAACATTTTTCAAAGTTTTCATTTATTTGTTAGTTTTATTTTTGACAAATTAGCCCTCCTCCCTGAATATATGCTTCAAAAGACGTTTTAAATCACTATTTAGTCCACTCCAGTGCATAAAACAGTCTCAAAAGTGCTAAAAACGTAGTGTTTTTCCCATTCTGCATTTTGGTCGACATACCAATGGGGGGGGGGCTATAGCCCAACCGCCCCTTTCTGGCTACGCTACTGGTGTGATTAAAGCTTCTGCCCAACTTACAAAGGGGGGGCCATGCCGCAATTTTGCATCAATTATATGCTAATTCTCTATCCTGGCGACCCAAAGGGGGGGCCATGGCCCAATGGCCCCCCCCCTAAGTACGCCAATGGGTTAAGGAAGTTCGTCAACTTTCTTTGGAAGGTGGATGCAAATAAATTCACACACATGTTGATGCCGCTACTATTGCCCCAATTATTATCCGAATAATTGCTTGCTATCTACATTGCTTTCAAGCTGCTGCGATTCAAATATAAGATGTTTTTTGCAGCAGGTAGGCATTAGAATTCTTTTGCTCATAGCTAAAAAAGTTACTGTAAAATGTTAACTTAAAAAAAAACAATATTCATCGAGCCATTTTGAAATGTATGGATGCACAAAGAAGGGACTCGAATGGGTTCACCCACAGCTAGAGGTATAACACTACACATTTAGTAGCAAAGTTGCTGTAGGTCTTCAAAGCAGAAGTGGCACTAAACTGTTTTGTCATCATTTACCACACAGCAGGGATGTAGATCTCGAGACCAATTTTTTGTGGTCTCGGTATCGATATTAGTCTCGGCTCTTTCGCGCCGGTCTCGGTCTTGGTCTCGAACCATCGTGGTCTCAATCTCGTAGCTTAAAATTGGTCTCGAGACCGGGTAATTTTTGTAAGCAAAATAAAATACTGTAGCTTCCTAAAAGGCTAACGCTGCGTTTAGATTATATGTTAGACAACTAGATTTCGCGAATGGGGATTAAAATTGTCGGGTTTACACACAAGAAGTTGCTTGCAGGCATAGGCGTAGCCAGGGGGCCCGCCCCCCCCCAATGGAAATGCTACCAATGATAAAAATGTCACAAAAAAGACTATTGTTGCTTTAGTTTCCTTTTTTTTTTAGCATCCTCGCATACAACAGTACACGCGTATAGCAGTAATTAACAATAATATTGATCCAGGGGGCCCGGGCCCCCTCAATTTAATTTTTGCCAACCAATTTAAATGGACCCCCAACAATATTGTTGATCCAGGGGGCCCGGGCCCCTTTTATTGAATTTTTGCGAACCAATTAAAAAATGCCTCCTACAATAATATTTGAATGGCCCCCAATTTAAATGGGCTCCTAACATTGATATTGATCTAGTGGGCCCGGGCCCCTCAATTTAATTTTTGCCAACCAATTTAAATGGGCCCCCTACAATAATATTTTAATGGGCCCCCAACAATATTATTGATCCAGGGTGTCTGGGACCCTCAATTTAATTTTTGCCAACCAATTTAAATGGCCCCCGTACAATAACATTTAAATGCTCTCCAATTTAAATGGGCCCCCAACATTAATATTGATCCAGGGGGCCAGGGCCCCCTCAATTTACTTTTTGCCAACCAATTTAAATGGGTCCCCTACAATAATATTTAAATGGCCTCCAAATTAAATGGGCCCCCCAACAATGTTTTGTTCCAGGGGCCAGGCCCCCTCAATTTAATGTTTGCCAACCAATTTAAAGGTATATAACCCGGCTAAAATTAAGGGTTTTTATCCTTAAAGTTGCTAACTGATACCCTCATCTAACCTTTTTATGAACGTAATGCAATAATCTGGACGGATTTAACATATGGCACAGTGCCAGGGGCCCCGCGCTCAAATGGTAAGACTTTTTTTGGTCTTCATCTGTATTTGGTAGGAAAATATTGCAAAAATTCTAAAGTAGCAGTGGCCCAACTCAATGCAAATCCGGCCAGGGCAATAACATAGTTTGTAGGCGTAACTATCTATTGTACATTTTGGAATAACAATTCACCTTCACCTCGCCAGTTTTTATGCAACAAAATACTTTTGAGAAAAATTAGCTACAGTAAGGGGAATGCTCACTGAACATATTTTTGAATTGAGATGGCCTGTACCCCCTGGCCGTATATGTACTGCTACAACTGGTTGTTTTCATGACAAAACAATAATCTCTAAGGGAAATATTCGACTGGATTGTTATTTACTGCTAAAATATTGCAGGAGCCAATATACTTTACTTCCCCTTTCCAGCGCGAAATCACCTACAAAATTGAATCCCAAAATGCAAGATTTTAAACGTATTTTGGACTTAAATTGTAAGAAAAGAAGAATTGAACAATTTAATTTTTTCAATTGGCTTTCAAATGTTAAAAATCTACTTCTTTCAAATGGCTCTGAATACGTGCGAAATGTGACCTAATGGCATTAAAATAGCTTTTTTTCCAAACAATTACTAAAAATCGCCCATCGGCCGGGGGCTTCGCCCCCATACCTCTATAGGCCTCCGGCGGCTGGGGGCTCCGGCCCCAGAACCCCATCTGTGATACGTTTGATTTACAGTACACTTCTTTACTCAACACAGGTCTCCCAATTTAGTCATTTTCGCATCTTAAGTATAGGTTTAAGCTCTTTACTTGAACGAGTTCCTAGTTACGTGCCAACACCAGGTCACGGCTTCTGATCCTCCATTCTACGATATCTTTGCTTCTACAAAAAATTCCTCTTTCGAAGTTTCTGATGACGTCATTGAATGTGCTTTGTGGTTTGGCCCCTTCCCCCAATCAAAAATCCTGGCTACGCCTATGCTTGCACATAGCGGTTTTGATGACGAGGAAAGTAATCAAATGCCCAGGTAAAATTAGGGAGTTTTTGCCCGATATGAGCGCCGCAGCTGTTTTCGCGAGTTGCAGTACCTTAATTCCACACAATACACAGCATTTGATCGAAGTTTTTGTGCCTAAGCGTTTACACAATGAAGTTTTACTTCGTGTCGCGAAACCAGCAGCGAAAACTGCTCGGAAAATAAAGGTGTCAAACCCGGTTTCACAATGTGCAAACTCGTCTTTTCTCCATTTGGTGCCGATTCGAACAAACTAAATTTTGTACTGATTTAAAAACAATAAAATTTTAGTGATTTTCTTGTGCTGGCAAGCAACATTTTTACTGTTTTGAGATTATAGAGCGCTGCGCAAGTAAAAGAGAAATTTTTCGGCAGTCGTTAAAGACAGTTGAAAAAAGCTTGCTTTCTCGCTTTTGTACTTTTACGATGCAGCAAAGGCAGCAAAAAAGCCTTGACTCAAACAGACAAAGCCTTGGGAATCAAACAGATTTACAAACATGGTCGCTAAAATTGACATAGATGCTCACAAAATGTAAGAACAAATTAAAAACAAATGAAGCTGAAAATCAGCAAAGGATTAAGAACAGCCAGTCACAATCCAAAACTTACTGATTCCTATAAAAAAAAAGAGAGTGAGCATATGCTTATCGTTTATTATCGATACGCAGTGATAATAACCTACATATTTTGTCTCTTTCTCGACAGCAAACAAACTAACAACCTTAAAATTGATACATTTTGTTTGTTCATGTATAAACTAAATGTAAAATGGCAAGTGACGCAAACAAGAGGGCAAAAAACGCTTCAGCTCTTCTCCTCTTAGCCACATCATTTAGAAAATTTTATTCATGAATACAAGTGTTTAAACGTGTCTTGGACTTGTTCTGCATAGGTAAAAAAGAAAGGGGCTGAGCAATTTAAAGGCGGTGAATCATCCAGCCAATTCCAGTGGTTTACAATAGCTAAAATTGAACTATAATTTTTGATATTTTTTGTTTTGATTTTGGGACTGCGGTTGCAAAAATATTCAACAAATACAAAAAGATGTCCCCCCGAAAAAAGTTTTTGGAAACGCTGAGTTTTGTTCTTCCCGCCAAAACCACAGTAGGCCTAATGCTTTAGAGAACTGTGGTAGGCCTAATCGTTTAGAGATAGTTTATTTCTAAATAGTTTAGGCCTAATTAGGCCTAACTATCTCTAAACTATTAGGCCTAATAGTTTAGAGATAGTTCGGCCTAATAGTTTAAATAAGATTACTGTAGGCCTAACAGTTTAGAGAACTGTGGTTTTGGCGGGAAGAACAAAACTCAAGAGTTTCCAAAAACTTTTTTTCGGGGGGACATCTTTTTGTATTTGTTGAATATTTTTGCAAACGCAGCCCCAAAATCAAAGCAAAAAATATCAAAAATTATAGTTCAATTTTAGCTATTGTAAACCACCGGAATTGGCTGGATGATTCACCACCTTTAATTCTTTTAAACGGTTTCCGAATCTTTACAATTACGGTCTTTCAAGTAGTTCTCAAAACGTGCGAAATATGGTTCAAATGGCGTATAAATGGCTATTTTTTTGTAAAAAATCACCAAAATCGCCTAGCAACTGGAGGGGAACCTCCGGCTGTGATACGATTAATGTACACCAGTTCACCCAGCACGACGACCAGACATATATTATATTTTTCGGGTAACCTTCTAACATAATCGTAGTTGCGCGCCTGAAAATTCTCCCCCCCCCTTAAATCAAAAATCCTGTCTGCGTTTTAGTAGCTATGTATATACAGTACTTCAAATATATACAGGGTGATCCGAAAGTAACTCCATATTCTAAAATAACTATAATTTATTTTTGAAGTGTAATTTCTCCAATTAATGAGTATGAGAAGAAACTATATTGCATGGACTTTTATTTAAAATTTAATTAAAATTCAAAATTCAATATGCATGGACTTTTATTTAAAATTCAATATGGGCACTTTGATTTGCCACCGGCTTCCCGAGTCAACCATAAACCGCGTCAACTACCAGAAAATAGGGCATTCAACCATTCACAAACAATAATAGCGAAGTGTGAAGGGGTTCCATATTACATTGAAAATTAAATCTTTAATATTATCCCAAGCAATAACAATTTGCCAAACTTCGTCTTTCAGCATAACAATTTGCCAAACTTCGTCTTTCGTCTTTCAATTCTATCCGAAGTACCTTTTGGCATTCATGGTATCATGAAGGATAAAGGGACCCACAATCCTATCCGAAGTCATTCCACACCATACCGTTATCTTGGGTCGATTCTGCATTTTTTATTGGTAGCGCTAGGATCTTCTCCCACCCAGTAGTGGCCGTTATGACGGTTTACAAACCCACTTATGTGGAATACAGCTTCAGCACTCCGGAGAATATTTTTTAAGAGATCTGGCCAATTTTTAAACCAAGCCAAACATCATCTCTCCAAACTCCATACGAATGTCGCAGTCTTCGGCAGAGAGTGCTTGGTAGTAGCGGGGCTTCCAAGCATGACATTTAAGCTCAATTTTCAGCACATTACGTACACAGTTAAAGGAAAGTTCACTTTGCTATGAGTTCCGTCCGCCAAGAGTTTCTTGTGAAATCAGTTGATGCGGTTCATGGTTGACGTGGGAAGCTGGTGGCGAATCATAGTGCCCATATTGAATTTTAAATAAAAGTCCATGCATTTTGAATTTTGAATTTCAATTAAGTTTTAAATAAAAGTCCATGCAATATAGTTTCTTCTCTTATCCATTAATTGGAGAAATTACGCTTCAAAAACAAATTATAGTTATTTTAGAATAGGGAGTTACTTTCGGATCACCGTGTAGTATAATGAGCTTTTTATGATTTTCTTTTTTATAATTTTATTTAAATAAGTTTTGGTCAGTTTTATAGATACGTAATTCCTGAAGAAAATAAAGGTAGTTGAAGACACCCCATGGTTTGCGTTTCCTAAAAGAAGACGGCCGCAAATGTCACTTAAAAGTGAGAAAATTAGACGGGAAACTTTTGCGCGTCGATTTGTTTAGAGAGCGACGAGATAATTCTTCTTATTTGTTCATTAGTTGCTTTAATTTCGCGACCTAAATCGAAAAGCACTGTACGGAAATGCACAGCTCAGAGGAACAAATTTACTTTACAGTAGAACTATAACTCTAGCAATGTAGCAAAAGTAAGGTATCTACACCAAAGATAAAAACATATTGAAGGATATAAAAAGAGAAATATCTCAAGCAAGGTGGTATATAGCGTAGTCTGAAAATTCAATCGTTGGGATCCAGTAGTAAAAGTTTTATTTCTACCAATAATCACAGTTAAAAACAAATTTTAAATGTAATGTTATCATCAGAAACATACGTGACTGCAACAAACGAATTACATTAACTAATAGTGGTAATAACTTGTTCAGTAATAATTTGGGAAGCAGTTTTTCTCAAAGTCAAAAAAGCAGTAAAGTCTTAATTACGATTATCTTAATCGTACCAGACTGTAGATCCCCAGACTTTTACTTACTGTGATATTGAGCTTGATGTTGTACGTATGTATAAATGCCTTTATTTCAAAGATATATTACAAATTACTACGTTAAACTTTTGTTGATTATTTACCGCCAATATGGTGAAGACTTGCAAAACGGGTTACAAAAAGCGCCAATATAAAGTCGATTTTATTCCTGAAGTGAAGTAGGCAGAACTAATTTAATAGCTCACAGAGACATCACGTCTTACAATTCTACTTCATTTGACAACACCTTAATGCTGTCTCCGCGTCTAAACGGGTAATCATTTCAACCTCTGTAGTAACGCAGGTGAGGCGGAGCCCCCTATCGCGGTAGTATTCCCGTGTTTCGAAGTCAACTGACTTCATCATCAGTGTGAAGAGGAGTCGACACAACGCAAAGAATTTTGATCCCTGAATAAGTCGATTTTTTTCCTGTAAAGTTCGAAGTAAAAGAAAAAGTCGATTTTATTCCTGAAAAATTTTTAGTTTTCAGTTTTCCTTTAAAAAATCAAGAATTAAATAAAAAATGAATGACTTTTGTAAATTGCAATGACAGGGACTCCAATGCAACATAGTGGAATTAGTTCAAAACATTTTTACGAAAAAATATCTGAAAGTCGGGAAACGAAATACATGAAGCTTTTATTTATATTCTGAATTTATATTCTGAAATTGAGCTAATATACCTCCATCCGTTTCTGAACTTTAAAACTGTGGTTTAGTTGAAAGCTCAATTGAAGTAGCCGTTGTTGCTGTTGGCTACATTGCTAAAAAAGTGGTTGAAAGACTCTATCTGCTTAGATTGCAGAAAATACTCAATTTTTAATCCAGAACCTGAAAGTCACTCTGCATCTGAATGCTTTGAATATCTTTTGGCTTCGTCTCGAGGAGGGTTAACGCTACCGGCCTGTGATTTGACTCCGTACGTTTGCATATCTTTTGCAGTGCTGGAGTTGTGTGATGACATGATTTATAATACTGAACTTCATGAAAGAGACGCCGCAAAAAATGTGCCAATACTTAGCGATTTGCCCCTGTCATTTTTATTTTAAAGCCAATCACAAGCAATCAAATTAACCGTATAATTTGCAACGTTTATTTCCACAGGTGGAGTCCTCAAGGACGTCCTTGGCCTCGAGGACGTCCTCGAGGACACATTTTGAAGTCCTTGGCCGTGGCCTCGAAGGTCAGGTCCTTGGCCTTAGCCTCAAAGCCTCAAGTCCTCGAAAATTGCCTTGTCCTCGGCTCAAGGACAGCACCATTTTTTGAACCCTTAAAATTATGTTGGAAAACGGCAGAAACCTCGCGGAAAGTTTGGAAAGACCTTTTTTGTATCCCTCTTTCGGAGATCGGCTGAAAAATTTTTGTGAAGACCTTTTTTTTTTTTTTATTGGAGAGCACTTGCGCTTGTGTCCTTGGTCCTTGGCCTCGAGAGTGTCTGTCCTCGGAAAGGCTGTTCTTGGCCTCGGATTTTTTTTTGTGTCCTTGGCCTTGGCCTTGAACCTTGTGTCCTCGACTCCACCTCTGTGAATTACGATGAATTATGAATCGTTTGTTGTAATGTAACATTTGTTTAGCTTAGACCAAGTAAAGAAATTTGAAAATTAAAACTGATGTGTGGTATGGCAATGCAGATCACAGTCCAGACTAAGAGGACTTGCCTTCGCCAAAATTAGTACCGGTAGGCCTACCAGCATGGTACGGTAGGTCTACGTCTGCTGGTACCTGTACCTAGCATCTATTATACCACTTTGTTAAAGTAAACTGGTAATCCTAGCCTGATAGCTGCTGTAGGCTAGTTTTCTTCAAAAGGTTGAACCTTAACCTACTGGTGCAGGTGCAGTGATGCTGCATAACATATACCAGTAAGCATAGGTGGGCACAAGTCCGTTAATCGTTAATCCGTTAATAACGAAGCTAACTTTTTCTTGAACTCGTTAATCCGTTAAAAAGTTTTTTCATGTTTACGGACTAAATTAACTTCCGTTAAGTTCTGTTTACTTCCGTTGAGGTTTTTATCGTTAATATCTTGCACCATTCATTCACCGTACCGGTACAAACCAGTTTGCACTGGTAGCACTTGTTGCGTATTAGCTCGAGTTTTATAGAAGCAGCAAAGAAAGGAGCTCTTTTTTGTGACAAATAATAAGCTGCAGCCTTAGAGGTCTATTACCGTATTTACTCGTTTTCTAGCCCGGGCCCTTATTTTTTTCAACCAAACTCACTACCGGGCCCTTATTCAAACGGGCCCTTATTCAAGCACGGGCGCTTGTTATTTTCAAAGTAAAATTAGCTCAAAAATTATCGTTGAAGACAAATATTTCACGACATTAATCCTTTTTCACGACATTAATCCTTTTTTACGACATTAATTCTTTTTAACAAATGGGAGCCGTTTATACTACAATCAGTTCTTTGCTTTTGGCGGAAAAGTCTGATACCTGTTATGTAATCAATGCTATCTGTTATGTAATCAATGTATACGTAACCAATGCTATCTGCTATGCAATTGGACGCCTAAGGCGTGAGTGTTATCTACCACAGCTTGAAATTCAACAGCGTTGTGACACAAGCGCTTTTTAGCCGCATCTTATTTCCTATTGTTTTCTACCACTGCAAATCAGCTTTTACATCGGACGGGTATTCAAGCACGGGCCCTTATTTTTTTTTTGTTCTATTCACACGGGCGGTTATTCAAACGGGCGCTTAATCAAGATCGGGCTGTAAAACGAGTATATACGGTAATTATTATCGCTGTTCGCAATTTCCAAACATTTTCCGATCGCAGCTTCGTTAGTGCATTTGAGCTTATTTTTATCTTGAAATTAGATTAGCTTTAAAATGAACCTTCCAAAACACAAAAATGACCACCTTAGCAATAAACATTTCTTTACAATCTGCTCAACAGCGTCAATACGTGTTCTAGAAGCGAGTGAATAAAACGAAATGTAAATTACACGCAAAATGTTAACGAATTAATGGACTTTATTAACTTCCGTTAATTCAAGCTGAAAATAACGGATTAACGTTAACGGAGGTCAGAAGTTTGTTAACGGACTAGTGGTTAACGAAGCTAACGTTTTGCATTAACTTGCCCGCCTATGCCAGTAAGCATGCAACTTAGTAGCCTAGGCTATACTGTCAGAAAATATGCAAAGTTAAAAAATTAGTCTGCCAATAAAATCTAGGCTTTGATATTTTATTTCAGTGAAACTTAAAACTTTTAGAGCCTACTGTATCAGTTAGCTTACCGTAATAAAAGCAGAACCAAAAAGCAAAATCTAGGTGTACCGGTACCAGCCTACCGATATGATGAGCTGTACTGTAGCAGCTATATAGATATGCAAATTGATTCTATTTAAAGACGTCCACTCTTATTATTCAGCAATTATCAGGTTTTAATTAGACTTTTACAAATAGTTGGGTTAAGTTCCAGACACTGTCAAGCCAATAGATTTCGCCTACTGTCAGTGTCAATAAGATAGTGAAATCAAAAGTTTTTATGTTCTGCAATTGCTTTTCAGACTTGTAAATTAAGACTCTATCAATCAGTTTTTATTGCAGTAAATAAAGAGTAGCTGTGAGTACTTTGAGAATTGGAATTTAACAAATTTATCAATGATATGGTTCTTTTTGTCCAGACTCGAAAAGACTTATTGATGAACTAATGAAGCAACGTTGTTGTTTTGTGCTCAAAGATTTCAAGGATGATGACCAATTTAACTGTGGCATTGTCAGGTTTTCAAGGTTAGTTATGTGTATTCCTAGATTGACAATCTTTACCAGCTCTTTTGAGCTTTTATTTAAAAAAAAGCTTTAAGGTGAATTTACACAGTATCCGTTTTTCGTACGTTTTCGTCCGTTTTTTTACGTTTTTGCTTCTCCTTGAAAAACTATGCGCTTTTTCATCCGCATTTTTATGTGTCCATATCCACACCAACCAGACAGTCACATACTGGACAAAAGTTTTCCGAAAAAATTTTTTTGTAAAGGGGTACAGCGCTATTTCGAAATATCGCTCTTATCGTTCATACACAAAATTTTTGAACAAAATTTCTATCTATATATAACAGTCTACTTAGTGCGTATACGGACTTATATAAATGCGGATGAAAAAGCGCATACTTTTTTAAGGAGAAGCAAAAACGTAAAAAAACGGACGAAAACGTACGAAAAACGGATACAGTGTAAATTCACCTTTAGGCGTTTTTATAATGAAGATAAAAAAACAGACTTGGAAGTTTTATCTACCGTAAATCATTTGCTTTTAGTTAAAATAATCATTTAAAATTAGCCGAGGGCTAAAGATTACATGTCACTTTTAAAGTTTTTTTCTAATGTGATGACGTGACAAACCAGTATTCACATCACTGCAACTTAACTACACAATTTCAAGTTTTTTGTAACATATGAGAAGCATTGCTTGTTTTTCTTAGGTGCAACTAAGATTTTAAAGTGTCATATTTTTCAAACCATAAGGTGCACCTATAATACTTAAAGTTTTTAAGAAATCCAACTTGAGCCTTATACTCTGATGCATTTAATTTATACTTCTGGCTATGCTCTCTTACGGCCAGTTGATCAAGCGATAATGCATTCGTCGCTGGAGTCGGAGGTCTGAGATTTAAATTGGCGTTGTCAAATCAAACGCAGCGTCGACAGCGGATTTTTATCGCTGTGACATTTCTTTGAAGGCAGCTTTGTTGCTCGGGTGCAATGATGCTGTAATGGGCCCAGCCAACTCTTCATGCACTTCGACATATTGCAGCATGTATAATGAAAGATTTGATTTGATTCCCTTCATGATTTCATTTACAATTAAACCATTTAAATTTTTTTAAAGTTTTTTAGAGTTTAATAAATTTAATGTAATGTAGTACACCTTATAGTTTGGAGCACTTTGTGCCTAAAAACGAAAGCTAAAGAACCCATTTATTTGGTGCGCTTTACGCATGAAAATAATAATTATAGAAGCCATTTATCGATACTACGACAGTGCGCCTAGTAACAGTTATATGTTCCAGTTTGCTGCACCTCATGGTCTAAAACAGGGGTCGGCAAGCTGCGGCCCGTGGGCCAAATCCGGCCCACCGACACATTTTATCCGGTCCGCGGCCTCTTTTCGAAATTGTGTATTTATCTGGCCCGCGACCTCTTTACGTAATTATGACAATTAGCGTAGCAAACAGACGTTTGGCGATCACGATTTAAGGGGACAATACTAGTAAAAAAAATTTTTTTTTGAAAAAAAGTTTTTTTCATCCATAAGATAGGAAATTTTCTTAGGATTTCAAAAATGTTTAAGTTTTTACTGAATTCCAACTCCTTCTTAGGTAAATTTTTGTTTTACTGACCATACCTAGACCTAATTGATGAAATGAATGCATCCATTTGTCAAGAAGCACCTTTATCTTGCTATAATTATTGCTCTAAATTGAGTTTGTCTTGTTAGGATCCACTTCTTAATTCCTTTTAAAATATAAAATAAAATATTTGTTAAATGTAGCTGTTATTACAAGAAGTTTATTTAGCTGATTTTAGAGAAACTGTTAGAATCAGTAAGAAATCAATTGAGGTGTTGAGTAGAGAGTAATTCTAAGAGTTGCTGGATGAACAGCAACTGATAATGAATAAACTTATCTCTGTTCTGTGTAAGTTTATTTGATTGACTGTATGATGTGGTAACAGTTTTAGCCAGTTACTTAGCCTAGCAATGACAGATGACATTACAGTAAACTGTTTTTAGGTTACTGGTAGCCTACTATCATTGCCATATCAATTAGAAATTGGAATTATTCCATTTTATATTGTTGATACTGAATATTCATGAAATTATTTTACTGCTTACTCTTGAATTTAGTTTAGTATTGCCAAATGCCTAAGCCAACTAAAAAGCATAAATTTAGAGATCTCTCTTTCCTCTAGAAAAAAAAAAAACAACAACTTCAGTTCCCACTGAAGAAGCTGCTGGTACCAGTAGTTCAACTGCTTTTTCTTCTCAAAGTCTAGTTGATGATAAGCTCATGCCAACTATCAGTGAATGCAATATTCAACCTTCCGGCTTTGTGGAAACAGATAATGTGGTGTCAGTGAAGACTTTTGCATTATTTTGGAAATGTCACCTCCACCACTAGACAATAGTTGGCATTGCATAGCAATTGCATCCATGATACTGCCATGAAGTTCATGCATGATGAGTTGGTGGAGGCAGAAACCAGACTTCGGAAACAGTCACCAGAACCAGACTTCAGCAACAGTCTGAATAAAACACTAACTGCAGGAAAAGAAGCTGCTGCTAAAAAGTTTTTAGCATTGATTACCAACCTGGACAGTTGTAAAGCTGAATTTGACTACTTAGCTTTGAGTAAAAAATTTGTGAATCAAGCATAAATGAAGTGAATTGGCAAGTAAAACTTTAACAGCGATTTTCTCAAAACATCATTTTTTGGCACAAAATTTGTAACTACTCCTACATTTCTGGTCAAAATTGCATAAAAATTGGAACATTTGATGTCAGTTAGGTGTAGAATAAAATAATGGGAGGTTTTTTTAAAATTCCAAGTGGCTTGGGAATAATTCAACATATTCTCATCAAAATTTCTTGTACAAAAGTAAACATTTTAAAAATTGTATATTTCAATGAGTAGCCATCTGTGGAAAAAATCCTCCCATTATTTTGCAGTCCTAGGATAGTTGTTTATTATTAGTAACTTTGATGTGCATGGGTCTTAATGCTAAAAAGTTTTTAGAATTTTTCTGCGGGTGAATTTTTTTTATTTTTTGTTTTTTTTTGATGTTTGATGCTGCTTTTTTCTTATTTGAGTGAACTTGTAATAAAACTATGAATATATTTGAATAGCTGATTTCATGCAGATTCTGTAGATATATAGATTGATGGGGTTTTGATTGGAATAGGATGACTTTTGCGATAATTTTTAGCACTACTCCGAAAAAACTAAAATGACTAGTATTGTCCCCTTAATTGAGCTGAAACTATGCTTCTAAACAATTGCATGACGTAATAGATTTGACTAGAAGCTTTTTTTTTCCTGTTAAAGACCGTCGGAAAAAGAAAAAAGGCTTTTAGTCATACATCAAAGCACTTCGCAGTTAGTACCTTGACCTATGAAATCACGGAGAGCGAGCGTTTTTGCAGGAATTGCAGTTACATGCTTTCTAATGTATTATTTTGTTTGCCACTTAGCAGTTTGCTTTAATAATAAATGAATTTCTGTTTTGATTTTAGTTAATAGCTAGAAAACATAGCCTTTGAAATTTATTTTAGCAATCTTAAAATGTTATCAAAACGTAGAAAAGTTGACGAGGAATTCAGTGCTTTTAAATAAGAGTGGAAAACAGTTTCTTTTTTGTAAATCACCTTGGAAGACATACTTGTTTGATTTGCAACGAATCTATTGCTGTCAATAAAGAGTGCTTTTTAATTTCTTCTCGAGTTTGTTTTTTTATCTCTTTGGCGTCCGTGACCTTAATAAATTTTCAGATTAAACACCTTATTAAAGGTACAGTTAACAGTTAATGAATGTTCTTGTGCATTTTCATTTCTTCACGAGTAGTTATGTTTTTGACTTCTTACGTTACCTTAACGTTCAATAACAAACACAACATCAACATTCTCGTTGACTGACGAGACAACCAAAAGATTTTTAAGCACTTTTTTGTCCAGATTTATTGGAAACCTTATTTATGGCCCGCAGCCAATTATTGAGCTTGATTTTGGCCCGGCCGCATCAAAAGGTTGCCGACCCCTGGCCTAAAAAATACATTAGTAATATCTTTGCTAGAATTGATTTTGATAGAATAAATAATTTTTTGCGTAGTGTCGAAAAAAAGTTGTTTTTTTTGCTTTAATTTATGCTTATTTGATTTGATAGCTTTGTTCAGCAATGTAGTACCGATACTTTCCTGCGATTTTAATGTGAAAAGTTTGATGCAAGAAGATTCGACGGAGCTGCGATATGGTTAGGATTTTGCGGCAAACATCTTTCGGGTCTGGTTTGGACTAAGATTAAAATTGGCCAAGTTAAACGTCTTGTAACAACTGGTTGCCTCTAAAAATTTTGGACTTTTCGCTGAGTGCGAGTGTTTTATGCATAATTGGTACGATTTTAGATATGTCTACTGCTAATTGCGGTTTTGAACACTTTGCAGAATTTTGAACTTTTTCTGGTAGGAGTAATTTAATTATTTTTAATAAGCTATAGACAGTATCCAGAGTCTTATAGGCACAATCAAACCTTTGATTAACAGCCTAAGACATTTTTGCCGTTTTTATTGTTAGCAAAACTCTTATGATGAACTTTCCTACAAGTTTTGATAAAACCTATGAGACAGCTTTTGCTTTACACTGATTTATTCATCAATAGTAATATGTGCTTCTCTAGCGTGCGCTGATATCTAGGTGAAGCGACAAACAGATGAAGGGTCCCTCACTCCCTCCAAAGCATTACAATCGTAAGAGATGCCCGATATGTTACTTTCTTAAATATTAACTGCTTTGCACTTAGAATTCTGTTCTTTTGCTTGCAACGAATTTAGTTTATTGAGTTTTTGAAAATATTGAATACAGTTGTATTACAGAAGCTGCAATATCTGCCTTATTGAGAGAATACAAAAGTTCCTCCTCAGAGTACAGAAAACTTATTGAATATTCTAGTCGCACAATCAATTTTCTGCAATTTCAGTGATAATAATATTCCTGCAGTGTAGGGTAATTGAAATTTTTTAGTTACCATAGTTCGCCCTAGTTTCGTTTTATGTTTTATAAAAGTGCAATTTGCTGGACATCTGTTAGATTTCTCTCAATCTTCGGCTAAAGCTAGGGTAAACAGTTCTTCGAATAAATTTAGATTTAGCGGGTGAGGGATTTAATCCAAAACTTTTATCATCAAATTCTTGTGCGTTATCGTGATACAAAACTACCAGAGTGGTAGAAAAAAAAGCATTCAGTAGAAGCTTTTGTGTGAAAAAAAAAGATAAATGTAATAAGCAGTGCTGGGCACCGCAAGTTTTTTTTTAAGTCCGCAGTCCGCAAATCCGCAACCGAATTTCAATTTTTTAATCCGCAACCGCAAGTCCGCAATTGCACGTTAAAAAGTTTAGTCCGCAACCGCAAGTCCGCAACGACGTTTCAGGATTCTTGAATCCGCAACCGCAAGTCCGCAACTTCGTAAATCTTGAAGTTCGCAACCGCAAGTCCGCAACTTTGTAATATTTGAAGTCCACACCGCAAGTCAGCAACTTTTTATGAACCGAGTAGAAAAGTTTTGCAATCAACCTTGTCCCGAACCGATCTGCTCATAGTTGATTAGCAAACATAAGTCAAAAGTTGTGACTTGTGGGAAGTATACCAAGCGTATGGTGGATACATTCCACGCAAAAAAAAGAATTACTCACAATCGTTGATTGTAATAAATGTACCACAGCATGACTTATTATTGGGCTGCTTTTTCGGATGGCAAACTTAACAATTGCCCAACCCCTCTTACTCTCAGGTCCAACTCAAAACAGATTTAAACGCTTGTATTTTTGGTTAAAGTTTTTAAGTGACTTGGCTAAGGGGGGTTGTAGCCCCAGCCCTCCTGGTTGCGCTACTGCTTATACATTAGGTGCCTAAACTACACGGAAGCATAATGCACAACCCACCGACGAAACCTTAAAAATGCTACAATGAAGCTAGGGATCCGAAGATTAAAAGCCATTGGATTGCAGTGAGAAGCCAATTAATAGCAAAGCACAATCCGTATTTCCGCTTACAACAAGATATTCTAAAAAACATTTTTTTTTTTGGCAGGAAAAGGCAAACGTAGTAGTAGGCAAAAAAACATTCGTATCACTAATTGCATAACTAAATTTTCAGTCCCTAGTTTCTATAAGTACTGTAGGAACGAGATAACCACACGCTACCAGCAGTGCTGTCGCCAGACCAAACGAAGTTAGGGGGTCCAAGCCGAAATTGGATGGGCACTATAAAAATAGACTAAACTTTTGCACATAGAAACTGATATTTTAAAGCTACTATTTTGTATTCATTTTTGGAAAAAACACACATAAGCCCGGCAGCGTTTATTAGCTCGTTTTGTATGCGGACGGTACAATTGCTTGAAAAATCTGTCTGGAAGAGTGAATGCGACCAGAAGCGCAACCAGGAATTTGCTATAAGGGAGGGGCTTGAATCAAAAGTAATTGTTTTTTGCACAAAACTTGTCTAATTTAGGTCCCGTGCTAAACAAACCGTTGCAACTCAAGCGTGCACAGAGGGGGGAGAGCCCCCAGCTGCTGCGTGAAATTCGCGATTTTTCGGCAAAAATAGCAATTTTAACGCTATTTAAATCGGGTTTCGCACGTTTTAAAACCATATCAATAATTACAGTAAATTGCTACAATTCAGAAGTCATTGAAAGATTTAAATTGTCTAGCCTCTTGAGCCCCGTATACTTCAGGTCAAGTACAAAACACGTTTAAACGCTTCTTTTTTTGGTTATATTTTCTAAATGACTTGACTAAATGGGGCTGATGCCCCCTTAACCCCTTCCCCCTGATTGCGCGACTGACAGCGACCTAAAATAAATCTTGAGTGCGCTCTAAAAAAAAACAAAAACAGCTGGTATTTTAAAAAAATGTTTTCACGTATTGTTTTAGGTCATAATCACTAACGAAAATGCGGTAACGCTTTTGTAGGCATACAATACTATTCCGCGACACATTCGTGAAGACGTGTTAATAAGACGGATTATTGGGTCACATTTGTGTAAAGCAGTTGGTGGCCAGCAATTTTGAAAACAATCGAGAAAACTTCAAACGAGAATTACGTTTGAAAATTATTATTCCTTTTTCCATTGTTGCCTGTTGTCTTGTCGTTACGTGATGCTCCAAAAAAGCATTCTGAGTAAACCGAAATGGGGGGCACAAGCAGTCGTTAGTAGGGGTACGGCACCCCTGGGCCCCATTGTAGCGACGGCACTGGCTACCAGTACAAAAAATGACACAACAGTGACTAATTTTGTGAACTCACGGTAAAAAACAACAAAGCCCTAATTTAAACAAGGCTGCCAAATCGAACTTAAACTCGAAAAAAGTCGGTTGTTGTGCCGAACTCAAAAAAACAGCATGTCAACAAAAAGAACGCGATTAAGTCGAAAAGCAGACTTAGTATTTTTGTCAGCCTGAACTCAAAAAACAATATTTTTGCGAACTTGAACTCAAAAAAGTCACATTGATTTCTTATGTTTGACTCGGTAAAAACATAAATATTTTACAAAAATAGTAAGAAGTTTCAATATTTGTATAAAACTTGCGGAATTGCGGACTAAAATTAAAAATAGTCCGGAACTGCAAGTCCGCAATTTAAACTGCCAAAGTCCGCAAGTCCGCAACTTTTTTCGTTATTCCGCAATTGCGGATTTGCGGACTTGCGGACTAATTTGCGGATTTGCCCAGCTCTGGTAATAAGCATGTAACAAAAATTTAAGTAATGAAATCAGGAGTTATAATGCAATTGAATCTGATTGATTACAAGGAGTAAACGCAAACCGCTTGGAGGTAGGAGTCAACATAATAATGATAAAATGCATGTTGTTTTTGCAGAAGGGATCAACCGCGGAAAAGATTGTAGTTTATATGATATTGCATCACTATTTACCCATTATACGCACTCAAACCGTTTAGACAATTCGATAGGATAACCTATACCTAAATGCTACGCATCGTGCACCGTCTATTGTGTTTCTAGGGGTGGACTGGATAAAGTTTATTTAAAAGTTGATGTAGGATAGAGGCGATAAAGGCTCAAAATTTGGCTTGAACGGAATGTGACAGTTGAACAAAAAACTGAAAAACAGGTAAAAGCTGAAAACTAAACGTACCCTGCAAAAAAATTGCGACCAAATCTTTCCACCAAGTCACCCTCCGCTAAGAGAAGTTTAAAAGAGGAAGAACCGGACCTTTGAAACCAGCCTCTAGTGCCCATCAGTGGCCTATAATTTTTGTAATTCCGTTGTTTTCACCAAGTTGCTTTGGCCAGGAGACAGCAAAGGAACCTTTCGGTCTTCGAGTGAAGCTGCCACGTATTGTCCACCTGTCTACCACACACTGTAGAGTCTTCACACTGTCCCTTCTTATTGCTGAACGCCAAGCAAGGAATCGAACCCAAATCTAGCGTTTCAGTAACAGACACTTGACCACTGATCGGTGCAAAAATTTTTTTTCTTCATCCAACAAAAACATCGCTACGTAATAGCCACCACAACTTTCTTGATTCTCTATGCGTTACGTTTTTTTGTGAAGAAGGTATAAAAAATTTACGTTTAAATTATCGTAAAGGCAATTTTACTTCTCCTCATGTAAAATCTGACCCAAACTTAACCGATACGACATAGAATTGTAATAAATCTGTGATTTCCGTCATCCTATGCAGCACCATATTATGGCCACCTACAGAATACGCAGTTAAGTCGGTACGCTCGTAAGCGCCGTTTTCTATAGTATAGACACCTTCGACGTACGAGCGTAAAAAATTTTATAATTTTGTACGCACAGTGTAGACAGGCCCATAAAAGTCTTCGTAAAACCCTAATATCTTTTATGACAAAACGGTTTTGATTTTTTTTATGTACACCATTGCAAAGCTTTAAGTAAAAAGGTATTCTATAAGTCTGATGATCCCCAAAACTGATGAAACATTCTGTAGGAATTTAAACTTTAGGTTCTGATGCTTGTGACCAATATGATGCTGCACAAATTTTGCAGAAACCGGATCCATAGAAGGTTTTGCAAGCCAAAAGTGTGGGATATCTACTAAAGCGATTTTCAGCAACTGATTCTCTAATTGTGGCAATCGGTTTGGGCAAACCATGCACCTGATTAGTTGCACCTCTGCTTGTGAGGTGCATTGCGTTATATTATGTAGTCATACATCTAAGGCGCAAGATGATAATTCTGTGCCTTTTTGTTGAACTTTTTTTTTGCTTCAAATAATACGACATATCTTAGAGGTTCACTTGCTATGCCAAATATTCCACCCGATCCCTTTCTGCGTTCCTTGGTTGGTTTCCATTGTGACACGACGTTAACCAACAATGCAAGGAAGCAGAATATGATGGACAAAATCATGAACGCTCTGGTTGCGTTGAGGTAAGGCGGCACTGTACGAAAATGTTGTTTTCAGTTAAAAATACTTGGAGCAGGGTTACCAGCACGGTCATAAAGAATAATTGCAAATCATGAAAAAATATTTGAAGCTGAAAGTTTCTGTTTGAAGAAAATTTGAAACTAGAAAAGTTGAAAAATCATCAAAAATTTGGGAGCTAGAACAGGAACAAAAGTCGTTGAAGTTAATATGTTTCTGAGCCAGTTGGTCAAGCGGTAACGCGTTTGTCTTTGGAGTGGGAGGTCTGAGGTTCAAATCTCAGGCTGGTCATATCGGACACAGTGTTGCCAACGGCTCGCCACCGCTACGACATTTCTTCCAAAGGAGCTGTGTTGCCCGGGCGCAATGGCACAGAGATAGGTCCCGCAAACTTGTTACACGTTTCGGCGTAACACAGCGAGTATATTGAAAGATTTGATTTACGTGTTATCTGTTTTTTTGTATTAGCTTACTTTAAAAGTTCATTTTGACTATATAAAGTGTACCTAAAAACTTAAATTTTTGGGGGATCTTATTTGGAGGTTCAAGTATAGCTACTTTATCTAAAAATTTCTTCTGTCTAACTCGAGATGGTTCGAAGTTAATAATGTTAGACAACCTAAGTGGAACAAACTTTATCTCCTACTTTAGATTGGCTCTACACAGTAGACACTAATTCCTCATATCTATATTCGATCTGAGTTTCACTCTCTGCGTTTTGCGGTTTAATTGATATTTTGAATCATGAATTTCGGTACTATCGGTTAAAAGTTGGCCACTCTTTACCTGTTTTTGGCCTCTAAAATAATGAACTTGTGCCCCCGAAATTGGTATGCACTAAGTTTATATCTGCACTCAGTTTGTTCCAAACTTCAGCATTCCACGTCTAGCTATTTTCTAATTAAAGCAAACTGTGGCGCAATCAGGGGGCCCTAAGGCACTTTCCTTAACCAAGTTACCTAGAAAACCTTTCATACAACCGTTTTAAACGTATTTTGGACTTTACCTATAAGTAAGGGGAGTTGCAGGGGCTGATCGATTTAATTCTTGCAAATAACTTTCGATTTTTGCTATTTAGTTCCTTCAAATAACTTTAAAAACAAGCGAATGGAGTTAAAATGTTTTTTTTTTCAAAAAAAAAAACATAAAAATTTTCCAGCAAATCAAACCCTAATGGCCTCGGGCGGCTGGGGGCTCCGCCTCCATACCCCAATTTGTGATACGCGTAGTTATATTGGTTTGCTCCCCACGCCACTTTTATGAGTTATTTTTTGAACAAACGACTTTTAACGTCGGGACCAAGCTCCCTCCCTTGAGCAAAATCCTAAGCGCTCGCTGGTAAGCAAATCAATAAATTTGTGTGACAAAAATGACCGTTTTCACGTGGTTTTTGATTTCCTGAATCATGATTGTGTAACCTAAGAATGGAAAAAGTCATAGGTGGGCAAGTTAATGCAAAATGTTAGCTTCGTTAACCACTAGTCCGTTAACAAGCTTCAGACCTCCGTTAACGTTAATCCGTTATTTTCAGCTTGAATTAACGGAAGTTAATAAAGTCCATTAATTCGTTAACATTTTGCGTGTAATTTACATTTCGTTTTATTCACTCGCTTCTAGAACACGTATTGACGCTGTTGAGCTGATTGCAAGGAAACATTTATTGCTATGGTATTCTTTTTGTGTTTTGGAAGTTACATTTTACAGCCTAATCTAATTTTAAGACAAAAAATACCGTAAGTTCAAATGCACTAACGAAGCTGCGATCGGAAAATGTTTGGATATTGTGAACAGCAATAATTAATAGATCTATGAGGCTGCAGCTTATTATTTGTTACAAAAAAGAGCTCCTTTCTTCGGTTTTATAAAACTCGTGCTAATACGCAATGTGTGTTACCATAGCAAACTGGTTTGTACCGGCGCGATGAATGAATGGTGCAAGATATTAACGATAAAAACCTTAATGGAAGTTAACAGAACTTAACGGAAGTTAATTTAGTCCGTTAACATGAAAAAACTTTTTCATGGATCAACGAGTTAATGAAAAAGTTAGCTTCGTTATTAACGGATTAACATACTTGTGCCCACCTATGGAAAAAGTTAATAAATTTCATGAAATATCATGAAATTAGGTTTTGAAAATTGTGTGGAAACCCTGTTGGAGATAAGAAAAATTTTGTGTTAAGAATGTTTGGTACCATAGCAATGACAACTGAGCGAAGCAGCACGCCTTCGAAGCTTCACCCCTAAAGTTCGTACAAGCCTACTTCCAACTTCACTTCCCAATAGCATGGATGAAACTGAATCAACTAAATTCCTACCAACGGTCGCTTCTACTGCCGCTTAAACAAAATGCAGAGAGAACTGTTCAGCATGCGAATGCAGGACTACGGATTACGGAACACATCGCAGACCACATCACGCTATACGCAAGCCTTCAACTGGGAAAAAGAGACATCAAAACCTGCAACACTATTCTGTATCATTTTTGGTTGTTTGTCTAATGATGGAAATGGTTAGCTACTCATCTACAAAAAAGAGAGAGATAATTAAAACGACGAAAACAGTTAGGATTGTCAGCGGTGGAACAAGCTATAACATTGCCAGTCATTTGTCTCAACGAGATTAAATCAAATCTTTCGTTACACTCGCTCTATTACACCGAAGTGTGTAATAAGTTTGCGGGCTTAATATGGCTCACCTCCGAGTTTTTGCGCCAGAGGCAACACAGCTTCTTTTGAAAAAATGTCGCAGGGGTGGCGAGCCATTAGCAACACTGTGTTCAGTATGACCGACCCGAGATTATTCTCCGCGATGGGACCGGCGATTTGGTTAAGCGGTAAAGCGTTAATCTCTGGGGCGGGAGGTCTGAGGTTGAACGAGATTAATAATTACACAGTTATACCAACCGCATTAATTATTTATTGCCATATTGCCCCTTTACAATTTTATTACATCGCTTATACGTCCATTTGATATACTGGTTGAATGATTGATTGATTGTATCTTTATTCTCCCATCTCGAGAAAGCGGCGGTGACGCCGTAAATTTACTGCGCTTAAATTCGAAGCCACCAAGCAGATATAATCATCGTGAAGCGCCTTATCAAGAACGCAACAACGTGACCAGAATGCAAGTTGAACCCAGATCATGCAATCAGGGTCGTCGTAAAAACAACGCCTTTACACTCTCGGCCACGCTGCCAACATACAGCAGTGAAAAGCACAAACAGCACTTTGTTTATTGACCGCGTTCATCTCACCTTGGTTTAAACCACTAAGAGAAGTACAACCACTTGTGCTCATAGTATCAGCACAACCTATCCAAAGCCCAATTCGAACTCCGGGGGCAGTTCTCCAACTGCTGGATGAAACCGAGGCAATCGAGAGACCAAAAGCCATCCACCCGATTATTGTCGCGACTGTGTTTGATGACACAGCTACTGTGCTACTTGACGCCATAATGATGTATTATAATCAACACATAAAAGTATAATAGTTTTGAATTGTTGTAAAATTTCTGAAATAAAAATTAGTTTGTAAAGATTTGATTATCGGTTTATTTCATTATTGCAAGAATGTTTGTTGTTGTGGTGCATATTTATCCTCCTGTCACCGGACAGCGCTAGACACTAACTATGGACAATCCTCATAATTTTCATTCCATTGAACACTGCTGGGAAGAATCCGCACCTACTTAGGAGTTTACAGTGACCCAATGTTCCTCTGAATTTCTTTGAATTCTCTTCCACTGAAGTTGCTGCTCCTTTGAATCCACCAAGCAAAAATAATCATCGTGAAGTGCCTTTTCCAAGGACGCTGCAACGTGACCAGGGTGCGGGATTGAACCCAGATCATGTGGTCAGGGTCGAAGTAAAAACACGCCTTTATCCACTTGGCCACGCTGCCGAATGAAAACATAAAATTTATGGGTAGTATAAAAAACTTTAGGGGTCAAGGCAAAAACACAACGGTAGAAAAAAATATGCGTGTGAGTTTATGACAGTACGTGGAGTCTGCATGGTTGCTTCAGCATCTTAATTGCATACAGAATAATGTTAAAAATTACAACTAAAACAAACAAAAAAACCAATACTACTAACCAAACGAGTTCAAAGGAAACCCCCGTGCTTCACCGGGCAGAATAGTGAAGCCGCCCACCCAGCGAACCGTAGAGGCGGTTATTGGGTACTCTGCATGGTCGACTATCGGTGCTGAGCTGCTTGACTTTTGGGTCTTGCAGAATTGGCCTCCCGCTAGCAGCGCCTTCTGGGAACCATGCCTGTTGGGATTTTTTTCTTCTTGCATTTCTTGTGCCAGAAAACTTTCTCAATTGGCTAGAGTAACTTGATGCGAGTCGACTCTTACTATTGCTATTAGTAGTAATGAGAAGCTTTTTTTTCGATGTTGTTTCAACCCCTTTTGTGCATCTGGCTGCACTCTTTAAGACCCACCAACGGTGGTCGCCGTCGAGTGGTGGAAGTGCCCTGCTTTGTGCAGGGATCGAAATGGCCACCAACCTCCGGGATTATCCTATGCCAGTAGCACTTCTGTGTTAAGGATGATTCTCTTGTGTCCTCTTTGGACATAGGAGGCTGCCATCCCTCGGAAGCAGCCCGGTAAAACAACAACAACAACAACAAAGTGCAAAGGAAAAAAAAAGCACCCACACTGCAAATGTCATTTAATCGTATTGTGCAATACAGAATGCATACTAAAAGTGCCCACTTCTTATTGAAAGTATGAATAAATTTGAATTGAATTGAATTAACTCCATCATCTATAGAGATGCAGTAGTTTTGCTTTGCTTGTGAGTTAGGTTATTTTTGTCTATGGCAAAAGCGTTGATAGCAAGGATGGTATTACTTTACGATACGGCACGCCTCAATTTTTGCTAAGAAGTACGGTACGCCGGTACGGTACGCCTTTTTTGTAATGGCACGGGAAAGGTACGTTGCTACGATACGCATTTTTTGTTATGGTACTGGTACGGTACGTTGGTACGCTGTTTGAATTTGCCTACTAAACGTTTTATGTGCAAGGAGCGGTCGTCAATGAATGTAATGCATTATTTGCATACAACGCCAACCTGGCTGCTACGCGCGATTTTTGTAGTAACGTGCGATTGTGAATTCTGTTAAAACACATCAGGGGCGTCGCCAGCTTGGCGAGATCAGAGGGGGCAAAGCTGAAAACCGGGGGGCAAAGTTTTGACGGTAAATTATTGCAGTATTTTAAGAGTTAAGTAGATTGTTTGTGTGGCGGGGTTGTAAATTTCGTTTCGCCTTTGAGTAATACAGCTATTTGGCGTTGGTTATGTTCATAGAACCATTTTCAGCTTTATTTTACAAACTAATTACTTAGGTTGCAATGAAACGATTACTAAACCGTATATTTGTTTAATGCCTATCTGACGTACATGATTGTCTTTGTCTTTTACATAACAACAGCATGGGATTATATCGGTTATTATATATACCACATTGTTTAAAGCAAGACACAAACTTGCAACAAAAATTTTGGGCATATTCCATATGGCTATCGCGTTGGTAAAAGGTGGTAAACATTACTTCAGCAAATTAGAAAGCAGTTTTCAGTAACTTTAAAATTTAGAAATGAAAGGTTATCAAAATATTATCGGCAAAACACAAATGTTACAATATAACAACCACTATAACTTCATACATTTGGTATTGTGACGTATACGTTATATCTTTTCCATAGTAAAATCAAGTCAGAAAAAAAGAAAAAATAAAGCAACACCGTAAAATAACAATATTGCATTTGGTACAATGTAGACAATTAGACACACACGAAAAAATGTTAAAACACATTCAAAAGAAAAGAGCAATTGTTGGCGTATAACTGTGAATTTAATCGTGGTGTTAGCTTTTTGATCAATAATGCCTCCTGTATTTTGGTTTCATATTCATTGTGACAGTTTCTAATTACTTTAGTTTAAACGAACTAACATCCAAATTAAAATTTTGACGAGTTTGGCAGGAAGAAATGTGTTGGCTTATGGCATTTTTGGCGGAGTTGGAGTTAAGCTGCAAGTGTTCTCTGGCCCTAGTCATCAAGTGGCGCGTTGACATAACAATATATGTCGTGTTCACATCACGCGAACATGTAAATTTATGTACCACATTGGATTTTAAAGCAGCAGGAGTTTTGGATTTCAGATTAAAATATGACCCAGTTTTTAGCGAAGTGTAATAAGTAACTATTCGAACATAAAATTTTTGATTTAGTAAGGTTGGCAATTGGGATGCAAATTTACGAGATGGTTTTCCAAAATACGGCAAGCCAAGTA
This sequence comes from Trididemnum nubilum, assembly GCA_963965965.1. Lineage (NCBI taxonomy): Eukaryota > Metazoa > Chordata > Ascidiacea > Aplousobranchia > Didemnidae > Trididemnum > Trididemnum nubilum. Next base: position 31,680,656 of record OZ014489.1, on the reverse strand, counting down.
TGTATGCATAATCATCAACTTCTTTATCATGTGAGTCTGGTTTGGTATTATTTTCAATTTTTTTAAGCATTTGTTGAAAAACCAATTTGGACAACAATTGTCTGCGAAAATGCATCTTAGTTTAGCGATTTCATCTTTAAACGATTCATAATCAGAGCATATGATTTTGGCATGTTTTAATAAACAAGTAATTAGGCCAGATTTCCAAGCATTTGGACAAGTTGATCAAAAATTTAACAACAGTCCCGTATATGTAGGTTTGCGCCAAACACTAGTTTTGAAACCGAATTCGTCAAACTTTATTTCCACGTCAAGAAAAGGCAGTGAATCTGTGGCTTTTTCAACTGTGAATTTCACGCTTTGATGCTGTTCGTTCAAAATCGGAAGAAACTCGTCGCAGTTTTGGTTGCAATCAAAAATCACGTACACATCATCAATATATCGAAGATAAAGCTTAGGTAAAAGTGGTCCATTAGACTTTTCCGCAAAAATCTTCTCTTCTAAATGAGCCATGAAAAAATTTGCCATTGTTGGTCCCAACGGATTGCCCATTATGATTCCTTCAACTTGTTTATAAAACTGTTCGTTGTGCATAAAAATTCCTTGTGTGGCGAGAAGCATTAATTTCTTAAAGATATCTTTGGGAATTGGAATAGAATTATTGTTGTGCTCATCATATAATCGATTAATAATTATATCAATTGTTTCGACCAAAGGGACATTTGTAAAGAGCGAAACCACATCAAAGCTTACCATAGTATTTTGACTGTTTGGATTAAATTCTTTTAATTCCTCTATAAAGTGATCAGTTGATTTCAGCATGCGAGTCTGGGGTGAATATGGCTTAATCATGTCATCCAATAATTTAGCTGAGGCGTATTCTGGCGTGTTAACTATTGATACGACAGGTCTCAATAGAAAATTAGGTTTGTGAACTTTAACTGTACCACATAGCTTTCCTGGTGAACTACCTGATGGTATAAGATTCGCTATCATCCTGCTGTCGAAGTGCTTTTTTAAGTATTTCCTCACATAATACGCAATAGAATCTTCTTTCGCTATTAGAGGATGTTTATTGGAATTACAAAGAACTTCTTTGAATTTAGATTTGTCTCCGATTATGGCGTCCAGTTTAGCATTGTAGTCATTTGTATCCAGAATTGCTACACCATTTCCTTTGTCAAACTTGCAAATTTAAATTGTGGTGTCTTTGGCTAGATTTTCAAGTGTTTGGTGGAGTGCTTTGTTCGTTCATGTGGAACATACCCTACTGCTATCTGTTACAAACTTCCGAAAAATAAACTTTACATCATTTTTGACTTGGTCGTTTATTGGTACTTTAGGGTCCCCTTTTAGCAAATAGAAGAGCTTTTTGATGTTAACCTTTATCTTTTCCTTTTGGACATGTCTTTCTAGAATGGGATTGTTCCAACCAAACCGAAGCGCATTTGATTATTTTATGGTCAGAATCTTTTTGCGAGCATTCACCATACAGGATGAGCATGTTACAGATTGTTTTCTCCACAAGTTAAGTAGTTTTTTGTTGTGGGTTAGAATAACTGGTCAGACAGAGCCCTAAAATTTATCCGTTAATAACGAGATTAAGCAGCTCTTTTCCAAAAAACTAATTTTGCCCAAATGTCCGTTTTTAGTCTTTCAAATTTCCGTTCTGCTAGTTTACATTCTCGAACCACTTCACGTAGCAAGTTTATAAACAAGTTGAAGTTTATAAACCGCTGAAGTTTATTCTTTTTATAAACAAGTTGAAGGAATCATAATGGGCAATCCGTTGGGACCAACAATGGCAAATTTTTTCATGGCTCATTTAGAAGAGAAGATTTTTGCGGAAAAGTCTAATGGACCACTTTTACCTAAGCTTTATCTTCGATATATTGATGATGTGTACGTGATTTTTGATTGCAACCAAAACTGCGACGAGTTTCTTCCGATTTTGAACGAACAGCATCAAAGCGTGAAATTCACAGTTGAAAAAGCCACAGATTCACTGCCTTTTCTTGACGTGGAAATAAAGTTTGACGAATTCGGTTTCAAAACTAGTGTTTGGCGCAAACCTACATATACGGGACTGTTGTTAAATTTTTGATCAACTTGTCCAAATGCTTGGAAATCTGGCCTAATTACTTGTTTATTAAAACATGCCAAAATCATATGCTCTGATTATGAATCGTTTAAAGATGAAATCGCTAAACTAAGATGCATTTTCGCAGACAATTGTTGTCCAAATTGGTTTTTCAATAAATGCTTAAAAAAATTGAAAATAATACCAAACCAGACTCACATGATAAAGAAGTTGATGATTATGCATACATACTTGGCTTGCCGTATTTTGGAAAACCATCTCGTAAATTTGCATCCCAATTGCCAACCTTACTAAATCAAAAATTTTATGTTCGAATAGTTACTTATTACACTTCGCTAAAAACTGGGTCATATTTTAATCTGAAATCCAAAACTCCTGCTGCTTTAAAATCCAATGTGGTACATAAATTTACATGTTCGCGTGATGTGAACACGACATATATTGTTATGTCAACGCGCCACTTGATGACTAGGGCCAGAGAACACTTGCAGCTTAACTCCAACTCCGCCAAAAATGCCATAAGCCAACACATTTCTTCCTGCCAAACTCGTCAAAATTTTAATTTGGATGTTAGTTCGTTTAAACTAAAGTAATTAGAAACTGTCACAATGAATATGAAACCAAAATACAGGAGGCATTATTGATCAAAAAGCTAACACCACGATTAAATTCACAGTTATACGCCAACAATTGCTCTTTTCTTTTGAATGTGTTTTAACATTTTTTCGTGTGTGTCTAATTGTCTACATTGTACCAAATGCAATATTGTTATTTTACGGTGTTGCTTTATTTTTTCTTTTTTTCTGACTTGATTTTACTATGGAAAAGATATAACGTATACGTCACAATACCAAATGTTTGAAGTTATAGTGGTTGTTATATTGTAACATTTGTGTTTTGCCGATAATATTTTGATAACCTTTCATTTCTAAATTTTAAAGTTACTGTAAGCTGCTTTCTAATTTGCTGAAGAGGGCCATTTAGTAAATATGCCGGAAACGTTACAGATAAAATAAAAATGCTATCAGGAATCAAGTTTCTGCTTATATGTGCTTTTTGGTTTAAAAGAATTTACACCTCTTTACCGAAATTTTATTATTCAGTATAGTTAAAGACCAATCATTTTTCTCAAATCTCTTTTCATTAGCCCCCCCCTCCAATTATTTTTCTCTATGAACTGTATACGAAATAGGTTACTCCGTGTGAGTTTTATTGAACTATTCGATTTTATAATTTACCAGCATCTAAACAAGAAAACTAGCATTTTTAGGCCACCTCTCAAATAGCCCATTTATGCAACCAGTTTGATCATGTTTGCTCTGCCAATTTCTAAGCCACGTTTTAAAAGCATTATTTTTTAATCAAAATAGCCCTAAAATGAAGTTATTTTTGCAAAAAATGCAAAATTTTCGAGCTCTGGGGGCGGAGCCCCCAGACCCCCTGCCTCCGGTGGCTGGGGAATTCGCCCCCAGACCCCCAAAACAGCTCTCCCCCCATTGCGAATTTCTGGCTGCGCGCCTGAACGCTGCATGACGCCCGAGTTCAATCTTGACGATGAAATGGTGTCGGAAATGAACGCAAATTATGCTGAATCAAAGCAAAATTTTAATTGTATTGAAAGTGCCTTTGTTGATAATGATTGTTGTGTTAATTTTGATGATGAATTAAAAGCTTTGATGCGAAAACACACTGACGTTTTCAGCGACAGTATTGGTTGCCTTAAAAAAAATCACGGGTTCATTGCATTTAAAAGAAAACGCTACTCCAAAGTTTTGCAAGCAAGACCAATATACCTCACAGCTTAAAGTCCAAAGTAGAAACAGAGCTAAAGAATCTTCAAAACGAGGGAATAATTCAACCTATTAGCTAGAGGGAATGGGCCTCGCCTATCGTACCAGTTATGAAGAAAAATGGAGCTGTCCGCATTTGCTGGGATTTTGAAGTGACCATTAACTCACAGCTGAAGGTTGAACAATACCCTTTGCCAAAAATTGAAGATATTTTCGCAAATTTGGCTGGGCGTAAACAATTTTCCAAAATTGACTTAAAAAACGCTTATTTGCAAATGACCTGGACGAGGATTCTCAAAAACTTTTGGTGATTAACACCCACAAGGGCCTTTATCAATATACAAGGCTACCTTTTGGAGTAGCTTCCTCAACAGCATTGTGGCAAAGGGCGATTGAACAAGTTTTACAAGGGATTTCTGGGGTCCAATGTCTTTTAGATGACATTATTGTAACGGGACCAAATGATAAAAAACACTGGAAAAATTTAAACGCTGTTTCTCAGCGATTAGATGATTACTCCCTTCGTGTCAACAAAAACACGTGTAAATTTTTTGAAGACCGTGTTGAGTATTGTGGTTATGAAATTGATAGGCACGGCCTGCATGAGACGAAATCAAAAATTGATACAGTGCTAAACTGCAAACAGCCATCTAGTGTTACTGAATTAAGATCGTTTTTGGGATTGGTGAATTACTACCAGCGATTTTTGCCAAATTCAGCTAATACGTTGCACCATTTGTATGAATTGTTAAAAAGTGGCTTTCCTTACGAATGGACTAGCAATTGTAAACAGGCGTTTGAAAAAGTCAAAGAAAACCTTGTTTCTGACAATGTTTTGGCACACTATGATATTAATCTTCCACTTAATTTGACCTGTGATGCGTCGCAAAGCTGGTTTGGGGGCAGTCATAGGCGTAGCCAGAATTTTTGATTGGGGAAGCCCAAACCACAAATCACATGCAATGACGTCATCAGAAATTTTCAAAAAAGGAACTTTTTGTTGGGCAAACATATAGTAGAATGGAAGATCTGAAGCTGTAGCCCATTGGCACTTAACCAGGATTTTGTTGAAGGAAAAGGGCGAAAACTAATAGTTGGAAAGTGCAAATCTAACTTAGGAGACGTGTTGAGTAAGCTAGTGTACTCAAACGTATCTCAGACGGGGGTCTGAGGGCAAAGCCCCCAGCCGCTGGGCGATTTTTGTAAGTTTTTGGAGAAAAAAGCTATTTTAATCTTATTGGATCACATTTCGCACGTGCTTAAAGCCATTTCAAAGAACTAGATTTTTAACATTTCAAAGCCAATCCAAAAAATTTAACTGATTAATTCTCCTTTTACTTGCCATTAAAGTCCAAAACACGTTTAAAATCTTGCATCATGGAGTAAAATTTTAATTGCAAGTGATTTGGTCCATGTAGGGGAAGTAAAGCACATTGCCTCTTGCAATATTTTAGCAGTAAATAATAATTCACTCAAAGATTTTCCTTCAAGATTTTTGTTTTGCAATAAAGTTAACTTGTAGTAATACATGTACGGCCAGGGGGCCCAGGCCCCCCCAATTGAAATTCAATAATTTGTTTAATCAGCATATTCCCTAGCTATTTTTTTAAAAGTATTTTGTCCGTAAAAACTGGCGAGGTGGAGTTGAATTGTTATTGAAAAATAGTACAATAAATGGTTAAGTTTACTTACTAAACATGTTATTTCTGGGCCGGATTTACATTGCGCGAGGCCCCTGGCACTTAGGGAATTTTTGCAACATCTTCCTGCCAAATGTAAGCGAAGACCAAAAAATGTCCTACTATCTGAGCGCTGGGCCCTGGCTCTGTGCCATATGGCAAATACGGCCCTGGTTATTGCATTACGTTCATAAAAAGTTTAGATGAGGGCCTAAGGTAGCAACTCTTAGGACAAAGACCCTTGATTTCACCCTGGTTATACGTTTAAATTGTTTGAAAAAAATTGAATTAAGGGGGTGCACCGGGCCCCTCTGGTCGTCAATATTATTTACTGTTAATTACTGCTGTACGCGTGTACTGTTGTACGCAAAGATGCTGAAAGAAACTGAAAATGAAGAAGCAAGGTTTTTTAGGTAAATTTTTGTCACTGGTGGCATTTCAATTGAGGGGGCCCGGGCCCCTGGGCCATCCCCATGGCTACGCCAATGATTTTGAGATAAGATCGTGCCCTTAAGTTCTTTCATAAGAAAAAACGTTTAAAGCGAAATTATAATAACTTTTTTTTTAATCGTGGAGGACTCTTTCAAGTCACTAGACAGTTTTTTGAAACCTCCAGGAATTGCATGACATTATTATGACGTGGTCAGGTGGTCGTCATTATTATTACTTACTTTTGCACGCGTAAATCCTAAACTAAAGAAAGTGCAATTCCGGACAAGGACAACATACTGGCTATGCTCTCATTATATTCATCATTGGTAGTATTTCAATAGGGGGTTTGCATTACCGCCTGTGTTATAGCATTAAGTTCATAATAACGTTAAACGAGGGCATGGGATTGCAACTTTTAGCACAAAACTCTAAGATTTCTTACAAGTTTTGCATATAAATTGTTAAAAATTTGAATTACGGAACCCTTGGTCATCAGTTCAGGGCCCCCTGGTTGTAAGTTCGGGGCCCCGGGGCTCTCTGGTTGTTGGTTAGGGGCCCCCTGGTCGTTAGTTGTGGGCCCCCTCGTTGTCAGTTAGGGGCCCCAAGGCTCCCGGGTTGTCAGTTAGGGGCACCGAAGCCCCCGGGTTGTTAGTTAGGAGCCTGGGGCCCCTGGTTGTCAATTAGGGGCTCCAGGGCCCTTTGTTCATTAGTTAAAGGTTCCCGGTTTCCGTTGGTCAGTTAGGGGCCCCGGATCGCCCTGGTTGTTAGTTAGGGGCTCTTGGGGCCCTTGATCATCAATTAGGGGCCCCAGAGCTCCCTGTTCATCAGTTAGAAGCCCCGGAGCCCCTGTTTGTCAGTTAGTTTGTCAGTTTTTCAAAGTAATGTTTCTATTGTGCATTTTTCAAAGTAATGTTTCTACTGTGCATGCAATGTTGGATGTTGTGACCTCCTGTTACGATAATATTAACGAATCCTGCTATACACAGCTTTATCTTTGGTCGATTTAAGAAAAGCTTTCGATACAGTGTCACATGAAACACTTTTGATAAAACTGAGCAACTATGGTATTAGGGGTGTGGCTTATGATTTGATTCACTCTTATCTTCATAATAGACAACAGTTTGTATCTAACAATCAATCAAAATCCGACCTAAAATTAACTCATTGTGGAGTCCCCCAGGGTTCGTAGCTTGGCCCCTTGTTTTTTCTCGTTTACATCAACGACCTAAATTTTGCTTTAAAAAGCCAACCTAGACTTTTTGCTGATGTTATGCCTGATGGAACTGAGCGCCCCATTGCTTTTGCATCAAGAACTTTGAATAAAGCCGAAACGAATTACTCTCAAATCGACAAAAAAGCACTCGCAATCGTTTGGGCTGTGAAGAAGTTCAATTGCTACCTGTACACGAGGCATTTTTCAATCATTACTGATCATCAGCCTTTAACTGCAATTTTTCACCCCAACAAAAATATTCCTGCAACAACTGCTGCACGTTTGCAACGTTATGCAATATTTTTTTTTACTTTTGGTCACAATTATAGCATTCAGTACAGATCGACCAGAGGTCATAGTAATGCTGACTGCCTCTCGCGATTGCCCAATCAATTTGTGCAACAATGTTGGCCGGGGGGAATTGCCAGACGAAATTGATTTTTTTTTACAATTTACACCTATAATTGTTGCCGGTCACACAAGAGTCGATGGCAAATAGCACCAGAAAGAATTCATTGCTGGCAGGGGTTTTGAACAGCGCTCTGACTGGTGACTGGTGCGACACACCTGATTTAGTGCCATATTTCTCGAGAAGAACTGAAATTTCCGTGCACCAGGGTTGTCTTGTGTGGGGTCTGAGAGTTATTGTACCTTCCGATCTAAGGGGAAAATTTTGCATGAATTGTACGAGGGTCACCAGGGAGTATAGTGAAGATGAAAGCGTTAGCACGATCATATGTATGGTGGCCTAATATTGAAAGAGATGTGGAGCAGTTGGCCGGGGCTTGTTTTGAATGTTTGCAAAAGCGCCCTGATCCTTCGCCAGTCTTGCATCCTTGGTAGTGGCCTGAGAAACCCTGGAAACGAGTCCATATTGATTTTACTGGCCCATTTTTAAACCACATGCTTTTGGTGGTAACTGATACTTATTCGAAATGGCCGGAAGTCGTGCCAATGGCTTCGACAGCAGCTAATCGGGCGATGGGCTCTATTTTTTCACGGTGTGGATTTCCAGAGCAACTCGTCAGTGACAATAGTCCACAACTGATTTCTGGCGAATCTAAAACTTTTTGGAAATCAAATGGCATTAGACATATCACTACCGCCCCATGGCACCCTTCTAGTAACGGAATTGCAGAACGATTTGTGCAAACGTTAAAAAAAGCTCTCCTTGCATTAAAGGGTGAATCATCACTTAGCGATAATTTGATTTTTGAATAATATTCTTATAATCTATCGAAATACTCCGCACACTTTAACTAATGAACCACCGGCATTAGGCTACTGTTTATTGGCCGGCGTTTGAGAATGCGACTTGACCTAGTTAAGTCTGATTTGAAATGCCTTGTTGACAATAAAGTCGCCAAGATAGCTAAATGCCAACGTTCTCCAGCGGAATTTAAAGTGGGAGACATAGTGGCAGTACGAAATTATCGAAACCTTACTGGAGTACGTGGGCAGAAAGGCGTTGTTTTATCACGTATGAGTAAATTTGTGTACAAATTTAAAGTGGCGTCTGACGTAATTGTTATTCGTCATTTGGACCAAATGTTGCCTGGTTCTAGATTCCCTACGCCTGAATATGATAATGATAATTTTTGTGCAACAGGTGATATTAATCATGATTTAAACTTTTGTAGTGATAACGTGCAATTACACGTGTCCAATTCGACATCTCAAAATGTAGCGTTATCGAATTCCCAACATCATTCCGAGTAAGAAAGTGACAACGAAGGCGACACCGATCCATGTAGAGCTGAAACCTCTAACGCTGAAAATGCTGGACGACGTTATCCGCTACGCGATAGGAGACCCCCTAAGCAATATGTACCTTGCTAACAGTCAAGTGATTTTCGAATGTTGATGTTATTACAAATCTATATTAATTGTTATTTGTGCATAATCAATTTTTCCTGTACTTTGTGTTTTAGCAGGGAGGTGTGATGCATCATTTGCATACAACGCCAACCTGGCTACAACGCGCGATTTTTGGAGTAACGTGCAATTGTGCATTCTGTTTAAAATACCCGTAGTTTTCAATTTGACTTCATTTGCGATAAATTCTGTTCTATGAAAAATACTACAATGAACATTCATGCTACCGTGCTCGGCGTGCACATAGTCTATTCTAAAGTAATCATATAGCCTCTTAACTAGTCGTTGCACTTGTATTATGAAGTCACAGTCATAAGTATGGCCAACTGCGATGTCATAAATATTGCCTATAGATGCTAGGAGCCAAGGAATATTGTGGCGTGTCATGTACTGAAGAAAAATTTTGACTGAAACAACTGCGACACTTGAGCTGAATACGCAGTGGTTTAAAAATCCCAGACTTTTTGCACATTGCGCCGGCTTTTTGTATGCAGAGGCAAAAGACAGCTGTAGCCGATGCTAAATGTGTGAATTGAGATCGCAGATTTGTAGGCTAGTGATTTCAAAGTCAGTTAAAGTTGCGAGTAGTTAACAGCAAGAATGGCAGTATGATGCGGTACATAAGTACGGTACGGTAGGCCTCAATTTTTGCTAAGAAGTACGGTACGTATTTTTTGTTATAGTACGGGTACGGTACGTTGGTACGGTACCCTTCAAAAATTGAACTGAAGTACAGTACGCTGGTACGGTACGTTTAAGGTGCGAGGTACTTAGTTCGCCAATTCTGAATGTACCGTACCGTACTGCCATCCTTGGTTGATTCTTTAAATTTTTTTTTTGTATCAAAATAAAAAGCACTTTAACGAGGAATGAGGGCAAAGTCAATGGGGTATCTAAAGTTAGGTTGGGCCAATAGGATAAGACTAGTTTGGCGTTGACTTCATCCTTATTGATCCTGCTGTTCCAGAGATATTTTACTTCAAACACGACGCATAGGGCCTCTTATCAGTCTAATATTATAGGTTTTATTGGCAACCCTGACGTTGATAGCCTTAGCGTAGTTAGCGATGCCACCCCAGTTCTAACCTAAAGCAACGCCGTTATTGGGCAACTGCATTGAGATGCTTGGTTGCGCACTAATCACTTTGTCCTTGTCAGCACAACAGATCCAAGCTGAAAAAAGAGTCGATACAAAAAACGAAGGTAATCAATTATTTTTCACAAACTGAGAGTTAAAATTCAAAAATTAGACCTCAATGCTTCTTTTGATAACTGTTAACAACTTTATGTTCCAAGTGTAACTAATTAAGTTGCTTTTTGCATATGTTGTTTAGAAGTTCTCTTCTAATGACCCCGTTAAGTGTGAAACAGACTGTTAAGGGTTTCTAAATTTGACTGTGAATAACTACGATAGATAGATTGTTTATTTCAGCATAAGAAATAGAAGCACACAATATAAACTGCAACTGATTCCAGTGTATGCTACGTGAAGTGCTCACTCTAGTCCCACACCGTGGATGGAGCAAAAGAGCAAAGCTCACTTAATCAATTACACCCACATGATAAAAAAAAAACAATTTAGGTTATCCGTAATAATATCAAAAAATAAAATAAAAAAGACGCAAAGTTCTCAAAGACACAAAGTTAACAAGTTAAAGGAAACAGGGCGAGAAAAAAAGAAAAAAAACAACTTAAATCCAAAAGACACTCCTGAAAAGCCCTGGCAATATATTTGAAATCAAACACTTTGAAATAAGCCCAGACATTGAAAAAAAAATTAGGGTGTACTGACCCAAATTTGCTTTTGTTCACGCAGCGAGCCAGCAACCTAGGTACAGTACATCACTTCTAATTAATCATGGTAAATAGAGATTTGCATCTCTGGCACAATCTGGCGTATAGTGACATCAAACTATCAAAATTATTTTTTACAGACATTATGACAAGCATACATAAAAAAATAATCATTGTAATATTTGGAGTTAAAATTGTTTTAGTTTAATTGTGTTGTTCCACCAATATTTTTTATATTTGTTTTTAAAATGATAAAATAAATAAGACTTAGTTCCCTAAGGAATCTGATTCCATATTTGAACGCCATAAAATTTTATCGAGTTCCTGGCACTGTTAGCATTTCCAGGACTAAGAAAATAATTTTGGTTGGATTTGCTTCGAGTATTGTAATTATGAGCTTGTGCAATCGGTAAAAAGGAAGTTTCAAAAATTTCAGGGAGAGCTTTAACGTCATAATTGAACATGATCTTGCTTAACTCAAAATTATAAATGTCAGATATTTTTAAAATCTTATATTTGTAATATAATTATTGTTAACAATATGATCTTTCCATGTAGCGTTATTTATTATTTTTGATACTTTAATTGTTTTGAAGAATTTGAATAGGTTTGATCCCAGTTTTAGCAGCACTATCTCAGCCAAGAATACCGTATAATGAGTATAAAAAAAAATACATAGTATAAAGATATGAGTGGATTGATATTAAGATAATTTTTCATCTTAGCTATTATACCTACGCTTTGTGATAACTTTTTTTGCAAATATTTTGATTATGTGGTCTCCATTTTAGATCTTCGTCTGGTATTATTCATAAGTATTTTGTTGAGGAGCACCTGTCAAGTTCAATCTCTCTGACAGAAACGCTGAAGTCGTTATACTTAAACCAATCATGGCGAGGTTTTATGAGCAAGTATTTCGTTTTAGAATAGTTTGAAGATGATTTATTGGAATTTAACCAGTTTTCTACTTTAATAAGCTCATTATTTACGTTTTTATTAAGTTTATTTAAATCTGTTCCACTTAATATCATTGCGGTTTCATCTGCGTAGAGTCGACGTTCAAATTTTGAAGCTTTTGGTAGATCATTAATGTAAATAGAAAACAAAAGCGGCCCTAATATGGAACCTTGTGGAACACCACAAGTGATAGTCTGTTGATAAGAATATGTATTGTTAAGATCAACTAAACGAAGAGTTTAGAACTAAAAATGACTATGTCACATTTTGTCAAATTTGAGATTTCATCCAGAATGCATTTTGCTTTAAATTCTTCACAACCCATGCTATGTATTTTTGGGCAGAGAACTGAATAAGTCCATTTACCAGAGGTTGCATTTTCTCAGAGAGCAACATTTTTTGGGCTAGAAATACTCAAGTCCACTTCTTTTGGAGAAAAAATGACCAAGTCCAAATCAGCCAATCAAAATTGTCCAATCATGTGATTCAGCAGCAGTTCGTGCTTTGTCATCAAAAAATCAAACACGAGTTAGAAAGATGAGATTGTTGCATAAATCCGCAAGTAGGTTTATGATTTATAAGTATGAGCCATGGGGGTAAGGTGTAGTTAAGTATAGTTAGTTAAATTTTATTACAAACATGTGGTGATGTCTAACTGATTAGTTTTTTCTAATTAGAGCATGGATGTGTAGGCCTAAAGCCTACAGTACGGTTAATAACAAACGGTTTACTGTTTAGGTCTAACAGTATTCTATTTAAAACAAGTTTTTCAGGTTTCCTATTCTTAGTTTCATAAACAAATGGGGCAGCATAGGTAATATTGTAATTGTAATTACATTTTATTCACCTAGTTGCCTTGGCCAGGAAACAGCAACGGTACCTTTCGGTCTTCGAGTCAAACTGCCTGCTACCCACCTGTCTACCACACATAGGCGTAGCCAGAATTTTTGATTGGGGGGGCCCAAACCACAAATCACATGCAATGACGTCATCAGAAATTTTCAAAAAAGGAACTTTTTGTAGGCCAAAGATATCGTAGAATAGAAGATCTGAAGTCGTGGTCTGTTGTCACTTAACCAGGATTTTGGTAAAAGGAGAGGGCGAAAACTAACTGTTAAAAAGCGTAAAATGTCTAACTTAGGAGACGTGTTGAGAAAGCTAGTGTACTCAAAGATATCACAGACGGAGGTCTGGGGGCGAAGCCCCCAGCCGCCGGGGGTCTGGGGGCAAAGCCCCCAGCCGCTGGGCGATTTTTGTAAGTTTTTGGAAAAAAAAGCTATTTTAATCCCATTGGATCACATTTCGCACGTGTTCACAGCCGTTTGAAAGAACTAGATTTTTAACATTGAAAGCCAATAGAAAAGTTTGATTGTTCAATCCTTCTTTTACTTGAAATTAAATTTCAAAACACGTTTAAAATCTTGTGTTATGGTTTAAAATTTTAATTGTAGGTGATTTGTCCATACAGGGGGAAGTAAGGCACATTGCCTTCCGCAATATCTTAGCAGTAAATAATAATCCACCCCAAGAATTTCCTCTCATGAATTTAACTAATTGTAGGAGTACATGTTCAGCCAGGGGACAAAGGACCCCTCAATTCAAATTCAATAATTTGTTCAATGAGCATTTTCCTAGCTATTTTTCTAAAAGTATTTTGTGCGTAAAAACTGTCGAGGTGGAGATGAATCGTTATTGAAAAGTGGTACAATAGATGGTTTCGCTTACTAAACATGCTATTCCCGGGCCGGATTTACATTGCTCGGTGCCTCTGGCACTTAGGGGATTTTTGCAACATCTTCCTGCCAAATATAAGTGAAGACCAAAAAATGTCCTACTATCTGAGCGTGGAGCCTTGGCACTGTGCCACATGGCAAATCTGGCGCTGATTATTTCAGTACGTCCATAATAAGTTTAGATGAGGGCCTGAGGTAGCAACTATTAGAACAAAAAATTTGATTTCACCCTGGTTATACGTATAAATTGGTTGGAAAAAATTGAAATAAGGAGGTGCGCCGGGCCCCCTGGTCGTCAATATTATTTATTGTTAATTACTAGTGTACGCTTGCACTGTTGAACGCAAAGATGCAAAAAAAAAAAATGAAAATGAAGAAACAAGCTTTTTTTGTCAAACTTGTGTCATTGGTGGCATTTCGATAGAGGGGGCTCGGGCATCCTGGGCCACCCCATTGGCATCGCCTATCATTTTGATATAAGATCGCGCCCTTAAGTTCTTTCATAAAAAAAAATTCAAAGCAAAATTAAAATAACTTTTTTCCAAAACGTGGAGGACTTGAGTCAAGACATTTGACAATTTTTTGAAACGTACAAGAATGGCATGACATTATTATGACGTGGACACGTGGTCGTCATTATATTACTTACTTTTATACGCGTAAATCCTAAATTAAAGAAACTGCAATTCCGGACAAGGCTATGCTCTCATTATATTTATCATTGGTAGTATTTCAATTGGGGGTTTACTTTACCGCCTGTGTTATAGAATTAAGTTCATAATAACGTCAAACGAAGGCCTGGGGCTGCAACTTTTAGGAAAAAACTCTTAAATTTCTCACAGGTTCTGCATATAAATTATTAAAAATTTCAATTAAGGGGTTACTGGCCCGGGACCCTTAGTCGTCAGTCAAGGGCTCTGGGGCTCTCTGATTGTCAGTTAGAGGCCGGGGACCCCTGGTTGTCAGTTAGAAGCCCCGGGGCCCCCTGGTCGTTAATTAGGGTACCTGGATCCCCTGGTCGTCAGTTAGGGGCCCCGAGGCCCCTGGTTGTCAGTTAAGGGCCCCGGGGTGCACTAGTTGTCGGTTAGAGGCCCCTGGGGCTCCTTGGTTGTTAGTTAGGGGCCCTCTAGTTGTCAGTTGAGGGCCCCAGGCCCCCTGGTTGTCTGTTAGGGTCCCCGAGGCCCCTGGTTGTTAGTTAGAGGCCCCGGGTCCCCGGTTGTCGGTTAGGGGCCCTGAGCCCACATGTTTCTCGGTTAGGGGCCCCGGCCCTGGTTGTTAGTTAGGGGCCCCCTGGTTTTCGGTTAGGGGCCCCTGGTTATTAGTTGGGGGCCCTGGGGCCCCCTGGTTGTTAGTTGGGGGCCCCGGGGCCTCCTGGTTTTCGGTTAGAGGCCCCAGAGCCCCTGGTTATTAGTTAGGGGCCCTGGGGCCCCCTGGTTGTTAGTTAGGAGCCCTGGGGCCCCCTGGTCGTCAGTTAGGGGCCCCGGGGCCCCCTGGTTATCAGTTAGGGACCCTGGGGCCCCCTAGTTGTTGGTTTGGGCCCCATAGTCGTTAGTTTGGGGCCCCCTGGTTGTTAGTTAGGGGCCCCGGGGCTCCCTCATTGTCATTAATGTTATTGTTAATTACTGTTATATGCGTAATTGCTGAAAAAAAAACTGCAATTAAACAGCGCTAGCCTTCGATGTTGTAATTTTTATCATTGGTGGTATTTTAATTGGGGGGGGCCGGGCCCCCTGGGCCCCCCCTGGCTACGCCTATGCTACCGCACACGGTGGAGGCTTTACACTGTCCCTTTAATTGCTGAAAGTCAAGTGGGAAGCTGTGAGTATCAATTTTCTTATAGTCTTTGGTTTGACCCAACCGAGAATCGAACCCCAGTCTACCGCTTTAGTTGCAGACACTCTATCCACTCGACCACAGATTGGCAAATAACTTAGTAAATTATGATAAGTATCATTACTAGTCCTTTTTTTGAAAACGTAGAATTTGTAGAACATGATGGGACAGAAAAACTTCCCATATTTTACAACCTTAAAGCTGAAAGAGAACCCTTGCTAATGCTTTTTCAGCTATCGACATAGTTCAAGCTGAAAGAGAATTTATGAATTGAGTAAAATTGCCATTTGGTTTAGAATAAGAAATTAAAAAAAAAAACTCGATAAGAGCTTGCTGACGAGCAACCCCTTCGAACGACCGACGCAAATAGTTACTGATTTTAAAAAACCAGCGCTCCAATTAAAGCCGTTCAAAATATTGGCTTTTGGAGAATCCATTTGGGAGGTTTCCAGCGAAATGGTACCCCAAACTTTGTTAAAATATTTGCCTTTTACAAATCTACTGATATCATAACAATACTAGCACCCTAGCTTAAACCGTTCAAAAACGTGATTTTTGGGGGTCCATTTAGGGATGAGTTTCTTGAGAGGGTGGCAACTCAATATTATGTCAAAATATCTGTCTGTTTAATGTTAAATGATATCAAAAAAAAAAAAACTAGCGCCATAGGTTAAGCCATTCAAAAAACTTATTTCTTTTGAATCCATTTGGGGGTTCTAGGAGAGTGATACTCCCAAACCATGCCAAAATATTTGTCAGTTAAATATTTACTGATATAATAAAAAAAACTGCACCTTAGCTCGAGCCGTCCAAAATTGATTTTTGAGAACCTATTTTGGGGGGGACCCTAAAGGAGTGGCCCAAAAAAAATTCGGGACAAAATTGCGTTTGCAGCTCAACAACTTTATACAAAAATTGGATTTTTATGTTTTCTGGTTTAGGAAAAGAGCGTACCAGATTTAGGAAGAAAAAAAAGGAAAAAAACTCATCGCGGGCAATAGTGGATTGCTAGGGATAAAAGGGTGTCTTAAGACATATAACTGTGTTAAATATTTTGCCGTAATTATGCCGTTTTTGAATGAGACCTGTTTTTACGCCAAACTTTTGGGGCAATTTTCAGGTCCTAAAACCAAAGTCACGAGACATATTTCCAAAGTCACGAAATTGGGCACAAAACCAAAGTCACGAAATTGGGCACAAACATGTAACTCACTAATCTTAAACTGTTGTCAAAATTTCATGCAGCAAAAGCAAACCGTTCTCGAGTTATAAGCAAAAGTTTGAAGCTTTGTACTAGTTAGTTGGAAAATGACCGGGTAAAAACAAAGGAACGCGCGATGCGCGCGTCAGTCGTTCCAAGTAGTGATAAGATTGTTCAACCTTCCTGGCAGGGCCAGATATAAAAGGAACAAGGAGTTCCATGGCCCCCATAACTTTGGGATACCACAAAAAGCAATCTCCAAGATACTAACAACTATTTAGTTGTTGGTCATGGCGACTTTCATCAAAATTTGAGTCTCGGGGTTCTCCACACTAAATCCGGCCTGCACCCTTGTCTTCACTTTTCTCTAATCGTAGAAATGATGCTGGCAAGCGTTTAAATGAAAGCAAAATGTTGTATAAAAAATCTCCAAAAAGTGCACGATCGCTTTGTACTACAAGTAATTGAATTTGTCGCTAAAAATGACCAAGTCCACAATTTGGGACAAAAATGACTAAGTCCAAAAGTTCATTCGTTTATTAAATTTTTTTACAAAAGTTGATCGAATAATTATTGTTGATATAATATCTCTTCAGCAACCACTACCAATAAAAAAAACTAGTCAAAACATAAAAAATGTGATTGTGCAGTATTTAAATCTTCACTTAAAAACTTAAATGCTTCTAACTCAGATCTGTTATTTTGTGACTTAGTCATTTTTAGTTCTAAACGCTTCGTGTAACACCACAAGTGATAGTCTGTTGAAAAGAATATGTATAATTAAGATCAACTATACTTGTTTTCTGTCAGTTAAATAGTTGCTAATTAAACTTAAAGAGTTGCTTCTAATTCCCCATCTTTTCAGCTTGCTAAGAAGAATGCAATGATTTACCGTTTGAAATGCTTTAAAAGATCAAGTAATATTAAGTACGTTTGTAAGACGTGATGTCTCTGTGAACTTTTAAATCAGTTCTGCCTATTTTGCTTCAGGAATAATTTAACTTGTTAAATTATCGTAGTTTGTGGTTGAGAGATTGTCCACTGCATAAACAGCACGGATGCAATATCGTCTAAGATATGTGAAGCGATGTCTTGTGAACTATTGAATTAGTTCTGCTTATATAAATATGGTATTCGCACTGGGTGAATTGTTTATCTCTGTCCTCTAACTCACCGACCCCCTTATCCACTTGGTCTCCTTGACCATTTGATTTAATTAATTTTTCATCCCAGTCTATTAGCCCACTTGGTCCCCTGTCCAAAGTCAATTTTTTCCCGTGTTACTATGGTCACAATAGTAATTATTTTTCAAAATCATATTTTGATTTTAAATTTATTGGCTAGTTTACTCAGATTTTTGCTTTCGGTTTGCAGACCAGCTTAGTTTAGCTTTTGAATTTCGGTTTGAACGTCAGCTCTGCAGATGAGCGTTGGTATTACGCGAAACTCGAGTCCAGAGCAATACGTGGGAAAAAAATAGGTTTGCCTTTTTTAGCAGCTGAAGTTACGAGATGAAGACGATAGCCTATACCGATAGCTTGGTTTTTCAAATTTACCGGTTGAGTTAGCTTAATTCAGGGATCAAAATTCCTTGTATTGTGTCGACTCCTCTTCACACTGATGATGAAGTCAGTTGACTTCGAAACACGGGAATGTTCCTGCGATAGAGGGCACCGCCTCACCTGCGTCACTAGGGGTTGAAATGATTACCCGTTTAGACGCGGAGACAGCATTCAGGTGTTGCCGAATAAAGTAGGATTGTAAGACGTGATGTCTCTGTGAACTATTAAATTAGTTCTGCCTATTTCACTTCAGGAACAATTTAACTTATTAAACATGTGATTTGTTGTTGTCACGTAAATTTTGTAATTTATTAATTGCAATTAATTACATCAGAAATGACATGATTCGTAGAGTGCTTTGCTCTAAATCCAAATTGTTGTTTTGATATAAAATTATTGGTAGTCAAATAATTATTTAATCGATTACAGATAAGTTTTTCAAATATTTTTAAAAAGAGATATTTTACGGATATCGGTCTATAATTAGTAGTTTTGTAAATGTTGCAACTTTTGAATAGTGGTGGTATACTTGAGCAACTTTAAGTTTTGATGGAAGTATTCCTTTCTGAAAGCATTTGTTAAATAATATTGATAGCATTGAAGATATGCATTCTGCAGCCATTTTCAAAAATTTAATTGATATGTTTTTAATTCCATTTGATTTTTTATCATTTAATGTAGTAATTTGTTGAAAGACTTTTTGCTGTAATTGTAATAAATACATAAGTCAATAATTAATGAAGTTATATACAGGGTTGGCCAAAAAAAATTGCACCCTTAGACAAAGTGCCATAACTTTTTTTTGCATTGAGATAATAATTTAAATTTTTAACCATTTTTTTACAACAATATGTTGCGTAGCTGTTTAAAATTTTACAATGAAATTCCAAGAAGTTATAAAATGACGTCCATTTAAACATTGAAGACTGCAATCTCTTTTCACAAAGTGCGTTCAAAGGTTTTTTTGTAGGTAACGTAACTTTTTTTTATAATTGGCCTTTCTATACTCATTGTGACGTAACAATGCCTAAATGCTAACAAATCTTTTTCCAAATGATAATAACTTCGAAATTATCTTATCGTAAAGCTCTTAATCTTATCTTAAAGAGATCTTAATCCAGTCGATTACTGCGTTTGGAGCGCTCTGGAGCGAAATGTTTACCGCGAAAGAAGATTTGAAAACTCCACAGAATTGAAAGAAGCCATTCTACAAGAGTGGGAAGCATTGCCCCAAGCAGTAATCAATAACGCCATCGATGGGTTTCGATCTCGCGTGTGGTTAATAATTGCAGAAAATGGACAACACATCGAAAAATATTGAACGAATGAACAATCGCTTACTATTTGTGCCGTGTTAATTTTCATGCAATTGCAGTTTGTGATACTCACTATTGAAACACCTGTAATTTTGTTATTTTATGAAAATTTTTAATAAAATTTTACACAGCTACGCAATATATTGTCGTAAAGAAACAATAAAAAGTTTTAAATGTTATCTTATTCCAAAAAAAAGTTATGACACTTTGTCCAAGGGTGCAATTTTTTTTGGCCAACCCTGTAAAAATATAATAAACAATATTTTGAGAAAAGCTAAGCAAGGGTCATAGTCAAGAGATTCCTAAACCGAGAGTACTCAAACCACTAATTAGGTAAGCGTGAATCAAATTCAGTTTAGGGGGTTTAGCACAAGAGCACTTGGTACATTGTTTTACAAAATAAATAATGATTTAATGACAATATGACAATAAATTGATTTGAGCCGTCGCGACGCGTTTTATCCTTGCTACCAAGACCAATTTTGTTTTTTTAGCCAAAAAAATTGAATTGGAATTGGCCCCCCTTGCCGTTTTGGAGTAGCCATACTGCACAAGAAGACATATAGCCCAGAAACGGCAAGGGGGACCGATTCCAATTCAGTTTTTTTTTTGGCGAATAAAACAAAATTTGTCTCTGCCACGTGAAGAGTACTTTAAGTAAGGACAAAACTCGTCTCGACGGCTCAAATCCATTTATTGTCGTATTGTCATTAAATGGTTATTCATTTTGTGAAACAATGTCCCCAGTGTTCCTGTCCTAAACCCCCTAAACTGAATTTAATAAATGTAATGAATAGTTATAACAAATATAATAAAATTATAATTTTCTCTGATCATTGAGCTTTCCTCAGTTGGAGATACCAAAAAGAACAGTTAACACATAGTTACGTATCAAGTTTTGAAATGGTGGCTTGCGGTTTAAAAGCCACAGAACATGCTGCTGGGTTCATGACTCCTGATAACTTTAATTCATAGAAACGGTTATAAACAAACACTAAATCCTGAACGAAAAGTATGATATATCTGTCATTGCTGCACAACTTACACCCCTATAGCTGGTGGCAAACGTTAAAAAGATTGTACCGGTACCTTCTATACCAACGTTACCTTGTTTCTAATGGCTCTTTTCTTTATGACTAAAGATTTTTGATTTCTTGAATAGAACTTTGTGTGAATTACGTCCTATCAAAATTGTATTATTTAGCCTTAATGGAATAACGAAACAGGATAAATAACCTAAATTATAACTAAGGCAAGTTTTTGCTGCTCTAACAAATTGAAAAACTTGCATTTATTTTTAAAGAAAGTTGCATTTAAACACAAACATTTTAAACGACAGTGATTTACTCAAACGATTTATTTACAAATAATGTCAAATATTTGCAAACATTATTTGCGGAGAAATGACGAACTTTTGCCAACAGTTTGTCCTGCATGCTAAAACTTCGCTCCACAATGCTCAAAGTTGTACGCCAACTGTTGCATTCTACAGTAGATAACATTGAGACGCAGGTAATCCGTCATATAGCTTTTTGTTACTCAAATCAAAGACAGTGGAACTGTAGTACTGAAATAGTTTTATAACACGTGTTTTAAATCACAGCAACATTTTGCGCCAAACTTAATAAAAAGTACAGTAAAAAGTTGCATGTAGAAAGAAAAAAGTTGTTATCTAAAATTCCTAAAACAGCTTAAAACATTGTACTAAATAAATTCCTAGTATTTAGGAAGCTATAGAAAGCTGTAAAAAAAAGTTGCGAAAGTTGCAAAAACTTGCCCTAATTATAATAATATTGAGCAATTTACAATGTCGCAAAGCAATTTTGTAATATTGCGGGCATTTGATCTTCAAATTGTTTAGATGAGCTGTGGTGACGTTGCTACAGTGGGGCATGGCCAAAGGAAAAATGTACCAATTTCATCAGTACATTTACCAACAACATAATTTTCACCTTGACAAAACACTATTTGTAACGTCACTATTCAGCATTTGTTATAGTTGCTGTACTTATATTTTTTATGTGTAACTTGTTTTACTAGTTAAAAAATAAAATTGGCAATGAATATCATTAATTCAGACCAAATTGATGAAACAATGAACTTTTTAACAAACAATATTAATGAATGTAACAATCATGATGTGTCTAATCTTCGAATCATAAGCAAAAAGAAAGCATTATTATTGGTTCATGTTAACATTAGATCGGTAAGGAATCAAAATAATTTCGAATCGCTCCAAGAACTTCTTCAAAGTTTTAACCGTTTGCCTGATATTTTGTGTATCTCAGAAACTAAACTCAAACGGGATATAATTACTGCAAACATTTTACTACCGGGTTATGATATTATTCACCAAGATTCACCAACCAAAGCGGGAGGTGTGGCTATGTACATTAATAATCGAATACAATATGAGCAAATCAATGACCTTCAATTAAACATTGAAGGCTGTAAAGATATCTGGATAAAACTATGCGAATCTAATGTAATAGTATCAGCAATTTATAGACACCCTAAAAGTAACATTGATGATTTTACCACTGCATTAAACACAACTTACGAGAAACTATCTAACAAAATTTTTTATACATTAAGTGACCGAAATATCGACACATTCTGTAGGCCTATAAATAATAAAGTGTATGACTTTCTGAATATGCTTGTGACTAATTGCTCCTCACAAATTATCACTTTACCAACTAGAGTTACTCAAACCACATCGACTACTATTAATCATATTTTAACAAATGATCATATACGTTTGCTTACTCCAGGTGTAATCAGGACGGATTTCTCAGATCATTTTCCCACTCTATGTGTGGTTTCCAAGCACCCCACCACCAGCAAACCAACCCCATTTATCGTCGTGATCTGCGACAATTTGATCCAGCGACATACAATTCGGTACTAGATAATAAATTAACGAGCTTGCTCACAAAATATACAGAAGTAACCCCTGATAACATTAATTCAGTTTTTGATGATTTTATTAATATTGTGAAAAATACTGTTGACACTCATGCTCCGCTGAAAGTCTTATCTCGAAAACAGCGTAAACTGAAACTAAAACCTTGGATCACCCAAGGCATGTTGGTATCTACAAAGAAAAAGCAAAAACTTTATAAAAGCCACTTTTTAAATGGCTGTGATGCCCATAAACAATTTTACAAAAAATATGCTAATAAATTAACAAAATTAAAATTCGCCTCCGGAAAACTTTATTATAAAAATGAACTTGTAGAATCCACTACTAATTGTTGTAAAACGTGGGATATCATCAAATCATTACTTCCGTCCAAAATCAATCGTCTTATCTGCCGAACAAAATTCAGGTCAATGATGCTGCTAATATAGTAACTGATCCTAATCAAATTGTTAATATTTTCGATCAGCATTTCTGCAATATAGGAGACACCTTAGCTGCTAATGTACCAAAAGAATTAAGAAAATGATATCCCTTACACTAACTACTTTAACAAAGCCACACCTTCCTCACTGTTTTTTACCCCCATCCAACTTCCTGAAACGTTGAATGTGATTTATTCTTTAAACAAATCGCACGCTAACGGCACGATAATATTTCCTCTTTTTTTTTTTGAAAACTGCCGCTAAAGTACTTGCTTTCACACTAACTGTGTAATTTAACTATGCTTTGTTGCTTGGTGTGTTTCCTGATTCGTTGAAAATTGCAAAAGTCGTTCCAATTCATAAAGGTAATAGCAAATCTAGTGTATCTAATCATCGACCTATTTCAATACTGCAAACAATTTTGAAAGTATTTGAGAAACTAATCTATACAAGAACGATATCTTTTCTTACGAAACATTCCATTCTAATCCCAAGCCAATATGGATTTCGCAGTAATCATGCCACTTTACATCCTTTAATCGATACAGTTATTAATGCATACGACAATATCCAAAACAACTGTTTTACTGCTTTTTTGCTGTTGGACCTAAAAAAGCGTTTGATACGGTAAGTTATGACATATTACTTAATAAGCTTGAACGTTATGGTATCCATGGAGTGGCGAAAAATTTATTTTCATCCTTTTCAGAAAATAGACAACAACTTGTAACAGTTAACCATTATAAATCTTCAAAAATGAGTATTAACTATGGTGTTCCTCAAGGTTCTGCGCTCAGTTCTCTTATATTTTTGCTATGTATTAGTGACTTACCAAATTGCACTGCTAGTAGTCCGAAACTATTTGCAGATGATACATGCTTAATTCTGGCTAATCCATCTGTTCAAAATCTTAAAACAAAAATTCTGAAGAATCACAAAAAATCACTAATGGAGTAAACGCTATCAAACTGACGCTGAACTTTACAAAATCTAATATTATTATAGTACCTCCCCAATCCAATGTTAATAAACTACCAGATTTTTACAACTCTTCTGATGAATTACAAGTTTCTATACTGTAGTTAATGAATCTAAGTACCTTGGAATAGTAATGGACAAAGACTTATCATTTCTTTCTCATATTAAAAAACTGGAAAATAAACTTTCAAAATCAATAGGTATTTTAAATAAAGTTGAACCATCTCAAAACCACTCTACTTCAATTGTAGCTCTCCATTTTCCATTTTTATCTTCAATACGGCATCATTATATGGGGCTCAACTTTTAAATTTTATCTGAAAAAATTAAATACTTTACAAAACAAAGCAGTCAAAATAATAGCAGTAGGATCATGACTTGAAAATGCTAGCCCGTTTTATGCTAAATTGAAAATTTTTTAAATTCAAGATGTGTATTTATTAGTGCTAGCTTTATTCATGTTCAAATTTCAAACAAAACAGCTGCCTTCCAGCATCCTTGATTATTTCAAACTTACAAATGCGATAGATGCAAAGCAAACAAGATCGTCTACTGTGACAATTATTTTCTTCCTCGGTACAAAACGACGAAACTTCAAAGATCTATAAAATATCAAGGAGCTACACTATAGAATTCTATTAGTAATGAGATCAAAAAATCAATATCTGTTAAATTGTTTTAAAAAACTACAAAGCTTTCTTATTAAACAAATATATTTAATTAATCACAGATACATTTTTTCTTCTTTTTTTTGTTTTCTTTTGTTTTATTTAATTTTTTTTTTTTTTTAATTTTTTTATTTTTTATTTTTCATTATTTAGCCCACAAAATTCAAATGGGTTACCGCTCGACCAGAAAACCCTTAAGGTCCCTTCGCGGTTTTCCCAGTTACATTGGTTAAACTGTACGTTACGTAACATTGCATGTCTTTGCATTGCATTTCTTTTAGCTTTTTTCTATCTGTTTTTTGTAATGTCGGCGTCAGAGTTGTAAACGGGCCGACTAGTTCGGGCCCGAACCCGGCCCGAACCCGAAAGTATAAGCCCGAACCCGAAATTTAGTTTGAATCCCTAATTATGCCGAAAGAACCCGAAAGTTAAGTAAGGTCTGAAAAATTTAGCAATGTTACCAAGTTCTTTTGATTATATTTTTGAGCACTTATGACAAAAAGTACGTCTCAGGCCCGAATCAAGCCTAACATTTTTGTCAACTTTAGTCCCGAACCCGACCCGAAAAGCCCGGGCCGACTTACAACTCTGGTCGGCGTTTGTTTTATTTTGCTGGTGCGGTAACTAAAATAAACTCGTTCGTTTGTTCGTTGATCTGTTACGATTATCGATCGCAAAGTATATCTCTACATCAGAGCAGTAACACCAAATGCACTTTTGAATAAAAAAAATTTAAACACTACTGTAGATACTGTTTACAAAAACTACTCTCAATAAAACTTTTGCAGCGATATAGTTTTTCTGTTTTGTTCTATATTGTCAGATTTTCTATAAGAATTGGCGTTGTCCACCTATTACACTATTTAGTAAGCAGGACAAACTAATTCTATGTGTGATTTCTCGTAAAATTTATGCGCTTCAACCACAAGTATATGTGTAGGTCGCTCCAAAATTAGCAATACTTAATGATTACTCAGTTTAATTACAAGCATACAGTGAAAGACAATTATTTATCAAATTCAAGATCGATGTATCTACAATTTTAAATCGTACAATAATGTAATTTTACAAAGCAATATTTTTGCTGAAAATTATTGCCTAATTTTAAATTGTTAAATAACTATTAATTGATTGACCTTAAAGTTGCTAAATAATCGACTTCTATTGTAAACATATTGGGTAATCATTATGTACGGTAGTATCAACTATCTGACAAAAATTTCTCTTTAAATCTGGTTTTCAGGCAACTGCTAAAGTCTATTGCGCTCTTCTCTGCAGATACAAGCCATAGTAAAGGGCGGGGTCCGCGTTTGGTGTTTGAGAAAAGCCGGCGATTCAAGAATGTAGCGGTCTTCTGAACACAGAAAAACGGCGTGCTGGCGTATGAAACTGTATAGCTTCACCGATATAATCTCAACCAAGCATTGCTCTCTCTTGCAGTTACGCAAATAGTTTGAATTTTGTTTCGCCAATCGTCGTATTTCAACGTTTACAATTGCACTAATAATATCAGAATCGTCGAGTATGTTAACAATATTTCAGCTATTTAAGGGACTATCTTTATCGATTATTTTGGATATTGGTTTCATGTTGGTCATTTTTGGATTAATTTGACTAGTTTTGTTGATTTGTTGTTATTTTAGAACATTTGTTGTAACAGAAATCAAACTTTTGATTTGAGATTTTCAAAAATTTCCGAATTTCAAATTTACAGCAATTTTTTTTGCAAAATGATCTGTAGCTTATTCATGCATACTGTACAACAATATTATTGATATTTTTTATAACATAACATAACAGAGTACACGTTAAAAAAAAATTAAAACCTACAGTCTGTTTCACCCGTAATCGGGATCATCAGCAGGGTCTTGTTCAAATAGAATGGCTCTGGCCTACGATGTCGAGCACTTTTTTGAATCGGTTGAATTCAAACTCCGTTCATCATTTTATTTTTATAGCGATGCCTTTGTAATTTTAGTTATAATTATAGAATAGTTTGATTGAAATCATTTTTTGTTTACCCTCCGAAACAGAGATGGAACCGGTTTGGATTTTCTCGACCCGACCCGACCGGCAAATTTTAAAATCTACGCCGGTTGACCGGTTTCTGATCGGCCCAGTCGACCGGTTTTTTACGGAAGGTTTTTTCTCACTGTTCAATGTATCAAATAAAAATTTTTAAAAAAGGAGAAGCTTGGGTGAGGAATTAAGATTTGTGACTTCGAACGCGGGTCTGAAAAAAAACGCAAAAAAATTTTTGCTTTCTTTGCAAAATTAACTCAATTTTAAGACCTTTTTTGGTAAAATTTCGGTTTGAAAGGCCTGTTTTGAGCAGCGCAAAACGTACGCAAAATAAGCATGATAAGAACTGGACGGCACAAGCTAAATTATTAGACGTTCTTTCTAATGATATTATTCGTAAATCCAAGAAAAAAAGTTAAAATTTTTTAGCTATTGGTGACAGATTATTTGCAATTTGCCGAGCAGCAAACACTAAACTGTTATGACATTGACTAGAAAATTTTTAAAATATAATGTGCTCCAACAGTGTTACGGATTCGGTTTAAATCTACGTCTGCTAGGTACGGAATTCGTAACACGCGACTTGGTTCAAAATATTATCTTTTTTGTCGGAGGTCAGCGGTTTCTAGAAAAAACAAACGTTTTAGTAACCCAAAAACACAAGAAATAATTTACGAAAAAATTAAAGTTAAAAAGTTGTACACTTTCACAAAGCAAATAAACTATATTGCTGCAACAAAAACAAAATAATAATCTTTGCACATAACTCGTTATCTCGTCGATACAATTTATAACAAGAATTTACACTAGTATCGTACATTTATTTCACTTACCGATGAATTTGCGTTGCAGACGTAGCTCGTAAACAATAATTGACAATTTGACAGTAAAATGCAATGTTGATTTGGAAGCTGAGACTTGGTATGAATCGAAAATTTAACTTTAGCCCTAATGGGGAGCGTAAAAGAAATATTGGGGTAGAGTAAGTCGGTTGGATAACATTCAACGTATGGCAACGGGCACTTGAGCAACGGCTCAATGCTAACTATTAAACTTGTCTTTTAAACATGCTGCTAAGGCAGCGATAACTTGGCTTCAACATGAAAATTCCCTTTTACCAACTACTCCTTGGTCACAGAAAACAAAAATATAGCCTCTGCTCTCCGCAGATACTAAACTGAAATGTGTCTCAACACCGCAAAATCTCGGCTTGCAAACTCCAAAAATTTGCATACAACACAGAGGTTGAAAACGAGTAATCAAAAATTTGCCAAACGATTAATCAAAAATCAAAAACACAACCGGATTTGCCAAGTTTCAAAGTCTGCGAATTTTAGATAATTTGCTTGTGGCCTTTTTGAATCAAAAGATAAATGAAGATAATGAGCCATGGCGTTGAGTGCGAAATAGAACAAATGAAAAAACAAGGGTTCGAAACTATACTAAGATAAAAGAAACAAAACGGCGCTACAAACAGTTTGCAGAAATGCTGCTACTTCAGAACAAGCCATGGCTAGTTAGATATAAAAAAATAAGAGCTATGTCTTTCTTGCCCAGTGTAGAGTGTGGTAAATTTAAGTTGAAGAAAGCTTTTCAAAGGGACAAGATTTTAGCATGTACTAAAAAATTTGAAATCTGCTCCACTTCTACTCTGAAGCTGATTAAATTGATGCTAAAATACCAGGTAGCGTAAGCCTCTTCCACATGCATGCTTTATTAGAATCTGATTACGCGATTTTAACGTTTATTTTGCACTTGTTTGCTTTGTGCAATGGCCTAAAGTGTGGGGGGAGGTATAGCACTGTGCCCCCTCTAAATACGCCCCTGGATGTGCATGCCTTAATGGTCACAGTATAGTAGTCACAGCTCGAAATCATTCAACAAGTGATTTCAAAAGGTGTGGTTTGTTAATCCTGTCTTTTTATAAAAAATTTTTATAAAAAATTTAGTAAAATATACATGTATATTTCGGTTGGTGCTTAAATGTTTTTTAATTGCAAGAAAGGAGAGTTTGACCGGTGTTTTAACCGGCTTGACCCGCCGGTCGAAGAATCTCGACCCGACCGGTTTCCATCTCTGCTACGAATATTAAGAGCAAAATAAGCTGTTCAGGCATTTATGATTTTGTCTAGCTCTGAGCTCTCGCAAGCACCATCGAGATATATGTGTTTACTGTTTAGTTTGGAGTAAAATCACACAGAATTATAGTTACCGCACAATAAATAATTTATTAAAATATTTCACAGTGTCTGTATCAGAGAATGCATGCATGTTATACAGAGTATATAAACGAAAGGTTCACAATTTCAAAAAGAAAATTATCTTATTAACAAGCCAAAAATACATTTTTTCAGTGATCTATTGTCAAAAGAAACGATTTTAAATCAAAAAAAATAGACTTAGCTACAACGTCTCACACAAAAAACATATTTTAAAGCCGAGCTCGGGTCTAGCCAAAATTTGTATTAAAATTACTCTAGTAATAAAAAACGAGCTTTTTGTTTAATTTGATTTCGAAGAAACAAGCGAAAATTGTCTGCTGTGCGACGTACTTAAAAACTCTACGAAGTATAAGCCATAAAGTAGATAATTTTCGCGCTTTTCTTCTAAAGCAAATACGTTAGACAGTTCGGTTTATTGTAAACATGAAATAGTTTTTGTTTTTTTTGATATAAAATTTGGCTGTAGACTAGAGTTCGACTTTTAATATGCGGGAAGAAAGTAGAATTTTGAACAAAAAAAAACAAAAGAGGTCATACAGTAAAACACATATTACACGGTAAGAGACAGTATTAATCTCGAAACAACTAAAAGTGTAACATAAAACGAATTTTAAATATAGACGAGAAACTGGCAGGCCTCAGAATTGCTTTGATGTGAAGTGAGCTGTTTTAATGGTATTTCAACCAATTCTTTAACGCAGTTTGGCGTCAAAATTTTTGTCTTTCTGCGAATTATATTTGGGCAGGTCATTTGATTACGCGTGAATGCTTGCTTAAAAAAAACGCAAATCAACAAAAACCTTTTGTAGTTTTTCTACTTTTGCGCGTCGCATTGACATGGGGACTTATTGTAACAGTACGCCAGCAGTAACCCCAAAGGATTATGAAGTTTGAGAAACTTTGAATCTTCAGCGAAAGTTAAGTTTTCAAGACATTTTTGAAACTCAAACCCGAATTTCAACGAAAACAATGATAAAATTCAACTCTTTAGTTGTCGCAAAGTAAATAACAAAGCTAATAACACAGAATGACAAGATTAAGAGTAAAAATAACAACGACAATCGAAAAAATTGATTTTAGGAAAGCTCAAAGTTTTTTTGATGCCGAACTCATGTACAATAAATCGATCGAGTTCACAGACTTAGCAGTTATGCTTCCCTTTAAATAAGTACGGTTATAAAGAATAGCTAAAATATATTTTTGCCACAAATATCAATGATGAACTTAACGGAACATAATAAATGAATAAATCCACAGCAACATTTGTGTTTACTTTCTAAGTTTATGGATTAAAGCTAGCCAATTTAACGACGTATTACTCAAGATGTTTTATGAATACTCGATTAAGCAAAAACAATATCATTAATATTGTACAAAATCATCCGATAAGCTCATTACTGTTTAATCGTTTTGTGTGCTGCTGGCCTAAAGGCTACCCGCGCGAAAGCCTAGGGAAGAGCCACCAGTACGTCGACTACTTAAAACAAGCAATGTGAAAAGTTATCTTCCCATAGAAGCACGTAAAACGATTGAGCATGAAAACTCTGGCCTGCAACGTCAAAACGTCAACAGTAAATTATTATCAAATTCATTACTACGACACATTGCAAAAAAAATTCTGACTCCAACCAAAAGTTTGCTCCGCTTGTGACTTTTTCAAGGTTGAGGTTCAACTGACTGACTTTCTTCCGAGTCCGGCATTACGTTAGCTGAAGCCTGCTGCAGTGCTCCTGTAATGAAGGCCAGTCCCACGGTAGCCCAAGCAAACGCAAATCCAACTCCATAATTGTAAGAAAGAGGTGCTTGGGAGACGATACCAGTGTACACAGAGGCTCCGATTACTCCAAATAAACCTGAGAAAAAAGCGAATAAAAGTTGAATTAACTTGTATTACACGGTCCATTCCAACAAATCAATTTTACATTGCAATAAATTTGCATTTTAAATTTTAAATCTTACTGGTAGCACCAAATCAAAGTTCGCACTTACCAGCACTTTTTCCCTAAAAGTCCTTTTTATCAGGTCAAAAAACTCTTCTTAACTAACTACGGAATCAAAAGAAATTGATTTCACAGTAAAATATAATTTACAGATGAAAAGAGGAATTCAGTCTCTAAAAACTCGAGTAGTTTTGCACATCGTTTGTTTGTTTTCCAAACTTTAAAAGCGGTCTGCACTGGGCATACAGAAAAGCGGTCTGCACTGGGTCTGCACTGGGTCTGCACTGGTCTGCACTGGGTCTGCGGTCTGCACTGGGTCTGCACTGGGCATACTATGCTGGGTCTGCACTGGGCATAAAAGCGGTCTGCACTGGGTCTGCACTGGGCATACTATGCTTACATATCAGCGTGTCCTTGGTTTGTTTTTGCCAATTGTCAGCTTTCATGGTGGTAAGGCGGTAAGCCCGGCATGTGTTCTGCTGAAAATGAACTAAAAATATGCTCATGCTTTCACGATTTTACGCCCAGTATTAAACCGGGCAAAGTACTGCAAAAGCGAACTTGATTCGAGACTGATTCGAGTTGGAATTCCATAATTGAACCAAACATAGTTAAATCCAGTTCAGTAATACAATTAGCATTTATTTGTTTGGAAAGACATGCTCTGTTAATGAAAAATATACCAAAGTCACGCAACAAAAAACGAAGCAACAGAACTTACGGAACGATCTTTTTGATGAGAGGTTGCAAAAAGACCATAGGCCATTTTTTGGAAATAGTTCAGAGTTCTTCCCAGAAAAGGCGCGATCGTCGCGTTTGCAATCTCTCATCATCAATACAAACTATGTAGAGCAAACAAAATTGATTTAACACAGCAGTACGAATGAACAATTGCCCAATGAATTTAGAATAAACTATGAGCTAAATAAATAAGCATAATAATATAAGCGACTGCCTTTTACACACAAGGACAAAAATATAAAATAATTTTTAACCATAATCTTTTTAAATGATGCTATACAAGGCAGTAGATTTTTTTAATCTGTTAGAAAAAGGAAAAAAAATTGATTGCAATTGAAATATAAATTGTATTCCAATCTAAAATTTTCAAAGTCGAACTTGAGTGTGACTTGAGAAGAAAATTAATGTGCTAATAATGATTTAGATATTAATAGTATGCCTACTAAAAGCTTTTTTGTCAAACTTATGCGGTTAAAGTCAAACTTGAGTTGAATTAATTTAATTTGGGACTTCAAAAGGTGACAAAAATAATTATTTAAAAAATTTTCAACTTAAATCGTTCTTCGTGATTGCATTTTATTCAACCAGTTGCTTTGGGCCAGGAGATAGTGAAGTGGTCTTTCGGCCTTCGATTCAAGCTGCTTTATGTCGAATTTACCGTATCACTTAAGGTGGAATAGTAAAGCCTACCAGCATAGGATGATATAACAAAAAAAAAAACTCCTACTGCTCTTTTATTGCTTACCGTCAAGCAGATAAGCTAAAAATACCTATTTTGATAGTCTTTGGATCGACCTGGCCTAGAACTGAACCTGAGTCAACGGTTTAAGCTGCGGACGCTCTATCTATGTGACTTCTAAAGTGGAATTGTGGACTAGGGTCTGTGCCAGGTTTAAAATAGCTCGCTCAGATACAGTAATGCAAACTCAAGTCGCTCTAATTAAGCAAATCTTTGTGAAAACAAGTTATAACAGATATGAAACTTCAAAAAGTTAGTTTCTATGGTAGATAAATTTTGCTGATTGCTGGCAAATTCAATTTAATGTTTGTTTAATTGATATTTAAGAATTACTCGTAAAACTACTTTTCTCAACATTTTTAAGCATAAAGAAAAAATGTAACCAAAAGCACATTTTTAAGCTTAAAGAAAAAATGTAACCAAAAGCACTTTACAAACAACAAAGACACTAAATATCCACACAGCAACAAAGATGGTGTAAAAGGACCCAGAGTTCTTTAAGTCTACATTAATCACGTTGAAAAGCCACGTTATGACATTTTGGGCTAAGCAGTGTACCCGCAGTAGTGGCTTAGCCTGACGAAAGAGTTGCAAACAGAACTCAAAAAAGTGCTCTGTGTTGGTTTGGTTAATGGTTAGAGAGTCGCAGCGTGCCTGGTTCATACGAACAATGGCGTAAATAAGACTTTCAATTGTGCGATTGTGCAAATACCAAACAAGATGTACCTGCAACACTAAATGTTCCCCCAGAACTTTCTCTTGTCTTTTTGTTATTCTTGCATTGTGATGCAACGTTGGACAAACAAGCAAAGAAAATGAAGATAACCATCAGCAACATGAAAGCACGGGACGCTAAAAGCCAGGATTCAACTAAAAATCAAATAGCAGATTATTTCAAACTTTTTGACTAATTGAAAATATGTCTCAGTCAATAAAATGCGGAAAAATTGCAAATAAAAATAAAAGGTAGACGATGATTTAAAAAGTAGAAACACGTCTAACTGCGAAAAACGCACAAGGCTGAGTTTTTGAAGACTTACGACATCAACAAAAATTATACCAAACAAAAACTTTCACCTGGTTTGAGCTTTCCGTAACTATTGACATTTATATTTGATAATTGTATTTTCATTCAAATTTTGTTCCGTTTTTCACTAAACCTTTATTCAATTTTTTTTTTCTTTAACTTACTGTACGTCTGCAAATACTTTAATGAAAATACTATTAAGAATGAATCTTCCAACCATTTTTACGCTAATACATTTCTTTGCTTTTCTTGTAAATTTGTTGTTGTTTTCTTCGGCGCCAAAAGAGTTGAGTATAGCCAAATAAACGAAGAAGCCGAACACTTTTCAATGTACCAATAGCACACAAAAAAAGCAACTTTACATAGTACATGTAATCAAAAGGAATGCTCAAACAATCACGCAACTAAATTATCTATAATTTTCAATGAAACTTTACATTGCCTTAATTTTTGTAAAAATGGGTTACTATTATTTACTTGGAAGAGGAGTGCAACCAATAAATTCTTGGCAGAGTCTCCAAAGTCCTGATCTTCTTGTTGTTCCGTCATGGATCCAGCTCTCTGACGTCACAGACGATATTCCGATTCCCAAAGAGGCCCATCCAAAAATTGAGGCAAAAGTATTAAAAACAACTGTAATGGTCCAACTCTTTTCCATTGTGTTTCTCCAATTAGTAAAAGTATTTTACAGCGCTTAATTTAGCAACTTCCAATGCTACTATAAATTGAAGTGTTAAGCTGTTTATGGCAGTGATACAGGTTCGTCGTTCGGCAACTAGTACGTCAAAATAAATATACGTAGTACCATAATCTACAGTATCACCAAATTTTTTCAAGATTACATCTCTAAACTCTGATAATTTTTGACTTTTTTTGTTTTATCAAAGTTTCCTACAAAGGGTTGGCAAACTCCTACCGTCGCGCACGAGTTATAATAAGCAAAGTAAAAAACGTCGTAACCAAATCAAAGATTTTCAGTGCTTTCATTGGTCAACTCAATCACATGACTACTCCTTATGCATGCATGAGTATAATCTCAACCGTTAAATTCCTAGTTCCTTCGAAGGAATTGGTCCTATCACGCCACCTGCGCTGTGAGCTTTCCCAGCTTCACTGCCATGGTCACAGCCTCTTACTATCATCATACATATATAGGATCAGTCGAAAGAAAAACTTCCTGTATCGCCTGTGTACGCACTATGCAGAATGCTAATCATACCCTTTTTGACTGTTCTGCTTCTGAGCTTCTGCGCAAATCCACAATATTTTTGGCTTTACATTTCCTATATCTTTGATCTTTAATCTAGACCTCGGAGTGTGGTTTGACTGTTGGGCTCCACCGAGTTCCTCCGTTTCCACATCCCTCCGAAGGGTCAAGTAGCACCATCGACCATTATACATAATATGCTAAGGCTGTGGAGGCGACAAAATTTTAGCAGATTTCCAAGTTTTCCATTATAAAAGTATTTCGGAAATTGGCCGTGAGTTGCGAAAATTATAAAGTTGCGCCTTGTGTAAACTGCTATTTTGTTCGATTGCACTCTCACAAAGCGTAAAGACGAGTGGCAGATGTCACTACGAACGGGAACCAATTTTTGCACAGTCCAAATGTGGATGGGAGTGACGCTTCTCTTTTTCTCCAAATCGTTACTTTAGTGTCTTAACGCCACTACAGTTTTAAGACGCCAAATACATTCTGTGCTGTTCTCTAATCGGTGTCTAAATATTGCAATCGAGTAGCGTGCCAGGTTTAAAATAGCTTTGAAAAAGTGACTCACCGAAGTTAACTATGAGATATTTCATAATTCAAAATCAAAAAGTGTGAAGTCATAACTCAATATTTTTTCAAAATAGTAATCTAAACAAAAACCATTATTCTGTGTTTAATGTAGGTGTTTCGGTGTTTCCAAACAAAAGAACAAATGATTGAACAGACCCTAGAAAGGGTTAATCTCTAAACCACATTATGATATTCAGGTTAAACATACCTGTAGTAATCCTTTCTTACTTTTCTATGTGTTATTTTTAAATATTTAATCTGGTGCGGTCTTTAGTTATACTTCAACGTAATAACTAATATGAACCGTTTCTTTTTCAGAAAATATAGGAATTCTTTACGCATGCGATTTTTATCACCATCCGACTAATAATTATTTCTTCTCACAAATACTTTAGTTGCACTCGCACAACAACTCACATCATTCTGCGCTGGGCTACAATGAGACCGTGCACGTACCGTTATTCCCCAATTCTCCGACTTATTTTTTTTCAAAAACAAATTTCTTATCAAAATATGCAAAATTTTCTGAACCAGTGACGGATGTATTGTTCCAGCACTCCCAAATGCTTTTTGGGCAAAGAGCTTACCCGCATTAATGGACAAAAATTGAAGTTTTGTAACTGCGAGTTTAACGACAATTGATGTTGTAATTAGCAAGATTGGCCAAAAGTTTTTAAGGTACTGTATCGCTGAATTAAAATTTTTTACGAAAATTTTCCAGGCGTTGAAAAATTAACAGTATACGTCATTAATAGACCGAACGCAAAGCTACGCGTAATTTCCGCCTTTACAACGTTACGCTCATTTCCGCGAGCGGCAATCGGCCTTCGGCTGCTTTTAATTAATGAAAACTTTATCATCTCCAGCAGTGCTCCACAATCTTTTTTCACTAACGGCCACTAAAAACCCTTTCCAAATTTTTTCGTCACAACTCAGCAAAAAGCGCAGAAAATTTAGACACAAACCCATAGTATAAATCATTGTAGCTTCAAAAGGCAAATTTGATCCCCCAAAAAGCAAATCGACTGTAACTTCTCATGCTCCGAAACCTATTAGTAAACAACCACATATCCCTCAAGAAATGTGTTTTACAGTACGTAAACCCAAACTGAGACTGTTTATTTGTTAACAAAAAATATCGAGTTTGAATATTAAAATGCACCCACACTTTTTGGGATATATTGGTGTATTTTTAACGTAATTGCAATCATCAGTTTTGGCTTGTTTTTCAATACTAACTTAAGTTGCGCTGTTGTACCTTTGGATAAGTTACTTTGCGATAATTTTCGTTGCTTGGTGGATTTGAACAAGCAACAAACCACCGTAAAGACAGTGTAGAAAACATTTAACGTGGAAACCAGGTCGTATAGTCACTATAGTATCGCTTATTAATGCACAAAGATTAATTTGCTGCT
This sequence comes from Trididemnum nubilum, assembly GCA_963965965.1. NCBI lineage: Eukaryota > Metazoa > Chordata > Ascidiacea > Aplousobranchia > Didemnidae > Trididemnum > Trididemnum nubilum. Next base: position 31,644,290 of record OZ014489.1, on the reverse strand, counting down.
AAATGACAAGGAACACCTTGACTCGATAACCAATGAAACGGTTCTTTAGTGCTCCTTGCCGGTCACTTTGACTGAGTTTGTTTCAATCGTTTTCTTTTTTTGTTTGTTTGTTTGTTTTTATGTCAGTTTTGGTGAACATAAATTGCTTTCACTGCTCAAAGTGTAACAGCAGTTGCTTTTCGGGAAATGAGGATGAATTCAGAATTGATTACAGCAAATATAATGTCATTGGTATTTTTATTCAATCGTAAGTGGAGTCAATAAGATACTTGGGTCGTTTCAATGAGCTCAATCGCTGTATGTTGGGCTCAATGTTTGAAAGGGCAACTCGAAGTTCTCGATCAATTTCTTTCAAGCATAATCGTTTTTCATCTTTGATCAATACCAACGTCGAAAAACTTCGTTCGAAAAGAATTTTTGCTATCCCTAAAAACTTATCCTTTGCTAGTTTATTTTAGTTTTTAACAATTTCTTATAAGGACTGCCAAGCAATCAGTTTACATTATTACCAAAAATATTACACATTTTACAATCTACACGCTCTACACATCGTCGGTACTAACGGTGCGTTTACATTTTATACTGCATGGACGCGAAACGAAGGTTGGCAACTCTCGCGAGTGGTCGCTTAGGTCACTTGCTCAAAATATGCCAACCACTCACCAACAATTTTGTCTAACTGAAGGTAAGCAGCCGCTCGCGAAGTTTGCGACCGGTTGAAACCTTTCGCAAGCTGTCGATGACGTCAAAACTTGGTTGTTTCGCATCCAGTGTAAACGCACCATTACTTGGCATGGTTAAATGTTAACCGATGCTTGCTGCATATTGTTGCATGGTGATGCAACAAGTACAATGATGCAACAAGCACAATGTTTGTTGCATAGGTCGGGAATAGGAACTGTACAAGACAGGTCGGAGATAGGCTGTACAAGATAGGTTTAATGGTTCAAAATATAATTATTCCGTGGCACACCTAGAATCGTCTCACGGCACACCGGTTTCAAAGCACTGATCAATACCATTGTAAGTTATTCCGTAGTTTTCTAAAACTATTCTGAGTCACTTGACACAAGCAGCAACGAATGAGGTCAAAGTATTATACTGTACAATAGGCCTGACTGTTTCTATGGCGATTTGACCAATTTATAAGAGCTAATCACAAGAAAGTCTGATTCATTATTTCTTTTTTACTCAGCAATGAACCTGTGTTACATACGAAACTGCTTTATTTATCACAATGCAATTTATTTAAGAGTTGCCACACCTTTTGCAATGAAAAGGCTTGGCCAAAACTAAGTACGTAGCTTTTCCATTCGACTGGCTTTTTCTTATTAGTGTGTAATATTTTCATTTACGCCTTTGAATAGCCTATACAAGCATTCTCTGAAATTATGTAAAATTTTTCGATTCTACTAATGTTCATGAAATTAGCTATTGATTTAGCCCACCCTAGACAGGTGTTTTAACAACTTTTTTATAATTTAATCGTTTGCGTGCTATCTGGTCTAAAGGCTACCAGCGCGGAAGCCTAGGAAAGAGTCACCAGAACGGCGACTACTTAAAAACAAACAGTGCGAAAAAGTTGTCTTCCCGCAAAACTTGTCGGTTTCTGCGGGAAGACTACTTTTTTGCATTGCTTGTTTTTAGGTAGTCGCCGTTCTGGTGTCTTCCCTAGTCTTCCCGTTCTGGTGTCTTCCGCGCAGATAGCCTTTAGGCCAGATAGCATGCAAACGATTAAATATTAAAAGCTCGCCAGCAAATGTCAAAACATCACAACTAAATTATTATTAACTTTTTTATTGTTATTATTATTATTATTACCTGTAAACTTATTTCAGACATAAGAGGCAAACATAAACAGCGCGAAGCAAGGTCCATAATAAACAACACACACACACAAAAACAAATAAAAAAAAAAAAGAATTTTTATAGTTGAGGTGGAATCTTTGACGAGCCTCCTTGTAATGAGCCGATTTCCATTTTTAATCCTAAATTATTTTATTGTTCACAAGCTGAGTTTCCGACTTGATATCCTTCTTGGACGGTCATAGCAGAGTTTTAAGTTGAGCCGGACTTTTCGAGTCGAGTTTGGGCTTGAGATTGACAAAATATCAGGCTTAATTCGGGCTTGACATACGCGCTTGCCAAGTGTTTTAGCATTTTAGGTGCTACAAAAGCGTAATCAAAAAAGTTGTCGATTGCAACCTTGAATGACGAGTTTATTTAAGCATTATACAATTATTATTACACAATTATTATTATTATTGCGTCACAATTGAGCAGCAGTAGTTAGTTTTATTTTAACTGCATGCGAGCACTAAGCGTACACATTTTTAGACGTAACTCAACATTCGGGCTTTTTCGAGCCGGTTTTGGCTTGAAATCACTTTTCACGTTCGAGCCTGTACAAGTCGGCCAGTTTACAACTCTGGGTCTGAGTCTTCATCATAACATTTTTTCCAGTTATTGAATAGTAGTTGTATAAACTTCGTTATGTCAAACCAATTATTTCTTTTTTTGTTTTTGTATTTGTTGCATTAAACTGTTTAGAAAAAGTGAAAATGATTCGTAATAGCCACATAACGTTTATGCATTTCATTAGATATTTTTATTTTTCAAGTGTATTGTTGTTGGTTTGTTTGCTCTTTAAAGTGTTCACAAAAGTCTTTATTTTCTACACTGGTAAACGATTCATGTTACTAAAGTGGCATTTATTTTTAGCACTATAGATTATACGACATTTCTTTGTTATTCTTCCTGGTAACAAAAGACATTCATTATATACCTATATGTTTTACAGTGGTGAATAGTACATCTACTGTTTAATGAGTTAAATTAGTCTTTTTAATTATTTTTTTATTTTGATTATTAATGTAATATGCTTTTCAAATTTGGGTTATTCCAATACAATTCAAAAAAAATTGAGCATTTTTATACCCAACTTCTGGAAAAGAGTCAATTAACCATTTTATAGATAGAGGCTGGAGTATTGATCAACCTGCAAAAATTTTTTTTCAAATCGGCCCAGTGGTTGCTGAGATATTGCAAGTCACCACTAGATGGCAGACGCGAGTGTAAAAATTTCAAATATAAATTTTACGAGTTTTCCCAAAGGTATCAACTTAATTTTTGTGTCTAAATACATGTTTTGGGGGGCAAGAAATCATAATTTTAGGCTATTTTTATGATAATTTCTCAGAAAAGTTTGTTATTTGAAGTTGTTTTTTTTAATTTTGGAGGCTAAGTTGATGCCCGAAGATGGGAATGAAGGATTGCACAAAATAAAATAAAAAACAGATATGCCCTAAAGTCTTGACAACAAACATTTTTCATTGCTTTTTCGTTTTTTATGACAAAATTGTAGTCTTCATCACCTATGTTGTATTTTTTGAAACAAGCTTTCAAAAATTCCTACTTTGTTTTTTCAATTTTTGAATTTATTGCTTGCTCTTTATGAATACAATTACTGATTGTTTCAAAGCAATTACAGTTGTTTCATAATTATACAACAAAAATATGGCTAGCCTATCTATCAGAATCAAGAATTTACTTTATTGAGCAATAATCAGATATCATTCTCTCCAGTGCTTCATTATGAGTTTAGTTGCTATGAATGATTTTTATTTGATTATATTTCACCAAATGATATCAATTTCTGATTGTTCGTGCAAATTAGGTTATATAAAGCGCAAACTAAAATTAATCAAAGTTATTTCGATCATTCTCACCAATTTTGCATGCATTATTTTAGAGTTTGCATGCAAAATATTTTGATTTTTTTAGTTATTTTTAGAGCAAAATGTTCAAGTTTTTGACCATTTATTAAAAATTTACGCAACAATTATCAAATATCAGTAACTGAAAAAAAATTAATAAACCTAGACTGTTAATAGTATTGATTTGATAAATAAGGTCGATTAAAGTTTGCATCTCAATGTTATCAGGATTAACTTTTTCAATTGTGCTCAATAGGAAAAAGATGTATAGGCAACAACAAGGAAATTATTAAAAAACACCGTGTTATCAAACATCTGAATTGCTTACTCACTTAGGTCAATACTGATGTATTAAGTAATTTTGAGTGTGCTTAGTTGTGTTGTTTTCTCTTAGGAACTTGATATTCTTTCGTGCATGTGATTTCAATTGTCATTTAATTTTATTCAAATCAAAATCAAATTTATCTTTATACTCGTTGTATTACGCTAAAGTATGTATTGAGTTTGCGGGGCACATCTCCGCATCATTGCGCCCAAACCATTCTGCTCCTTTCGAAGAACTGTTGCAGCAGTGGTGAGCCGTTGGCAACACTGTCTGATTTGACTGGCCAGAGATTTGACCTCCCGCTCCAGAGACAAACGCGTTACCTCTCGAACAACTGGCCGGTCATTTAACTTCATTCCAAGTGAAATTGCAATTTTACTATAAATAAATTTGCAATGCTAGTTTCTTATTCTTTCAAATGACATACAGTAGCAGTGATTAGGAGCTGAACCTGCAAGTACAATACTTCATCATTTACATCAACATATTTGCTCATGATATGTTTGAGCTAAATCAGTTAAAAAGTATGTACAGGGTGTTTCAAAAGAAACATACCAGTATATTAATGAAATAATACCACTTATACCAGTATGTTGGTATGTTACTTTTGAAACACCCTGTATAAAGCTTTTGCAATGATTAAAATTGTATTTTATAGCAAAAATGCACTAAACACTATTGCAACAATGACACCAATCCTGTGATTGACTAGCATTTATTATATTAGTCAGCAAGACCAATATACTGCAATGCATAATTTGTGGCCAAAACGTCTGCTAATGTTCGATACATGTTACACGCGGCTGTATTGTTATTTGCTCAATTGCATTGAATGGTACAACTAAAATACTCAAAATTTGTCTCTACCTATCCATGCTTTCATTTCATTTAAATGAAGTAATTTTCATGTGATGTTTTTGTAGCATTATCTTGGTAGCTGAATAGTCAGGTTGTGATACAACAGCAAAATAAATTGTTCTGTTTACACACACTGCTAATCAATTGTCATCCTAAACTCTTTATCAAAAAGAAAGAACAACCTTTATACAACCCAAAAATTTTTTGTTTTAAAATTTTATTCAATCCTTCATCCCCAATTTTTGACCCCAATTTACCCCCAAAAACCTAAAAAAAACTCTCAAAACACAATTTTATAGTAAAATTAGCCTTAATTAAACCCCAAATTTTGATTCCCCAACCCTAATAACATATATTTTGCACAATAACCAACTTTCTGCCATAAGTAAGGGCCTTAAAATTGATTTTTGTATTTTTACATACTCTCGTCTGACATCTAAGGGTGATTTTCGATATCTCAGTAACGGACAGTCCAATTAAGAAAAAAATTTTTATATGGCTTGTGCCGTCCAATGTAGATGATCTATAACCATTTTATATACATTTTCCAACCTAAGGTATTTGGCATTTGTTGAAATATAACGGAACAACCCATTTGTGCAAATTTTGCTGATTTATTGCATGTGGTATAGTTAGGGGTGCCGAAACCCGGGGGTGATGGGGGATATACCCCTCCAATTATTTGACTGTATCCCCTTCAATAGTTTGAGTATGGTCTACATCTGCATCCCCCCCCCCAATAATTTGATTCTGGTGTGCATTTGAGCGTAGGTGTCCATTTGAATTCGGGGAAAAAAGTGTTCAATTTTGGTGAAGACTTTTTTTTTGGTCTTCACCTGAATTTGGGGAAAAAGTGTTCCATTTTCAGCGAAGACTTTTTTTTTGGTCTTCACTTAATTTTCTCACCTGAACAAAATCGTGGTAGAGGTTCTTCCCCCCCAATGTTGAAAATAGGGCAAAATTGGGGTAAAATTGCAAATTATCCCCCCAATGCTCAAGAAAGATTGGCACCCTTGGGTATAGTTACACTAAACTAGTTTATGTGCCAATTGTCAATATAAAGCGTTAGCTGATTCTCTCAAGCAGTTAATTATCTTTTAACAGAGAATGTATGCTTTGAATTAATTTAGGATAACATCTAAGTTATAGTATGTGTTATCACAGTTAACCTGGCTTGTATATTTTACTGCTTTTAGTCTAACTCAATGTATTTTCTTATTTTTTCATAAATATGGTATTTTTTGATTTAAAATTACTTTGTATAACATTAACTATAACTTTGATGTCGCTTGGTGTTGGATAATTTAACTGGATATTTGTTATTGAGCAACTTATTGTGGATGCTACTAAATGAAACTTCAGTCTCCTACATACTGAACTGATTTGGGTCACATTGTTGATGAAATGTATTTTGTATGATGATGTTATACATTTGGTACGATGAACGATTGTTTTTTTGTTTTTTTTTTACGGTGGCACAATTGTGCTGGACCAGTACACTATTATTATTATTATAACAACGACGCAAAGATAGGCAGCTTCAGTAGAATATCTACCGACACTGCTACCACAACAGCGTTAGTCAAGCTTTATCTGCAGACACGTGCTTCGAGGTTTCTGCATCGTGGAAGTAATTATAGAATAGAACGAATTGAATTTACAAGTTTAGAAAAGCAATTCTTGAACACGTGATAACAATTTGCCGGCCATTTGTCCAATTATTTTTGTCGAAAGTTTTGCTATACCACGGATACCACGGATTAAAGTTAATCCAATGTGGTGCATTTCGACCCTAAAAGTTTCACTTCAGTATAATATTTGTACAACAGATTTGATCACTCATTGTCGGGTAAGAAGCGTTTCAAGTTTGGTTTAAGCCACTCTTTAAAAACAATTTCATTGAAAGAGTACCGATAGTTAAAATGACGTCTTGAGACGTTTCGATGACGTATAATCATTGATTGACGTAATTTCTGATGTTACTCAATTAAAACCATAAAACCAATTCATAATATTATGAACAAATCTGAGCCCACAAAATTTTTTTTAATTTTAAAATCAATGATGACGTCATTTTTGCGGTCTCAGTTTTGGTTTCGAACTTTGCCGGTCTCGATCTTGATCTCGAAAAAATTTGGTGGTCTCGGACGATTCGGTCTCAACTAACAGCCCTGGACCACTTTGACTTAAGCATTTTATGATTCAGTATTAAAAAGCAAACTTTGTTAAAAATTTGATCCGTCAATTTTTCAGTGATGTCATTTGCGAAACTAAGCTTATGTCTGTGATGTCACTGCAATTACGTCATAACATCGTCAAGTCAAAATCAACTTTTATAAAAAATTTTAGAGAGCAACGACCCGTTTGCCAAATTTGGTGATCCCATACTTTTGGTTTAGGAGTTAGAATAGGGGCATTTTTGCCCCCATCGCGCAAAACGCGTTGGTCAAATAGCCTGTCTAACATAGGGTTAAATTCATTGCTTGTGAAGTAATTTTCATCATAGGGGCTATAACATCCCCCACTCTATACAGTATTTTGTGATAGTGCAATTAGTAATAGTGTACTGTATCATGCAATAATGAGTTGGTAAAGAATTATCATACAAAAATTTAAAACACTTCATCCAAGGAAGAAAGTTTCGATATCTTTCCACCATATGGGCGGGTTGGGCAAGTTAATAAGAAAGGTTAACTTCGTTAAGAGTAAATTCGTTAAGAATTTTTAAGCAATTTTTTTAGCTCAGTTAAAGTTAAGTAGTTAACTGAAAACAAAAGTAACGCAAGTTAAAATTAAAAGTTAATTCGTTAATTTTTGTTTAAAAATTCATTGTTAACCTCCAGTTTATGCCCTGTAAAATGATTCCTTTTTCGTACGAGATAAAAATTACTCATTCTGATTTCTGTTACTATAATATTTACTATTTTAATGAACATAGACACAGTGCAAGCCTTTTTTATTTTATTTTATTTTTTTATTTCTGTTATTATGTCATTAGGACGTATGGAGTAGCCTAGAAATTTAACGGACTTACGTAAACATTAAAGTAGTTTAACGAAAGTTATAGTTAGTAAGTTAACTCACAAGACCTTTTTTACTCGTTAATGAAAAACTTAACTTCATTATTAAAGAATTAACGAGTTAATGCCCAACACTGCATATTGGTAAACTGATAAACGCAATATTTTTTAAATCGCTTATAAAAGAAGCAAACAGTTAACGATAAGATAGAAATTTGACGAAGTTTACAAGATAGGGAAACTCCGCCGTTGAGCGATATTTTAACGATCATGTGTTGTAGAACATAAAAATCACGCAGCTTGCTGTAATTCCGCTTTTTTCGTTATCATCTTTCCGGCGGAAACCCGGTTGAAATGATCCGCCAATAACGTCATCAAAATTGACCCAACAAACAGATAGAATCCAAGACCATACGTGTAAAGTATGATAGCTTCTTCTTGTGTCATTGCTATGTACACCACTTTCCCAATTACTCCACAAAATCCTGAAAAACATTAGTGACGTAAAGATTTTGGAAAAAGTTTGTAGTTCTTTCTCGCACTGTGTGATATATCATGCAAAGATTGCAAGTCCTTAGTCCATTAGTTCTCAATTTTTTTCAGGATTTCGGCACCCTGGAGACAAAGAAAAGACTGCAGCACCCACCGTCTAACGACTCGTCTAACCCAAAGCATTCGAATCGAAAGAACACAATTTTTGTTGCAAAGGTTGAAATCAAAAAAGGACACCAATAGATAGAGGATTTGAGGTTGTAAGAGACGGAACCTTAATGCAAAAATCAGGCTAGCATCCAGGATTTCGCAAAGTTAGCGGCGATTGAAACCAAATGTTCTTCGGAGGCAAACCGACGTGCGCGATTTTTCTAATTTCTTTAAAAAATATCCATTTTAACGCTATTTTACAGAATTAGAATTTTTTACTCTTTTAGAAAAAAAAGCGTTCTTTTAAGCATTGAAAATAAAACAATTTTACAAACATGATCGTCAAATTTGACGTCTATACTCTCAAAATTTAAGAACAAGTAAAGTACAAATGAGGCTGAAACTTGGCAAAAAATTAAGAACAGCCAGCCTCAACTCAAATTTACTGGATCTTATAAAAAAAAAGTGTATAACTTTAAAACTGTAACTGCTGTCGCAGAGTTGTAAGTCGGGCCAGGCTTGTTGGGTTCGGGCTTAAGGTTGGCAAAATGTCGGGCTTAATTCGGGTTTAAGGGCTTGACACAGTAGCGTAGCCAGGGGGGACTATACCCCCCCCATTGGCATGTCGACCAAAATGCAGAATGAAAAAAGCACCACGTTTTTAGCACTTTTGAGGTCGTTAAATGTACTAGAGTGGACTAAATAGTGATTTAAAAAACCTTTTGAAACATATATTTAGGGGGGGGGGCTAATTTGTTGAAAATAAAACTAACAAATAAATAAAAACTTTGAAAAATGGTCAAAAATACGCAACCAAATTTGATCGCAAGTGTAAAAATGCTAAACATAGGTGTCATCAACGAATATACTGTAAACTAAGGAATGGGGGGGGGGCTATTTAGTATTGTTAATTACCAGTTTCTCTCAAATTTCTTCTCATTAGCCCCCCCCCCAATTATTTTTCTCTATAAACTGTATACGAAATAGATTACTCCTTGTGCTGAGCTTTATTGAACTATTCGATTTTATAATTTACCAGCATTTAAATAAGAGAACTAAAATTTTACCATTCGCCACCTCCCAAATAGCACGTTTATTCAACCAGTTTAATCATGTTTGCACTGCCAATTTCCAAGCCATACGTTTTTAAGGCATTATTTTTTTATCAAAATAGCCCTAAAATTAAGTTAGTTTTGCAGAAAAATGCAAAATTTTCGAGAGCTGGGGGCTCCGCCCCCAAACCCTTATTGCGAATTTCTGGCTACGCGCCTAGCGTGACATACGTACTTGCCTAGTATTTTAGCACTTTAGGTGCAGCGTAAAAGCGCAATTAAAATAACTTAGCAAACCGAATGACGAATTTGCTTACCAAGGTAGCGGTAAAAGTTATAAGCATCAAAACGATTAGTATTACACAATCATTATTATTGCGTCCAACTGATGAGCAGTAAATAGTTTATTTTAACCGTTGATACGAATAATAACCGTGCACATGTTTTACACATAACTTGACTTTCGGGCTTTTTTGGGCCTCGTTTTGGCTTGAAATCATTTTTCGAGTTCGGGCTTATGTTTTCGGTTTCAGGTCGGGTTCGAACTTATACTAGTCGGGTTTGGACTTGCTGAGCTGTCCAACACTTTCTTAAGGTGGATTAATTCAGAAGGAAATCAAGTTTAATTTGTAGCTAAACTAAAAGCCAGTATAAAATTTAGCGACAAAACTAAAGAACAAACACAATAACCTGCAAATCCAAAGCCACAGGCAGAGAAATGCCTTGTTTGTGGTTGCATTGTACATTGAGATACGAAATTGGCAACATTGGCTAACCCTAAAACTACAATCATCATCACAAATATGCCACGAACAGCAGAAAGCCAGGATGGAACTAAAACAGACAGCATTATTGAATTAAATCTTTTATTATACTCGCTGTATTACGCCGAAGTGTGCAACGAGTTTGCGGGGCCCATCTCTACGTCATTGCACTCGCGCAACACAACTCCTTTCGAATAAATGTCGCTGGGGTGGCGAGCCGTTGGTAACACTGTTTCCGATTTGTCCAGTCCAAGATTTGAACCTCTAATCTCCCGCTGCAGAGACGAACGTGTTGCCGCCCGACCAACTGACACATAAAACATTTTATCAACAAATCATAAACAGATTAAATGCAACTAAATACCGATATACGAGAAAACAGTCTGACTTTGTTAAAAATGGAAAAAGATAAACTGAATAATAATGTCACTCGTTCCTGCAGTCACACCACGTGACCAACTTAATTTTGATTAACCCCACTTTTTTGTTCAAATTGAAGATGGATGAACTAAATAAAGTCTATTTTAGCCTTTGATTAGCTATTAACCAAAAATAGTCAAGACGACCTTTTATCTCATGCAAATTAAAAGCATTTCGAGTAGATAGCACAAAGTGACGACGCTTATGGCCACCGGAGGTAAAGTGTATTATGATATTATTAGAAATAGGTATCTCTAGAAAAAAGTTATCAGCATTTCTTATGTGCTTCTCGACCCTTTCTATTTATCTATACTGTAACCATGATGACTCTCAAATACGTTTAAGATTCTCCAAAACAGTCGAAGGCTGCTTTTTGCAGAGTTGCAGTCCTCGAGGACGTCCTTGGCTTCGAGGACACATTTTGAAGTCCTTGGCCTTGGCCTCGAAGCCTCAAGTCCTCGAAAATTGCCCTGTCCTCGGCTCGAGGACAGCACTATTTTTTGAATCGTTGAAATTTTGCTGGAAAACGCTAGAAATTCCGCGGAAAATTTGCGAAGACCTTTTTTGTTTTTCTCAATTGGAGATTGCCTGAAAAAAATTTAAGACCATTTTCGCCTAAAAAAATTTCTTAAGACCTTTTTTTATTTTTTTGGAGAACACTTGCGCCTGTGTTCATGGTCCTTGGCCTTGGCCTCGAGCATTCCTGTCCTTGGCCTCGAGAGGGTCTGCCCTCGGAAGGGCTGTCCTTGGCCTTGGCCTTGGCCTTGGCCTCGAGCCTTGTGTTCTCGACTCCAGCTTTGGCTTTTTGCTCCGTGTTTAGTTTTAGAATGTATAGAACCAACTTATCTTAAAGTCACAAAATCTTAAATGAGTACACACGTACAATGTTTCGAGAATCAACGTGTAAATAAGATAATGTACAGAGTAGATCAGACTCTGTTGACCAAAATGATTTCTTGTCTTTTTATACGCTCAAAAATAAGGTACTCAGGGATCAGGGCCGGATTTATGATATGGGACAGTGCCAGGGACCCCAGCTTGGATGGTAATTACAACGAAAACCTAGCGAAGATTCTTTTTGGGGTTTTCAACAATTTTATTTGGCAGGAAAACGCAGCGAACATCTGGCGAAAATTTTTGATCTTGGAGGTTTCATCTTTTCAGAGTCAAAAATGTTAGTGACCCCACGCAAGCTAAATCCAGTCCAGAAGGTACCGCGATCGTTTTTTTTTAATTGAATCAAGTTTAAAATAATACCTAGCACAATATATTCGCAAGCTGTGTTGCTACAAACTTTCCACAGTCCAGATGTTGTCACTTCATCAATCTTCCAATTGTCCTCCGCCAGGGCTGCTAAACCGCAAGCTAGAGCCATCACGCCAAAGATTGTGGCCATAACGTTACAAAAAACACTCACCCGTAAATCAGTAATTATTATCATGCTTTTAAGCAAAATATTACTCAAGCTACAGTAATTTACAACTACGAAACAAATTGCCGAAGGAAAATTTCATTCGCTATGCAGTAGCAACTGCAAAATCAATTGCTTAGAAACTTCTTAGCCGTTTTTATGTTTACTGCGTATTTGTGAAACGTGCGTGTCCTTTCTTTATCAATTTTAAATTATCAGGTTTGTCAAAAATCAGCTCCATATTTTAATGCAATCACAAATACGAAAAATTGGTTTATACTGGTACAAATTTATAGATTATACAGTTGCAAATGAGCTATTGCGACGCGTTTCGACCTTGCTCAAGGGTCTCATCAGGGAAAAAAAACAACTATGAAAGTCTCCAAAAAGTCAGGTAAGCACAGCAATGGAAAATTTTTTTTTACAAGCGCATAAGTAATTACATCAAAACCTGCAGTACAACTCCAAATACGGGCAAGTTTGCCAGAGTAAAGGGTTGGGCTAAAAAGCACAAATGCAGCATTGCATGTGACCACACAAAAGGGCGACTAATAAAGACAAGGTCAAATAAAATTTCGTGAGAACTTGCCAAATTCTCAAAAGTTTAGGAGACCTACACAAAGTGGTCGCTCACAAGGCAGTCAACGATAAATTATCAGGTTTGTCAAAAATCTGCAGGTTTTGATGTAATTACTTATGCGCTTGTAAAAAAAATTTTTCCATTGCTGTGCTTACCTGACTTTTTGGAGACTTTCATAGTTGTTTTTTTTCCTGATGAGACCCTTGAGCAAGGTCGAAACGCGTCGCAATAGCTCATTTGCAACTGTATAATCTATAAATTTGTACCAGTATAAACCAATTTTTCGTATTTGTGATTGCATTAAAATATGGAGCTGATTTTTGACAAACCTGATAATTTATCGTTGACTGCCTTGTGAGCGACCACTTTGTGTAGGTCCCCTAAACTTTTGAGAATTTGGCAAGTTCTCACGAAATTTTATTTTATCAGTTTTAGATTTGCAGCAGGCGAACCTAATTCATTAACATTAAAAGTTTGTTAAAAATTTAAAGCAAAATTCTAAGCTTGTGACGACGCGAGGCTTTGTATAGAGGTAGCTTTTGCGAATAAAAAAATTGGATAATTGTGAGGCTACCGCGCAGGTTAAATCGGGCACTGTTAAAGGAGGTTAAGCATCCAGCCAATTGCAGTAGTTTACAATAGCTAAAATCGAAATACTGCATAATTTTAGAAATTTCTAATTCTCATTTTGGGGCTGCGATTGTAAAGTTATTCAACAAATGCAAAGAGATATCCCCCAAAAAAAGTTTTTGCAAACACTGAGTTTGTTTTCCTAGCCTAAATTTCCAAAAAAAAAGAGGAGGTTCACCAAAATAGGACTGATCATGTGATGTTACTGGAAGGGTAAATATTATTCTGTTTTTCTTTTCCCTCGAAGATCAGGTAAAGAGAACAGATTCAGAGTTCCTAAAAACTTTTTCGAAGGGGATGCCTTTTTGTATTTGTTGAATATCTTTGCAACCGCGGACCTTAAATGAGAACAAAACTTTAATTCTAGTAGTTATAAACTACTGCATTTGCCTGGATGCTTCACCCCTTTAATTTGTATGTCCAGTGTCCACTGGTTGTGCGTTAATGATTCAACGAACATAGTTGGGCAAAAAAAACGAGAACCAGCGCTGAAAAAAGTTGTCGCAAGATGAAGATAAACAAAAGCGTTAAGTTTTCCAAAGGCTCGCCAACGCTACGAGATTTTATCGCGAAAGATTGTGAGGCTTGGGGCCTCTGAAACAATGATGCGGAGAAGGGCTTAGTCAACTTATTATAGACTTTGGCGCTAGGCTGTATGGGTCTTCAACCTTATGAACGCCGCAAGCGTACGAGCGTGCCCTTCGATTATTGTTATTTTATGAAAAATGCTTTAAACCGGTTGTTTATTTCTTTGAAGTTTTTGATCTGACACTGTCTTGTCAAAAAAAATTGTTAGAATGGAAAGGACAGAAATTTTCCGCACTGGTGTTGAACGTTTCCGTCCTTCTCTCAACACAACTGTGGCGTGACTACAACCAGAGATGGAGTTCTTGAGGACGTCTTTGGCCTCGAGGACGTCCTCGAGAACACATTTTGAATTCCTTGGCCTTGGCCTCGAAGCCTCAAGTCCTCGAAAATTGCCCTGTCCTTGGCTCGAGGACTGCACTATTGTTTGAATCGTTAAAATTTTGTTGGAAAACGCCAGAAACCTCGCGGAAAATCTGCGAAGACCTCTTTTTGTTCTCCTCTTCTGGATATCGCCTTTTTTTGAAGACCTTTTTTTTTGAGATCGTCTGCAAACATTTTTGAAGACCTTTTTTTTGGAGAACACTAGCGCCTGTGTCCTTGGTCCTTGGCCTTGGTCTCGATTATTTCTGTCCTTGGCCTCGAGAGGGTCTGTCCTGGGAAGGGCTGTCTTTGGCCTTGGCCTCGGATTTTTTTTTGTGTCCTTGGTCTTGGCCTCGAGCCTTGTGTCCTCGACTCCACCTTTGGCTAAAACTGTAGTACAGTACGTGGGTGAGAGGCTGAGAACCAAACGCAACACCTCACAACAAGACTGTCCGCTCTACCTCTCACTGCACTGTATGCAGATGGACTGATCCCATTGGATGAAGACACAACCAGCTGGCTGCAAGAAACCTGCCCGTATATTTGAGGAGAAGCTCAAACGACCGAACGAACGAGTTTTCTCTGTCTGAAATTGCATGTCTGCTGCAACCATATTAGCGCTGTTGCTTGAAATGCACTCTACTGAACGTATGCGTTTAATGTGTAGTCACTGATGATATCTGTTTATTTTATTTGTATACCGGTACTTAAGAAAGCATTAAATCATATTGTTTATTTTTTTTCCTGCATTTCAATGCTTTTCCGGAATCACACGTACGTGACTAAAATCAGAACACTTTTCATATTTAAATTGCAAAATTAAGATTAAAAGCCGTATCAGCCTGCCCAGACAGCGTATAAAAAACAAAATATCTTTCACCCAACGGGTCATCATCGGCGCTGAAAAATAACAACAGTACGAAACAAACTGTCAAATATCTTTATCGCCTGCCTCAATTGTAATTGTATTTTGGCTGATCCTCTTTTTCAAAAATTTCTGTCATATTTAGCTGGTGATGAGTTAATGGCAGTAGCTCATTTTATGCTGTAAGCTTGTAAGATCGAGCTGATTGGCTGCATTGGGAACGTCATCTTTTGATTCTAAACTACAGGAGCTTGCACACTTGTACAGTTTTATAGAGACTGGCATGCGGTCTTTGATACGATCTTGCATTCACCTGTTTACCATTGACTGAGAAGACCCTACAGTGTTCGTTAACGAGATACTGCTCGAAATCGGTTTTATTAAAGAAATGCGAACTACTTGAGATAATAAAGAGCTGTTCCCAACCTTGCTCTACTATTCCTCTTATCCGCAAAAATGGATTTAATCCATTTTGACGCCGTACCATTCGCAACTTTTGTGACACAGGAAAATAATGACTTTGCAAAATTTCTCGCAGCATAAAGCAAAGTGATGTTCGATACCCTGCAAGAAATTTTACTACGTCGTCTCTTTCTGATATCACGAAATATCAAAACGCAGTGTTGCCATTGGTACGGATTCAAACGGATTAGACCTATTTTCGTGAATAATTGGACTTGTGAAACAAGTATTCTCATTTCTTCAATAAAACCGAAATCGAGCAGTATCTCTTTAATGCAAAAGGTCAAACAGAAAAGTTGTAAAGCTTATTTTAAGTTTTTGCTTTTTATATTGTATCCACAGCAGATTCTATATTCACTTGACCCACTAATAAACTTCCAAGCAAGTATGTGGAAGCAGTCAATTTTTTAATGCTTCCCCTTCCAACTCTTTTTGAAGTGTCACGCTTCCGGAGGTATAAAGCTCTTAGAATTTTTCGGTTCCGACTCCGAACAAAATCAATTCCAAATCCGCTGCCAGCTCATTTTGTCAAGACCCTTCCTGCTTCCAGACAAATTTTACCGCTTTCAGCTTCCGCTTCCACATTTGTGGAAATTACAGCAATCATCGTATTCATCCAAGTTATATTGTATGCTCATTGCCCAGATTGAAATAGAAAACTTAAATAATGTAAAGAAGAGCATGCAATTTTATTGGACTAGGCCTTTAACAAACTTCATACCTTTGTTAAACTTAATTCGTTATTTCCAGCTTTAATTAATGAAAGTTAATAAAGTCCGTTAATTCGTTAATATTTTGCGGGTAATTTCCGTTTCTTCTTGTTCACTCACTTCTAGAACACGTAATGGCGCTGTTGAGCTGATTGTAAGGAAATATTTATCGCTATGGTGGTCTTTTTGTGTTTTGGATGTTACAGTTTACAGTCTAAAGTCATTTCAAGATAAAAAATAGGTTCAAATGCACTAACGAAGCTGCGATCGGAAAACCTTTGGAAATTGCAAACTGCGATAATTAATAGACCTATGAGGATGCAGGTTATTTATTATTTGCCATATAAAAGAGCTCCTTCCTTTGTTTTTTCTTCTATAAAACTCGTGCCAATAGTTACGCATCAAGTGCTACCAGTGCAAATTGGTTAGTATCGGTACAATATATAAATGGTGCAAGATATTAAGCATAAAAAAAACCTTAACAAAAGTTAATTTAGTCCTTTACCATAAAAAACTTATTAACGAATTAACGAGTTAATGAAAAGGTTAGCTTCGTTGTTTACGGATTAACGACTTTGTGCCTATATATAGATTAGGCTGATACTTTTACGGTATATTTATTATTTAACTTTTAGAAACCAACTTCCAACTTTTATTAATTTCTTTTTTGCCCTACCGTATGAAATGAACACTTTTTCTTCTATGAAAAAAGTAAATCGTTAAATGCTAATAATTTTTTATTTGTTTACAGATACACCAATAGCGGCACTACAGCCCTTCGGCAGATATGTGATATTCTAAAGCTACTGCATCAAACCAGTAATCTTTTAGCAAAGCAAAGCTGTTCAATGCTTACACGTCTGCATCTGTAGGCCGTATCTTGCCTCCAACCGTTGAAAGGGGTGAAGTGGCACGAGAACCACCACCACCCCCTAGCTAAGTATCCACAATTGTTTGAGTTACAATAAGTAGCAGAACCGCGGGAAGTGGAACCCGGAATCTTGAGTTGCCGAAAGTTTGGGAATATGGTGTGGGCAGGCGAAACCCGCAAGGCGCTATGTGATTTTTTGCAAAAAATAGCTATTTTCAAAACTCTTTGAATAAAATATCACACGTTTTTTAGTTAATATATACATTAAAAAAAATTATTTAAGAGTCAAATTGCAGCCTAGGAAGATTTTATCTCTTTCAGATTCTTACTTACTAATCATGCCTAAAACATGTTTAAATCTTGTGTAATGATCAGAAGAAATTTTAAGCGACTCTGCTAAGAAAAGCTTAAGATCATTTATTTTCTTGGTTGTACCAATGTTTGTGTTATTACTTTCAAACAAATTATTGTAGATGTTTTCGCCAAAAAAAATATAATTTCGATCAAACTATAAGCCGTCTTACGAAGCGTTTTGATCATTTTGACCTCTTTTTGACCATCCATTTCATATAAAATCACTACGAGGAGCTAGTCGTGCAAAACTTACGCAGGGAGCCGCACTCAAGCGTAACGGTACGTCGCTTTCGTCAGCTAAAAAGCTGCTGCTACGTAATTGCTATACCCTCAGGCTGGCATCGCTGCCCCAACCCTAACTGTAATGCAAGGTTTTGAAGCAAAAAAAAAAAAAGTTTCATATATGTCTTTCCCAGTTTGCGCATACTGCATCACACATTCACAACCCAATCACGAATCTAACACGGGTGCGGAGGTTGGTAGCTGAGCATGATAACCACTACACTGCGCATCTTGCAACAATGCAGAGACAAAATGTCGTATTTAAACCAAATGTATGAGAAAAAGGCAATGGCACGTGCGTGAGCGTTTGCATGACTAGCTTCTACTAAAATCACTTGAGGGGAGGATCCAAACCCTAAGATGGCCGAAAAATTGATACCCTAATTATTATGGCCTTGAATTTAAAGCAGCTCTGTTGTACAAACTGGGCACACCTACTGTTATTCGAAAGGTAATTACTGTAGCGTGTAATAAAACTACTGTAACAGTGATGTCCCATATTGCTAAATTATATTTCAAAACTGATGGTAACCAATTGCCAGTTTGAAGGAAGCGAAAGCACATTATTTTTTTACAGTTGCTTCGCTTCCAGCTCCTCCAAAAATCATACGCTAGCGAGTTCACTTCCGCTTTCGACTTTCTTGATCAAAGTGTTTCCGCTTCCTCAAAAAAATTAACCGCTCACAATCCTAGCTTCGAAAAAAGTCCTGTTTATTTCGTAAAAAACGCCAGCATTAAACGAATTAATGCCGATACTGAAATTTGACAGTTCAATTAGAAAATATCGGTACTGGAAAACGACAGTACCTGAAAACGCCGGTACCGGAAAATAGATGTACTAGCTTTACCACATTACAAATTACAGAACAGTACTTTCTCCCTTTTCTGTTTTTGGTGCCTATCACGCCTAAATCATAGACTCCCTCCAAACAACTGTTCTCCTAAAGTTTGAACTAGCACAATAAAATGTACGTAGTATTGTATTGCTAACTTTTAGAAGGGCAGCACTGAATATCGCCATGTTTTCCAGTATCGGCATTTTTCAGTAAATTGGGCCAGAGATTTACAAACTTTTTTGACTGAGACTCACCAAAAAGCTCCGAATTTCGTCGTGGTGCACGGACTTTTAAAGGCAGCGCATTATCCAACCAATTCCGGTGGTTTACAATAGCCAAAATTGAACTATAATTTTTGATATTTTTTGTTTTAATTTTGGGACTGCGGTTGCAAAGATATTCAACAAATACCAAAAGATATCCCCCGAAAAAAAATTTTGGAAATTCTGAGTTTTGATCTTCCCGCCAAAACCACACTAGGCCTAACAGTTTAGAGAGCTGTGGTAGGCCTAATAGTTTAGAGATAGTTTATTTCTAAATAGTTTAGGCCTAATTAGGCCTAACTTTCTCTAAACTATTAGGCCTAATAGTTTAGAGATAGTTAGGCCTAATAGTTTAATAAGATTACAGTAAGCCTAATAGTTTACAGAACTGCGGTTTTGGCGGGAAGAATCTAAATTCAGAGTTTCCAAAAACTTTTTTCAAGGAATATCTTTTCGCATTTGTTGAATATCTTTGAAACCGCTGCCTCAAAATCAAAACAAAAAATATCAAAAATTATAGTTCAATTTTAGCTATTATAAACCACCGGAATTGACTGGATGATTCACTGCCTTTAAGTAAGGAAGTATAAGCAAGTAAATTTCGTTTTTGTCCTCAGCCAAAAAACGATAAAAAAATACACAAAAAAAGCGTATAAGCAATGCGATCAAAGAATACATAAATAAAGTGTACTACACATTCTCTGAGTCCAAGGAGTACCGATCAACCGTCATTTCCACTTCGACCTTACAAACATTTGAATTTTTTTTTTTAATCGTGTAAGCTGTGCACTTTACGCACAGCAGAAAAGGGAAAACAAAAAGAAAAAAATAACAGGAAATAATCAAAGACATAATTGAATTCCACACAGAGGTGGAGTCCTCGAGGACACATTTTGAAGTCCTTGGCCTTGGCATCGAAGGTCAAGTCCTTGGTCTTGAAGCCTAGAAGTCCTCGAAAATGTCCTGTCCTCGGCTCGAGGACAGCACTTTTTTCGAAAAAAAAAAATGAGTCATGGCCTTGACCTTCTTTTCACTTTACCTTGGAAAACGGCAAAAACTTCGCGGAAAAATTGCGAAGACTTTTTTTTTTGGAGGCCACCTGAAAAAATTTTGGGGGGGACCGTTTTTTTGGAGAGCACTTCTTTGTGTCCTTAGTCCTAGGCCTCGAGAGGGTCTGTCCTCCAGAAATCGGTCCTTGGCCTTAGCCTCGGACTTCTTTTGTGTCCTTGGTCTCGAAGATTGTGTCCTCGACTCCACCTCTGATTCCACAATTACAAAACTTCTTTTATGACGTTTTCCACTGTGTTGTAGTAATTTTAAAAGAGATAATTTAGATAATGTAATCTTGAAAAATCGATTTTTTAATTTTAAGTGTAGGTATCAACTAACCTTCTAAAAACATGCAAGCCATCGCTACTTACACAAACAGTAAGACACTCCTGACCTTACTTACTTCTAACTTAACTGTCCCAAGGTTTATACTTGTCACCCATTAATTCACGTTCTGCTACAGTTCATTTTTTTTCGTAATCATGCAGTGTTGATATAAAAATTAGAAAAAAATTACAAAAAGATCCAAGCTTGCAATGTTTTTTTTTTTCGATTATCTTTTAAAATAAACAACATGTTATGAATCCATCAAATTGTTGTGCGTATAAACAAACTTTAGTAATATACCAGTAGGCAGGGCTGCATGCGGTGTAAATTATCGAAAAGATACTTCCTTATCGACAAAAGCTAATGGAATCATAATAGTCACTAATCTAGCGACTATAATAGAACTACAAAATATTCGTGGGCTGCAGTCGGACAATTGATTTCAGTTTGTCTTGCTTTAGTGTGTATTTTTTTTTTTTTTTGTCGCAACGTTAGCAGAATATAGCTTGGTGGGATAATCTTATCTTATTTTACTTGCATTTTACTTGCTGGTGAAACTTGTCCTCTTTTTTGGCAACAAAAATATCGTAGTTTGCGTGGCCCATCTATCTCCCCGTCATTGCGCCCGTGGTCAACACATCTCCTTTCGAAAAAATGTCGCAGCGGTTGCGAGCCGTTGGCAACACTATGTTTGGTTTGACCAAGGACCAATCCGAGATTTGAACCTCAGTCCTCCCGCTCAAGAGATGAACGTGTTACCGCTCGACACGGTAACTGTGCGCTAGACAAATATAAAAACGCCTTCATATTATATTACCAGTGATAAGTATATCCCTGATATTACTGGTACGTCACTGCATAGGTGGGCAGGTTAATCCAAAACGTTAGCTTATAGTCAACCACTAGTCCGTTTACAAACTTCACACCGCCGCTAACGTTAATCCGTTATTTTCAGCTTTAATTAACAGAAGTTAATAAAGTCCGTTAATTCGTTAACATTTTGCGTGTAATTTACATTTCTCTCTATTCATTCGCTTTTAGAATACGTATTGACGCTGTTGAGCTGATTGTAAGGAGATATTTATCGCTATGGTGGTCTTTTTGTGTTTTGGAAAATACATTTTATTATCTAATTTAATTTCAAGATAAAGATAGGTTCAAATGCTCTAACGAAGCTGCGATCGGAAAATCTTTGGAAATTGCCAACAGCGATAATTAATAGACCTATGAGGCTGCAGCTTATTATTTGCCACGAAAAAGAGCTCATTTTTTCACTTTTTTCTCTAAAACTCGTGCTAATACGCAACAAGTGTTACAAGTGCAAATTGGTTTGTACCGGTACGACAAATGAATGGTGCAAGTTATTAGCGATAAAAACGTTAACGGAAGTAAACAGAACTTAACGGAAGTTAATTTAGTACATTAACATGCAAAAACTTTTTAACGCATTAACGAGTAAACGAAAAACTTCGTTATCAACGGATTAGCGATTAACGGACATGTACCCACTTACGCGTCACTGCATAATAAAATTGCATTTCCTACTTATTTTTATAGTTAAAAGCACAAAAAGATGCTCACTTTAAAGCTATTTGTCTATCATCAAAGAAGCAGAGTCGAAAAATGACGTATTTATAGTTTGGTATGATAATGGTAGTTCATCTTTGAGAGTTTTAATTCATTCGCAGTAGCGTAAACAAGAGTTGATAAAAAAAGATACCGGTAAGTGATTTTAGTGTTACAGTAGTTGATAATCGGCAAACTTGTACTAATAATCTGAAAATGTGCATCTTTTTTGTTCTTGAAAGTCTTGAACTGAAACTATAAAAAGGAGCTAAAAATGAGATTGTTCCAAGTCATTAGGTTAGTAAATGTGCTGGCGTTTAAACGTTCAAGTGTGTGTTTACTACGCTGCGGCGTGTACAGCAGCTTCTACAATTGTCAACCTTTTTGCATGATAAAATTTCGGTAAAGAGGTGTAAATTCTTTTAAACCACAAAGCGCATATAAGCAGAAACTTGATTCCCGATAGCATTTTTATTTCATCTGTAACGTTTTCGGCGCATTTTCTATATGGCCCTCTTCAGCAAATTAAAAAGCAGTTAACAGTAACTTTAAAATTTAGAAATGAAGGGTTATCAAAATGTTATCGGCAAAACACAAATGTTACAATATAACAACCACTATAACTTCATACATTTGGTATTGTGACGTATACGTTATACCTTTTCCATAGTAAAATCAAGTCAGAAAAAATAAAAAAAATAAAAAAATAAAAAATAAAGCAACACCATGAAATAACAATACTGTATTTGGTACAATGTAGACTATTAGACACACACACATGCATAAAAAAATGTTCAAAACACATTCAAAAGAAAAGAACAACCGTTGGCGTATAATTGTGAATTCAATCGTGGTGTTAGCTTTTTGATCAATAATGCCTCCTGTATTTTGGTTTCATATTCATTGTGACAGTTTCTAATTACTTTAAACGAACTAACATCCAAATTAGAATTTTGACAAGTTTGGCTGGAAGAAATGTGTTGTCTTGTGGCACTTTTTTCGGAGTTGGAGTTAAGCTGCAAGTGTTCTCTGGCCCTAGTTACCAAGTGGCGCGTTGACATACCAATATATGTCGTGTTCACATCACGCGAACATGTAAATTTATATACCACATTGGATTTTAAAGCAGCAGGAGTTTTGGATTTCAGATTAAAATATGACCCAGTTTTTAGCGAAGTGTAATAAGTAAAAATTCGAACATCAAATTTTTGCTTTAGTAAGGTAGACAATTGGGATGCAAATTTACGAGATGGTTTTCCAAAATACGGCAAGCCAAGTATGTATGAATAATCATCAACTTCTTTATCATGTGAGTCTGGTTTGTTATCATTTTCAAATTTTTTCAAGCATTTATTAAAAAACCAATTAGGATAACAATTTTTTGCGAAAATGCATCTTAGCTTAGTGATTTCATCTTTAAACAATTCATAATCAGAGCATATGATTTTGGCACGTTTTAATAAACAAGTAATTAGGCCAGATTTCCAAGCGTTTGGACAAGTTGATCGAAAATTTAACAACAGTCCCGTATATGTAGGTTTGCGCCAAACACTAGTTTTAAAACCGAATTCGTCAAATTTTATTTCCACGTCAAGAAAAGGCAGTGAATCTGTGGCTTTTTCAACTGTGAATTTCACGCTTTGATGCTGTGCGTTCAAAATCGGAAGAAACTCGTCGCAGTTTTGGTTGCTATCAAAAATCGCGTACACATCATCAATATATCGAAGATAAAGCTTAGGTAAAACTGGTCCATTAGACTTTTCCGCAAAAATTTTTTCTTCTTAATGAGCCATAAAGAAATTTGCCATTGTTGGTCCCAACGGATTGCCCATTATGATTCCTTCAACTTGTTTATAAAACCGTTCGTTAGATACGCGATAGAATCTTCTTTCGCTATTAGGGGATGTTTATTGGAATTACAAAGAACTTCTTTGAATTTAGATTTGTCTCCGATTATGGCGTCCAGTTTAGCATTGTAGTCATTTGTATCCAGAATTGCTACACCATTTCCTTTATCAAACTTGCAAATCTTGCCAAAAACACCACAATTAAAATTTGCAAGTTTGATAAAGGAAATGGTGTAGCAATTCTGGATACAAATGACTACAATGCTAAACTGGACGCCATAATCGGAGACAAATCTAAATTCAAAGAAGTTCTTTGTAATTCCAATAAACATCCCCTAATAGCGAAAGAAGATTCTATCGCGTATTATGTGAGGAAATACCTAAAAAAGCACTACGACAGCAGAATGATAGCGAATCTCATACCATCAGGTAGCTCACCAGGAAAGCTGTATGGTACAGTTAAAGTTCACAAGCCTAATTTACCATTGAGACCTGTCGTATCAATGGTTAACACGCCAGAATATGCCTTAGCTAAATTTTTGGATAACATGATTAAGCCATATTTACCCCAGACTCGCATGCTGAAATCAACTGATCAATTTATAGAGGAATTAAAAGAATTTAATCCAAACAGTCAAAATACTATGGTAAGCTTTGATGTGGTTTCGCTTTTCACAAATGTCCCTTTGGTCGAAACAATTGATATAATTATTAATCGATTATATGATGAGCACAACAATAATTCTATTCCGATTCCCAAAGATATCTTTAAGAAATTAATGCTTCTCGCCACCCAAGGAATTTTTATGCACAACGAACGGTTTTATAAACAAGTTGAAGGAATCATAATGGGCAATCCGTTGGGACCAACAATGGCAAATTTCTTTATGGCTCATTAAGAAGAAAAAATTTTTGCGGAAAAGTCTAATGGACCAGTTTTACCTAAGCTGTATCTTCGATATATTGATGATGTGTACGCGATTTTTGATAGCAACCAAAACTGCGACGAGTTTCTTCCGATTTTGAACGCACAGCATCAAAGCGTGAAATTCACAGATGAAAAAGCTACAGATTCATTGCCTTTTCTTGACGTGGAAATAAAGTTTGACGAATTCGGTTTTAAAACTAGAGTCTGGCGCAAACCTACATATACGGGGCTGTTGTTAAATTTTCGATCAACTTGTCCAAACGCTTGGAAATCTGGCCTAATTACTTGTT
This sequence comes from Trididemnum nubilum, assembly GCA_963965965.1. NCBI lineage: Eukaryota > Metazoa > Chordata > Ascidiacea > Aplousobranchia > Didemnidae > Trididemnum > Trididemnum nubilum. Next base: position 31,619,273 of record OZ014489.1, on the reverse strand, counting down.
TATTAAAACGTGCCAAAATCATATGCTCTGATTATGAATTGTTTAAAGATGAAATCACTAAGCTAAGATGCATTTTCGCAAAAAATTGTTATCCTAATTGGTTTTTTAATAAATGCTTGAAAAAATTTGAAAATGATAACAAACCAGACTCACATGATAAAGAAGTTGATGATTATTCATACATACTTGGCTTGCCGTATTTTGGAAAACCATCTCGTAAATTTGCATCCCAATTGTCTACCTTACTAAAGCAAAAATTTGATGTTCGAATTTTTACTTATTACACTTCGCTAAAAACTGGGTCATATTTTAATCTGAAATCCAAAACTCCTGCTGCTTTAAAATCCAATGTGGTATATAAATTTACATGTTCGCGCGATGTGAACACGACATATATTGGTATGTCAACGCGCCACTTGGTAACTAGGGCCAGAGAACACTTGCAGCTTAACTCGACCTCTGCCAAAAGTGCCATAAGCCAACACATTTCTTCCTGCCAAACTTGTCAAAATTCTAATTTGGATGTTAGTTCGTTTAAAGTAATTAGAAACTGTCACAATGAATATGAAACCAAAATACAGGAGGCATTATTGATCAAAAAGCTAACACCACGATTGAATTCACAATTATACGCCAACGGTTGTTCTTTTCTTTTGAATGTGTTTTGAACATTTTTTTATGCATGTGTGTGTGTCTAATAGTCTACATTGTACCAAATACAGTATTGTTATTTCATGGTGTTGCTTTATTTTTTATTTTTTTATTTTTTTTATTTTTTCTGACTTGATTTTACTATGGAAAAGGTATAACGTATACGTCACAATACCAAATGTATGAAGTTATAGTGGTTGTTATATTGTAACATTTGTGTTTTGCCGATAACATTTTGATAACCCTTCATTTCTAAATTTTAAAGTTACTGTTAACTGCTTTTTAATTTGCTGAAGAGGGCCATATAGAAAATGCGCCGAAAACGTTACAGATGAAATAAAAATGCTATCGGGAATCAAGTTTCTGCTTATATGCGCTTTTTGCATGAAGCTTCGCAATCGTGTTTATGAAAAAAGGCAACATTATTTCGTCGTAAAAGATATCAAGGTTGTTGTGCATACTTTTATAAGGTAATGATATTCGTGATACAAGCTTCTGTGATGCAAAAACCGATTTTAATGACGCATGATGTTGAAAATTTTCTTCAACACCTAGAAAGGTTATGTATATTATATTAAGTACGGTAGTTAGGCATTTATACTGTACGGTGTACCATGGCAGATTCAGACCATAGCCTACGGTATCTATTGAAAATTATTGTCTGGTTTGAAATTTTAAGTGCTGTAGGGTAGGCTATCAAAAACCAACAAATTTCGTCATTTAATTTGACATGGCTTAGACTACATTTACAAGGCTACACAGACAACAGTCTGCAGTTCGAGGCTTTTGTTAAAGTCAAGGCATTTGTAATGTAGGCTAATGTATCCAATACGTTAGATCACTTTGCAGAAAAAATCCGAAATAGGTTTAAGAGTAAGTTTCGATAAATTTTAGCCTATGAAGCATCAAACAAGGACAGAGGAATGAGTATCAGGCTAGTATAACCTAGTGGGCTGTCACTGTCAGGCTGTGTGCTAGACAAAAATCTAAAAGTGATTTTATAACTATTTCTGATTTTACAAGTATTTTCTGCAGTAAATATGTAGGCTAGCTTATCTATCAGTTTACAGTAGCCTAGTACATTCAAATAGCCTACGCAACAGACAAGTTCACATGTAGCCTAGCCATCAGAAAAGTTGTGATCTGGTGATAAGACACTTTTGTTTTAAGTAAGTTTATAGATTGCAAAAGACAATAATTTACTGATCACACAGGCACTAAGATCAAAGATACTGGATAGGCCTTCTGGTAGCCCTGTACCAGTGTACTGAAATCTGAAATGCAGTCTTAAATTAAAGGAAGTGGCTATTTTGCCTCTGGAGGCAAAATAGTGTTTTTCCTCTGTTTGGGTTAGGATTTGGGTTAGGGTTAGGGCTAGGGTTGGGATTAGGGTTAGGATTAGGGTTAGAGTTTGGGTTAGGGTTAGAGTTTGGGTTAGGATTAGGCCTAGGGCTAGTTTGGCATTTGCGGCAAAATAGCTGTCAGGCCTAATTTGCCTCCAAATGGCAAAATAACATGGGGCTATTTTGCCTCTAGAGGCAAAATAGCCACTGCCTAAATTAAAACTGTGAAAGGATATGTAAAAGAAAGGTTGGTAAAATTTTTTGTTAGAGAGACCAAAACGAAATGACCTAGTGGTAGCTTAGGCCTACTCATTTTGTGACCCTCACATATTTTATTTGTGTTTTGAAGGTAAGATTAGGGTTTGAGTTAACTAGAGTTTGGGTTAGCTTAGGGCAGTAGGGTTAAATTATGAGTTATGAATTTAAAATTAACTTTATTTTAGACTAAGGACGGAAAAATTTGACAGTTTGAGTTTTGATGTGGGTTGGGTCTGTAACATGAAGTTGGGTAATTTCAGAAGCCGGAAATTTCGGCAATTATGAAAATTAGACATCGTTAACTGTAAGCTGTTTCCATTTTTTCGAAATCTCTGCGACTCGTGTATGAGCGTGCGCATGCTCTTGCTCCTCTCATGCATGCACTCATTAGGGTTATGGCTAGATTTAAAGAATACTATAGATCAGAGAGAAAGAGAGAGTGCACATGCGCTCATACACGAGTCGCAGAGCTTCTGCAAAAAAAAGCAACAGCTCGTACTTAACGATACCCTTATAATTTAGATTTGATGCTGGCAAGTCTTTCTACAAGTTGTAATCTTTCTGAAAATGGTTTTAATACTTCTTGTGGCCTAATCTTCAACAAAAAATTTGATTATCTTCAAAGACCTTTGCATATCTTTCTGCGGCTACAATATTTCTGTTAATAATTGAATCGAACGTTCTCCTAATAACGTTAGGAAGCATATGGCCTGCCTCTACCTACCTAGACTGCGCTATCAGTTGCACTAAGCAGTGTTTGTTATTATGCATTTTGTAAATGGATTTGTTCAAAAGAATCCATTCCTCTACCTTCAGCACATCAACTTAAGAAGAAGTTTCGCAAAATAACAAAATTTGTAAGAATTACCTACAAATGCATTTAATTGATTGTAATTGAAATCTAATGCAAAAAACATGTAGCGAATGCAATCACAATATGGAAAATTAACAAAACAAAAATTTGTAAAATTTAATGGAATGGATTTTAATTTTGTTTATCCCTGAGGCTATTGTAAGTAGGATCATAGATCGTATTTACCACCTTTGTTGCCAGTATTTGCAGTTTTGTTCCTTCAATATTCTCTAAATTAATCAAAAATCGAAATAGACTTTTTTTGAATTACCAAAATTCAACCATAGGTGGGCAAGTTAGTGAAAAATGTTAGCTTCGTTAACCACTACAGTAGTCCATTAACAAACTTCATACCTCCGTTAAAGTTAATTCATGATTTTCAGCATTAATTAACAGAAGTTAATGAAGTCCATTAATTTGTTAACATTTTGAGTGTAATTTACATTTCTTTTTGTTCACTCACTTCTAGAACACGTAATGACACTGTTGAGCTGATTGCCAGGCCAGGATCACACGATCAAGTTTTGTATACAATTTGTTTGCATCAAGAGTTTTGGAGCTATCACATCTATATGCAATTTTCTTGAAGAACTTCTTGCCAGACGGAAGCATCTGTTTTTTCCGCAAACAAATTGCTGAAGGTTTCGCATGTATTTTTTTTCGCTATAAAAGCATTTATGCAGTAGTTAAGAAATTTCTTTGAAGTTTGCCTTGGCAATAGTACAGAGTAGTATTATGCGCTTTGTCGATTCATTGTTATTCCTCGTTTGCCAAAATGATACGAGCATGTTCACTAAAGCGGAAAGCTGCAGCTTTAGTTATAAATAGCTTCACGAGTTCTGCTGCAAATTGTGTGCACAGACTATGAAATTTTTTTCAACCTGCAATGAGTTGAAATAAATAAATTGAAGGTGTCAAAATAACTTTGCTTGTGTGGAACTCTTTAGCATAGCTTTTTTCACTCTATGTCATCTATCACCAATAAAATTTGCATAATATTGCATGATTAATCAAGTAATTTTAAACCAGGTATGTTTCTGGTACTTGCGGTTGCACAAGGCTCAATAATTGGATGTCAGGGCAAATTGAAAGTTTATTATTTTTAAATAAGAGCGTTTTTGTTTAGTTTGTTACAAAATCAGCAAGAAATAGCTGAAAACTATCTACTGAAATTTATCTTAACTGCTTAAAATAAAAATGCAACAAGCTCTTTTGCCGGTGGGCGTGTCAAATTTTAACTAAAAAATTTTTTAAATCATTTAAAACGTATCAATGATTGCATAATTTGGGCACTAGTGAATACTGGGCCAGAAACTTTTTTGGGATCAGAAGGAAATTTTGAATGTTTTGATTAAAACCACAAGCGCTGCCTTTCTTCAACTTCGCTAATTAAAAGTTCAATTTCATGAGTTGACCACGATGGCATGTTAATTAACTATACTGCGGTTCTGGTTGATAACTTATCAGAATGAATTTGGAAGAGACCTAGCACAAGTTAGAAGTAGGAAAAATTGGGTAATTGATACACAAAAGTAAACAAAACAGTGGCAACACATTTACGTCTTTGAAGGAATATGAGAAAATAGCTGGCACAAGGTTAAAATACGTCATTGTCGATTAAAACAAATTAGGTAAAATTTCTTTTAACGTCTTCGCTTGATAATCGAGAAGGATTTTTTTCTGGGTTGACATCGGCAGCATTGTTTGCATTCTGCGGGTCAATATTTTCAAAGGCATGGCTAAAAGCTCAGTTTTTTTCATTAAGAACCACTTGGCTTTTTGAAAACTTGCTGGGAAAATAGAGCTCAGTTCTATTTCTCCGCAAGAAGTCAGCAAGACTTTCTAGACAGATTTTTATTTTCACACTGGCTATTCAATGTAATTGACAACAGTTGCCCGCAATAGTGAGTCATGTACTTGCATGACGTTTCACACGATTGATGCCAGAAAATTGTGCAAAAAACCTGATTGTGTGATCACAGCCTAAGAAAAGATTTATTGCTATGGTAGTTGTTTTGTGTTTTGGAAGTTACATTTTACCGTGCTATATAATTTCAAGATAAAAATAGGTTCAAATGTGCTAATGAAGCTGCCATCAAAAAATCTTCGGAAATTGCAAACAGCGATGATTAATAGACCTATGAGGCTGCAAGTTATTATTTGCAATAAAAAAGAGCTCCTTTCTTTGCTTTTTCCGTAAAACTCGTGCTAATGCACAACAAGTGTTACCAGTGCAAATTGGTTAGTACCGGTGCGGTGAATGAATGTTGCAAGAAATTAACGATTAAAACCTTGACGTCAGTTAATGAAACTTAATGGAAGTTAATTTAGTCCGTTAACATAAAAAAACTTTTTTAACGATTAACGGATTTGTGCCCATCTATGAGTTTAGCACTAAATAAGCAGCTGAGATAATCTGAACAAAAAATAAAAATGATTTGTACACTTGCCAAAATTTCTGGTTTTACCAGAAAATTTGGCAACCCTTGTTACATCATTTAGCTATCGAGCATGACGTCATAGCACTGCGATGTTGGTTCGAAAAAAGCCACAAACAAAGAACTGCGCAGATGCAGTTTAAACAGAGTTCAAAAAGAGTCAATCCGATTCTAAATAAAAAAAATTATTGCAATGCATAGTTGACACAATTGATTTTAGATTCAAAGTCATGCGCTCAAACGTATTGTGATGCAGTTGCAAAATGCTGTGATGCACACATGCCAAACGGCACTTACACACCAATTGCGCATTCATATGCACACGCGTTAAAGCTGCATGCACAAATTTTGCTTACGCTTATTCACGTTATCGGCAATGGCTATTGGCTGTTTCCTTGCAGACGGCTGTGATTAAACAGTTGGAAAACACGTGTTAGGATCTTGCAAGAAGCGAAGCCTATTTTACATATGAATGAGGATGTTTTGTGACTTTATTTTTTCGTGAATTTTAGTTCGTTTTTAATTACAAATGTTTATGCACTTGGTCATGATTTGCAGCATAGGGTTCGATTCATTTGTCTAACAAATTTAAGATTCGAAAAGAGGATTCAAAATTCTGGATTTGGCATTTGTGATTCGGATTCGATTCAGAATTACCTGAGATTCAGATATGGCCATGCCTATGTAATTGTTGCATTTGGCCTAGCCATTTCTGTAAACTTTTCCTAAAGTTTTGTTAATACTCAGATCAAAGTTATCCACGTTGGTGAATGCGACCCATAGAATACTTTAGTACTGGATTGGTACAAAACTAAGGGCTAATAGATGTCTTTCTAGAGCTTTGGGCTAAATTATTTCAGTGCATAAAAAGCATTCTGTAATTTTACAATCAATGTGTTTGCATATCATGCTGCACGATGCACATGCAAGGTACTGTACGAGTGATGCATCATCGCAATGTTTAGCATTACTGTGCAATTTCCTTTTTTTTTGAGTGAAAATGTTTTATGTGATTGGCTTTATATTTGCGTAAAACTGTAAGTGGTTATACAAAAGTGTGATGTGAAATCCTAGACTCAAATTTCTGATTTAGATTCTATTATAAATTATTAATTTTGAGATTTGACTATAAACATCCCTAGCTATAGTACATTTTGACATTGTCATAGACTATATCAAATACCACTGAATTCTGAAAAGATGCAACTTTTTGAGCCATTTATTTTGAATAAATATAACATTTCAGTGCAGCAGAACTACATGCTGAAGTACAGAAACAGTATTTGAACTATGAAGTGTGCAGTTGGTTTGAGTCCTGATTGCTAAACTTTACATCATTTTTTCCCACCTATTCACTTTTGTTTTGTTTTGTTTTTTTTTTTCTGCAAAGTACTGTCATATTTAAAGTTTTGTTTGTGTTCAGCTGAGCAGTGGGCAGCCTGGTATTAGAACTTGATGTCAAAGGTATACTTACAGTAATCATTTTATAGTAGGCCTACGAATTGTCTCGTCTGTAGAATGTCATTGTTTTTTGTTTTAATGAATCTTCTTTTTAGAACTATTTCACTGCAATTAAATATACTGGTAGTTGCAGTGGCCTAACTTTATTGAAACTGAGTCTGCTTTTATCGCACAAAATGGAAGATCAATCAATTGGACTGGATATATCTGAAATATTGCAACAGTTGAGTGTAAGAATGGGCAATGAACAGCAGTTGAAAAGTGAAATTAATGAGCTTGGAGACTTGATCAATAACAGTGGCTTACATTCATTGATGCAGCTTCAAGAAGTTCTTAAGCAAAAGGCTTCAGTAAAATGTCAATCTTCTGCTAATGCATCCAGTTTAATTTCTGACATGCAGCAATTATCTCAGAGGTTTTCTGACAATGACATCCTCTCTGCTTTATCTGCCATGTTTCATTCATCACCACATTTAGGTGCTCTAATGTCTTGTTATGACAAAATATCAAATGGAACTTTTGATGAGCCACAATTGTCTGATATTTTGAATGATTCATTTTTAAACAACGATGACAGTGAAGAAACAATGAAAGTTGTTCGACTAGTAAAAGGCGAGGAGCCTTTAGGAGCCACTATTGCTACTGATGATTTGACTGGTGACATAATAATTGCTAGAATTATGAAAGGAGGAGCTGCAGATAGAAGTGGTCTTATTCATGTTAATGATATTTTAGTTGAAGTTAATGATGTTTTAGCTAAAGGCAAAACTCCAGCTGATCTAATCAAACTTTTGGCTGGTTTCAAAGGGCCTTTAACCTTCAAGTTAATCCCAGGTGAGAGTCCGAAAGAGGTAGATGAGGAATCTGCTTATTTAAGATCGCATTTTACTTACCTACCTCAGGCTGATTCTTTAATTCCTTGTATTGAGGCTGGCATAGCATTTTATCCTGGCGATATTCTTCATGTTGTGTCAAAAGAAGATTCATCATGGTGGCAAGCTATGAAAGTAGAGTCCTTGGATAAAGCTAAATTAAATGGAGCAAAAGTAGGCCTGATACCAAGCCTTAGACTTCAGAGTCGACGTGAAAAATTGAAGCGGCAAGCCCAATCAAAATCAATTACTTCGTCCATCAAAGGAAGTAATGTCAGCCTTATAAGTAGTGGTCGTCGAAATACTTGGAATATGATACGATCAAGCTTTCGTAGAAAGCGAAATGCTCGCATTCCAGCTGCTAAAAAACTGGAAATTACTAATCAGACTCCTTACTATCCACCTTATGAACTAGTTGCAAAGTATAATCCTACCCAAGCCACATCAGGTGATTCTGGAGTAAGAACATACAGACCTATGATATTAGTTGGGCCACAAGGTGTTGGAAGGAATGAACTAAAAGATCGGTTGATTGACTCAAATCCCTCCCATTATGGAGTCCCTGTTCCACACACGTCTCGTCCGCAACAGCCTGGTGAAGTAGACAAAAAAGATTACCATTTTGTTACACGAGAATATATGGAAGTTGGTATTCGCCAGGAGCGATTTCTTGAATATGGAGAGTATAAAGGCAACTATTATGGCACCAGCTTAGATGCTGTACATGCAGTGATCGAATCTGGATTAGTTTGTGTTTTAACTCCATATCCTCAAGCTCTGACTTTACTTCGAACAAAAGAGTTTATGTCCTATATAATTTTTATTAAGCCACCCTCCGTAGTTGAAATGGGAAAGTTAAATGATGACTTTGTTGCCCACGGTGATGGTAAAGGAAAACTGACCATTGAGAGACCTGGAAATTTGCCTTTTACAGACGAAGAAATGAGGAGTTTGGTTAGTAGAGGAGAGAGAATGCAGTCTATGTATGGTAGGCTGTTCGACACCACCATAGTGAACAATGACAGTGATATCGCCTTCAGCAAATTAAAAGAAATTTCCTTTTTTCTTGAAAATGATGAACAGTGGGTTCCAGCTGACTGGGTGGATACTATACAATAATGCAAAAAGTTATCAAAATTCAGGCTTTGGATGTTGGTGCTGTGAAAGATATCTAGGCGTTACATCAATATTGGTGCTATTTGCAAATTATCTTTACGGAATGGTTGCTGGTGAATCCAGATAACTGTATTGTGGAGTTGTAACGTTTTTATGAGGTGCTTTAAAATTAACGTTATGTTGAAATTGATATTTACAGTTGCTATCACAATAATATTACGTGTAATTGTTTATGACATATTCAATAAGCTTTGAAGAAGCCCTATTAGGCGAGACATATGTTTTTAAAATGAGATGCAGGCATGCTGATACAGGTTTTAATTTCAATTTTACTTTAGTTCACAAAAAATGAGAGAAAAAATTTATCTCAAGTCTGTTGTTTTTCAAGTTTACGTAGGAGGTGTCAAAAGTCAAGTTTGTTGCTTCTCAGCAAGAAGCTTGTATATGAAAAATTTTTTGCGCAAATTGAGACAAAAGCTTTTTGTTCCATCTCTGTGTAAAATATAGTTAAAGTTTGTGGTCTTATATTTTGGATTACTAACAACAATCTGGTGCTTTTGTGAGTGTGAAAATTGTAAAAAACAAATTTGCCTATCGAGGTAAATGAAAAAAAGAACACTAAAAGTAGGTATTATGTCAACTTTCGGTCGAGCTTGGTATGTTGCATTGCTTTATATATTGAAGTATTTTCCCGTCAAATGTAAGAAAGCAAAAGATTATAATTGCTTTATGTATTTCCATTTGAAGTTCGTGTTTCTAAATAGGTACCAGTATCGTATTTTGCAAAAAAAGTGAAACACACAACGCTTGATTAAATTTTCATTGATAGTGCTTTTCAAAAATTTGCAGGTATAGTTGTGAAATGTATGAGCTCAATAAAAGATACTTTTGCTCAACAGATTTATTTTGCGTTGACGTGTTAATTTTTTTGCTAATATGCTCGTAAAATAAGTTATCACAATGACTTTTTTTCAATTCACTTTGCCAAAAATTGTTCTATTACTAGTAAAAGTTTAGCCATTGTAGTTGATCTATGTGTTTTTCATGTTTATTTTCAGCTTCTAATTTTGTAAAGATTTTAACTTCAGTATGCATTAACAGCAAAATGAGAGCATATTTGTTTCAATGTTTTTTGCTTTGCTGTGGATTGTGGTTTGATGATTAGTAGAAGTAATTTCGATAGTGGTGTTTTGTTTTCAGTTTCCTGTGTCTGACTTAGCTTATGTTTTGTATTGTTGCTAGCTTGAAATGTACCGTAATTTTTCTTGATTTTTGACTACTGATAGCTACGTTACTTGTTTTACTCCACCGTTACGGTAAAATAAAGCACTACTGTTAAAGCCGAACTCCGGTCTTCGCCCATTATTGAAACATAGAAAAAATTTTCCACGTCCCCAGAAAAAAAAACGAGCTTGGAAGAAAAACGCGAAAGTTGTCTGCTCCAAGACGTACTCTGTGGAATTTTGAAATGCTTTGACATTGCTTTTCAAAGAATGGATAAAACTAGATATTTCTATTTCAAATCGCTGAGGAGAAAAAAATTAGCTTTTCAAGGTCGTTTATTGTGGCGTGGTGCATTACTGATATTTGCGGCAAAATTATTTTTAGGTTTCTGAGCGAAAAGAAAAAGTAAGCTTAGTTTAGAAGTGCAATTAGCCGGCAAACCCTACCAGTGCTGCTTTCAATAGGCAACATAGACGCAGCCAGTTCATTTTTGTTTAATCGTTACGTGCTATTTGGCCTAAAGGCTACCAGCGTAGAAGCCTAGGGAAGAGCCACCAGAACGATGACTAATTATAGCTAGCAATGCGAAAAGCAACGCACTGGTAGCCTTTAGGCCAGATAGCACGTAAGCGAAAAGCATTTAATTTTGGCCCCGCAAACGCCAAAACAGTGCAATTAAATTTTTGTTAACAGTTAGCTTTTTATCATCATCCATCCAAGTGCCATTTTTGTATTGGTGTGCAACCATCGCTAAAATATGTGATCTCACGGTTGGTAAACAATGTATAGCTTCTCAGCTGATTAGTTGTAGTTACCTTGCCACCTTGCCTACTCGTGATAATGTAGATTTTGGCGGCTAATTGCACTTTTACGCTAGCCTACCTTTTCGCTCAGAAACTTAAAAATGATTTTGTCGCAAATATCGCTATTGCTCCACGCCACGATAAAAAAAAACTTGAAAAGCGTAATTTTTCCTCCGCAGCGGTTTGAAATACCCACTAAATAAAAAACCATTGTAATCTATCTGCAAAATCATTTTAAAATTCCACAGAGTACGTCATAGAGCAGATGATTTCCGCGCTTTTAAAGCCAATAAAATTGAAAGCTTTTTTTTTCTGTAGACTTGGAATATATTTTGATATATAATTTGGTTTGACCGGAATTCTGCTTTTAGCTGAATTGCTTTTTCATTGAAATTTGTTGAGACTCTTAGGCCAGTTTACACTTCGTGCGGAATTGTGAGCGCATCGTTCGTATTAATTAGAAATTTGGTACTCTAGGCGTGCTGCATAGATAATACCTTTATCCAGTACTTAAATTGTAGGGGGGACGCGTCCCCCCATCGAGATTTAGCGTCCCCCCCATCGAGATTTAGGTGTCCCCCCATCGAGATTTGAGCGCTGGATGGCCAGACGAAAAAGACCTAATTCTTCACCTAATTTTGGCAAAAAACACTTCAATTTCCGGCGAAGACCTTTTTTTTGGTGTTCATTCAATTTCGGCGATGGAATTACGTAATGTTCACTAAATTACTTTCGCATGCCAAATGCGTTTGGTCAAGGCTGCAAAAGCGTCCCCCCATGCAAAATTTTACAATTTAAGTACTGCCTTTATCAGTGTGAATTTCTTAGAAGCAAAATTATTTGTATGCGCAAGATGCGCTTGCAATTAATTGCACGTCAAGTGCAGCCCGGGCCTTGAACTTCCTTTTGGCTTGCGATGCGACCCACTTTTATAACTCTTCACTTGGTATTAAATAAATCAATTTCTCTACAAAGACCACAGTGGTATCATACTCTGTCGCAGAAACTTGATACGAAGTGCATCAATTTTGCCATTTGTTGCACGGCCTATGCATGAACAAACTTTTTCGAAGAACAGTGATATTCGTTTTTGTAATCTTGCCCTTATAATGGCTACTATTACTGATTTTAATATCTAGGAATTCATTAACATTACAAACCGTATATATATATTACTGGAATATCATCAGTTTTACTATTTTTTCACGTAAGTACGCCTTACTGACATGCTTAGCCATGGTCTTATGTTGTTGTGTGTTTGCAATCATACCATATCTTATTCTATAATGATTGACCGCTGACCATGTGTGATATTATTGTTTATTTTAACCTATATGATATGAATTAGGATCTGCTCTGGTTGATTATTGTTATTTAGCTTTCACATACTCGAAGGTTGAAGACTTATGATAATTTTTCTTAATAAACAACTTCAATGTAAATTTGTGAGAAACGTTAGATTTTGAAAATTATTTTTATGGTTTTTCTTTTAGGTGCTTCATTTTGAATGTAATTTTATTTTATTTTGACATGTAACTGTACTACTTGCAACCATGTATTTTGTAATTGTAACTGTGATAACTATATAATGTTAGTGTTGCAAAATTGTAATTAATGTACAAAACTATTAGGAAGGTTGCACATTACCGTGAATTTATCCCATCGTCTGAGCCATTATATAAATAGATTGAAGTTGCAGAGCATCCAAATTGTACGTTATGTTTAAATTTAAATTACTTTGTATGTATTTGGCCTTTTCATGTTCTTATGCTAAAGTTGTGAATACAGATGCGTTTTCTCAGGTATAAATGTATATAAATTTTGCCAATTTTTATCGACTTCGTCGGAATTCATCAAACAACAATTCTTATGCAATTGCAAAACATTTTGAAGTTGTTAACGTTTTTCACAAAAATTGAGGAAATTTCATAAACATCAACTTGGCAGCCTTTGCAATTTATCCTTCATGAGATATTTTACGACAGCTTTGTACAAAATTTAAATTATTACAACGTTTCAAACTGAAGCCTTTCGAAATTTAAATTTACAAAAACTTTAAGCTTAAATTTGACCGTAATATTTATTCATTAACCTGAGCGTTCTTCATCAATCTTGAATTGTCCATAATTAGCGTTGCAGTATACTTCAACCAATTTCATACTGATAATTTTTGGCAGAGCGGGACATAGATAAGATTGCATTAGAAGTGCTGAGCAACAATTATTTGAACCGCTCAACGTGTAGCGCCACAAATTTGAAAGTGCAACACAACTTCCGCATCGCAAATGCACCAAGGGATTTTGCTATCTTAGTCAAAACGCTACCTAACTTCCGCAACAAAATAGCAATGCAAATTCCGCATTTTTTATAATTTTAAGCAAAAAGCAAAAAAAAAGAAGCAAGTTATTTGCAAAAGAATGCTACATCTGACAGTATTACCATTGAAATACGCAAAATTAAGTCCAAAGTGTTAAATTGCACAACAGCCGAAGAATTATTTGGAATCCCATCGCAATTAATTTGCAACTAATTGTAAAGACATTGATCCGTAATGCAGCAGAATAATGTTAAGGCGCAATAATTGCTAAAGTTGTGCATTTGAATTATGTTTTACCCAGCTTTGATTTTTGGATGAGAAGTAAAATTAAGATTTTTTCACAAATTTTTTTTTTCACGAATTAGGATAAAAATTTATCTAACTACTTTTGCAAAATTTTGTTGTCTGCGTATCTGTATTATTAGTGGATGCATTTTTTATGGTGACTTTTTTATACTTTCTTTTTTGCGGTTGTACAAAGCTTTTGATATCATAGTAATTATTGTGATTTGTTTATGTAACCTTGAAATTGTATTGGATTTGATAGTAAATTAGACCATTTGCATATTGTTATCTTTTAGACCCGTGAGGTAACAAATAGCCTTTAATGTGCAGCATAGGCTATTATGTTTGAAAATAGAGGCACAAAATGGATTTGCAGTGAAGATATTGAGGAATGAACCTATCTGATATTGGATACAGTGTGGTGAAGCATTGAATGATAATGCGGAGACTCCTTCAACTTTCCATTCTGCTATGCTTTTGGATTCATAGTTCGTCATGTGTAAATTATCGTGCCTTAGAAAACAGCTTATCATCAATGCAGCCTAATGTTTCCCCGCCATCGTTAGGAAAACAGATCAAAGATCGAGAGGTATAGTCCATTTTAGTACCCTTAGTAGGTTGCGCTAAAGTATATTTTAATTTTGCTCTCAGCACAGTATTGTTCTACTGCTTTAAGATATTTCAGAAAACTTTTGGTTCAAATTTCCTGTTTTTTGTAGACAAAAATGAAATAAATTTAGGTGCAAAATGCCTTTGCAGTTAAAATATGCAGGATAGAATTCCGTTTTTGCAAACAGTATCTCTTTGTGGCCAAACTGTGGGTATGATTTACCTCATACTTTTCGATAAGTTTTCAAGTTTGTTTGATTAGTGCTAGTATCTTTGAAATTGTCCGGATCTTCACAATCCTGGGATCGATTGTCAGTGGAAAGCAAACTTGTTTCTGTATGTATCATTTAAAGGAGTATACCCGCAACTTGCAATTAATCGTTCTATTTGACAGGCTTTGTATAGAAAATATAAAAAATCCGTCACTGACGAGCAAAATTATTTTTCTCGTTAAATTCAGCATTTTTTTTCTGTAGTGTCGTGATTACCACGAACTTCAAAATCCGTCGAAATGGTGCAGTTTCATCAATGCAACATCTGACTGTGCAATGGACGAGGGCTTTGTCAACTACATTAAGTTTGCATTCTGCCATTTTCAACCGAAATATTTACCAGCAATAGCAGTGTTGTATGTGAGTATGCTTTTACAACATGTAGAACTTCACTTTATTTGATCTTAAAGATAAGTGCGCGACAGCATGGTTATTGGTTAGAGCATATATCGTAGCGCGAAACACACCATGGTAAAAACATATTAAATCTTAGCACGCTGTTGCATCTGTTTTCGGGATTAGCACGAGTGCGGTAAAGGATTGGATCAGACTCTTCTGATGATTCAGAAAGCGGGCGAAACTGCGTGTATGATTTTATATTTTTTATATCATGACGTTCACTGGGTTATAAATACTTTAATTTAGAGTTTATTGTTTCGCCCTTCCGTAACCCACCATTATTTAACTTGAAACTCTAATTTTGTATTTTTGGTTCCAAAAGCTGAGCGAATTGTACGTAACATGTAAAGTTCCATTCTAAGACAAAAAACCTCTGCGTATTTAGTATTGCATGTATGGGTTCAACCTAATTGAACGTTCCTTCTTTATTTGTTTAAAACAGGCTGTCGCTCAGCTTTTGTTTTTACTCCATTACTGATCCGTTGTTGAGTGAATACAGCACGTGCTACTGAAACGGTAGATTCACATTCAACTTCCATTCTTCTGGAATCAAAGACGATAAAAATTGGTATTGACAGCTTTTGTGCTTAACGTTCATATTAAAAGGGGCAGTTTGAAACGCCGGCACCTAAGACCTAAAGTTCTTTCTCTTTGCTGTCTCCTGGCCGAGGCAACTTGGGAAAGAAAAATATAATTACAAGTACATTTTATTGTCATTGTACTTTATATATTTCAGGCGTTTTGGTTGCTTTTTCTATTTGTCGGACTTGGCACCACGGCTGAAGGATAGTAAGTTAATGACAGTTTTGTTTGTTTTTACCTGGCTGCATAAAATAATCTGAAATCGGCTTTGTAGTCTATTAGTTTCTGAATAATAAATAGTATGTGATAATTGTGATATGAATACGATAGCACTTGTTTGAGATATTTTTGTTTCATTAAGTGAAAATTTTTCTATACAGAAAGTTCTGGTTTTTCTTTACTAGTTGCAACATTAATATCCGTGCTGTCATGTGTAGTATTAAGAAAATAAATGATACGGTAAAGTTGTCTGATATCTTGTTTAATAATGCCCTTCGTAGTTTCATGATCTTGTTTTATTATTCCTGATTTTATTTAATTATGTTTGATGCGAATTTCGAGTTCTGTAAAAAATTCATTAGTTTTGTTCAGATGATCGAACAACCTTTTGCGTTGGCAATTGCTGTGTTCGTTTTCGTGAAATCAAGTTTTGTAGCGAACAAAAGTGCATCATGTGAGGAGCTGATAACGAAACAAGCTTCTTTGTTTTCAAACTCCGTCACAATTTTGTAGTAATATCTGATTACGAACGAAACTGCCTCATTACATAGATTATTATTTTCAACATCAGATCAACCGAAAAAAGGAGTTTTATTTGGCGTTTTGAGGCTGAAACTCTTTGCAATGATAGCGTTGCGGTGCGCGTAAATGTTTTCTGGTGCAATTTGCAAGTTCAAATGCTGCGCAGTTGACATAAGATGAGATTTCACGTGGTTTAATTTGCTTTTGCGAGTTAATATTCACTGCGTAGTTAAATATTAATAATACAAAGCCAATGAATTAACTCTGTGACCAACTGTAGCTGGAGGATAATACAATGAGTTAAGCGTTGGAAAACTTTTGCTGTATTTCCAACGCCCAATCCAGAGTTGTAAGTCAGGCCGGGTTCGTAAAGTTGACAAAGATTTCGGGCGTAATTCGGGCCTGAGACGTGCTTTTTATCTTAGGTGCACAAAAATCTAATTAAAACAACTTGGCAACATTGTTAAATTTTTCAGACCTAACTTAACTATCGGTTTTTTTCGGGCATGATTTGGGCTTCAAATTAGTTTTCGGGTTCGGGCCCCAACTAGTTGGCCCGTTTACAACTCTGGCCCAATCGATAGATAATTGTTTGCGACTTTTGGCCAATGTTGAAGCAGGTCAATGCCTGCCCATAATAAACAAATTGGCCCATCGGAACTGGGGAGATTTTCCGTTTGGTTTGGATAGCGCACTGACAAATGTTAGTCGGTATACAGAGGACCAGCCTGAGAGATTTGGTAGTACGTTATAGTTACCCTCTAAACAGGTGAAAATTTTTTTGGCGCTTAACGTTTGCCATTTTGGCTGCGAAACGACAAAAGATTTGGTCCGGTCAAATGCATTTCTCTGGCAGTTTGTTTGCGTTTACCGACACTGTATCAACCGATACAGGATGTGAAAAGTGCCGAGGTTAATAATATAATTGCGACCTTAGCTACTTTCGTCGTTTTTGTGACGCTGTCATGATTAAGCATAAGATGCCTAGTCTATCAGATACTATTTGGTTGTTCGAAGATCATATTTCGTCCAGTTCTTCTGTGAAATTGTGAATACTTGAAATTATGGAACTACATCTTTAGTGACATGATAAAGCAGTTTAAGAAAGCCGCCTTTTGTTGCATTGGAAACTAATCATGCGTGATCACTCAAACACTTGCTGTTTCATTATGTTTTTAACTTCTACCATTATGCCCATTCTTTAGCCTTGACCCGAACTTGAACAGGAAAGGAATGGAGCCGTCGTTCTATTGTAGAAGCCGTGTAGTATGTTGTGCGAGAATTTAGAAAAATCACACCCCTGCTGCTTCTATTTAGCCAAGGCCACCGTGGAGATTAAGACGGTTTAGGCTTAACTGCTTATGTTTGAGGCCTGTTTAGTAGAGAACGCAAATGCGAACGTGCTCTGCATAGACGGGCTTTTAAACGTACACGCGATTAAAAGATTTGTTTAGATGTCTCTTTTTGTTGATTTTTACTTACCATGCTATGCTGCCTACAGCGCAGTTTCGAACTGAGATTGAATGTCTGCTGGTAGCTCTTAGTCTGTAGCTGCTCAGCCATGCATCGCCACAAAGCTTCTTTTGCCTCGTAAATGTTCTTTCGATTGAACACCAGCAGCACTTTTGGGGAAAATCAAACTGTTTCAACATTGCGCCATGGTAACGCAAAATGAGCAGGAAATATTCACGGAGAACAACCCGAGCCAATATCGTGTCATCGTATCTGGACACCGGACAACTTATTAGCTATCTATAAATTTGTGCTTTTTTACAGCTTCTGTCCGTCTTTGGAATTCATTGCAAGAAACTTGAAGCTTAGTCAAAACATTGCAATATCCTTTTGATTTTGGATGCTGGAATAACAAAATGATATTTTATGATTGTTAATTTGAATCTGCTCAAACTTTTTCTTCAATTATGGTTTTAAAATCAGTGAATTTGAATTTTCAATTTCGAAATATTTTGGAATTTCTGCAACTAAAAACTTGCATCGTTTTATGCTTGTGTATTGCTTGAGTTTCCACGTTCCTGGCAAGGAGGACCGAGTTCACGTAAAATGTTTCGCGTTAGGGTTGGACTAAATATTATTTTGAATTCGTCACTCACTTAAAAATTTTCAACGAATTTTAATTTAGGATTTAGAGATCAATGAATTTAAAGGGGGTGAAGCATCCAGCTGGGATTATGTGCAAAAATTAAACAAATATTTAAAACATTTCACTAAATTTCAGCTTTCTACAATCTATCGTTTCTGAGATATTTCATTTCAAAGTTGGGAGATCTCCCCAACAGTGTTGCCATTTAAGATCTAATTTTCTAAGAACTGAAATATACTGCTTAAATTGTGAAAGTGTTTTTGTTGTAACACTAATTCATGCGTAAGCTTTGCGTTCAGGAGCTGTCAAACCGATGTGTAAGATCACAATAAACATCATTTTAGGAAAAATAAAATTTTGGCTGGCAACACTGTTGGAAAGATTTCCATACTCTAAAATGAAATATCTCAAACAATAAGTCATTAGCTGGTGAAATTTGGTGAAGATGTTTCAGATTATTCTTTATCTCTTGCATATAATCCCAGCTGGATGCTTCACCCCCTTTAATTTGAATTTCAAAATAAATGAAAATAACTTTTGAAATTTCTTCGGAAACAATGAATTTATAGTTTTGAGTTTTACTTGCAGCATGGACGGTACCCGATTTTGTTGTAGATTAGATCTGCTTTTTAATTTCCAGTTAGCCATGAATTAATTATTGTTAATTCATAAACCCGTAACACTAGCAAGAATGCTACCAGCGTTGGATACCGAAGCCTTGATACGATAAACTATACCACCTCTGATAACCCAGAAAAATTAGTAATTCCATTATCATAAGAATATTATGCCTAGTAATATTTGTGATTTTGCCTTAACCCATTTTTTACGGCTTAACGATAGTGGCGTTTGGAAACGGAGCTCCGGATATTTTTAGTGCAATCGCTGCTTTCACCAACTCAAACCCCGCCACCGCTGGCGTGGCGGTCGGGGCTCTGTTGGGTAAGTGAACAGCTTGAAAGTTTCTTTTGCTGATTGTACAATGTACTGATTGCACGACGAAGTTGTTATTTTTTTTGTGAAAACAAAACTACTTGCTACTTAGCTAACAAAATTATGTTTCAGTTTTATTTTCTTAGATTTTGGTTTTAGCTTATGTGAAATATTTTTTGGAATGATTACATTTTCCTTCTTCAAACAGCAGAAAACACAAGTTACGGCTGTCGGCTCTAACACTAATAAGATGTGTGTTCAAGTCAGCAAAGCGATTGTGATGCAGTGTTATGTCGCAGGTGCTGCGTTGATGGTGACGACTTTGGTGGCTGGTTTGGTGGCGATTACACGAGAGTTTGACGCTGCAAGTCGGCCTTTCTTACGTGATATGATTTTCTTCATGGCCACTGTATTTTGGTTGTTTTGTTTGCTGTACAATCAACAAATTTCTTTGCCTAATTCAGCTGGTAAGTGTTAGTACGCGATTATATCACTTCTATCTAAAATTCGAACCACCATTGTTCAAACGTTTTGGTACCGAAAGTTGTGCGCAGGCTGCCATTTTTTACAAAGTCAACCTCCAAGTTACCAGGTTTTTGCCTTGTATATTATTGGACGCTTTTCTAGATTCTGTATTTTATAACTTTGTTATTTTGGAAAGAAACTTTAAGCTCATATAAGTAGGATATTAATAAACTGTTTCTTGTTTGCCGTTAAGATTTTCGATCATTTTTTGCATTCTCCATGGTTTAACGTAAACTTTGGAACTTGGGTCTTTTAATGTTTAGATTATTTAGTGTGAACAAACACTCCAAAGCATTCGGCAACTTACAATTTTACAGAATTTCGATTAAATGTCAGCCAAGTATTTCGTGTTTAATGATTTATGCAACTGCATTCCAAAATTTTGCAGGGTTTCTCGCTCTTTACGTGACATACGTAGCAGTCGCCCTCATCGGTCGATATATCAACCAGAAACATCTAGCTCGCAAAAAGCTAACTGAATTGTGGGAGGAAGAAGAAGGCATGGGTGGGAGTATCAATGACCCTACCCCTGACACCGACAACGAAGACGAAAGAGCCCCACTTCTGTCAACTCCAGCAGCTAGCCAAATTTCGTTAGTTTAACCCGTTAAACTTTAACGTGCTGTACTAGTTAGCTGCATTGTTGTTGCTCGTACTCTGCTCTTTCCTGAGGTGAGAACATAGTACAGCAGAAATGCTGCACCACAGAACCTCCAGCTGGACTGGGAAACTCAGGAAAAAGTGGCCATTATCTTACCGCTCAAAATGTGGGCACCCCATCACCGCACAAGTGAGCACTATTGGTAGCCTTTTACGACCAGCTAGGGTACCCGTTGGATGCCTTTACCACTCCCTGTGTGTGCGGCTTCACTATTCTTTCGCGAATAAAGCACGCAGTTGTTTCTTGTTACACTGGTCAACTAGACGTAGTGTTTTACACCTAAATGTACGAATAACGGGTGAGTGCTAACCGTGTGTTAGATGTAAGCTGTGCAGTTTAGCAGGATGAGATATAGTGCATAGTGGAGTCCAGGCGATGGCAACACTGCCAGAATTACTGGTTCGCACATTTAAGACAGAGCCTTTTGCAGAACTGTACAATGTACACGTTAGTCCCTACTAACTTGCCGCAAATTGGTTATAAGTTTTTGACTGCAAAGTTCTCGCAGCTACTAATATTTGATAAGCGTAGATTGCTTTCTCTAGTCTCATTAAAAAATCAACTTGCATATATAAACACGGAATTAAACCAATTTGTTTTAGTGTTAGAGACAATTGATTCGAGTTTTACTGACCGGCTTCGATTTTTGCCGGAAGCCTTGCTGGTGCCGTATTTGCCAGAAAGAGCATCTAGAAATTAGAGTGCTACAATACCATAGAAAATATACAAAAAATTAATTTTTTCGTGTATTTTTAAATTGAAAATTTTTACGATAATGAATTTTTTATTTACCTAGTTGCCTTGGTCAGGAGACAACGATAAGGATTTTGCGGTCTTCGAGTCAAGTTGCCATCTGTCTACCACACGCGGTGGAAGCTTCTTGCTGCTCCTTTTTATTGCGTAAACGTCAAGCAAGGAAGCTGTAAATACCCATTTTTCTATTGGTTTGACTCGACCAGAAATTGAACTTGCGTGTTATCTATACGATGATGTTTTTTAGACAAAACACGAATAACAATAACTTGGATGCCGATGGGGACTGGGTTGATGTTCATTTGAGAAGCCACATCACCCCCAGAAAGCATCTACATGATATGTCTGAGGAGGAAAGAGGCGTTGAAGCGGAAGAGAGTTAGTATTTAAATATTCGGTAGAAACAATCAGGCTTTATTCTGTGGATAAGAATATGGTCTCAAACGTATGCGCAAAATTAAACCTATTGCTATAATAAAAACTAGTGGTTTGGCAATTCCCAAATCAGCCTAAAACTTGTGTCTGACTTGAGCGCGAGCCGACCAGACAAAATTTGCTCGATTGATATGCCTGGACCAGTAAGAAATGTAGCTGTATTTGCGTTTTACATTCGCAAAAGTTTAGAGATTTGATTGTGGTGTAAAGTACTTTTTGTAGATGCTCTTGCGTAGCTCACTTAGCTTTTGCGTCAGTTTGCCTTTTGCTTTATCACGGTTTTTTCAGTACGCCACACTTTAATATTTCACGTTTATAATACGTTTATTTGAAATGCTTAGATAGATATTCACCCGATGTTCAGCTTCATGATATTCTTCATCGAACTGTAAGAATCAGTCGGTTCGTTTCCTTGTTTTATCTACCTTAAACTGCCTGAATCGGGTTATTTTTCTCAAGCTCCTCATTTAGGTTGAAACAGCTGTACTTCTTGATGCGTGTATGAGTAGAAATGTGAGCATTGTTTGAAAGCTGGAAAGATGTGTCATTTCTAGAGTCGCGTCAAGGCGGAAGCTCCATCACCGACAAGACCACACACACAATTTTTTTTTTTTTTCTTAGCTCAGAAAATCTTGGCTCTGTTGCTATTATCATGACCTTGTATCTGTCTATGAATTTATAAAGAAAGCTAGCACTAGCCATACAGGGGGAGGGCGCTTATGCTGTAGACACTAACAGCTAGGGTCATTTCTCGGTTTTCATTTTTCGGTTGATTCTATCTCAAGCAACCTCATCATTCCAATGGATAACAACACCACTCAGTTGCCCATGCACATTTGCCTTTCCATATGCTGATTAAATTACCACACGAACAACAAAAAAGAATCGATTAAAGTCTGTTCTAAATATGCTAAGAATCAAGTTCAGTCTCTCTGGTGGGGTAGTACCCGCCAAATTACGCTATTTACAATTGCAGAGATGTTTACAAAAATAAGCAGGGTGCACTCACGCAGCAAAATACATAATAAGTTTGTACGGTTGTGATCGACAAGATTTAAATGCTTGCAAGTTCTGTGCATACTTAGTTTTTCATAAATTTGAATCATGCAAAAAACTTGAAGCTGTACTTGAGTTAAAAAGGGCCCGCTTTAAACTGCTGGAAGGTTTAAGGTCAATGGCGATCAAAAAACTTCAGCTTGAGATTATTCTTCGTTTTTACGGCTACTAAACTGTATTGCAATCCGTAGAGCTCGAGAAATCTTGAATAGGTTAAAAGTTGACTGCTAATTTGCGGTGTTAGCTGAGATTTCATTAGTGTGAAAGTATTTTTTCATATTTTAGCTATGACGTCAATCGGAAAAGAATCGAAAGAAGATGAAGATGATTTCGAAGGAAAATCTTCGCTTTCGATTTTGTTCATCGGACTCAACCCGATAAATAAAGAAGAGTGGAAAGAAGCGAATGTCTTAATGAAATGCTTAACTATTTTACAGGTATCATTAGTAGTCATTGTGGCGCAGTGATTCAACGTTACAATTTAGTAATTGGCATACGTAAGAAATCCTACCGGAACCTAGAGTGTTGCTGAGCTCTTGGAGAAACGGATTGGAGTAACAACTCTGTGACGAGGCATGGCCGAGTTGTTCGGCAACCTCGCTGCTTGCCACGTCCTATGTTTGTTCAAAACTCAGCTGTTGAAAACCGTCGATGTTTGGGTCAACAAGAAG
Source organism: Trididemnum nubilum (assembly GCA_963965965.1). Classification (NCBI taxonomy): domain Eukaryota; kingdom Metazoa; phylum Chordata; class Ascidiacea; order Aplousobranchia; family Didemnidae; genus Trididemnum; species Trididemnum nubilum. Next base: position 31,595,917 of record OZ014489.1, on the reverse strand, counting down.
AAAAAAACTAGCAAAGGCGGGACCGAAGAAATGGTTTCTTAATAATCCGGTCATTGTTTCGTTGAAGCTTGTATATCTTGTGCCAATCTTAGACGTTACGTTGGGATTACTGGTTTGCCAGTTATGTTATTTCTACAATCTAAATGAAATTACGTAACATTGTTTGATTATTATCGATAGCTGTATTTGGAATGCTTATTTGCCAAAAAACTTTGCCCGGAAATTCATTTCCACTTACTTGCTTTCGTCAGCAGAGATATGGCGGAAATCACATCGACTTAATGATAATGTGTATTTCAATCTTAACTGAAAATTCGACCAGGTTTACCCTTACGGCCACAAAAATTATCTAAAGTTTTTGAAATGACGTAATTCTCAGCAGCTCTATCGAGACACTTAAATTGAACTTAAGTGCGAGTAACTGTTGTTACACGAAAGCTCGAAACACTTCACATTTTTGTTTACGAATATAAGTTGCGCGGTATATTTCCACTGCGGTTATACTATGTCGTTGCTTGTGCGACAAAATGAATAGTAGTTCGATGCTAGATAACATGTTAAATCTAAAAATTAATTCTTGAACTTAAACTAAACAGAAACGAATGTTTAAATGTTCAGATACCGTGGATTTTGGTGTGTAAGTTGACGATTCCACTTATCGTAACCGACAGTCCACGGCGAGCATGGAACAGACCGCTTCACTGTTTATGTCTTATCATAGCTCCTGTGTTCTGTGTGTTTGCTACCAAAGGTAACAGCTAGTTGCAACTGCTTGTAATTTATCCATTTATGTTGCATTTGCAGTTTGCACAATCCTTTTCCATTCTTTGCGGTTTTTTGCTGCATTCATTATTTTTTCCACTGTCATGCCCGTCCAACTTGAAGGTTTAGTAGCCACATTATTCTTTGCCTTCCCCTTGATTTTGCTGACTTCTGCTTTGTTCCCTAATATTATTGTCAGAACTTTGCTACCTCGCACCAAATGTGCCAAAAATCTACACTTTTCTTCTCCGATCGTATTCACCAAACAAAGCTTTTTTTTAGTTCTTAATAGCCATTTATTTGTGTTTCTGTTGCCATCATCTGTAACAACACATTTCGAAGGACTTTATTATTTTTCTGTCGTCTTTCTTCAAATCAAATCTTCCATTATACTTGCTGTATTACACCAAAGCGTGTAAGGCGTTGGCGGGGCCCATCTTTGTGTCAGTGCGCTCGGGCAACACGGCTTTTTTCAAAGAAATATCGCAGCGGTGGCTGGCCATTGGCAATATGTAGGGTAGTGTGTTCGATTTGACCGGCCCGAGATTTAAACCTTAGACCTCCCGCTCGAAAGACCAGCGCTTTACTTCTCAACGGACTGATCGGTATGTCCTCGTTCTTGGTAGTCCGTATTTCAAAGCCATAACTGAATACTGATCTAACATAGCATTTAACTCATTTATGGAATCTGTATTTTATTGTTCTGCTGGTGTCAAGGCTAATTTCAAATATAAAAAACTTAAAAACAGCCAACGTTTCAACAGTAAACTAACTGCTTTCATCAGGGCTAAAAGGTCTAAAATGAGTTAAAATGCAAATGGAAACAAAGCTATCAACAAAAGACGTAATCACGTGTCACAAGAAGAGTAATAACACTGCGTAAAAAAGCAGGTGAATGAACGAATTAGGACCAAACCGGTATCTGAAATACTATGATAACAATTTTAATAAGTGAGCAAATGGAAACAAACATGAAAACCGGGTTCTAAACTCACAAAGATCAATTTTTTAAACACGAAAAGATGTAGTATTTTTCCAATTTAAAGTACATAGATGGCAATGAAATAGATTTTCTATCATTCATTGTATTTGGAAAGTTGTTAATAAAAAATGATTCAATAAATCGGCGTTTTCTGTAATCAGTTTCAAATTCTAAAATTTGGCTATTGTTCCAGTCAATATCGTGGTGCAAGTTAATGGCGTGTTTGCAAAGTGCTGTGGTGTTATCTTTGATATTGCTGGTTTTGAATGGCGTTTCTGATATCTCTAGTATGTTCTTTTTTTGTGGTTTCGAATGATCGTTTAGTTTCTCCTATGTAAATCATATTACAGTCTTTGCATGTAATTTGGTAGATTGCGCCTTGCCGTTTATTGGATTGAATTTTGTCCTTGTGAGATGATAGGATCTGTGCCAATTTTGTTCCTGGTTTCAAGATTGTTTTCACGCCATGTGGAATCAAACTTCGTCTAATTTTTTCTGATTCAATCTTGAACCTCGCATTATTTTTACAACGAGAAAAATAATCAACACAGAATTAATCAACACATTCCGAGATGCATAAGATTTTACGTCATAATAGCAACCCATTGTCATTTCAATGTAGTCAACCTCTATATATACCTACCACTGCATTTTAGTTTTTCTTCATTTCAGCGTAGATTCATGAAGAGAGGTGGACGAAAACGTTCAATCTAAAACAGCCTTTTTCAAGGCTACCCGTATTTCAAAGAGTGGAAATGATAGCTCCGACGCTATTGAAAGCTATTTCAGATACCGGTTTGGTCCTAATTCGTTCATTCACCTACTTTTTTATTACACAGTGTTATTACTCATGCTTGTGACACGTGATTACGTCTTTTGTTGATTGCTTTGTTTCCATTTACATTTTAACTCATTTTAGACTTTTTAGCCCTGATGAAAGCAGTTAGTTTACAGTTGAAATATCGGCTGTTTTTAAGTTTTTTATATTTGAAATTAGCCTTGACACCAGCAGAGCAAAAAAAAAATACAGATCTACATAATACCTGGTGCAAAGAATATGTTCATTTATGGAATGTCGAGCAAAAGTTTATATTTTTTTGACACTTTTTGCCACAAATTTCAAAACTCTGCCATTTCTAGATTGAGAAATATTTATATTTACTTTTCCCGCTATCTGTTGCATTCCTTTCATTTCAAAAATATTTTTTGAATCACTGGTCCGTGACTGCTCCTGTTTCCATGGTTTGGATGCTAGCTTGAACGTTATCTAGTAGGCCTATCACTATTATGATTATAGCTCCTACCAGCATTAGCAGCCTACCATTACCAGTAGATTTTGAAGTACTAGGCTACCGGTTTTTTAGACAAGGTTTTACTCTTAGAATAACAACAAACAACTACTAAGCTAACTTAATTCATCAGTAGGCTAAGCTAGCCTACCAGCCTGGGCCTATTTTTCGTTTTTTTTTCCAAGCGCAGAAAATCGCATAAGTTTTTGCTAAAAGTAGCAAATTCAAACGAATAAGTGTGTTTTTACATTTGAAACGCAATTTACCTCATCAAAGTCACAGCAGAAACCTGGCAGAAGCCTATCCTACCGTGATACATATAATCTGACAAAGCTCGTTTGAAATCTTTAATGCAAATTTGATGTTGCCACAGCCGAATTTTTCTTTTAGAGCCAAAATCTTTCCCTCTAAAGCTATTTATCGTTAAACGATGAAAAAAACGGGACAAAAGCTTTGGTAATTACAGTAATTATTTTCACATATCTAGTGTTGAAATTCAAAAATTAGACCCCAGTGCCTACTTAATCCAAATCTTTAATTTCAGTTTAGATTGTGATAGCAAACTTCTCAGTTTTAAGAATTGAGTTTTTGCTCTTCTTGTTCTTGTGTTTCTTTGCAAACAATATCATATAAAAATTTTGTTCTCTAGGTTGCCACTTGAAACTTCCTTTTTTCGATTTTGACAACTAAAATATAACTTGGAGCAATTTCTCTGTATTGAAAGGCTTTTTGATCCTGTTTTTGGTTAATAAGTAATTTTGTTTTGGTAAAAAAATCAATAAACCATCCTCTGAGTTACTCCCCTTATATATCATGATAGTCGATCTGCAGAAATTGCTGCCGAATTCGGCTGTATCGAGAATTTTACCTCACATTAGTTATTAGAATGGCTAGCTATCGACTCAATTGCTGCCGCGCTGCTATGTTGCAACTTACGACGATTATCATAGTTATAACATCTGAGCTAATAAGCGAAACAAGAGGACCATGCGGGCTCCCTTTGCTACAAAATATGGTTTATGGTTGCACTATGAAACTTCTTCACCAGTTCTCTGTCTAAATGTCAATCTAATTAATTTTAGATATTTTTATTACCAATGTTTTTGTCGTGGAATGAAAGGTCGACCATAAAGACACGCAAAACAGATATGATTTTGGATTCAAAGCTAGCAAATATTAATCAATATATTCAATCAGTTATTGATTTTGCCAATGTAGAAAACAAGCGCATAAATTTCAGTTCGTTGCGATATTTAACGCTGGTATTGCTGCCAACAGAAATTAAAAGATTTTAAAATTTTTTGAATTTTTGTAGGAAGCTACGTTCATTTAGGCGGTGTCTTTCCATTGTGGGGTTTACTCTTAATAATCGGTTTTGTTTTTGCCGCCATAGTATGGTTTACTTCAAACAATACTGAATATCCAAAGTATCAATGGGTAAGGATTAAAGAATCTTTTTCTATTTCGTTCTACAAGTATATTTTGCTTCGATTTGAGTTGCTATCCTTGATGCCTCTATTGAAGTTAAAACTCATGATTGCTGTGTGTTTCTTTTTTTTTTTTTTCGGACTGCGTTGATGTGGGATTGGGGGTGTCTAAAGAAGTTAATGATGTCATTTTTCGCAACCAAAATAAGTCTCCTGTACTTCATCCGAAACGTACAGTGTTGTGCATTGTAGATAGCATTTCCGTGGTGTTGGTTATTGCGTGCCCGTAGCGCCTCAGCACAACCCAAATCCTTCAGCTGAACAGTTTTACCATGTCGCTACGTTTTTTTGACTTTAAGTATTAATTCCAGCTGTGCTTGTTAGTGTGTATGCAATATTTCGATTCCTCATTATAGGAAATTGGTGTTGATCTCTTGGTTCAAGGTCTGTGCAGTGTTCGAAGTGATTGTCGAAAAACTTTGCACAGCAATAAGAACAAAAATCGACATAACTGATCTCTGTTCGAGTGATAAATCGTCTGCTATTGAAACTGCTCCAGTGATAGGGCGTACTCTTCAAAATTAACTATAATTTTGCTCGTCACGAGTTTATGCACAGTGTACATCTGGCCTTAGGCTACCAGTGGGTACGCCAACGGAAGAGCCGCCAGAACGTCAACTGCGTAACTTAAAACCAAGTAATGCAAAAAGTATTCCTTCAATAGGATTCAAACCCGCAACCTATAAATTACCGACCGGGTGCTATACACATGTTCTTTTAAGTTCGTGGGCCAAAGTTTTAAATGTTTAATTGTGTGCGTGCTTTCTGGCTTATGTTTTCCTGGCTTGCTTTAAAGCAGTCACCATTCTCGTTCTTTCTTGGCTTTCGCGCTCGTCGTGTTTTGGCCAGAAAGCATTCAAGCGATTAAACGTTAAAAACTTTAGTTAGCAAACGTTAAATAATAAAAGTATGAATAATTGTGTTGTTACGCTTATAAATCCAACTACTTCTGTAACCCATTAATGGGTTAACTATCTTGTTTGAATAGAATTAAAGTATATTTTGTATTTATTTTTTTGGTTTTAATTTTTAGGTGTTGGCCTACTTTGGCTTCGTGGTGGCGATTATTTGGACTTACATCACTGCTAACGAGATCGTCAATCTGATACAGACTTTCGGGGTCATTCTTAACGTCAGCAACGTCATCATGGGCTTGACGTTTCTTGCTTGGGGAAATTCCATCGCTGACGTAGTTGCTGACGTCACACTGGCAAAGCAGGGATTTCCTCGAATGAGTCTATCCGCATGTATCGGAGGACCGTTATTCAGTATCCTTTTTGTAATATAAAAGCACTTGGTCTCTAGGACTAGAGAAGAGAAGATATTAAGGTAGTTTATGCCTCAGATCGTCAGAAAAAATGGCTGCCGATTGGATTCGAGCTTACGTCCTCAACAAGCTTAGAGACATGCATCCGGTTTTGAATCCACGTTTGTCCTTGAACGCAAGACTTCAGAGTTTATTTTGAACGTGCATGTTGATGTGTGGTATTTTCTTCTTGACGACTGAAACTGTTGCGTTGGTGGGTTATCCTTTCTTGTCAATGTTACACTGATCGGACTGTATGCTCAAAAACAACCGAAAAAGAACTAAAGTTGGAACGATGCTATGATTACACTGTGTGGTATATTTCCGCATATGCCGAAAATTTTCTTTTAAGAAATGCATGTAAATTTATCACAATAAGTGTACAATTAACTTCAAATTACAGCCAGTAGAACGTTTATCCTTTAACCCTTGGTGTCAGATGTGTTGATAGGCGTCGGTCTGTCGTGTACCATCAATGCAATAAAGACCGGTAAACCCACTGTGGTAGGTTGTTGCGTTAATCGAACTTTTTACTTTCATAGCAATAACATTAGATCTAATTTCTGTGAAAAAATCCTCAAAATCATCGTTGTGGCGAAGGAGGTCATGCATTCTTCAAGCCTAGTGCCCAACGTGTATATTGCACTTGTTGAAGCTTCACACTGTCCATTTCGTTTTCTAAACTTTCCACAGGAAGCTGTGAATACCAATTTTTATAGTTTTTAGATTAATCCCTGCAGAAATCAAAGTCGGGTTTACCGTCTCAATAACGGACGCTTTATCCTGTTGACCATTCGGTCTACAATTTTTAGTTTCGTTGTTAAAAAAAACGAACAATTTTTGGTTTAAAAGACTGTTTCAAGGCAGAAAATAATGTCCCTATGCGTATTTTGATGCTTGCCATCCATTCAATAATAACGATTGTGCATTGTTTCAGGTTGGTTACACCCTGCTGGAACCGGTTTTGTGCGGTTCAGTGCTGTTTGGTCTTGCTTTCAATTTTGTGGTGCTTCCTCTTCGTAAATTCCGACTAAACAAAGTCCATGGATGGTGCCTCGTGGTCATTTATTTCATTTGCTTAGTTCTATGCATTTTAGTTGGCCTTGATGTTATACATACTTAAAAAAACTGGCTGCTAGATTTCATATTCCTTGCTATGCACTGTGCAGTTCAAATACATGCAGTGTTAGAAAGTGTTGTAGTCGCAATACATACGAACTCTAGTCGTAGTTTATTCACTGCTATATGTTATTTACTAAAATCGATTTCACCCCAACGGGGCGTCATCAGTTAAGTCTTATTCAAATATAATCTAGTCTTAAACTCGTTTTTGAATGTAAAATTACGACTGATTTCGTATGAGCCCGGAAAGGTTGTGGTTATATTTACCCTAAATGCGAAATTGTCGGAGTTTCATCCTCTATGGCTGGTGATTTTAATCCAAAGCATGACCTCAAACATAGTTAAAAGACCTTGAAGCTTGAGGCCCAGTTCTTCTCTAGGCTAAAATATTAGAACAAATTAAAACTTTTTTGTTAAATATTGGTTTTTTATTTCTTGCTGTTTCCGAGATGATATGTTGTTTTGCTTTGCTTTGCTACATTAACTTGTATGATTTTGTTAAGTTTAGCGTCCTAGAAGTCTGCATTTAGTGACAACAGTACTAACGTATTAGGGTGAAAATTCTTAACCTTAGAACATATGTAGGTAGGTAGAATGTTCGTATTTGTGAGGATAGCTTGGCAAAAAAAACATGGCAGTAAAACTATGTTGCTCTTTTAAAACTCCAATTAACATTAAGCAGTTTTAAGCATTTTTGCTATCTCAAAACTATTATTTGTGAACTTTTTACTCGTGAAAGTTTTGATATCTTGGACTGATAGGTTTTGTGAGTATGTTACTTAGCTCTCAGCTGACATCTTAGCAAGATTTTGAAAAAAATCGTTATTTTTACCTTGAAATTATAACTGTGATTGGCAAATTATTTTCAATTTTGCTTTTGGTTTTTAACTTTATTGAAGAATAAAGTGACACAGAATCATTCTTATTTAGTTAAAAGTTCTCTTTTATTATCGATCGTGATTATTGTTAAACAAATCAACAAAGGTAATAAAGAAAAAGGCGAAAAAAACCCTGCTGGTTGCTTACAAATGCGTTGTACTAGCCCGTGTTCTTAATTATTATTTCCACGCTGAGGCTGGCATCGTTTTTAACTTATTCTTAAATTTTTAGCAAAAATGAGCCTCGTGTTCTTACGAGTTGTTCTTAAAATAAAAAAGTAACTCATTGGTGACGTCACACTGCTATGCTTCACCGCAACAGTTCATGTAGCAGTTGGTATCTAATGCCACAATGCCACGCTAAGCAGCTATGAAAATTTTTAAAATCAAAACACCAGAATAAAGATGGGTTCACAAATCATCGGTAGCCCGGCGTTAGCAAGCAACGTAATAATTTAAATTGTTTAAAGTGAATATACTGACACGTGTGTTTGGATTTTTAAATTTTGCCGATTTTTGTTTAATTTGTGCAATTATTGTTATTTCATTGCAGTTAAATGAATATTGAAAGCTCAAAGTATCAAACTAATTTTTCTTTTTATGATTTTGCGAACGATGCAGATCGCGAATGTTTTAACTTGTTTCTTCGGCGTTACCTTAACCATGTGAATTCATCAAATTTTGTTTATCTTTAAAATGATCAACGATGTTTCTTTCAATTAGGTGAATGATTGATTAATTTATTATTGTTTCAACAATTTCCTATATGATTTACCTTTTTTTCTAAACTGCAATAATTTTACAGTAATACTTACGTTTTTCAACTATTTGGTCAATGTGATGGTATCATCTTTTTTGCTTTGTTGTTTATTGCTCTTTTGTTTCATAATCTGAAATGTTTTCAAAAACATTTATCATTTCAGATTCCTTCCTAATTCCACTATCGTGTGTGATTTAAACATCTTTGTGCGTTTTTGCGGTTCTGCTGTATTAGCTGGATTGGATATCACCGTGCTTCTAAAACATGAATACCTGGTCCAAGGCTTAACTTCTCGAAAGAACTGCATACATGGCAGTGGATGTTGGCTTGTATTTTTGTACATGTAGACGCAAATACACGTTTTTGCAAACTTGTTACACGCTTGAGCGTATTAGATGACCGTGCAATGAAACAATTAAATTAATCTCGCACCAAACATGGTGCACTTTCAAAACTTTTCTTGCTAATTGTATTATCTCCATTGTACATCAGCCAAGGAAAATCAGCAAATGTTGGTTGTGTACTGTATCTGTATTGTAGTAAAAAAAAAGTCTTCAACTAACCTTTGTATATTTTTGAAGCAGTTTTTTAACCCTTTTAATAGTTGATTGAAAGTGCCTTGTATCATCAACATTGTTTTTTTCAGATTTTGATTTTTGCACGAGATTACTCATAATCAGAAAAATAAACACTGCAATTTTTCAATACTAAGCATGTGAAGTAATTTTTCAAAATTTAGTTGAACGTCATTTTTTATTTATTGCACCGTGTTTTATCATTAAGGTCGGTTTGCACTGATTTGCAGTGAAGCTATAGCTGAGTTATTTACCGACTTTTTAGTTGAGTGATTAGAACACAATTGCTCGAAGGGCAGTGAAGTGATAAAAACTAACAAAACCTTCACTTGGCTGTGTGCAACTGCGGTTTCGTGTAAATCGACCTTCATTTACAAACTTTCGTACCTTCCGATCAGTATTTCTCTCTAAAGCTTGGTTTCCTCTGCGAGAGGAGTTGAGGGTAGCTTTTGTTTGCTACTTCCACTAATTATAATATGTAACAAACGTTACACTGGGATACATTCGTCATGAAAACGTAATGATTGTTTGTAGCGATGATTTACTACGTACAATCGTGCTAGCATTACGGCTTTTAAACTAGTTACGTACGCAACTGTGCATTCGAGAATCATCGCTATAAACAGCCTTAAAGGCCTGATTTCCCCTGTGGGTCAAAGCCTAAGCCTACCAGTGTATTTTGACTTCTTCTAGGATGGAAAATTGCTTTCCGATGAGACGCCTCACCTACCTTTCACTGCAGCTGAAAATAGTACGCTGTAAAGCTTACGCAGTTACGCCTAGTGTACGCCAAGCCTTTCACAAATTTGTTTTTGAAACGTACTTATTTTCGAGTGAAACTTTTTTGTTCTACTATGCCGGAACGTGTTTGCTTTTTGTTACTTGCCTTGCTCATTTCTCCATAGTAGAGTTTGCGAGCTGGTGGCAGTTTACAGTATTTTCTTAATCGGTAGTTGAGAATGAAATATGTTATATTTTTAAAATTTTCAAAGTTCAGTGTTCTGACATCTTGGTTCTTTATGTGGTCTTAGTATTTTTCACGCTACATGTAGAGCAAGCATCAATTTGCCTCTTGCTTTATCGGTTTGTAACTTTGAAGGGGTCGAGCATCCAGCTCGAGACAAACCCTGAAACATATCTTCATCAAATTTCACCAGTTGACAATTTATCATTTGCAAGATATTTCACTTTAAAGTTAGAGCGATCTTTCTTGAAGTGTTGTCAGTCTTTCATGCTTTCCAGCTAATTTTCCATGTTTTGAACTCTTGCTTAATTTTCCCAAGCATTTATTTTGCAACTGTGACCCATTGCTGAAGTCTTGCAATATGCTCTTTCAGAACTCTTGTTAAAGTTACCTTATATGATAATATTTGAGAGAAGCTTAGATTTTAAGTGGTAGCACAGCTGGGGAGATCTTACTTAACTATAATATATAATATCCTGGAAATCACAGGTTTTTGAAAGCTGAAATTTAGTGAAGATAAGTTTAAATGCCTCTGTATTTTTTGCGGATAATTTTAGCTAAATACTTTTTTGCAGATAATCTTAACTGAATGCTTCACCTCCTTTAAGGTGAAGCTAAACTTTCTGAGACTCGGACGTCTCGACAAGCTTAAACAGCGTTTCGATCGTTTCTATTTCGGTAACCGCGTTTATGGACTTAGTAAACGAAATTGCCGGCGTCACCATTTATTCGAAAAAGTTTTTTCGATTTTGTGGGCCAGTTTAGTAACACTTTTCCACTTTTTTGTGGACGTACTGTTTTGACCTTGGAATCTTCTCGATTCAAATTTCTCCCGTAAGTGCAACTTACTTCAAGTTAAGTTAGTACTTAAATGCAACTTGATAATTTCAAACGCTTTTAGAAAATTACCGCACACTACCGTTTTTGTTGTACTTGTATTTTATTCCCAATCCCAAGCCACTCGCAAACTCATCAATGAAGAAAGAGTAATTGATTTTTTTTAAAACTTGTTTGTACTTGATAACTGGCCTTAATTAACTAAGTATTATGCAGACTTGCTGCAGGTTGTTAGTTTACGATTCGTGAATTTTGTCTATGATCAGGTGTGATAGTGACAGTGTTATGTGATACTGTTTCTGATTTCATTGATTTTCATTCACTGATTAAAAACTTGAAAAAATATTACTGCATGTACGCTTTAAATTGTTGGTACAATGGTCAGATTTGGTTGGGTTTTGGAAAAATGTGGAGGATCACGCTAGAAGTAGAAAATCATTTTCGAGAATCTTTCTATATTGATCAGATTTTGCCCCGACTGTCAACGTTTCCACGCAGGAGCGTATTTAGGGGGGCCATGGCCCCCCCTCTATGGGTCGCCAGGATAGTATAATTAGCATAGAATAGTATGCAAAATTGCGGCATGGCCTCCCCCCCCCCTTTGCAAGTTGGGCAGAAGCTTTGATCACACAAAGGGTATGTTTTATACGTTTGTTTTAGGCCTGCACCCAACTTTGGGCAAATAATGGGATTAAATTTGAGTGAAGACCTTTTTTTTTCTCTTCACCTAATTTTGGACAAATAATCGGACTAAATTTGAGTGAAGACCTTTTTTTTTGCTCTTCACCTAATTTTGGGCAAAAAATCGGACTGATTTTGGGTGGAACAATTTCTTATTCTGATCTTCGTTCTTCTCAAATTTTCTGAAGTTCCTGCCCCCCCCCCCCCCCCCCCTTTTCAAAATCCAGCGTACGGTACTGCTTCCACGTCATCCAACCATCGACTCTTTATTAGTAGAATGGAAACTGACAGCTTTGTCTGTTTTCTTCACGGTTTACTTGTTCTAAAATATGCTGATTCGTCCAATCAGCGTGACTTTTTTTCTTCACGGTTCACTTGTTCTACGAATATGTCGAATACGCGTGACCGCAAAAATCTTCGCAGTTTGAGTAAACCTTTTCTTTTTTAATGATCTTCTCTTTTTCTCCTCGCGTCTGTTTCTAGTCTACATAACGAAGAGTCAATGATCCAACTCAATCATGGTTTGGGACATGTTTGCATGGAGTGTTCAGTTTATGTCGGGGCAAATCCGTCAGTGTCATAATTCGGCTTTTGGAAGCTTCTAGCTGTTTTCTAGTAAAATAAGAGTCTGGTTAACCTTAAAGTACAGAATCGCAGCAAATCGAGATTAATTGTGACGTTTCGAGACCAAGACTGGTTGTCTTTTGAGACCTTGGGTTTGACCCCGAGACTTGCAATAATCAAGGCCGCTGAACTATCGAGATTAAAGCCGATCAGTTATCGAAGGAATAGAGCGTCTGCTGCTGAAACGATACCTTTGGGTTCGATTCCAGATCAGGTCAAGCCAAAGACCATAAAAGATTGTATTCTATTCGCAACTTTCCCTACTTTACTTTCTAAAATAAAAAAGGGACTTTGCGTGAAGCGTCCACCGCCGTGTGGTAGAGAGGTGAGCAGGTGACAGCTTGACTCGAACACCGAAAAGTTCACTTTGCAATCTCCTGGTCAAGGCAACTTGGTAAATGAAGGTGTAATTTTTTTGTCCTAAAGTCTATCGAACCTCCAGATTTAGCAATAAAATTAAGTAGCCACCACTGATGTAAAAACCATGGATTAAATGCAACAATTAGACATTCAAGCCCGCTGCGTATAATTTGATGCCTACATTTAGGGGGGCGTTGTGCCATGCCCCCCCTTTTGGGGTGCCAGTAACGCATAAATACCCAAGAATAGTGCGCGAAATTGAGTCATTCCCCTCCCTTTGGAATTTGGGCAGAAAAATGGGCTGAATCTGGGCTTTTTGGTCTTTACCTAAATCTGGGCAAAAAAATGTTTTTTTTTGGTGTTCAGCTAAATCTGGGCAGCAAACGGGCTAAATCTGAGTGAAGACCTTTTTTATTTTGGTCTTCATTATTCTCAAATTTCCTGCCCCCCCTCCCCCCTTTCGAAAATCCTGCGTACGCCACTGTTTACATTCTACTCGATGTGAGAGAGAAAAGCATTGTCAGGCCATCTTCCATTAGCTTTGTAATCCAAATCGTTATTATGTTTAATTTTACAAAAGAAACTTAATACTTCAAGGCTCCTTGCAAAGTCACTATAGCCATAACAAGCTGTCTGTTTGCTTGATAAATTTTATGCAACTAAATCGTCATGTTTGCATTGCTAGTTTTGATTCGAGAAAATTCAAATTGATAGAATGTGCAATTAAGACAATCAAATTCAATGACTTTGAAAAGTTGAATTAAAATTCATCAACAACTTCGGAGCGGATTCAATCAAATCCTGGTTGTGGAATTTTACGGTAATGTCTGTTGTTTCGACATCGGTACTGAAAAAGCTTTTCAGTTTCATATTTTTTTAAAATTATTTTGTCTGATGCTGGAGGCGAACGCTGGGCCTTTTTCCATTGATTTGTAGCTTGATTTGTTTCAGTTGCAGTTGCTAAGGGCAACCAATCTATTACAAACAGCTCTTTTAAGCTGCAGTTTTTACGAAATTGAGTTTTGTTGATTTGCGATGGAAGAAGGACCGTTTTATTTTCATAACAAGGAGAGAACCTTGGTTAAATTTGCGCTCCTTTTTGTTATACTTCGGATATTCAGTTTGACTTTGAATTATATCTGTAATACTGCTACTGTAATTGATACAACTGAACAGGCGCGTAGCCAGAAATTCGCAATGGGCGGGGCTGTTTGGGGGGGCACCACCCTTAGACCCCGGAGGCTAACGGGGGTCTGGGGGCGAAGCCCCCAGCCGCCGGAGGCTGGGGGTTTGGGGGCAAAGCCTCCAGCCGCCGGAAGCACGGGGCTGTGGGGGCGGAGCCCCCAGCGCTTGAAAATTTTGCATTTTTTTGCAAAAATAACTTCATTTTAGGGCTATTTTATTTAAAAATAATGCTTTTAAAATATGGCTTAGAAATTGGCAGTGCAAACAAGATTAAACTGGTGGCATAAATGGGCTATTTGGGAGGTGGCTAATGGTAAAATGTAAGTTCTCTTGCTTAGATGCAGGTAAATTATAAAAGCGAATAGTTCAATAAAATTCACACGGAGTAATCTATTTCGTATACAGTTTATAGAGAAAAATAATTAAGTGGGGGGGGCTAGAGATTTGAAAGAAAGATATTTGAAAGAAACAATTGGTAATTAACTAATACTGAATAGCCCCTCCCCCTATTCCTTAGTTTATAGTATATTTGGTGATGACACCTATGTTTAGCATTTTTACACTAGCGATCAAATTTGATTGCTTATTTTTTACCGTTTTTCAAAGTTTTCGTTTATTTGTCGGTTTTATTTTTGACAAATTAGCCCCCTTACCCCTGAGCATATGTTTCAAAAGATGTTTTAAATCACTATTTAGTCCACTCCAGTGCATAAAACAGTCTCAAAAGTGCTAAAAACGTAGTGTTTTTTTTCCATTCTGCATTTTGGTCGACATGCCAATGGGGAAGGCCATAGCCCCCCCCCGGCTACGCTACTGCAACTGAGTAAAATATGGACGATTGCATTCTTGACGAATGTTTTCTGAATCAAGCATACCATAAAGTGCAGTCTTTTAAGAAAGCATAGCAAGGCTTGGGTGCTCCGCCGGGCTCTGGTGGTTTTCGACCACTTGTGATGCAGGCGGAGCAATTAGATCTGCAATGTCTGGTAATGGCAATCCCTCTAACAAATATTTCAAAAGAAAGCTTGTTTTGACATTAAAAATAAAACACCAGTTCCGTGAAATTTATCGAGGATTAACCCGGCTGGGTTGTAACACCTAAAACAAAAAAATAACTAAATTCGGCAAAACCAAATACTGAACGCGAGCTGTCCGAAATCAATACTAACCCCTTAAAACTAATGCGATGCCAGATGAACAGAAAACGTGCTATAAAAGATGATAAAATATAGCGGAGCTTCCGGGCAATTAGCTGTAGATTTTGTAAGTTGCGAAATTAGGAAGGACGCGGAACAAATAATTTAAACACCCTATGCAAACTAGAATACAAACGGGGAAAACACAAGAACAGCAGTTCAAATCTTCAACAAAATAAACGATCGTCCTATGACCATTGACTCTTTATTAGGAGACTGGAAACTGGCGATTTTGTCTTTTTCTTTTCACGGTTCATTTGTTCTAAACATGGAGATTCGTGCAGTCTGCGTGACTTTTTTCTTCGCGGGTCACTCGTTCAACGAATATGTCAAATCAAATCATTTGAATACATGTGACCGCAAAAAAATCTCTGCAACTAGAGCAAACTTTTTTTTCTTCAATCCTCTTCTCTTTTTCCCAGAGCGTCTGTTTCTAGTCTAGTAGTTAATGAGTCTATGCTGTGACTACCTTCAAGATGCTGTTAGGTAAACAAAATTATCTCTCATGATTAGTGCATCTGCTAGGACCTGGGTTCGATTCCTTTTCAAGCACAACCAAACTGCTGTTTCAAATTAATATTAACAGCTTCCCTATTAGACGTTCAGCAGTAAAAAGGAACAAAGTGGGACTGCTACTTTGTTTGGTAAATAGCCACACGTGCTCTGGTGAACAAGCATGCAGCTTTTTCGCAAGGCCGATAATTCTCTTCGCTGCCTCTCTTCGTAACGTGGTGCAGTAAATAAATTACTGTAGATAACCAATGAACAAGAAAATGTTTAATTAAAATACGATTATTGATGAGTTGTACATAGAGAATTGTCCCCAGATTTAAGGGTCACCAGATGACGACTTTGTGGATACGATTCATAGAAGCTGGAACAATTAGAGTTTTTAGTTTTTTTTTACATAAAAATTTTAGTTTTTAAATATAAGTACCTGTAGTTGGCTTTAACATATTTTGACTGGCTTGGTGAAAACAACAATTGCCCCACCTTGTATTATCATACAGTATTTGCATTTTGGAAATAAATAAAGTAGTATTCATATCATTCAATTAACTCTTGGTCTTTGCACAATATGTTCTCATGGATTCATTTTAGAAAAAGATTTGCACATTCTTCATTACCAATAAAAACGGAAACAAGTGGGAAATTTCTTTGCAGTGCTGCCGTCAAGGGTAGGCTCAACCTAGATACTTATTTGTTTAAAGGGTCGGCTCCCACTTCTTGAACGACACCGATTTCCCTATTTGTCACTGGAGAATTTTACCAAAAATTTGGCCGAAAATTGCACCAAATTTTGTTGGGCTCATTTTTAAGGGGAGGGGGTTCACTAATAATATATCTGGAAATTAAAACCTTAACGTCTCCGGAGCCTACCAACAACAAAGCTTCGGAACTGACCCACCTATTTGTTGTGAAAGGCAGCACTGTTTCCATGACACAAGATTTGCAACGGCAACAATTGCGGCCAGTGACGAAATAGAGGAGAAAATCGTTAGTTTTATGATGAACGTATTTTCTAGTTAGTAAATCGTACAGTAGCCTAGATGGATCACATGCCTCAGTGTCTTTAAGGCTGAGAGCGCCTTTGGAGCACCAATGAATCAATAAAAGATAACAATAAATATGAATACGATAGGTTTAGTAAGTTATTCAACAACACTGCGTCAAGAGACTATTGCGAAATGTACATTTTTTCCCAAACTTTAGTTGTAGCCTTTCCAAGCAAAACTGTTGACCACTCCCATGTTTAGAATTCTTCCTTTCGCGACTCTATTTGAATCTGTCACGTTTTCCGATGCATTTGTTGTTAGTTTTGTGACAATTTTTTCAATCGATTCTTTGCTACCTTTTTTGTGTTTCCATTCTTCGTTCCACCAAGGTCTAAAAAATGTCACAAATAAGCCGAATTCTACAGCACCGGTAATTAAATTTCTTGTCTAAATTTATATTAGATAAACAATTTATGTGCAAAACTTGATCCACCTTTGACGTCATTACAATGATAGTGTTTTTGGCAAAATTGGCGTCATGACCTTTGACCCGCCAAAAAAATAATCACAGGGACGATGTGGTTTGAAGTTTATGCATGTTAGTGTATTTTTAAAAACTAACTTGAACTGAAACGTTGCTAAAATATTGCTCAACTCAATTACCAACTTTGAGCAGTCCACAATATGGTACAGTTCGAAGTTACTGTATTTTATTTTTTATTTTTTATAAAAACCAGTAAATTTTGCGGACGCATAGCCAGAAATCTGCAATGGGGGGGCTGTTATGGAGTTTGGGAGAGGAGTCCTCAGCGCTTGAAAATTTTGTATTTTTTTTGGCAAAAGTAACTTAATTTTAGGCTTATTTTGACAAAATAGCGCTCAGTTCCGCTTGGCCATGCTGCAGACAACTACGAAAATTAATGCTATTGAAACGTTGCATAGAAATTAGCAGTGCAAGAACATGATTATACTAGTTGCATAAATGATTAAATGTTCTATGTGAGAGGTAGATATTGCTAAAATTTCAGTTCTCTAATTTACAAGGTGGTGAATCATAAAATCCTATCCCTGTAATTCAATAATACTCTCCAGTAATAATCTATTTCGTCTATATTTTATAGAGAAATAATTAGGGTGGTTAGTGGAAGGAAGTTTGAGAGAAGTGATTGGTAATTAGCTAATATTGAATAGCCCCCCACCCTAATTCCTGAGTTTATATATATTTTTGATGAAACCTATTTTAGTATTTTTAATGAACGATCAAATGTGCTTCGCTAAATCATAATTACTGTTAGACAACCAAAAATGGCAATATCGAAAAACTAAAAAACTATACTGATTCCAAATGCGTTTTGTACTAGTCCGTGTTCTTGATTTTTTATATTTTTTCCATGCTGTGACTGGCATTGTTCTTTATATGTTTTTGAAGTTTTGAGCTAAAATGAGCCTCGTCCTCTTCCAAAATTGATCTACTAAAAAATTTGTAACTAAAGATGAAATCAAGCATTTCTTCTTTAAGAATTCTATCGGTGCTGCCTCTTCGAAACAACTTTCACAAATTGCATGTTTTAATGATCCACTCACTTATTACTAAGCTGTATGACGTTTACAAGGCAAGACTGTTAATGTATTCCATTTGAAACATTTTTAATGACGTCACAAATCTTGGCCTGTAGTGTGACAGGTCATGGTGATGGTAATGCCACTGCTGTAAATTTTAATTTCAATGTGTTATGTTTTTTGATGTATGACATTTTTTTCATGGAAGAGACTATATCACCGGAAATTGACATCAAGTTTTTTTATTAATTCTGATCCAAATCTAACCCAAATTCAAATTCTTCCCCTAAAACTAACCCCAAGCTTTAACCTAATCCCAACCCAACTCAAACCCTCATCTTCTCCCTCAAAAAAGTTACATAAAAATGCGCGCGTGAATATTTGTCATTTTCGTGTCATTCTCTTTAACTCAAAAATTTTGGTGAAATCGTCACTCCCATTTTTCATCACAACTGCCATCTTTTTCGATGAAATTGCAAAAAATGGCCAAAATACATGCAATCAAATGAGAAAATAACTGGTGTGTAATTATGTATTGCCGGCGTAATGCGCGCGGCCCGTAACAAAACGGGTTTAATTGGCGATAATTAATATGAGATTGATCCTTATCAGGATCGTTGAGAGAGGCAAGGTGGGACGGAGTACCTAGGGCCCAGTCTCAGGATCTCTCAAAGGGCCAGCGCTAGTTGAAGCAAAGATCGTGAAATGCTAGGAACATATCTTACCTTAAATTTTAGAGGGAAACCAGCCCAATTTGAGTGAAGAGCTTTTTTTGATATTTACCCTTAGTCGGGGAGTCCGAAGGGTAAACTAGCTGTTGGTTTGAGTTCTGGTTGTTGATGGAGACATCCAGAAAATCAAACCCAGAGTTGAGAGGTACTCTTTTTCGTTTTGGATCTGTATCCGGGCCGGAGT
Organism: Trididemnum nubilum; assembly: GCA_963965965.1. Taxonomy (NCBI): domain Eukaryota; kingdom Metazoa; phylum Chordata; class Ascidiacea; order Aplousobranchia; family Didemnidae; genus Trididemnum; species Trididemnum nubilum. The sequence goes on along the minus strand of OZ014489.1, from coordinate 31,576,938 downwards.
TGTTTTCAACAGCTCTGTTTCTGATTGTCTAACAACAGCTGACAAATATGTATCTTACCTAATTTTTCGAGGTCTGTGTGTGGTTAATCTTTCCACTGATTGCATCAATTCGTAATTGGTCATTCGCTGGTATCCAAGTGGAAAACGACACTTTGTAATGCTCCCCCATTTGTTCTTAGGTGATTCCTCAGACATTTTTGTTCGCGCAGTAAGCTATAGACCAGTATACCTAACATACAACATATTGCATGAAACGGTAAATACTGTATTACAAATCAAATTTTCATAATACTCAGTTTTAAGACCAAGCGTGTTACAAGTTGACGGAGTCCATCTCCGCGTCATTGGAACCGGGCAACAAACCTCCTTTCTAAGAAATATCGCAGCGGTGGCAAGCCGTTGGTAAGACTGTGTCCGGCTAGACCGACCAGAGATTTGAACCTCGATTAGACCTCACGATTCGGAGACGAACTCGTTACCGCTTGACCAACCGGCCACTTGGACAACTTTAAATTTTCCAAGTAATTTTTTTAAAGCTGATAAATGATTGAGTAATTGTTATGTATATCTAAAAGGGACTTCTTCATTTAAATGGTTCATTTTGCTTCCCCATAAATTTGATTTTCACTTTTTCGAAAAGGGGTCAACTTTTGTGCAGCCTTTGTTGCTCTTTCCAAGCAGCTTTTAAGGTTTAGATTTACCAGGTTCTGCTTGGGCGGTGATCACTGTCAATTCGTTGTGAATCTTTTTGATCTCTTTTTAATCTTTTGTCAAAACTTTGTGAGGAAAAAAGGAAAACTGATTTGAGATTACAGAACTGTGTAGCATATAAGAATTCTCTTTCTCGTTTGTGACCTTGATTTAACCCTATTTTACGCAGCCTATTTGACCAGCACATATTTTAACCCATAAACCAAAAATAATCGGAACATCAAATTTGGCATGCGGGTTGGTGTTCACCAAAACGTTTTTAGAAAATTGGTTTTGAGTTGATGATGTCATCACATTGACGTCAGAGCATTGTATTCAAAATGAAGTCATTTTTGCAATGACGTCATAAGCGGTTCAAATTTTGCTCATAGGTTTGTTGTTTGATACTGAATCATAAAATGTCTAAGTCAAAGTTATACACATCAAAAACGTCTTGTGGTGTCATTTAAGTAATGGGGAAAACAATGTTCAGATTTCAGAAAGTGATTTCGGCAAACCTCAAAATTGAAAAAGTTTGCTTTACCGTAGAATGACTAAATTTGAGTCAAAAGTCAAGTCAGTTTGAAAAAATCTACTTTCTGAAGAAATTTAAATCACAAAAAACTAGAGGGGGGCATTCCCCCCCACGTGTAAAATAGAGTTAACACAACATGTTAGCATTGCTTCATTAGGATTTTGTGTGATAATCGAAAGTGCTGGATTAACTTCTTCTGCGAAACACATTGACTACAGTGCTTACACTGTCTATAACTTCAGAAATTTTGATGTCTCATTTTTGGTTGATTTTGCTCCTCTCCTGACTACCTTTTAACGCTGATGCTGCGTTGCCTGTGAAAACAGGCTACACCGAACCGGTCGCCAAATATAGCGAACCGGTTGTTGAAATTACTCAAGTAGATATTCTGCACTTTAGAATCAAACAAACCGGTTTTTAGAGAACCGGCTACATATCCTGTTCCTGGAAAATTTGAATACCGTAACACACTGGCTACAACTGATATACTTCGAACTTTCATTGAACTCGGATTAGATCTGTTGCATTTTTATTGCGAACCGAAGCCAACTTGATTGCTGCGAAAACAAGCATTCGCTAGTTTCATAACAAAAAGATCCCAAGTTGTCAGCTGTCATTTACAATTTCATTCAGTACTTTGTCGCTACTGAGATTTCTTTATGAATTTCGGTAATCTGATATGTTTTTGTAAGAAACAATGATACAAAAGAAATTGCTAATGCCAAGATATTATCTTTCTAAACTTTAAGATATCGTTTTGCCACGGAGAACTGCAAAAGTGCGTAGCCAGAAATTTCCAATGGGGGAATATAGTCGGAGCGGAGCCTATTTAAAAGGGGCGGAGCGCCAAGTTGCCGGATGTCATGCCATTTGGCCCGACAATGGGGGTCTAGGGACAAAGCTCCAACCGTTGGAGGCAAGGGGGTCTGGGGGCGTAGCTCTCAGCTATCGCATATTTTTGTTGGGTTTCGAACTCGTGGTCTCTGCAAGCGCTCGTGTTGGCAGAATGTTGTGCGCGTGACAGGTCTTGCTTGCGGCGGGACTTGCAAACTCGATCTCCTGTTGAGTTTATTGCAAAATTTAATTCACAGTTTGATTTACAGTCTAAAATCATGGTTTCCAGTTCAACATAAACCAATTGTTTTTTAGTTGCGTTTACGTTACGGAGCATAGTCTTTACTGTAGTTTATTACTTTACCAGAAATTCTACGTTTAGCAAATTGATCACCGACAATATCCTTGAGAATATATTATTAAGGTTGTTTGTTAGCGCTTTACGTTAAAAAAGTTTAGCAAAATTTTTGGAAAATTATGATCAACAAAGTATTTCAAGAACTTTTAAGGGGCACTTAGTTTTCAAAGTCAAACATCCATTCATATCAAATCGTTAAGCTTGTTGCCAAATTTATTTCTATATTTCTACACAAAGTATCCACCTAATTTAATAAGAAGTTTTTTGTACTTCTATTTGCTCCAAAATTGACGTCTTTTGAGAATCGTTCGACTGCGACTCTCAACAAAATTATCGCGCGAAGTCTTCTGGTTTATGCTTGTCTTGTGTTTAAAAAAGTTCATATTGTCTCACTACGAAGCGGCTTGTTTAACTGGTACTACCGAGAATCGAACCATTAACTCTGGTTCCGATACTGCATTGTGAGCGACGAACACGTGGAAAAGTTGCTGAAAATTTAGAACATAGTACTTCTCAAATTAAGCAATTTTTATCCATTCCTAACGACTCAAACCTAAAGTGCATCTAATTAAATAATCTCCTTTCTTAAACATTAATATACTGGACCGCAATTCAATACCAAACAGAGCATATTGCTTAAAATCAAAAAGCATACAATATGGGTTACGAGTGCAAAATAATTAACATTATTTATTTCTAGTAAAGCATTCAACAAAGGATGATTTTTGATTTAAAAACTGCAAAAACAAATAATTACCAGTAAACGTAAACGCGCTACGAAAAACAACATAAGCGCAATTACACTAATACACACCTCTACATAATAAATTATCACCTTTTTACTGTACATGTCCCCTTTTCTGACGCTGTTTTTGGTTGTTCTTCGAAAAAATGGCCAAAAGAAAAAAGCAATAATAAACGAGTACCGGTATAAAAACGCGAAACTAAGAAAAGCGACATGTAAAGAGGGCATCATACACTATACCGGACTACAGGTATTATAATTACAGTATTAACTACAAAGATCACTTTTTGTTTTGAGGAAAAAACACAAAATGCTGGGTTTACTTTTAAACAATAGATGATTTTCAAAACAGCGCGATTAAAAAATAAAAGCGAAAGCAGCTTGAACGGTTTCTTTTGGTCTCGGGGAGGGGGATTGCATAACGTAATTATTGCACCTTTTGTTTATTAGCAGGCTGCATTAACCAGGACCAAACGAAGGGACCTTGCCGTCTTTGAGTCAAGTTGCGACCTGATAAGATAATTCAAATAGAATAAGATTGACAATGGTTTAAAGAAATTAACCGAAACGTATCAATAAATATGTTCTACAGTATTTGGGCTGTATTGTTTTCGATTAAAAATAAAAACCTATGGCATTAAAACTAAAATTGATTTTTTGTTGAAAATAAGCTTACAAGTTATTATTCGTCTTCAGCTAAATAATATGAAAGATAATATAGAAGGAATCCTCTTTATCTAACCATTAAAAATCTTCTTTATATATGAAAACGTTGTTTAACCTAACGCTATTCGAAGTGAGTCTTTAGATTTTAAGCTGATAATCTGCTCCATTTTATTCTTTATCTTGAATGGGAAAAACTTGGCAATTTTGTAAAGCAGAGATTTAACCATAGAGTATTCAACTGGTCAGTCATGAAAGTGTAAGTATTGCATGTAAATGATTCTGAGAAAATGGCTTGCAAAAATTCACAAAAATACTTTTGTACTTGGACCGTATTCATGCAATCATTAACCGGTTATTGACTTAAATTTTTAGTTATGCCCAAAACTTTGTGCTATAACTGCTATATGTAGAGTTCAAAATGACCAAAAATTGGAGAAAAGCCTTAAAATTACTCTAGCTATTGTGGAAATTACCAAAAATATTTTTAAATCGGACATTTGACCGAAAGTTCTGAGCAAACGAAACTCGGTTTTAACCATGGGTCAGAATTGTAAGTCGGGCCGGGCTTTTCGGGTCGGGTTCGGGCTTACGATTGACAAATGTCGGGCTTAATTCGTACTTGATATTTGTACTTTCCTTATGTTTTGTACTTGCCTAGTGTTTTCGCCTTTTAGATGCTGTTAAAGCGTAATTCAAAAAACTATGCAACCCGGAATGTCGACTTCGTTTAAGCATCACTACGATTATTATTACACTACTACTATTATTACGTCACAATTTAAAAGCAATGAGTAGTTTTACAGAGCATCATGAACATTTTTTGATCTTACCAAAATTTCGGGCGTTTTCAGACCTGTTTTTGGCTCTAAATTAGTTTTGGTGGTCTCGTTCTTGTCGGCCCGTTTTCAACTCGGCCATGGGTTACAATTAACAATTAATTTGATTTATCATAACTACCTTATTAATACCATTGTAAAAATGCATAGGTAAACAAAATCATACATATAAGGCTATTTTCAAAAATGCCATGAAAAATGAATTCTTTACCAGTAGCTGCTACAAGGAAAGTACGTTAAGTATCCTGTAGGAACATTTTCGTAAGATTTCAACACCGAAAAGCTTAAAAATTCAAATTGAACTTAAAAACCCCTTTTTGGAGTTGGCATGGCAGTCTCTATCTCTACCGTAACTATATCATATTTTATTGCTGTGATTTGGTTTTTGATTTTTGCCATGTTATAACGTAAGTTTGCGTTTTTCTTGCGTCTCCTTTTTTGATGTCAACGTTGTGACTTGGCATTCAAAATAAAAATCAGAAAGAAAGAAAGAAAGAAAGTTTTGAGCATTCAACAATTTAGTGATGCGAAGTAAATGCAGCATATTTAGTCCAAATACAACGCACCGCAAGCTACAAACATGATTGTTGCAATAAGCGTAACAAAATTAACAATGCATTGAAAGGCAGAAATTTGCAAACTAATTTCATTTTGTCGATCTATCATTTTTCGTGGTCAGCTATTAATTCTGCAACTACTGATTGAGTGACTCATCGTTTTCACCATTTCAACTTTCCAGGAATGTACTTGTCGATCAACATCTGATAATACGGCTTCAATGCTTCCACATCCGGGAGGTCTGGTGACTTCGTGTAAAGATCATGCTCGCTATAATACACAAAACACGTTAGGACAAAATTGATTTTCGTGTCAGATGGGACTGAAATTCATATTCGATTAAAGGGGCATTTAACTCAAGTTTTTTGCTGCTGACCAAAATATTGAGAAAAGACTAAAATGCATTTTCAACAAATATGAACTTTCCGCGAATTCCCGTTTTCAAGATATTACAGTTCAAAACCTTACAATTTTTCGTTTAGTTCACTGTTGCCTCTTTATTAGTAATGTCACAGAAGATTAGCTTCTGGAAAGCTGGCTTACGTTTGCTTGAAAAGAAGTCAATTTTTGCTCTTACTTTTTTCTTTGTCTTGACAACAACTCTGCCGCAAAACTTTCATTGAGAATTAACATCGCGCAGAAACTTTTTGAAATTTTGTTTCTAATTGGCAATCCTGGCAAAATTCTAAAGAAAAAGCTTTTCTAAGGGGAAATCTGAGGTGTAGTATCTCGGGAACGAAAGGTCGTCGAAATTTCAAATTTGGTGAAGTTAGTCATCAGATAGGTCAAAATTTTTTGAAAGAAAACCGAGCAAAAATGTTTCCGGCTTGAATGCCCTTTTAAATTGATTTTGAGTCAGATTTGAATAAAATCTATAATCTTTTTCATATGAAATTTAACTCCTCCATCACCATTTTCGATGTTATTTAATTGGAAAGAGGGCGGTGATAAGCAATCTTTTTGTGCAAACTGCGAAAGCAATTTGCAACTAACCCTGGAACCAGTAGCAAAATACTGTTTGTTCAAAATCGCAGAATACGCGTAATGAGGTTTTTTATGCAAAATCCATCAATTGTTGTCACTGCATATCAATCGCGCATCTAGCTTTCACGTATTGTGTATATTGATCTTTTCTTTTTTTTTTGTCAATGAAAAAAAGTTGTAGCAGCAGAAAACGACAAAGAGGAATTTTTCCAAAAGATTTCGAAACGACAAATCATAAAAAAATTCATTCGCTCGTTTTTTACGTTTTTTAACCAACATTAGTCGTAGTGTTTTAAAGTTAGGGTTTAGGGCAGCGTTTCTCAACCTGGGGGTCGCGAAGGTCTTTTCAGGTGGGTTGTGAAGTTCTTGAAAATACTTTTTTAATCGCAACAAATTTTGAAAATTTAAATCTGCCCAGCGATCGCTTTTCAGTTATGTCGTAACAAGTTGTCAATCGGTTGTAGGCCTGCCTACTATTGCAAATATTACAGTGCTATGTGCAGCTTAATAGCAAAGCGATAAAAGGAAATATTGCCATGTTTGCAAATTTGGCCAGTGCTATTAAAGAAGGTAAAGAACTTGATGAACGTTTGAAGACATCGATAACACAGCGCCTTCAATCTCTTGAACTGAGTTCATACGATATTTTCCTGAGCTTAAAAAGCAAGAATCAGCATTCATACGAAATCCGTTCTCGACTGCTTTGGATGTTAATATATCCACGATGAATTAGAAGACCAATTTTATGATCTTCAAATGATTCGTCCGCACGTGATGTTTTTCAAAAAATGGTACTCTTTCAGTTCTGGTGTGCTATGCGCGAATCCTACCCACAAGTATCACAAGTGAGTTTTCAAATATTACTTCCATTTGCCACAACATACCCCAGCGAGAGCGGCTTTTCAGCTCTTGTACATATCAACACAAAAGCACGAATCGAAGGAAAGTTGAAGATGATATGAGATTGGTTTTATCGAACATTAAACCACAAATCCCTAAATTGGCTTTGCGGTTGCATAGCCAACCGTCACACTAACAGACGTAAAATTGAGCAGTTTTAAAATTAAACATCTTTCAACTGATTTTTGTGGTAATTTTTATTCGCGCAAAAAGTAGAGCAGAAAGGGGGTCGCTTACTGTATGGAACTCTTGGGTCGTGAACCACAAAAGGTTGAGAAACACTGGTTTAGGGTAAAGTTGGAGGCAAAGTTAATAAAATGCAAGACAAAGTTTTCTGAGAAAAATCTTTTTGTTTGCTTTTTCCCCGCATTCTGGCTTTTTCCCCCGGCATGAGATTAAAATAAACATTTTTTTCTGGGCATAATCGCCGTTGAAATAGACGTAACGGATTTCTTTTTTAAAATTCGGGCAGCGCTACTGCCACATAATTTGCAAATATTGACTCTCGAATATATACCTCTATATACACCCAACAAATAAACGACTTTATATACCCCTTTTAAAACTGCTGTATATCAAACAGAGTCTTTCTCTCTCAGTTCGAATTCATGCAGATAAAGAGAGGCCATCATTTACGTAAAAGTGTGCAAAAGGTAATGTTTGAGTACTTTAGGTTTGAAGCACCGCAACGTATTTGCTTTGGGTTGAAGTTAGAAGCAATTTTTTTCCTATCAGAAGCAATTTCTTAATATCCAATCATATTTTATTTGAAGTCAGAAGCAATTTCTTATTATCCAATCACATTTTATTTCAGTCGAATCCGCCCATTACGTTCTGCCAACTCGATGCTCGCTCCGTGGTCGGCCTTACCCAACTGCACGAGGGTTCGACGAGGGTAAACTTTGCAACGACTTTTGTTAAAGTGAGTCTAAGTTTTTGTTCACTCGAAAAGTTGAACAAAAATTCTGATTGTTTTATTAAGTTTGCTAAATTTTTGCAATTAATTATTATTTTACCATTTGTTTTGATTTTCTATTTGCATTACTGCAACTCGGTGAGGTGATGCTCCACGATCTACCTTCCCTCAATGAGCACAATAATTTTACGTGAAAATTTCTTTTAAAATTATTTTTAAGTATTTTTAAGTTTTATTTAATCTGAACAAAAAATATAATATAAATGAACGAATAAAAGAAACCAAATGCATTAATAGCAATAGCAAGCAATTTATATTCCTATTGAGATAAAACAAACTGGTGTCGATGTATTTGACTAAGGGGTCATATCAACTTTCAAAGAAAATAGCCTTAGAGGAATAAACTCATGACACACAGCAGAGGTATTGAGCCTACGATAACAAACTGCACAACACTGGCATTAAACAGTGGCAACATCTTGAAAGGCTGTTTTAAAATAATGTACTTTCAGACATGTCATAAAAGAAGACAAAATTTTAATTCCATGATAGGGCAACAAATTCCATATTGTACGTTGGGTGTTGCACAAAACAATGTTACCACCTCAATATGCAGTATGAGCTTTTAAAATTTAATGAAAACTGATTGCAAATTCCTAAATTTACTGTAAAGAAAAAAAGCTTTCGGTTGAAAGCAAAGCCAAATGATTAGTCTTTGGATCAAAAAACCAATCAAGATTTTGATGTTTGTTTTCATTTCTTTCATTAAATGGCGCCACAGAGTATATTCTTCAATATTTTACAGCAATCTATGACGTCAGTTTGACCCAGACTTGAGTTCACGCAGATTAATGACGAAACTTACCGACAATTCGAAAGCACGTTTTGCAACACACCCATCCTACAACAGGCTTGAAGCGAGCTTATGACAATAGAATTTACTCCAGCAGTGTAGATTTGCACTACAGCATTGTGCAACACAAGGATATTTGTATTTTTATTCAAATTGAGCATTATATTGTTGCGATTGTGGTACATATAGCACACTACACTCTTTTTCTGTATTAGAACAATTTTTTAAGAACACGAAGCTCATTTTTGGTCAAAATTTACGAGCAATTAATTATGCCAGTCTCCGGATAAAACAAACGATTAAGAATACAGGCCAGATTTCAAAAGCAAAAAATCAAATTACGGTAGGCCTCTACGGTACCGTATCCTAACGAATTAAACATATGTTTGTGATTTAATAGCCAGTGGACTACTGTTTGGCATCAAGGGCGTACGCAGAGGCGTACGCAGTGGCGTACGCAGTACGCAGTGCGTACGCCTCTGCGTATCGCAGTGGACTACTGTTTGGCATTGGGCGTACGCAGTGGACTACTGTTTGGCATCAAGGGCGTACACAATGGGTTCAAACCACCCCATTGTTCTGTCGACTAAAATGTACAATAAAGAAAATATCACGTTTTTAGCTCTTCTGAGCCTGTTTTTTTTGCAATGATATGGACTCCAACATGATTAAAAGTAACTTTTGAAACATTTAGAGTTTCTTTGGGGGGGAAGGGGGTAATTAATTTGTCAAAGATAAAACTTACAAATCAGTAACAACTTCAAAAAATTGTCAAAATTAGCAAATTTAACCGCTACAAATGCTTGACATTGGCTTCATCAAAATATGGAGATGGGGTTTCAGCATTAATTATTAATCAGTATTAGTTAATTTTTATTCACTCAAATCTCGTTTCGTTGGACCCTCCCATCCCCAACTGTCTCACTCTATAAACTGCAGAATATGATGCTTGTAAATTTGTTTCAAATAATGCGTTTATGATTTACCGGCTTGTAAATAATAGAACTGAACTCACTGAAGTGTTACCATTAGCCACCGCCCACATAGCTCACTTATGAACAAAGGAGTACACAGATGGGTGGAACTACCCTACCTATTGATCCGACGTATATCGTTCGAAAAATCGTCTTATTGCGAAAACAAAACAAGCTCCTTCTTTACTCCAACATTTATACGAAATATTTAATTAAAGTAAATAATTTTTTGCTATTTAATGCAACAATTTAAGTGACTAAGTGTAATACTGAAATCAGGAAGGTCGTGTAATGAGCAGGCTTGGAAAAATTATTATTGTAATTGACGAAATTGTAATTAATTACACGATTTTGCTGTAATTGTGATTGCGAATTTTCAATAGACGATAATTGTAATTGTAATTGAAATTGAACTTTTTTCTGCCCATTTTCAATTACAATTACTCTATCATTCATTACGATAGATAATAACAAAATGTGTTCGAACAATATCAATTTCCCTCCGGTTGCAAATCGTTATCGAAATTTTCTATCGGTTGCAATCACACCTGAAGTGACAAATCGAACATCAAAGTAGGTTAGGGATAGTTAGAGTTAGTTTTAGAGATAAGGTTAATTATAATTATAACCTAAACTTAGCACCTACTCTAATAGCGTAACATAGAATTGGCCTATGACGTCAGATTTGACTGTAACTGGTGGTAAGTAACCATTGTAACCATAGGCGTAGCCAGGAGTTTTGACTGGGGGAGTAGCCAAACCACAAATCACAGTCAATGACGTCATCACATATTTTCAAAAGAGGAACTTTTTGTGGGGCAAAGATATAGTAGAATGGAAGATCTAAAGCCGTGGCCTGTTGTTGGCAATTAACCAGGATTTTGCTAAAGATAGAGGTAGTGTAAACTAATAATTAAAAAGTGCAATTGCCTGACTTGGGAGACATGTTGAGTAGGCTAACGTAACTCAAACGTATTACAGGGCGAAGCCCTCAGCCGCTGGGCAATTTTTTTGCAATTTTTAGAAATAAAAAGCTATTTTAATAATAATGAAATTGGATCACATTTTGCAAGTGTTCAGAGCCATTTGAAACAACTAAATTTGTAACATTTGAAAGCAAAGCCGCAAAAATTAAATTGTTCAATCCTTTTTTTTGCAATTTAAGTGCAAAACACGTTGATAATCCTGCAATTTGTAGTTGAATTTTAATTGTAAGTGATTTATTTGGCCCAGATAGGGGGAAGTAAGGTGCATTGCCTCGTGCAATATTTTAACAGTAAATAAAAATCCACTCGAAGATTTTCTTTCGAGATTTTTGTTTTTTATCAATTAGCCAGTTATAGGTGTACTTGTACGGCTGGGGGGCCCAGGCCGCCTCAACTCAAATTTAATGTTTTGTTCAATGAGCAATTCCCCTAGCTAATTTTTTTAAAGTATTTTGTGCGTAAAAACTGACGAGGTGCAGATGAATTGTTATGGAAAAATGGTACATTAGTGGTCACGCTTACTAACCGTGTTATTTCAGGGCCGGATTTACATTGCGCTAAGCCCCTGGTACTTTGATTTTTGCAACATCTTTCTGCCAAATATAGGTGAAGACTAAGAAAAAGTCTTACGATCTGAGCGCGGGGCAATGGCACTTTGTCATATGGTGAATCCGGCCCTGGTTATTGCATTACGTTTATAAAAGGGTTAGATGAGGGCCTGAGATAGCAACTTTAAAACTCCTTAATTTCACCCGGGTTATACATTCTAATTGGTAGGCAAAATCGAATTGATGGGGCCCAGGCTTCCTGGTCGCCAAGATGATTGTTATTTACTGTTGTACGCGAGTACTGTAGTACGCAAAGATGCTAAAAGAAACTGAAACTGAAGAAACAAGACTTTTTGTCACATTTTTTTTATTGATGGCATTTCGATTGGGGGGCCTGGGCCCCCTGGCCCCCATGACTACGCCTATGATTGTAACTTCAATGCTATTTGTGATATTAAGATTTGGTGTGCTTTTTTGCTTCTTTGCCCTTCTGTGCATGCCAAAGCGACACTAATGGTTCTATTTTGTATGATCATGCTAAATATGTGATTTTATTGGTAAAAATTAAAATAGTGCTGAATAGTAGTTGTAACTTGAAGTTGTAACGTACACAATTTCAACTTTTTTACAATTTTTAATTGTGTTAAAACTTATTTTCTTTCCTACAAATAATTGCGGTATGATGCCATGGTTAAGCTAAAACGTTTAGCTAAAACCATAATGTATGGTTTAGCTAAAACCATAAATTAATAAAACCATAGTTTAACAAAACCATAATTTAATGGTTTAGCTAAAACCATAATGTTGCTGGAAGCGATATGAATTCAATCACATACTCGACAATCGCTTAGAAACGAAATTAGTACTGCAAAAATTAAAAGATGCACAGAGCTGGACCGCGCTGTTTCGAGCTTTTAGCTCTCATCGGCAGCCCTCAGCTTTTCTAATCAAAGGTATTCCCCAGCTGGACAAGACTCTTGGCCGAACTGGACAAACCTCAATGGCTTGCACAGTGCAGAGGCTTTCTAGGGATGATTTCCCAGGAGTCGACCACGAAGGACGTCAAACTTTCCGGCAAAAATTAAACCAAAAAAGATTGATGGAGGAACAAGGATAAAGAGAAATGGGGCTTTAAAAGGTCTGATATAGAACTACAAAACAAATCTACAGTGTTGACAGAAGCAAACCTCGAGGCTTTGTATATAAGTGAATTAGTCGCATTGTTTTGAGAACCTTTTCATTGTAATTGTAATTGAAATTGTAATTGAATTACAAGTACTTGAACTTGAGTAATTGTAATAGTAATTGAAAATTTTAGGCTTTAATTGTGATTGTAATTGTAATTAAACCAAAAACAAGTAATTTTTCCGACCCTGATTATGAGTCAGAGTAACTTTCAGTAGCGCAGGCTGGGGGGCTATAGCCCCCCATTGGCCTGTCAACCAACATGCAGAATAAAAAAAATACCACGTTTTTAGTACTTCTGAGAATGGGTTTTTGCACTGGAATGGACTAAAAAGTAATTTAAAGGATCTTTTGAAACATAAATTTAGGGGGGGCTAATTTGTAAAAATAATACTCACAAATCAATGAAAACTTTGAAAAACGGCCAAAAACAAGTAATCAAATTTGATCGCTAGTATGCTCAACATAGGTTTCATCAACAATCATATTATAAACTTAGAAATAGGGGGGGTTCTTCAGTAAATTAGTTAATTACCATCCATTTGTCTCAATTTTTTTAATTAGCCTTCCCCCCCAATTATTTTTCTCTATAAAATGTAGACGAAATAGATTACTCTGTGTGAGTTTCCTTGAACTACAGGATTTTATGATTTACCAGCATGTAAACAAGAGAGCTAAAATTTTACGATTAGCCACCTCCCACATAGCCCATTTATGCAAGCAGTTTAATCAAGTTTGCACTACCAATTTCTATGCCACGTTTTAAAAGCATTATTTTTTATCAAAATAGCCGTAAAATTAAGCTATTTTTGAAAAAAAATGCAAAATTTTCAAGCGCTGGGGGCTCCGCCCCCAGACCCCCAAAACAGTCCCTCCCCTCATTGCGAATTTTTGGCTACGCGCCTGACAACTTTTGACTGTTTATAATTATATGCTTTTTCGTAGCTCTAGTTTTGAGCAATTTTTTCTTGGTCGTTCCGTTGCAACCTTGTGATTTTAACTATAGACGTATGCCTAATGCTTATTTGCTTTTTGTTTGAAAAGTTTTATGTACATTACGCACTGTGTGACTTTGATTCAATCTTGTGACATTGCACTAAGTTATTTATTCGCCTAAGTATAGATCGCGCACAAGTTTTTGATGTCACTTTTGAAAACCCTCCCATTGAAAAATCCTGCGTATGCCCCTGTTTGCAATCATGATCAATTGCAAAACACAACTTTAATCTAATGTGAATGAGTTTATGCCCTTTCATTCTACAATAAAATTTAAAGAACTTTAGAAAAAGCTGGTCTTAACTCAAAAATTTTCTGGTTTGAAAAAAAAAGACTGTATAGCGTATACCTAGTGCAATTTAAACGGCGACTGAAGGCAAAATCAATGACCTCTGAGCTTAGCCTGATTGCGGCATTGTCTTAGGATGGAACTAAGATGGCGTCGCTGATGTTATCAACGTCAGGGTTGCCAATAAAAATTATGGTTGGCGACAGGTGAGTAGCCAGAAATCTGCGATGGGTGGAGGCTGTTTCGCGGTTTGGGAGCGAAGCCTCAAGCCGGAAACTGGGGTCTTGGAGCGCTCGAATATTTTCTATTTTTTTGCAAAAATAAATTAATTTTAAGACGATTTTGATAGAAATTAATGCTTTTAAAACGTGGCGTAGAAATTACAGTGCAAAAACATGATTAAACTGGTTGCATAAAAGGGCTATGTGGGAGGTGGCTAACGGTAAAATTTCAGTTTTCTAACTGATAAGCTGATAAATCATAAAACCTTATAGTTCAATAACACCAGCGACGAGTAATATCTTTCGTCTACATTTTATAGAGAAAGATTCATTGGGGGGGGGGTAATGGAACGAGATTTGAGAAAATGATTGATAATTAACTAATACTGAATAGCCCTCCCTCCTAATTCCTGAGCTTACATATATTTTTTGATTAAACCTATGTACAACATGTTTTCAACAAGCGATCAAATTTAATTGTTTATATTTGGGCATTTTTTAAAGTTTTTACTGATTTCTGAGTTTTATTTTTGACAAATTAGCCCTCTTTACCCTAACTAAGTGTTTCAAAAGATGCTTCAAATCATTTTTGAGTCGATTCCAGTGAAAAAGACAGTCACAAAAGTCTCAAACCGTGGTATTTTTCTTATTCTGCATTTTGGTAGACAGGGGCTACAGCCCGCCGTCTGGCTACGCTATTGGTTGGAGAAGACACTACGTCATGTTTGTAGCAGTATATCTTTGGAATTACTGGGTCAAGAATGATGAAGTCAACGCCAATCTAATCTAATACGATTTCCCAAACTTTAGATACCAACTCTTTGATTTTGGCTTCAGTCCTCGTTTAACTAAATTTGCTTCGGTACATGCATACTCGTAGAACCAATTTGCATAGTGGAAATAATTGAAAATTTTCGGAAGTTTCGGACCTGGACTTGTAGCCTAAGTACAAGTATTTAAATGAAATTGTACAAAGCATGTCGTTTTTGTTGTCTACGATACAAAAAATGTGTTTTTGTCGATTAAGCTGTCAATCAAAAGATTGGTGGCTTCTGCTTCAATTTCCGAACGAGTAGTGCGCCTTAATTTGCACCCTGGGAAAACCAAGAACTCAAGCCGTCGTAGTGGCCTAGCTTTGCAAAGAAGAAACAAAAGAAGAACAAAAATTAAATAAATTCTATTTGAAGTCGACAGATGATAGCTCTGTTTCAAGACAAATTCGATTTCTGTTAAATCAAATTTATTTTCGGCTGCAACTGGACGTTAAATAAATCGTACTCGAAAGTTTGCCCGAAACATTAGCAGTAACTATCTTTTTGGGGTAGATAAAAAAGTTAAAATTAAAATAGTTAAGTTTTTATAACCCTATAAAGATAGAAAAGCTCTTTTCCCAAAATAATCATTTTTATAGGTCACACTATTTTTTGCTTACTTAAATTTTCGAATCCATTCCTTCATTTTCAAGTCTTCTTCGGAGCAGAAATGATCATAATCTCCTCCAGTGTGCCAAGGATAAAACGAATGGAACCGAATGCAGTAGAGGCCCTCCTTTGGGATTTTGCATTTATTGCGCAACATAACTTGATAAAGATATTCTGTAAAAGCACAATACTTTGCAATATTGAACGACGAACACTGTATTTGCAGAATTTTGTAGCTCTACCTCAGTTTTAGCAGTCTTTTTTTTTTTTACCGAACGGTGCTTTCGATGCTTATATTAATTTGATTTTACGTTTTGCTCTGTAGTTTGGAAAGCATTTTCAAAACAGAATATCATGGTTGCCAGCAAAATTCATTTAAAACAAAATGTACTGCTCCGACGATGCTTTACGAACTGAACAACAAAACGGAGAAAATCGCCCGGTGAAAACTGAGTTCAGTCAATGAGCGCAGTCGCGCCAGGCATCAACGAGAATGCCGTTTTTACTGTAGGAAGCGAAATAGGTTTTCGTCAACAATAACAACACCTACCATCATGGCCCCATGACAACAAAAGTTTATCCAATCCACAATTAGGCTCGTACATTCCATACTTGGTGCTAAAAAAAATCAAAAACAAACAATTAAAGAATTACTTCTTGTCCATGAAAAGTATAACCAAATAGCGGCAATTAAAAGACCTTGCTAAGCAATGCCAAGTCTACAAACATGCTTAAGGTTGTTAAATATATCTTGTAATAATTAAAGTAAGTATTTGCAGCACTAAAATTCTTAAAAGCATGTATTTCGTTTTTGATGAAAGTTGCTGTAAAAAGTTGAATTTAAGCCTATGCACACGAGTTTCAACAACACTCAACCTTTTTACATGAGGCTTTGCAATGGTGTTTATGAAAAAGATTAACACCATTTCGTCATCAAAGATATCACGGTTGTTATGAATACTTTTATAAAGGTAGTACTATTTCTTTTTGTGATACAAGCTTCTGTGATGTAATAATCTATACTTATGACGAAATGGTGTTGAAAATTTTCATCAACACCATTGCAAAACCTAACGTAAAAAGGTTACTGATTATGTAGCAACAAACCAGTTCTGCTCCGGAGCCCTGTTTTGACACTATGGTACAAGTACTTTTAGGGTTGTAGCTAAATTTCTAAACTAGAATGCAAATCAATTGTAGCATCATAAATAACATTAAAACGCTGCCAATCCGTCACAAAGCTCGTTATATAATTCAAAGACAATATTAGAATTAAACTGAAATACTGTACTTTCAAAGCATGTTTTTCAAATCATACTTTTACACTTTGCGCCAAAATCAATAAAAGCTGCAGTAAAAAATTGCACTTAAATTTGAAAATAGTTGCAAAAATTTGCAAAATAAGATTTATGGAAACAGCTTAAAACATTGTACTACGTAAAGTCTGGGTGTTTCGAAAGCTATAAAATAAGTTGCCGAAACTTGCCTTAGTAATGATGATAATTGACCGCGATTAGCTTTTTATTGGTTTGCCGCAGTAGTGCATTACGAGTTGTAAGTTTATTTACGTCACTGCAGGAGCAGGGTTGTTTAATTTGTGGTTGTTTAACTCCTCCTCTGACACGCATTACTTCCAGGCATAAAGCACTGAATTCTTAGGCCCGGGCTACACAAGGCATAAAATCCTGAACATACGAGCGTAACCTTAGTTTATTTTAACCAGCGTTTGGTACGATCGCGTTACAGGGGTGCCGAAACAAGGGGGGGATGGGGGGGATATAACCCTTCCAATAATTTGGCTGTATCCCCCCCAATAATTTGAATGGGTGTACATCTGAGCGAAAATTGGGGAAAAAGTGTTTTATGTTTGATGAAGACCTTTTTTTTGGTCTTCACCTGAATTTGGGGAAAAAAGTGTTCCATTTGCATTTTTTGGTCTTCACTAAATTTCCAAACCTGAACAAAATCGTGGTCGAGTTTCATTCCCCCCAATGTTGAAAATAGGGCAAAATTGCAGATTATCCCCCCCAACGCCCCACTAAGATCGGCACCACTGATCGCGTACCACCTTACCCAAGTACAAGCTGCCAGTTGGCTAAAATAAACTAAAGGATACGCTCGAACCGCTCACGATTTTACCCTCAGTGTGGGCCGGGCTTCTCACTATCATGTACTTATACGTAAGCCACAACTTTCCCACTCGCCATGCACGAGCTGCCGCGGACAGGTCAAAAAAACAAAAAATAAGAAATTGAACAGCTGCAATATAGAACTATGGCACACGGCAGAGGTGTCTTCAAACATTTAAAAATGTTAAGCAATACCTCTAAAGTCTAAAATCAACATCGAATCACAAACGTTTCGCTCACTTATATCTAGGATCGTGAAGGTCCGCATTGTTATCGAACGTGTTTTCTCGGTACACGATAGATGAGGCAAATTCTGCTCCTACAACGAAGGTGTCCCCAACTGTGGAAAACTGGGGCTCACCCCAGAGGGCCATCACTTTACCCAGGTCATGAATTAGTCCAGTCAAATGCAGCCAATCTAAAAGCAACGCACACATTGGACTGATCGATAATACCACAACTGAAATCGATTAATTAAATCATAATTAATGCTCTTCTACAGTTTGTTTGTGTTCTTTGCCTAATGAGTACTATTTTAGCTTTAAATTTTACCCATCAGGGCACATGGTCAAAAAATGTCTGATAAAGCATTTAAATTTTTGTTTTGGGCTGTGCGTTTTGGAAATGGTGTAGATGCCACGGCTAAGCTGCTTTGGCAATTATGTAAAACACCTTTCTACTGTAAATGCGCCGAAGTTTCTCGTTTCAGTGAGCTAGGTATTGTTAACGGAAACTTGAACTTTAGTTGAATAGGACGATTGACTGATTAAGCTAGAAAATGTCAAATTACTGTAGTGTGACGCTTTCATGAATTCGTTCTCGCAAGCTTTTATGGTCCAAAAAAAATCTCGTAAATCGTAATTGATTGGTAATTAATTCACGATAGCATGTACAAAACGCCAAACTCAACCAGATTACGTAATGACATTATGTACGACTATTTTTACAAAACTTGTCAGACAAGTGGAAATTGATATATACATACAAACTACCTAACATGATATTTATGTGTTTTATGAACGTGTTTAATTGTAATTGTAATTACATTTCATTCACCAAGTTGCCTTGGCCAGGAGACAGCGAAATGACCTTTCTGTCTTCGAGTCAAGCTGCCACCTGCCCACCTGTCTACCACACACGGCGGAGGCTTCATACTGTCCCTTTAATTGCTGAACGTCAAGCAGGGAAGCTGTGAATACCAATTTTTATAGTCTTTGGTATGACCCGACCGGGAATCGAACCCGAGTCTACCGTTTCAGTAGCAGACGCTCTATCCACTCGACCACTGATCGGTTTAAATGTGTTTAAACCTACCTAATACCTACCTACCTATCTACCAGAGCTGGTCACCGCAAGTTTTTTCTAATTCCGCAGTCCGCAAATCCGTAACCAAATTTCAATTGTTTTAATCCGCAGCATTAAGTCCGCAATTGCACGTTTAAACGCTTTAGCCCTCTACCGCAAGCCCGCAACGACGTTTCAGAATTTTAAAATCCACAGCCGCAAGTCCGCAACTTCGTAATTCTTGAAGTCCGTAACCAAAAGTCCGCAACTTCGTAATTCTTGAAGTCCGCAGCCGCAAGTCCGCAACCACGCAATTTTTCAAGTCCTCCGCAACTGCATAATTCTTGAAGTCCGAATTGCAAGTCCGTAACGAGTCAAAAAAGTCGAATGAAAAAGGTAGCAATTAAGAAATTGCACATAGGCTGCATATTTGAATGCAAATAAACTTTTTTTTTCTTAACAATTCGAGCAGGAAGTTGACACGTGAAATCACCCCAGGACATTTTTTTTAGAAAAGTGCAGTGTTTTCGTGTAGTCTTACCGACACGCGAAACTGCTCAGCGGTAGAAAACTCAAACTCTCCACCTATTGAGCCAAAATTCGACACACTTAAAGCCGTTGCGCTCTCTACAAATCTACTACCACATTACCCCCAAAGCCATAATTTTTCGCAGCATACTTGGCATCACCTTGTCAAACACTAGCGCTTCCTTATGCTCTCTCGGTGTTCAAAAAATTCTTAATTATACAGTAAACAACAACGCTTGAAATCTATTTTGAATTTTACCATAAGAGTAACTACGATGTAAGCATAATAGTTTAATTTTAATTTCAGCTGGAATAAAGGGGTTGGGAAAACGAGCAGTCGGGCCGGTTGAAACTAATTTCAAACTTTATGCAATGTCAAATTAATGTTTATTGCATTAAACAGTAAGCCAATAAATTTTAAAAAAATCGTTATTCATAAATTTTGAAGCTCGCAAATATTACATGATATAGCTGCATCGATCTACATATTTGTCTGTTTGTATCATATCAGTGCCGTGACATATAATTGTAATGTACATGGTGACACAGTATAAATTGAGAGCGCTGATTGGTTGAACACAGAAGCTGTTAGGAACGCCGCCTAAAATTTGGCTCTGGAGGCAATCTACGCGGTTTTCCACGCAAAATAAATTTCGTTTCTGTACGCGTTCGCGCTTTGTATAAAGGAGTTTAGTTTGCTTTGCAGTGGCGTCGCTAGGGAGGCGGCGGCCCCCCGGGTGACACCATTTTGGGGAGACACCATGTTATGATGTGAAACCATAACTCCACCGATTTGTGGTGAAGATCTTGTTTTTTTATTTGTTTGGTCCCCAAACTCATTTGGACAGAAAACCAACTAATTTTACGGCGAAGACCTTTTTTTTGATCTTCACCTATTTTTGGACCGAAAGAGGATGACAACTCGAAATCCCGCCCCGGGTGCCACCATCCTTAGCAACGCCACTGTTATTATGACCTTTCTTCTGCGAACGCAGCCTTCGTGTTCGCGCCGCTTTCCGCGTTCGTGCTGAGTATAAACTTAAGAAGCCGATACGCGTGTTTAGATATAGAACTGTAGTTTATGATTGATTGGTTGAAGCCCTCTCCTGTATTGACGAAATCCTGGCTGCAAGCCTGCAATCTTCGTCGAAAAATGACGCTGTTTGAGCTCTCTTGGCGACGCTGCCGACAAGCACAAAAATAAAATAGTAGCCCTATTTCGGACAAAAACGTGACGTTTTGAATGCAGTAAATTTACTTAATTCGTCATCTCAAGAAGATTAGAAAAAAGTGACGAATAGGCGAACTGACGAATTACGTAAACAGGTAAAAGCGGACTAAAATTTAAAATAGTCCGCAACCGCAAGACCGCAATTTAAACTGCCAAAGTCCGCAAGTCCGCAAATCCTCAGTTTTTTTCGTTAGTCCGCAGTTGCGGACTTGCGTGCTTGCCCACTAACTTGCGGGCTTGCCAGCTCTGCTACCTACTACCTTTTATAAACTACCTACTGTATTACGTTTTGCTTTTTAATTCTAATAAAGATAGTAAAAGACGTAGTTTCAAAAAATTAAAACCACTTTTAGTTTTTTTTTAATCTTACGCATTTACGGTGCGGTAGGAAACCTTTTTAGTATTTTGGCTCGTTTCTGATGGACAAACAAACATTTTACATCAAGTTTTTTTTGTTACGGAAATGAATAGGTGATGGCGCAACCATAGGCGTAGCCAGGGGGGGCCCAGGGGGCCCGGGCCCCCCTCAATTAAAATACCACGAACGATAAAAATTATGACGACATAGCCTAGCGATGTTTAGTTGCAGTGTTTTTTACAATAATTACACACATAACCGTAATTAGCAATAACATTAATGACAACGAGGGAGCCCCGGGGCCCCTAACTGACAACCAGGGGGCCCCTAACTAAGAACTAGGGAGCCCCAGGGTCACTAACCGACAACCAGGGAGCCCTGGGGCTCCTAACTGACAACCACAGAGCCCCTAACTAACAACAGGGGGCCCCAGGGCCCCTAACCAACAACCAGGGGGCCCTGGAGCCCGTAACTGATGACCAGGGAGCCATAGGGCACCTAGCTAACAACCAGGAGGCCCCGAAGCCCCTCACTGACAACCAGGAAGCCCCGGGACCCCTAACTGACAAGGAGGAGCCCCGGGGCCACTAACTAACAACCAGGGGGCCCCTAACTAACAACCAGGGGGCCCTGGAGCCCTTAACCGACAAACAGGGGGCCCGGGGCCCCTAACCAACAATCAGAGGCCCTTGGGCCCTTAACTGACATCCATGGGCCCCGGGGCCCCTAACTAACAACCAGGGGGCCCCGGGACCCCTAACCAACAACCAGGGGGCCCCGGGGCCCCTAATCGACAATCAGGTGGCCCCGGGGCCCCTAACTGACAACCTGGAGGCCCCGGGGCCTCTAACTGATGACCAGGGGGCTCCGAGGTCCCTAATTAACAACCAGGGGCCCCGGTGCCGCTGATTGATGACCAAGAGTCCAGGGCCAGGGGCCCCTTAATTCAAGTTTTTAATAATTTATATACAAAACCTGTTAGAAATCTAAAAGTTCTGTCCTAAAAGTTGCAACCCCAGGCCCTCGTTTATTGTTATTATGAACTTAGTGCTATAACACAGGCGGTAATGCAAACCCCCCTATTGAAATACTACCAATGATAAATATAATGAGAGCATAGCCAGTATGTTGTCCTTGTCCGGAATTGCGGTTTCTTTGATTTAGGATTTACGCGTACAAAAGTAAGTAATAATAATGACGATTACGTGTCCGCGTCATAATAATGTCATGCAATTCTTGGACGTTTCAAAAAACTGTCAAGTGAATTGACTCGAGTCCTCCACGTTTTGGAAAAAAAGTTCTTTTAATTTTGCTTTGAATGTTTTTTTTTATGAAAGAACTTAAGGGCGAGATCTTATCGCAAAATCATAGGCGTAGCCATGGGAGTGGCCCAGGGGGCCCGGGCCCCCTTAATCGAAATGCCACCAATAACACAAATTTGACAAAAAAGCCTTGTTTCTTCATTTTCAATTTCTTTTAGCATCTTAGCGTACAACAGTACACGCGTGCAACAATAATTGACAATAAATAATATTGACGACCATGGGGCCAAGCGCATCCCCTAATTCAGTTTTTCCAATCAATTTAAACGTATAACCAGGCTGATATCAAATTTTTCGTCCTAAAAGTTGCTACCTCAGGCTCTCATCTAAACTTTTTATGGACGTAACGCAATAACCAGCGCCAGATTTGCCATATGACTCAGTGCCAGGGCCCTGCCCTCAGATAGTAGGACCTTTTTTTGTCTTCACTTATATTTGGCAGGAAGATGCTGCAAAAATCCCCTGAGTGCCAGGGGCCCCGTGGAATGTAAATCCGGCCCGGAAATAACATGTTTAGTAAGCGTAACCATCTATTGTACCATTTTTCAATAACGATTTACCTCTACTTCGCCAGTTTTTACACACAAAATACTTTTAAAAAAATAGCTAGGGAAAATGCTCATTGAACAAATTATAGAATTTAAATTGAGGGGACCTGGGCCCCCTGGCCGTACATGTACTCCTATAACTGGTTAACGTTATGACAAAGCAAAAATCTCTAGATAAGGAAAATCTTCGCATGGATTATTATTTACTGCTAAAATATTGCAGGAGGCAATGTGCCTAACTTCCCCCTACATGGACCAAATCACTTACAATTACATTTTTACACCATAATGCAAGATTTTAAACGTGTTTTGGACTTTAATTGCAAGTAAAAGGAGGATTTAACAATTAAAAATTTTCGATTGGCTTTCGATGTTAAAATCTAGTTTTTTCAAATGGCTGTGAACACGTGCAACATGTGATCCAATGGGATTTAAATAGCTTTTTTTCCAAAAACTTACAAAAATCGCCCAGCGGCTGGGGGCTTTGCCCCCTGACCCCCATGGCCACCGGCGGCTGGGGGCCCCGCCCCCAGACCCCCGTTTGTGATACGTTTGAGTACACGAGATTACTCAACAGGTCTCCTAAGTTAGACAATTATTGCACTTTTTAACTATTAGTTTTCGCCTTCTCTCTTTACCAAAATCCTGTTTAAGCAACAACAGGCTACGACTTCAGATCTGCCGTTCTATGATATCTTAGCCCACGCAAAAAGTTCCTTTTTTAAAAATTTCTGATGACGTCATTGCATGTGATTTGTGGTTTGGGCCCCCCCCCAATCAAAAATCCTGGCTACGCCTATGGGTGCACTGTAGGCTTGGTAGATCAAACAGCAGCCTCAAGCAGTGGCGTAGTATGAGATTTCAGATAATGCATGCAATTATGATGACGTCATCATCTTTGATGACGTGATTGGTTATCAGGCGGTAAAACAAAAAAGCAACTTACACTGCTAAATGTCTAATATTGCAACTAGGCCTCCTCTCCCCAGTATACATTAGTGTGTACAACATACAAGTCTTTCTCATGTTGGGCTACTTCAGACAGTGACAGGCCTTGCAGTTTTATATGTGCCAGTAGCCAGTACCATACTTGGCTAACACAAACAGTAAAAAGTAAGCTTAATGACGATGAGGTAAAAACATTAATTGTGTAGAACTAAGCTGAGCCAACTTGCTGAATAGCAAATACATAGCATACTTTCATAGCCTCTTTTTCTGATGTCATTATACCATGTTGTAACCTGGCAACCATTAGCGATGCTGCGCATTATTAAAGGCGGTGAATCATCCAGCCAATTCCAGTGGTTTACAATAGCTAAAATTGAACTGTATTTTTTGATATTTTTTGTTTTAATTTTGGGACTGCGGTTGCAAAGATATTCAACAAATACAAAAAGATGTCCCCCCGAAAAAACTTTTTGGAAACTCTGAGTTTTGATCTTCCCGCCAAAACCACAGTAGGCCTAATGGTTTAGAGAACTGTGGTAGGCCTAATAGTTTAGAGATACTTCATTTCTAAATAGTTTAGGCCTAACTATCTCTAAACTATTAGGCCTAATAGTTTAGAGATAGTTAGGCCTAATAGTTTAATAAGATTACAGTAGGCCTAATAGTTTAGTGAACTGTGGTTTTGGCGGGAAGATCAAAACTCAGAGTTTCCAAAAAGTTTTTTCGGGGGGACATCTTTTTGTATTTGTTGAATATCTTTGCAAACGCAGTCCCAAAATCAAAACAAAAAATATCAAAAATTATAGTTCAATTTTAGCTACTGTAAACCACCGGAATTGGCTGGATGATTCACCGCCTTTAAGCAGGCTGGTGGGCATAAGACTAGTCTAATGCATGTATGATTAGGCCTGACCTTGTTTAGTTTACTTAATAACCAGTAAAGCACAAACAAAACAGCTAAACAACCTACGGAAATTTATTGATGTTCTTAAAAACTTGTTTGCAAACCTAGTGCAAACTCTACAACTAGCCTAGGCCTGCTAAGTACTAACTGAACCAACTACCGGTAACTAGAGATGGCGCGGATAACAAAATATGCATCCGCATGCTGCGCTACGTCCGCAAACTTTGTCCGCATGCTGCACCGCACTGCATTCAAACACAACTAAGTTCACGCTGCACCGCGCCGCACCGCAAGTTAAATATCCTCTAAATTTCCACTAACATCAGAAAAAAATTAGCTCTCTAGCTTATGATATATAAAAAAATTGATTTTAGGGGTATTATTTTGGAGAGTTTTCAAAAGAGTCGCTCTCTCAAACCATGTCAAAATATTGGTTTTTTAAACATCTGCCGGTATAAAAAAAGTAATGCCCTAGCTTGAGTCGTTCAAAAAACTAATTTTCTGGGAAGTCCATTTGGGGGCCACAGGGGGGTGGTACCTCCATACTACGTCAAACTATTTGTTGCTTAAATATCTACCAATAAATACAAAAAACTATCACCCTAGCTTGAGCAAATAAAAAAATTAGTTTTTTAGGCCCCCATTTTGGGGGGGTTTTGGGGAGAAGCCTCAAAAAAATTTAGGAGACAAAATTGCATTAGCAGCTCAACAAATTTACACAAAAATTAGATATTGATGTTGTGTGGTTTAGGAGAAGAAGAGTGCACAAAATTTAGAAAGCAAGAAATGAAAAAAGAAAAAAAACTCGATGTGGCTAAAAGTGTAGGTAGAGATGACAGAGTATCTTACACCATATAACCATGTGAAATATTTTTTGCCGTACTTCAGCCGTTTTTGAATAAGACCGCTTTTTACGCCAAACTTTTGAAGTAGTTTTCGGGCCCAAAACCAGAAGTTACGGGACTCACTGCCTTGAAATTTGGCACACACAAATAACTTATGAATCTCAAACTGTTGTCAAAAATTCATGTTGCTAGACCAAACCATTATCGAGTTATAAGTAAAAGTCTGAAACTTCGCACTCGTTAACTTTGAAAATGGCCGAGTAAAAACTAAAAAACATGCGACGAGAGATCAGTCGTTTCAATTACAGGCTTTCAGGTTTAATCTGCCTTGTGTGTGCTTTCTATCGGTTTTTCTGCACCATGTTTTAGCAATCAAAAACAATCTACCAGTCTACCTGATGATTCCATGCATTTACTGTACTAATCCTGAACAAGTAGCTCCAGTAATAAAATATAAGGTATCACGTACTCTGCATGCTGTCACAAGCTACTACACTTGCATGAAACTACCCTATGTACTGTATTATACCTTTGCCGTTTACATGTGTGTTTGATTGTGGAATAAATTTTGCTACTACATCGGCTATTTTGTCATTGGAAATTTGTGTAGCCTAGTCTTCATACTGTAGGCCTACTACATACAGACATAGGTCTACCAGATCTGAGATAGGCTCCACACATAGGACCGAAAGCCTAATTCTTGATGCCATGACCTGTTGACGAATAGAGTACACTGAACTAACTCTGTCACTCTGAAATGCAAGTGCATGTGTAGTAGAAACTGTTGTCTAGCCTTGGGCGTGTACCAATACCATAGGCCTACTGCATACAGGGAGGGTGTGTCGCTAGGCTTTGTTTTGTGCCTCTACTCTGATGATTGTTTCCCACAAATCTGTTTCTTCTACATTTGTCTGCCTTTGTTTCATCTCCCCACCAACAGGGGTGTGGAAACCCGGAGGGAGGGGATGGGGATATATGTCCCCCCAATAATTTGACTGTATCTCCCCCAATAATTTGAGTATAGTCTGCATCTGCATCCCCCCAATAATTTGACTTTGCTGTGCATTTGGGCGCAGATCTCCACTACAATTCGGGGAACAAAGTTTTCCTTCTTTTGGTGAAGACCTTATTTTTTGGTCTTCACTTAATTTGCTCCCCTGAAAAAAATCATGGTCGAGGTTCATCCCCCCCAAAGTTGAAAATAGCGCAAAATTGGGGTAAAATTGCAAGTTATCCCCCCCAATGCTCAAAAAAGATGGGCACCCCTGCTCACCCAACGTCCTAAACCTTTCCTAGTCTAGCCTACCAAAACCAAAATCTTTCTGTTGGTGTCAAAAAAAATACGTTCAGCTGATCAAAACTAAGTTTCTTGTAGCCAAAATAGCCGATTCTAGGATGCTCCGAATTCTGAAAAAATAAACTTGAACCGAAGGCACCTTTTCCTGTTTTAGTAGTATGCATTGTCTTCAACTCATATAATATAGCTACATCCAGACTAACCATTGTTGTTCTTAAAGAGAAAATCACCAACAATAATTGTAAAAAAAATGTAAAAAAATATTTGTACGCGGCGCTGCGCTGATGCTGTGACGTAATGCAGATTATAGTTGCCACGCTGCGCGGCGCGGTGCACCAACAACAGCGCGCGGCCGCGTACGCTGCGCTGTTGCCATCTCTACCGGTAACTCCATGCTTAAAAGGATTTCACATCTTGCTCTCACTCTTACAGCCCGCTCAACATTTAGCCTAAATAGCGTGAACAGAGCGTATCAAAAACTCACTCTGACTTACTGTACATTACCTAATGCTCATACCTACAGGCTATCACGGCTTGGTTGCGCCACTGAGTTATTCGCTTTTAGCATATCGCTAAATTACGTAAAATAAGTGGCAACAAGCATGCAATATTTAAAATTGCATGCTTTGGTGCATAGTTTTACTAATTTACTGTTTTTAAGACTACATTTTACGAAAACAAAAACTATTTAATTGTTTTGCGTGCTTCTGGCCTAAAGGCTACCAGCGCGGAAGCCTTAGAAAGGCTGCAGGTTCGAATCCTGTCAGAGGATAACTTTTTTGCAATGCTTGTTTTAAAGTAGTCGCCGTTCTGGTAGCTCTTCCCTAGGCTTCCGCACTGGTAGCTTTTAGGCCAGAAGACGCAAAACCATTAAATATTAAAACTGTGGCCTGCAAACGTCAAAACATCACAATTAAATTATTAACAAAAAACTAAACGTATAAAAGAAGTTTTCCAGCGAACAATGCGCCAATAAAAGTTTTCAAATATATTTAATTTTGTTCGTAATCTTATCGAAACATTGCGATCTCTTAAACCAATCTCTTTGAACTACGAATGCGTGTTGCCATAATTTTTTGTAATTTAACGATATGCTGAAACCAGGCTAAAACTGAAATCAATGAATCAAACTATTTATTGCTACTTTGACTTGAAAGTTAATGCCTGTAACTGTGGCAACTTAGTTTGATTTAGTTTTAAATTTGTACATGTACTTGTTTAAATTATTATTATCTTTTTTGACTAAATGACAGGCATGCAATGCATGCCTTGCATGCATGGAGAATACGCCCCTGGTCTCAAAATGCAATATTGCTGATTAATTTATAGCCTACAGCTGTAATGAAATAACATTACTTGCAAAGCTGATCTTACAAGAAAACCATAACAGTAAAATGATAACATTAAAAACCAGTTTTTCGTTTTTCGTTTACCGCAAACACGTTGTAGAAATCCTGCTATTGCAAGTATTCTTCAGAAAAAAAATCTCTTTTTTCGTTAGGGGGAAATAGCCTGTAGTGGGTTTTTTTAATCTTTAACATTTTAAATTTTTAGCTAAACTTCCTGTACCGTTAACTGGCGGTGGCCCATGTCCATTGAGCACTTTGGAAACTGGGAAAACAGTGTACAAGTACAAAATGGTTGAAATATATACGTGAAAGCAGAAAAAATTGTAGGCGCGGAACGGAATTTTCAGCGTTGAAAAAGTTTTTTTTAATGAAAAATATTTCTTAAGCTGCAATTTTTGTCGGTTAAGAGTTTTCAAACTCTCAGCTAAATACTGTACTCAGTACCATTCGATAGAAACCAACGTTTCTTGACTAGAAGGTCGGAGAAACTCATACGTATTTTTGTAGTTGAAATGCAGCAATAGAATGTAGGAGGCTGGGGGCATGTCGAATTCTTCGAGTAAGAGTTGGAAGTAGGCAGGCCTTTTCGCCGTTTTCGGGTCGGGTTTGGGCCCGTTTAAAAAACTTTGCATCGAACACTAAATCAAACATTTAAGCACCAAATGCAATTATTTGTACACAATTATAATTACTACATCACAATTTATCAATAAATCGAATCGAACTACATAGCCTGTTTACATGTGCACTTTTGGGAACCAGTTCCTGGTTCCGAAAAGTAGTTCTTTTGTTGGCACTTTTTCGCTCGAGTTTACATGCACATTTCAAGAACTCGGTCACCTATGAAATGAAGAAGACTTGCTGAGATGTTATAGGCTGGTAAAATACAATGCAAATATGCAATACAACATAAATAAATAAACGCAATGCATGAAATTCTGAGCTAAACGTCGGTATTATCTGTTATCATTAATTATTTTCGAATTATTAACATCATGAAAAAAATCTAAACATTTGGGCATGTTTAGGCTAGGCCTACCTTTGTGATCAACTCTGCTTGGACTAAGACCAACGGCTAAACTAGGCCTAATTGACGTTTTCATCTAAGAACGAACTGCATTTCAAATTTAGATTCACTACCGTATTTGCATTAATAAGATTAGCCTAGTGTAGTAGGCAAACCTCTGCTGACTAGCTGAGATACGGTAGGCCTAAGCTTAGGGCTTCCTGTTACCTGCTCCATTTTAGACCAAAGTAGCCTAGTATACACTACCAATACAAGCATAGGCCTATTTATGGTAGCCTAATTTATTACCAACCCATGTAGGCTACTTACCTATGTCCAACCAGCCTGCGAGTACAGTCGACCTACTGAACCTAAACGATCAGAACTTTTGGAACTGCAACGGGCCCACCTCTGGTAGCAGTTCCAAATTGCGAACGGTTGTGACGTAATTCAGAACCTTTTTTGTGTGTGACTCAGCAAAATTCAGGCACTAGAACTAAGAACTGGTTCCCAAAAGTGCACATGTAAACAGGCTAACAGTGAACCTCGGTTTTCGAACATAATCCGTTCCAGAAGGCTGTTCAAAAAGTGATTTGTTCGAAATCCGAAACATTTTTCCCATTAAAATTAATGCAAATAATTTTAATCCGTTCCAACTCTAGAAAACACCTTTTGCAAAGTATTTACTATTTTACACCATAAACTGTACTGTGTACTGTATTACCATACATAAAAATGGGTAGAAGTAGATTGTGTTTTATTTTAAAGGCGGTAAATCATCCAGCCAATTCCGGTGGTTTACAATAGCTAAAATTGAACTATAATTTTTGATATTTTTTGCTTTGATTTTAGGGCTGCGTTTGCAAAGATATTCAACAAATACAAAAAGATGTCCCCCCGAAAAAACTTTTTGGAAACTCTGAGTTTTGATCTTCCCGCCAAAACCACAGTTCTCTAAACTTTTAGGCCTACTGTAACCTTATTGAACTATTAGGCCTAAACTATTTAGAAATAAACTATCTCTAAACTAGTAGGCCTACCACAGTTCTCTAAACCATTATCTCTAAACCTACTGTGGTTTTGGCGGGAAGATCAAAACTCAGAGTTTCCAAAAACTTTTTTCGGGGGGGAGATCTTTTTGTATTTGTTGAATATCTTTGCAACCGCAGTCCCAAAATTAAAACAAAAAATATCAAAAAATGAAGTTCAATTTTAGCTATTGTAAACCAATGGAATAGGCTGGATGATTCACCGCCTTTAATAAAGGATTTCCTATCTAAGATGATGAAAAAAAACAAAAAGTAAACTTTTCTTATGTTTTATTTTTAAAACATCAAAAACATTGAAGGTTAAGATGCAGTTCAATACGGTACAAAAAATTTTGAAAAAAATTGCAGAAATTACTAATAAAACAGTAAAAAAATATACAACAGATCAGTTACACCAAAAATCGTGTGAAAAAAGCCGACATGTGCAGCATCATGGCGCATTCATGTTCGCTCGGCTTTTTTCGGTTTGGTCGTGACCTGAATTTACGTTCGAAGTCTGAGACGTAATTTTTGGTCGAAAACCGATTTGGTCGAGAACAGAAGCGTTCGATAACCGAGGTTTGACTGTATTAAGTTATTCAAATAAAAGAGCAAATTATCGCCCACGTGTTTTAGACCTGATCTAACCTTCAGCTTTTTCGGGCCTGGTCCGGGCTCCCGCATATTTTTTCTGGTTGGGGCAGGGCCTCAGAGAGAAAATTTTCCAGGGGGTACGAAGGTCGATACCGGGCCCCCAAATGTTTTTGGGCCCCCCAAGCCTTATTGGGGCCCACGCCGTTAAATCATTTTTTGTCCGATGGGTGTAGATTTTCATTTAAAAGTGAGGGGATAGCAATATTCGCATACAGTTTAGGACCTATGAAAAACACAACTAGACATAAAATTGCTTTAAATCCAGCTAGATGGTTTGGGGGAGCGCTGTAAGCTCCCCCAGCGGGGTCCAGGGCAGAGCCCCGGAAGCTCTAGCACTTTTTATGTTTCTCGAGGGTAAAATACAGCATTTGATCAACATCTCAGCATCAAACTTGCTTAAATTGACAAGCAGCAAACGTGATATACATGAAAGAAAGTATGTGAATGGGGGGATGATGACATTGACACAATATTATACAATATAATGACTTTAATACTGCAAATCCAAATATTTTGCTGATAAAAGTTTTAAGAAGTCATCTGCAATCATAGACTTCACAAACCCAAATACCTATTAAATTCATACAGACAGAGTGAGTTACTTAATGATAGTAGTATAGTATGTAAACTTTGACTCCGCTCTCTGAGGTTGAAATGCTTTTGGATCTCTGGAAATGTGGGCTCTCGTACATTGTTATACCGTAGAATTAGGGCTCTCAAGTCAGAGAAATGCAACAAAACGTTAATTTAGATGCAAGTGTATGGCTTTTGATACATTTTTCTCTTTTTTTAATCAAATCGGCTACTATTGGATGTCCTAAAGGCTGTGTAGCAAAAATTGCGACCAATTACCAGTTCTGAATAGGCTGACTGATATTTTGGCTGTAGGCAAGTTTGATTACGGTGTTATGGTGCGACACCAAAACTTAACGCGTAAACCTGAACTCTTCCGGGCCCCTTGAGCCCGGGCCCCCCTAGGCCCGGGCCCGGGTACGATGTACCCCCTGAACCCCCTCTCGCAGGCCCTGGGTTTGGGCTTATATGTTCGGGCTCGGGCCTGAACTAGTCGGCCCATTTACATTCCTGCTTCTGGTTGCCTTAAGCGGGCTTTTACCAAACACGCGTATTTTTAAGCGGAAACACGCATGATATCTTTTTCAATGTAAATGCGAAAAAACGCAAAATGCACCCAATCAAATGATAAGCGTATTTCTGTTGCGGAAATACGCGAGATCGGTAAAAGTCGCGTTAGTGCAGTAAATATCACTGCGCGCAACTAAAGCTACCCTATTCCCACTTTCTATTTGTTGAAAGAATTAAAATCAATTATTTATTTTGCATTCTTGCTATATCGCAAAAATGAATACCATAGGCTGTAATTGCACAGCGGTACAAATTACCTAAGTCTGGATATTGCTTTCTCAGGCCTTCTGCAGTTTGGAAAGCGTGGAAGGAATTCGGGAAGTCGACCTGAAAAAATTTTGATTGAAATGAGCACTTATCTTCGCTTTGATTGCGATAACAACCGGATGATTAGATTTAATAAATTATATGCAAATTATAGTGTAGACTATTTTCAGAAAACTTGTATTAATTGTAATTGTAATTATATTTTTTATTCACCATGTTTCTTTGGCCAGGAACAGCAAAGGGAGCTTTCGGTCTTCGAGTCAATTGCGGCAAATTTGAATTAAATTGCGTGTTTGGAATACTGATAACAGTTTATTAAGTGCAGATTAGCTCTGCTAAAACGAGCCCAAAAGCAGATTTAATAATCTTTTTTTCAAAATTCATGATTTGCACAAGAGCTTCTGAAAATTTAAGGCTGTCGGTAACGTTTCGACAGCTTATGCTAACTCAGAGCATATTCAAAAAAAGCATTGACGATAGTTCAAGTCCGACTTCTACACAATCAAAGTGTGAGTCGCAAGTAGTGTAAACATAGTAAAGTGAAAATACAACAACGAAAAATTCAACACGTGATTAAATATTTAGATCAATAATTAGCAATAAATTTTGAAATTTTTTTTGTTGCTGTTTGCCTCCTATTGCAGAATCTTAAATCAGGCAAAAGTCATCTACTTTTTTTCAGGCGAAATTTTTGTTTGTTTTGCAAACTAGTGAACTCTTTTGAAATCTGTCTTGAGGACACATTACAATTTAAATCCTGTTGTAAACATCATGGTACACACTCTCACACTCTCTCTCCTGCAGCAACCTGTGAAGTTTGGATTGCGACCAGTTGATCTCAAATTTTTACGTGTTTTCAGCTTTAATTGTTTTTAAAATTTATTGAAAACATAATGACATAAAATCATTCTTGCTCGGTTAAAAGTTGTTTTTTGTGATTGACCATGATTACTGAAACAATCTAGCATCTAGCCAGGCGCGTAGCCAAGAATTCGCAAAGGGGGAGCATTTTTTGCAAGCTGGAAACAACAGTAAACAAACTTGACCAAAATTTCCATCAATCTTGGATCAGGTTGGGGCGGTTTTTCTGTCAAAATCAGGTGATTTCCAAAGAAAAAGGTCTCCACCAAAATTGAAACGGTTTTTCCGGCCGAAATTAAGTGTTCTCCCAAAAAAAAAAAAAAAAAAAAAAAGGTCTTCACTCCAATTCAGTCAGTTTTCCTGACCAAGTTTAGGTGACGTCCAGAAAAAAAAGCTCCACTTTTCTGGTCCAAATAACAGCAAGTCCTTCACAACTTCTGCTCGCCAATCCCATTGGTGGGGCTATTTCATTTTTGGAGCAAAAATCGGCCTCAAAAGCACTAAAAACGGGGTATTTTGCTTACTTACCGACCCCCTAGCTACGCTACTGCTTCCAGCTATGATCACTAAAACCCGGTTATTTTTTAACGTTGCGGTGGTGTATAACAAAGATAATTTTTGTTATTAAAAATGGCCCGTTTTCTCAGTTATTTTTTCATGCCGAGGCAAGTATTAATCTTAATTCGTTCCTAAATTTTGAGCAAAAATGAGCCCTGTGTTCTTTTAAGTTTGTTCTTGTAAAACAAAAGAGTCTACCATGTATTGTTCGCTGCATAATTCAGGGTCATTAACCCAGAGCCACAAAGCAGAACAGCCAGTACATATTTCAATTTTTTTTTATTAATTGGTTTTGCAACGTGGGATTGCTAGCAAAATTATAGTAGCATGACGAATACCTACCTATCAGACGGTATGTCAAATTTCCTGCTAAATAACTACCAGAAAATGCAGCAATGTTCCTGATAACGCTGAATATTCAGACGCTTAAGCAATTTTATTGAAATTACAGCAGCTGATTAGTCGTGAAACGATATTGCATATGTTTTAACTGCACGCAGACTTTTAGTGTGAATTCTTACCATTTTCTGCAAGGCAAACAGAGCACAATTCACTAATGGGGTCTTAGGAAAAAAATCTTTATTTTTTCAAACTTCATCAATGTTGTAGCAGTTTTAGCCTAATTCACCTCGATAATAGCACACAAAAATGATGCTTAGGAAACGCCAGAAATAAATTGTATAACTAATAATAAACTTGAAAAATACAGTAATACTAAAGTCTCAAATTTTGATATCTCAGCTAAAGCATGCTAGTTATCAGACAGAGTGTAAAGCCACCAGTTAAATTTTCCCAAAGATCTCGAGCATGTAATTAATTTTAAAGCGTCAGAATTGCCACTTACATCGGGATCAGTTTCATCGACTAAGTCATCCAACAAATGAATCGCTTCCATGATTGTGTATTCGCCGTGGTTGAACTGCAGCCATTCCTTATGCTAAAAAGTTACGTCATCACTTTAACCCTATATCTACCGGGCTATTTTCACACCTATTTGTACTGGGGGGGCACCCTTGCTAAAAACAGTTTGGTAAGTGATAGAAGTAAGATTTTTTGCTTGTTGAAGCTATTTTTTGTTCAATTTTTAAAATGAAATATTTTGAGGTTGTGACGTAACGAAAACGACGATGACGTCATCAAAACCGGTAAATCTTTATAACAGTAATCAAATTTTTTTAAATGTTGCTAAATATTATTTTCAGTTTGGACTTTTGTTATTTCAAAGACATTTAAAAAGTTACCGCAGATGATGTCGTCACTTACAATGTTGACGTCATCTTTAATATATTGTGTTGAATCTAATTTGTAATTTTTCGCGACTGAGATATAGTTTCATTCTCAAAATTTTAGAATACTGCAGTAGTATTTTCATAATATCATTCAACAGCTGATGACAATGACAATTTTCCCAGATAGCAATTTCATCTGGCTCACATCCGGGCCAGACCAGGCATCATGTGTTTCGAGCAACCGGGGCCAGACCTGGCACCACTCAGCCAGATCTGTGCCTGGCCGAAGCCAGGTCGGGCGTGCTAAACGGGCCCCGATCTGGCATTAACATCTGGCCCTGACCGGGCAAGAGCGCACTTGTTGTTTGAGACAGATCAAATCCAGATCTGGACCCGACATAAAAAATTGTGACCAGCTCTGGTCCAGATCAACGCCAGCTATGGCATTCCACTTTAAAATCCAATACAGCTGGTTTTCAACATCTGGTCCTGATCGGGCGTTAGAGCACTTGTTACTCGTGCCAGGTCAGATCCAGATCTGGCCCAGATAATAAACTTCAATGATCTGCGGCATTTTGACCGCTAAATTACGACAGCGATTAGCTTTCAAATCAAAACTTTATTTCACAATACACAAGGCGATCACACAAACATTAGCAAAATACGTGGGAAAGTGATAATTTCAAACTTGAATTTTAACAACCAAGTAGGACTCGAAACATTTTACTGATTTGCAATTGCGTCGAATTTAAAATTGCGTTAAAACGACTTTAGCACAAAATCAAGAGTTGTTATTTAGAGCTTAAATTAAAAATGATGCAAAAATTTCCATCAGAAAACGTAACCATGACATATATACTAGGGTATTAATTTTTTTCAGTACTGTCAGTGTCATTCCTGGCAATTGCATGAGATTCGGAACGTCTTTTCCTTCCGCCATTACGATCTTTTGACCCGTCCAACCAATTCGTCACTGTGCTCCGATATTCTCGTTCGCTGGCATCAGAATAAGATCGACGGAGAGCAGCTAAACACGAATATATCATGAGAAACTTAACACTAGAATAGAATGTTTTAATATAGCAGAAATCTAGCATAAATTGAGGAAGTGCGCATACAGCACAATACTTCAAGATATCTTGATTGTTTACTGTGCACTAAACAATGAAATTGTGATTAATTTGCCAAGTTAAAAGCACAATTTTACGCGATAGCACCGACTTTTGAGTACAGATACATAAAAATCAGAAACCGAAGCAGCAGCAAAACGATACTCATTCAGCTGTATTTGAATAACTTCTATAAGAGTAAGAACAACAAAAAATTTGTTGCACATATCAACGAACTCTCTTACACTCCGACTTGAGCTAACTATTTGCCAGCCAACTCAGTTAATGACCATCCACTTAATTGTGTAGATCAAGGGTCAACAACCTCCGGATCCGGCCCGCCAAGCACTTTCACTCAGCCCGTGCAATTTTAAGCTTACATGGCCCAAGACCTTTTTTATGATTAAAATTTACAAACAACCCCGCCGAACTGCTGTTTCCTTTCGAAGCAGGACATCCTGACGCGACCGACCTGACGCGAGACTTTTCACCCGGGAATTCTGACGCCATGGACATCCTGACATTAGAGTTAGAGTTAGGGCGTCAGGATGTCCCTGGCCTCAAGAATACCGGAGTGAACTTTCTCGCATCAAGTCGGTTGCGTCAGGATGTCGCGGACCCGTTTCCTTTGGTCACCGCCATTGAATCAGCTGTAAAGTGACTAATTTTCGGCCAAGGACCTTTCTTTTTTTGGCATCGCCATTAAATGGGCTGTAAAATGCTTAATCCTTTTTTTGTTCTATTGAAATGGTGATGGACCGCTGAAACCTTATTGGGTCTAAATGTGGCCCAAGAGACGAAAACGTTGCCG
Organism: Trididemnum nubilum; assembly: GCA_963965965.1. Taxonomy (NCBI): domain Eukaryota; kingdom Metazoa; phylum Chordata; class Ascidiacea; order Aplousobranchia; family Didemnidae; genus Trididemnum; species Trididemnum nubilum. The sequence goes on along the minus strand of OZ014489.1, from coordinate 31,540,034 downwards.
ACCCCTGGTGAAGATAACATTTGGTTAGATGCTAAAGATCGAGGAAAAGTCGATTCGACTGATAACTCTAGTAGCCACACACGCTAACAGATCGGGCCTTCCTTGGCTTTCCATTACTTTACCAAGGAAATAAAAATTAATGCGTCTTACCAAACATGACTTTGTACAGTCGCAGCTGCAGAAACGCCTTCTTAGCCTGGGCTCCTTTGCCACTTAAGTTGCATTTTAAGGATAACTCCACAGCAAAGGTCTCTTCCAACATTTTTCTTACAGTCTCTGCTGGAGATCTGCCATTAAAGGCAGTTAAATGCTCAACCTAAACAGAAGTGCATTCATTAAAATATTACCAAGACAAGTTATATATTCGCTCTGTCTGGTAAAATACAAAAAAAAATCGTTTCATTTAACTAAGTGGGTAATAGAAAAGGTTCTAAATATTTAAAAAGCTTAAATAAACTTCATCCAATACCGCAATGCTAAACTTTAAATGTTCGCATGGGAAACTCGTTTAAAAATCCAGACGACATGATATCCGAATGTTTTTTGTCGCGCAACAATTTTTTGAAATTTTTCTGTCTCGTTTTAATTTCTTCCAATGTATTGAAAATTCGTTCTAAAATGTTTTACTTGTGATAATGCAATGAACAAAAAAACTATAGTTAAATGGACTTTTGGATGAATAATTATATACAGGGTGCCTTCAGGCAGTATTTAAATGACAAGCTGAAAACTCAAAACATCCAAAGTTTAAAAAGTTGGAGGATGACTATTGATTACCAGTATGCTTTAAAGTCGCACAAACGTTTTTTAGTCTATATTCTTGATGTGAGCTCCATTTTTGTAAAGCATGCTTTTTCATGATTGCAGAAATTTTGTCATTGTTTTTAATGTCTCAACGAGATGATTTCCACAGCGAAAACTGCCACATTTATTTGACATCAGTGTGTTGGCATAGACGTTCCCCTTTGCTGCACTGGAAACCACAAATCAAGTGGATTCAAGTCAAGACTGTCAGGGGCCAATCATAAAATTTGTGATAAAGATTTTTTTTGCAAGAGCTTCCAGGCATGACTTAACAAATCTGCGGTCTGCTAGGACCTTACTTTTTGTGATAAAGATTTTTTTGCAAGAGCTTCCAGGCATGACTTAACAAATCTGCGGTCTGCTAGGACCTTACTAATTTAATGAATACGAGGCATCCACGACAGCTGACCGCCGCAAATTAACCCTAATGTTGGCACTTGACTTGGTTTGAAATATGGGCGGGCCGCTACCATTAACAGTCAACACTGAGCATAGGCTGTATCGCAATTTTTTAATGTTTTGAGCGCTTGACACAAACCTTTTTCCGCTAACCCTTTTGTTAAAGTCAAGTCACGTCTATCCTTTTTGTTTTGTGAATTTCACAAGTCTTCTGAATTTGTTAAAGTCACGCAAGCTATGCGAGGTTTTGCGCTATCCTGCATAAACCAAGCTAGCCCCAACTTTGCTTTTTTTTCACTTAATTGAACTTGTTTGTTCACTTAATAAGAGCACCATAAGTTGTAGACCACACTTACTCAAACAACAATACACAAAGCAACTTACCGAATATTGGTTCCAACCCAGAAATAAGATCAGCTGCTGAATTTTGAACTGGAGCATAACTGTAGCGAGTCTAGGTGCAATACAATCTGGAACTAAACACAAATGAAATAAAAGCAGAGGTTGCAAGCTATAGACACAAACATTGTGCGTTTTATGCAAATCCTCAGGGTTTCCTGGCCTTAGTTTATTCTGTGGCTGTCATCAATTAAAAGATACTGTAACAAACACAATAGACAGCCACAGGCTGCAGTTCAAAAGTTGACCTGATAAACAAAGTCCACTAGCATTTCTCCTTTATTCATAAAATGTTGCGCAATGCACATGTGTCCTTTCAAGCCGAGCCAAGTCAACTGACCGCGACGAACTGACCACGAACAAACTGACCGCGAACCAACGGTTTCGTTACATTGATTTCGTCACAAAGTGAGGCTTTGGGCAAGATAGCTCTGGGGATAGTAAAAATATATTTAGAATCGCCCTTCTCAGCCAATCGGCGTTGCTCGCGGTCAGCTTGTTCGCAGTCAGTTTGTCGCGATCAGTTGTTGTGGACCCTTTTCAAGCTAGGAACTACATGAAAATAATCATGCACCTTTTCCTCCACTTTCATAAATAAGATGCACATGATAGATAAATAACAATAGTTATCAGATTTTACAATAGTAAAGCTATACATAACTCTCAAAGTAACTCGATCACAGTCTTTCAACTTTCCAAAGTGCTCAATGGACAATGGGCTAGAGTCAGTTAACGATGCAGGAAGTTCAGTTATAGAGTATCGTACAACCTGATCTATATATTAAGAAACAGCTGAATATTAGGCACACGCTCAATTATAAGAAATTTTTTAAAGTAACTCGGGTGCGTCTTTTACTCCGAAAAAAAATCTGGGACTAGTTTGAGGCATTTGATGGGGCAGAGACAATGTACTATATGTGTAAACTGTCCTAGAGGTAAAGTAAGTTTTTATGCTATTGAGAAAGTTTACGACAGTCTAAAAAATCAGAACTATTTCTCAAAACAATAAAATCGTTTTAAAAATGTTCCTAGCATAACAAATTACATTTTTATTTTACATAAAGCAATTTTTCAACATGATTGTTATAAGCAAATTTAGATATTGAGAACCATTTACATAAACAATGTTGAAAACCTGTAACTTTATGCCGCTGTACAATCTGCTAATCTATAATCTTGATTCGAATGTTATGTCAATGCAAAGCAATCAACAATACAACTTTTAGTTCAAAATCAAAACATGTAAAACCGTGAAATTGTTAAAGGAGTCATAATCTAAATGTTGGTAATGATAATTGCAGAATACTTAAGTAAATTAAATCTTACAATTTCGACTTTGCCAAATTTCCATCATCGATTAATTCCAGATTGGAGAGATTTTCCAAACGATCAGTCTTTTCTTGGACTTTGTTCCAATTATCTGCATGAAGTTAAGACTTTAATTTAAAGATTAAAAATTTTCAATATACTTTAAATCAGACTTTACACCACATCTACAAATTCTACATAAAGCAACAATATCTTACATGTTTACTATTTGGTAAGTATCTTTAATAAAATTATTATTGCAGTAAATTTTAGTGCTCATTTGCTGTTTAAAACAAGAAAAAAAAAAAAAAAAATTTTAAAAGACCTAGGACTTAAGCTCCAGTATTTTGTTTACAAACCAAAAAAATTCGCAGCCCTTTTACTTAAACTCGGTACAATTAAGCCACAGTTGTTGAATGTGACCAAACCTACATACCTGATCGAAACCACTCTTTGACTTGGAATATTTTACAATTTTTGGTTGGAATCTCTCCACTTTTAGTGGCACTTTTCACCTTTCATGCGTTCGCATATGGAGGAAACGCAGCATAATTTTCTTGCAACCAATTTTTTGGAATAACTGCCAAAGATTTATCTTTGATGAATTCCACCACAACATATTCCAAATCAAATTCTTGCTCCATCTTACGAATTTAAAACACTATACGTTTAATGATTGCTAAAAAGAATGAATATTAAATCAACTTAACCTGGCACGCTTTTTTTCCCTGTTATTTCCAGGGAATGTGATTTAATTTTCAATTTAAAAAGAGCTGAGGCATAAAACAAAAAAAGCCAGATAATTGAACAAACTAAGCAGTGCCTTATGAATTTATTTACAAATCTGAATATTTGACAGAAAAAAACAACCTATAGGTTATAATTGACATTCAGAATGTCTGACTAGTGGTTCACCCTAGCAAAAGTAATGGTGATCAAGTCAAATCACTACCGATATTACAGCGAAAAGGAAATGTCCCAACATTATATAATGAGAAATTTTAAAATGACAATTTTCAAATTTTGTATCCACTCATATAGTTGAAAGATGCAATTTACAATGAAGCACCAGTTGTAAAAAATGACCTGTACTAATAACACACATTTAGCTAAGCATTAGATATTGACACTTGTTAATTGGTAAGTATGTAAATAACTTTCAAGTATGTAAATAACCTTTAACAGCAACACTAAATTTCCACTATTCCGTTTGTTACCTGATTGTTTTGACATTTTTTTTTCAGCGCAACTCCGAAGTTTATTCTCGACAAACAAGGCAATCAAACAATCTGCACTTTCCTCTATTTAAAAAAAGCATATGCAAGCAGTCAATTAAATTAGTCGGCATCAAACTATGGAATGAAATACCCAATGAAATTAAACGATCAAAAAATTTAACTCAATTTAGAAAAAAAATGAAACAATATATTTTAAATAATTATTAAATTACATCATTTTTATAATACTATTATTTTCTAAAGCACTCTCGGGATCTCGCATCTTTATCCTTTTAGTTTGTTTATTGTTTTGTTTTTTTGTTGGTTTTCCTTTTCATGCAGAGTCTCTGAATTGGTAGTTCCACTGTGAACTACCGATTAAAAGTCGTCTTTGGGCTTCTCATAGACACTGCGGCGTCGTATTTTATTTTATTTCGTTTTAATCAGTTTTGTAATATTTGACGCCGAAATAAATAAATCAATCAACTTTGTCAGATGCCAAAGCATACATTCACTTAAATACAAAATTGTCACATGCCGAAAACTTGGTAAGGCCTTGTTAATCCATGTGTAAAAAATGATTACAAATGATTCATGTGTGCTGTGAAAAAATAAAGTTTTATTTTGGTAAGCAGCACCACTTAAACTATTTAATCAAATAAGCCCTTCCGTGCTTAAAAGTAATAATGTAAAAAACTTGTTTTTACATTATTTAACTAAAGCATTTTAATTCACCAACTCAAAATCCAACAAAAAGGTGTGATTGCATTATCGGTATTTGGTATGTGTATCAGGCTGCTGAAGTGCTAGGTAAGATATTACCTATTGGTTGGCAGCATGGCCAAGACTAAGAGGGTAAAAGCATCCTTTTTACAATGGTTCTAATTGCTTAATCAAGGCTCAACCTACACCAGCATCCCCAGCAAGCCAATTTTTGGCAATGATACAATCAGCTTAAATTTGGAAAAGCAGACAAATTTTTTGAAAAATGACTTTTAGTATACTTTAATACTGAATTAGTGCAAAATTTAAGGCACATACACATATTTTTAGTTTCGGGTATGCCTACTGTAATTGTAATTACATTTTATTCACTAAGTTGCCTTGGCCAGGAGACAGCGAATGGACCTTTCGATCTTCGAGACAAGCTGCCACCTGCTCACTTGTTAACCACACACGTCGGAGGCTTCACACTGTCCCTTTGATTGCTGAACGTCAAGCAGGGAAGCTGTGAATACCAACCACTTTATATAGTCTTTGGTTTGACCCGATTGGGAATTGAACCGGAGTCTACCACTTCAGTAGCAGACGCTCTATCCACTTGACCACCGATCAGCAATAAATTGTTTTGAGAAAATTTAAGCACTTGCTGATTAAACAGAATGTTAAAAGGAACACTGACATGCACACAAGTCGCGTTGTTGCATCCTTGGATAAAGCACAATTATTTCTGCTAAGTAGCTTTAAAACAAGCAGCAAATTTACAAGAAAAGCCAAAGCAAATCAGAATTGGTCAACTTCTAAGCGAATTTTTCTAAAGGGTAAGTGCCATTGTTGCTTGGTTGCAATAAGATAAATATGCAACAAAACACAAACAATCGCAGTTTATGAAAACTGCAGGCCTAACCAATGCAGATATCAATTGATTAGATTGGCGTTAACTCCAACCTTCTTGACCAAGCCATTTCAGAGATTTTGCACTTTAAAACCAGTTTGATGACCGAAAGGTGCTTTTAAAGTTTCCTTGTCTCAATTCTAAGCAATCTTTGACTGGCGTGTATTGTTACTGAGCGACAGTAAACAAAATTTGTCTTCTTCCAACCAATTCAATATTTGTCAAAAAATCAGCGATTTCTTGGATCAAGGGCAATTAATTTTGGGTACACGACTTTTCGGCGCGGACCTTTTCAGCACCAATATTCGGTGCTTTTTACTAACCCTAACCCAAAGCCCTAACCCTAAATAAGTGAACTGTCAAATAGCACGGAATTGGAGCCGAAACGATCTGTGCAGAAAACGTCTGGCAGCGAAATAGGTGGCGCCGAAAAGACGTGATCCCTTAATTTTTGACAATATGATAAACATAGCTTTAAAAAAGTCGATAAATTTGTACAAATATGACTTTGATATACAGTCGACTCTCTTTCATCAGACACATATTGTCAAGGAATGGAATTACTGCAAAAAATCGTGGTCAATTAATGGAAGTTGACCAGTGTTCCCACTAAGCCAATGTTTTTCAGCGAATCGGCGATTTGTTGGAGCAAGGGTAAATATTTTTTGGCAATACGGTAAACAAAGCTTTAGAAAATTCTACAAATTTATGGAAATATGCCATTGGCTATACTTTTAATACTGGATTGACACAAAATTTGGGTCCATAAATGTCTTTTTAGAGCTTTGGGCACAATTGTTTTAAGATAATTTGGGCACTCGCCGACTAGCCTTAAAGTTAGAGGAAACACAGAAGTTGACTGTACCTACTTTAATACTAAATTGGAATCGAGACAAAAATTAGGGCTCATAAACATATTCTCAAAGCTTTGGGCACGACTATTTAAAGAAAATTAGGTACCCACATATTAGCAAAAATGTTAGAGGAAACACTGCTTTAAACACAACAAAGGAGTCTCCTCATTATAATTTTTATTGACAACCTTAACATTTATAACATCTGTAATAATGATGATATATTGTTCACTGAAGAGATCAAACCGATTAACGCATAGCAACAAAGCTTAATGCTGTACCATAATCTAATTGCAACGCTGGCTTAAGATAGAACTGGGATGGCATCACCAATGTTACTAACTTCTGAGTTGCCAATAAACTTAAATTCAGGAGGTCCTACGTCGTATTTGAACTAAACTACCTCTGAAACAGTTTAATCATGAAGGATGGAGTAGGGTCCACAACAACTGACCGCGACAAACTGACCGCGAACCAACTGACCGCGAACAAACTGACCACGAACAACGCCGATTGGCTGAGAAGGGCAATCCACAATATATTTTTGCTATCCCCAGAGCCATCTTGCCCAAACCCTCACTTTGTGACAAAATCACTGCGACGAAAACATGTAACGAAATCATTTCTTCGCGGTCAGTTTGTTCGCAGTCAGTTGACTTGACTCGGATGGAGTTCACCACAATCTAATCTAATATGATTGCTCTGACATTAGGTACCGTCGACAGGGGTTACTTTCAACAATTTTGAGATTGTTTTTGTAATCATTCAATACCGCCAACTACATAATTATATTTTTTTGTCACAAAGTATCACCAGTGAACTCGGGTATACATTCACCATAGTGTTTCCAAATCACTTGCTACTAAATCAGAATTTTTTAAAAGTTTGTCGGTGTCCAAAGTTGCTCCGTGCATGAGGCCAGTTTGGACAGTTTCAAAAATAAATACTATTCCTAGCTTATGTGCTAAATTGTTTGAAATTACCCTGTTAGAGGAACAACATTGGACAACAAGTATTCAAAAAAAAGCTGAAGAAATTCAAAGCATGGCAGTTTCATTGTTAAAAGTAAGCATTAACACCCTGGAAACATAACTTATCACTGATCAAAATGCCACATTTAGTACAAGTAATTGAGATCAGCTAATTTGTGCTTTCTATGTTTTTCAGTACACATAAAAAACACATTGTTTGTTTGTTTCTCAGTATTTATGCTTCTGTCATGACTGTGAAAATTCAGACGTTTGGATAACCTGATTAAAGGTTTCCGATGCTTAAATTGTCCGATTAATTTTTTGAGATTTTGACATGTGCTTTCCATGCTTGTTAGATTTCACCTACCAAAGGTAAATTATTGTAAAGCACTTTGGTTTAAGCATTAGCAAACGTAAATTATCGTAAAGCATTTGACTTTCAAATTCAGAATGTTATGAACCATCAGTATTATACGAAAAGATAAAGCTTTTTGCAACAAAATCAAAGGCATTGGTTTTGGGCATTATCAATTTATGTGGTAAACAAAAGTTTTAAAAAAGTCTCCAAACAAGTTGATTTTTTGAATTGGCTTCTAAAATGATAGGCTATGCTAGTTTATACATCCACATACACAACAACGCACAAGAGTCAAGTGAAAGTGTTTGAAAACTGGAACAAAATAGCGTAACAAAACAACTTTCAATTTTCAAATGTTTTCACCAACTGCTCATAACTTGTCTCAATGTCTAATGTAGAGTTTGTCACTTCACAATATACCAATCTTTTAAGAAGTGGCTACTTTGCCTCTGTTAGGGTTAAGGGTTAGGGTTTGGCTATTTTGGCACTGGAGGCAAAATTGCAATTGGGATACTTTTCCTCCAGCGCCAAAATGGCATGCGGCTATTTTGCCTCTAGAGGTAAAATAGCCACTGCCGTTTCTTGACCCTTCTTAAGCCATTATAATGGCTTCTGTACCTACAATAAAGTTACATGTTTACATTAAGTGTGTTTTGCATAATTTCTAGCACACATGTAAGTAACATGTAATCCAAAACTCTTAATAATGGGAATGCCCAATGTTAGCTAAATTGTCCAAAGTAACCCCATCAAATATGCAATTATCATCAAAAAGTAAAAAGTGACATTATTTCCTACTTCTTGTCAAGACTCGATGTTAAGTTTAGACATACAGATAAAACAAGCTTCAGTGCTTACACTGTATGTACCTTCATATCTGGATGTACTTTTATACATGCACTAGCATCAAAATTTTGTGCGCTACGAAATTGCACATTTTTTGTTTTGTTTCAAGTAATGATGTCAAATTAGCCTGAGGTGATGACGAGTGATGCTGTAGTATATACACATCACAGCATATATACTTCAACTACATATTCATAATGCAAAAGCTGAAGAATCTTCAGCTGGAAAAAAAAATTTACATCAAAACAACTAAATATGAAAAATGTCCAAAGTTACCTATGGATTCCAAAGTAACCCCTGTCGACGGTACCACTACGTCCCCTCGTGATTTTACCGGCAGTAAATTTTTTAAAAGTAATAAATCTAATACCGCATCACCATAATTTGCTCAACTACTTTAAAATAGCAATCAATACACCGTATTGTAAAAATCAATGTAAAAATGAAGATCAGCATTTGCATGTCCAGTAGAGCCTGTGTCACAACATTATGTATTTCACAAATGCAAAATTGATATTTAATAGGTATTAAAAATTTTGCAAGTAAAAGCAAATCAGATCTGAAAACTTTTATGAAATCAGATAGTAATAAAAATATTAAAATGCAAGTTTAAAAACCATATCAACCTGGCACACTAGATCTAAAAGCATAGCAAATATACTTGTATTTCACTTAAATGGCATCTTCACTGTAACTCAGGGGTGTGCAAACTGCGGCCCGCGCCCAGAAATTGTGCGGCCCACGAAGGGTTACGGTTTTTGAATAGATTGCGGCCCTCGAACATTTCACGTGCTTTTTGAGGTGCTTGATTAAATATGGAAGAATAAATAAAGCGTTTTGACACAAAGAATGTGGAAAGAGAATAGCTAAAAAATCAAGTGCCAAGAAACAAGTAATATTAACTTGCTACCCTATTTTGGATAGTGCATTGGCCAACTAAAAGTTTTGTGAGTTTTTTCCAATTTTCATCTCGGATTGATAAAATTATTAAGTTTCAAACATGCGTAATTTGCTTATGCTCAAAATGCAAAAATTTCTGTGTGGGAAAAGTACATGACGTTCTTGATGAAGATTGTTTCAAGAAACCAAGCAAGTAGATGTTAAAAACGCAAGTTGAGTCATTCAGCATTTGAATCAAAGAAATTTAGTTTAGTTTAGTGTAGTTTGTATTTTTATTCCACGACCGCCAAAGCACAAAGCAGCAGCACAAAAACTAACAAACGATAAAGGAAACGGCAAAAAGGTACCGATACTGCGTAGAGCTAGGTTTTGGAGTTTTCATAGGTGAAGAAAGTTAGTAACACGTGGTTATTGTCATTGTATGGTGGTTATTGTCATTTTATGATTAAATGCAAAAAACGAAAAAGCTAAGTCTATTGGTAAGCAGTTAGGTTGTTTTTTACTCAAATTTGCAGTTAAGCACATGGCAGTTAGCAAAAGTACTCGACAGCTGGATGTGGTTGCCTACTGGTACGCATACAGTGTAGGTATTAGCGTTTGGAAACCCGGCAAATCCCGGAATGATGGACTTTCAACCTATCTTTGTCAATCCCAATCCCGGGATTAATTATCGTATAATTACAGTGTTATGTAATCACCAAGATTACAGTGCTATGTAACCACCACGATATATGGTTTGATTAGTTCTGTTCAAAACAGTTTGCTATATAACAATCTTTCCAGAAAGTATTTACATGCTGGCATGAGCGATTTGTACTGCAAACCAGCTATTGTGTGCTTTGCTATAGCCTAGTTTAGCGAAGATGTACTTCATTTGTACTCCACCTAATTACAACTACAATATACATGGCTAAAGCCTAGTTTAGCAAAGATGCACTTCATTCATTCTTCGTCCATTTCTGCCAGCACATTTTTTCACTTTGTGAATTTTGGTTTCAGCATATCTGTCGATTTTGTCTAATTCTAATCAACATATACAAGACTTTAGCAAATTTGAACCTTGGTTTCAAATTCATCACTTCGCAATGGCAAATTCAAAAGAGACACGAAAGAGAAAAATAGAGGAAGAGATGCGAAATTTTAATGAAAAATGGACTTCTGAATATTTTTTTATCGAAAATGCAGACAGTAGACCCTTGTGTTTGATTTGCGAGCAAACTGTAAGTGTTAATAAAGAGTACAACATTAAACGACATTATGACTCAAAACATGCTAACGGTGTTTACGGAAAGCTAAAAGGACGAAACCAGTGTTCCCACTAAGCCGATTTTTTTCAGCAAATCGGCGATTTGTTGGAGCAAGGGCAAATAATTTTTTGCAATATAGTAAACATAGCTTTAGAAAATTCGACAAATTTGTGAAAATACGACATTTGGTATACTTTAATACTGGATTAGTTCGAAAATTAGAGCACATAAATGTCTTTTTAGAGCTTTGGGCACATTTGTTTGAAGAAAATTTGGGCACTTGCCGATTAGCCATAAAGCTAGAGGGAACACAGGACGAAACATAGAGCTGAAAGTTGAGCAATTGAAGGAACAGTTGAAGAGCCAGCGTTTGATGTTTCAAAAAATGCATACTGATAATGAAAAAACAGTTTAAAGCAGTTTCTTAATTGCGCAGAGAATAGCTCAAACTATGAAGCCGTATTCTGAAGGTGATTTTGTGAAAAAGTGCTTCACTGAAGTTGCAGAAGAATTGTGTCCTAAAATGGTACAGGAGTTTGAGAAAATAAGATTATCGCGTTGGACGATAGCAAGTCGCATCGATGAACTTGCTGGTGATGTTTGTGACACTCCTAAAGACAAAGTGAAAAACTTTGTATCATGGAGCTTTGCAATCGATGAAAGTACCGATGTGAAGAACGCAGCACAGTTGGCTATATTTATAAAAGGAATGGACAAGGAGTTGAAGGAAACCGAAGAACTTCTGTCATTGCAGTGCATGAAGGATACCACAACTGGTGCTAAAATCTTTTCCGAAGTTTTCAATGCTTTTGATGAGTTTGGTTTGGACCTATCCACTTTATGCGGAATCGCAACTGATGGTGCTCAAGCCATGTCCGCAACTGGCATAGGATTTGTAGGTCTCTTGAAATCTGCTTTGAAAGAGAAAATTGATATAACAATTTTCCACTGCATCATTCATCAAAAAAATCTATGTGCAAAATCCTTGAAGTCCAAACATGTCATGGGCCCAGTCATTAAGGCTGTAAATTTTATTCGAGCTCGAGGACTTAACCACTGGCAGTTGCAAAAGTTTCTGGAGGATCTCGACACTGAACATCAAGATCTAGCTTACTTTTCCGAGGTGCGTTGGTTAAGCAAGGATAGCATGTTGCAACGATTTTACGAAATGCGAAAAGAAGTCGTACTATTTTTAAAAAGTAAAGGACGACCAATGGCTGAAATGAAAGACAAAAGTTGGGTGTGTGATCTAGCTTTCTTGATCGATACTACTACTCACATGAATGAACTCAATACTAAGCTGCAACAAAAAGCCCAGTATGTGAGTGAAATGTACGGTCACATAAAAGGTTTTATAAACAAGTTGAGACTTTGGCACGCACACATACAGAATGCAAATCTCGCTCACTTTCCCACTTTAAAAGAAATGGGAATGCTTCCAGAAAAGAAGACCGAATTTGCAGATCAACTTCAACAATTGCTTAATGAATTTTCGGCTTGCTTTAAAGACTTCAAATCCCACAAACATTTATTTGAAATATTTTCTTCACCATTTCACACTGACATTGAAAAAGCCCCCATGGATATCCAAATGGAACTGATTGATCTTCAGGAGAGAACTGACCTGAAGGTTAAGTATTTGGAAATGGATCACGGCGATTTTTATCGGAAATATCTTGACCAAGAGAAGTTCCCAAGTTTAAGAAAGTTTATGGCTTCTAAAATTGCACTTTTGGGCTCAACGTACTTGTGTGAACAATTTTTTTCTGAAATGGGTTTCATGAAATCTCCTTATCAATCAGTAATGACAGACAAACACTTGAAAAATGGGCTTAGGGTTGCCAGCACCTCAATTAAAGTAAATTGGAATAGAGTGGTTCAGCAAAAAAGCCAGCTGCATGTTTCTCACTGAATCGTTTCGAGGAAGATTAAATCATATTGCTATGTTTTTGCTTTTTAACTAAACAATTTTTTTCGAAAAATACTGGTACTACTGTTTTTGATATTATTGCAGTTTTATCTTTAATGATGGCAATATTAATAGTTGGTAAATTATCCAATTTAAAGGTGCGGCCCAAAGTATATTGTGCTTATTGCTATTTGGCTCGCTATTGAAAAAGCTTGCACACCCCTGGTCTATAAGTATTGATATAGATGTTTTATTCAATTAAAGTTATAAACTACCGATATGTTAAAAATTTGTTATCTTTGTATTGCTAAATGCTCAGATTGGACCATCTGACCATTAAATCTTTAACGGATTTTAATTACTTAACTCCTTTAGCTTAGTTGCCAGTGATGTTACAAAGTCATTACAACAGAGCAGGGGTCAAAATTACTTTTTTCATCAACTTGCCCATCGTGCAAGTGATATCAAATGTTTACTTGCCCGAGCAGGGTTCAAAATTAACATTTGCCCGAGGCAAGCTAAAATCGCCTCAAGCAAGTTATTTTTCGGCTTAACTTGCCCGACAGGCAAGCTAACAAAATACAGCATGTTACACAACATCAAACAAGATTATCTAGAAATGCAATTTAGGTCCGCTTTTTGTTGGAATAAAATACAATGCAAGTAGGGAAAGATGTTACTTGGTTCATTTTAGCACTTTGCAACCATTACAATTCATTTTAGCACTTTGCAACTATTACAATTAACACTTCTTCATTGTATACAAACTTTTTGATACTCAGACGCGCTTTGCAACTTTTTGGCTTTTTTTTAAGAAAAAATTTTCCATGCTTGCTGCGTTAATCACTGTTTCAAATATCACAAGTACAACTACTCCTGTGCTGCATAAAACCAACGTTCAGAATTTTGCAATTTGTTTGTTATTATTATTTTAAAGATCTTTTAGCTCCTAGAAAATCTACAACACCGATTACTGAGCAGTTGTTTTAAAGGCAAAGAATGAACACTCAAGTACCATGATATCTAGTGGATGCTCTGGCTTAACAGTCTGCTTTTTTGGACTACATAGGCTCTTTTATTCACATTGTGTTGCGTGACAAGAATGATGAAAAGCACATGATTGCAAAATTTTGAAATGGAATTGATTCGTGTTCAATCAATACATATTTCATTAAATTTTTGATGACATCGACTCGAATGGTTGGAAATGTAGGGGGAAAAATTGCTGATTCCAATATTAAAAACCAGAAATCTTTCAAGAAAATACCATTTCCAAGCTTTGCAAGCTAATATTGTTGTAGTCATATCTGCTTAAATATAGCACAGTTTCAATAGGTAATGGCCAACTGCTTTTTAACTGTGATTTTCATTTCAGATTGCTTTGTGTTATATCAGTAGTTCTGTCGTGTTTCAAAATATGATTAAATATAATGAGTTTGCTACAAAATTGTGGCATTGGAAGAAAATTGAATGAGATGTGCCACAACTGCCCACAAAATCCACTTTGCAAAAAGCACTTAAGTTTGTGCATGTTGAACTAATCTATTGCAGAACTTCAGTGCCGCGAGATGAGATTACAAGTATCTGCAAGCATCACCTTATTGTGTAGCATACCTCTCAAAATATCATTTGCAGTGAAAAAAAGCTGTGAATCATATGCAAATCTCAAAAACCAATTAAGGCAGGTCTGGACGCATTTCTCTGCTTCAAGGTAAGACGCATTTCTCTGCTTCAAGGTAACAAATAGGCATTTGGGCAGTGAAAAAATTGTTATACTGTACTAGGTCAGAAGATCTGATGAGCATGTTGGCGCATGTTACCAAGTTGTTAGTGCTGATGACGCTGCCATCACCAGCACATCATCACACAAAGAAAGTGAGATGGAAGCTCCCACCTATTCAACTATGGATTCTGAAGTTATGAACACATTATTTGAATTTAGGTCCATATCACGATCTTTAAAGGGGCGAAGTAAAAGCAAGCTAACACAGGCGGTTGAAGCTCGCAGCAAAATTCTGAAAACTGCTAATATACTCCTGAGTAAAACAAACCAGGAAAGCACATGAAGAAAGATTTGTGACAAACAAGACGATAGTATCACAAAAAAGTGAAAAGATTGAACATTCAGACAGACTTTGCCAAGCCTTTAGTGAGAAGCTACAATCAGCTAACCAAAGTACCAAAATCAAACCTCTCACTTTAATCTCTGATACTTTGTCAGAAAAAAGAAAGCACAACATTTTGGGGTGATCAAGTGAAGAAGGAACAAAAAATGAAGAAGAAGAAAGGTATATTGTGCAGTCTTTGTTCATTGTCCAGGTACCAGAGATTAAAGTGATAGATTTGATTAGGATGCTTTGGCTAGCTGATTATACCTTCTCACTTAAAGGCATGGCAAAATGGTCTGAAAGTTCAATTGATTAGGATGCTTTGGCTAGCTGATTATACCTTCTCACTTAAAGGCTTGGCAAAATGGTCTGAAAGTTCAATCTTTTTCTTAACTTTTTTTGTAACAGGATTGTATTATTTGTCACATATTTTTCCTGGTCGCTTTGCTCAAAAGTATAAATAGCAGTTTTCAGAATTTTGCAACAAGCTTAAAATTTCTACCATGTCGCTATAAGGGCCGCGATATCAGATATAGAGCACAATTCAAATGATGTAGTCATAACTTCAGCATCCATAGTTGAATAGATGGGAGTTTCTACCTTACTCTCTGTGGATGATGATGTGCTCGTAATGGTAGTGTCATCAGCACTTGAGACTTGTAACATGCACCATTTGTTACCTTAAAGCAGAGAAATGCTTCCAAACTTGTCTTGACTGGTTTTATGGTTTGAATCTCATCTCTCAGCACTGAGGTTCTACGACAGATTAATTCAACATGCTTTAAGCAGAGTGGATCTTGTTGACAATTCATAATTTTGGCACAAGTATCTCATTCAATTTTGTTCCAAAGCCACATTTTTGTCGTAAACTCCTTGCTCTGATGTTATTGGGAAACACTGCAGAGCTACTGATACAACATAAAACAATTGAAAATGAATATCGCAGTTAAAAAGCAGTTGGCCATTGCCTATTGAAACTGTACTACATTAAGCAGATATAATCACAATAATACTAACGTTTGCAAAGCTAGGAAATGAAATTTTCCTGAAAAATTTCTGGTATTTGATATTGAAATCACCAATGTTTTACCGTACATTTCCAACTATTCGAGTTGATAGTATCAAAAATTTATAATGAAATATGATTGAATGAACACAAATTAAATCCATCAAACTTTTCCAATCATATACTTTTCATCATTCCTGTCACACAACACAATGTGCATAAAAGAGCCCACATGGTCCAAAAAGCCAGAACATGTGCTAGTTATCATCATACTTTAGGGTTCATGCTCTGTCTTTAAAACAACTGCTCAGTAATCAGTGTTGCAGATTTTCCCTTGGATAAAAACTCTGTTTAGCGCGTTTGGGTCAGTTATTGACCTATTCTTTTCTCTCAACTGTTTTCCATTGATTTTGAGCTGTTTTGCTTTTTATCTTAAACTGATTCAATGCTATTTTTATTGAAAAAACGCATGTCACCTAAAAACAAAATTTTTTATGGTAGGCATCAAAATTAATTCAATTTTGTTACATGAAATAAAAGAGCAGGGTAGTAGAAATAAATTTGTGAATTTCAGCTTTTAAATTTTACACCCATTTTTTTAACAGGTTCTTGAAGTTGGGCATCCAAAAAAAGCAATAAATAAACTGAAAGCTTAGTTACTCCATGAAATCATTCTTTTATTATTTTTTAAGCTAGATTTTTGGATTTCTTGGGTCTCAAAACCCCTGTCTAGCAATTTTTAGCAGTCTCCTACGACCACAGTAAAAAAATTAAAGATTTAAGACAGTTTTAAGCATCTGCAATGAAGCAGAACAAGCAAAAATGGCATTTTTTCAATTGATCATAACTTTGTAAATAATTGGAGTTCTTCAAAAAAATTTTTCCATTTATGTTTTATTATTAAGGTCTACAACTGTGCTAAATTTTATTAAAATACAAAACATACGGTCTAACCCATTTGCTCATTTGGCATGGAATTACCCTTTAAAAACCTAACCAGCAGTCAAAATTAACTATTTTAACAACTTACTTTTTGGCAAATAATATTAAAGGTCTCCTTGCCTCCAAACAAATAGGTACAGTATGATTTAAGGCTAACTTCAGAAAAAAATTTGTAACATGTACTTCTTAGCAAAAAACACTGAGTTTGCAAAATCAGAAATAAGTGAAGCGCATATCGTATTTAACAAATCAAAATTTTGGGCGCGTTATGCCAGATGTTAATGTGACGCAGGAGAATTTTTTTCAATCATGCAATATGCAAGAATGATTTTTTAACCGTAATTAGTTTAATTATTACTTTACGGTTTGTTGCAACAAAATGTTGTGGTTTGTAACTTTGCAAAAAGCACATTTTAATCGCAAATAATTTGGGAACTATGGCACACCAGTTAGAGAGCTGAAATTTTTTTGCAAAAAGCTGAAGATCTTAAAAATAATCATTACAAAAAAATTGCAGAATTCTTGATGTTTTCCTTATGCAGCTTAGAGAAATACTTGTGATATCTGAAACAGGGGTTAATTATTGCAACAAGCGTGGAAAAATTAAAAAAAGCAGCATTTTGGTCAAGATCTTAAAAATAATCATTTCAAAAAAATTGCAGAATTCTTGATGTTTTCCTCATGCACCTTAGAAAAGTACTCGTGATATCTGAAACAGGGGTTAATTATCGCAAGCGTGGGAAAATTAAAAAAGCAGCATTTTGGTTAAGATCTTAAAAATAATCATTACAAAAAATTGCAAAATTCTTGATGTTTTCCTCATGCAGCTTAGAGAAGTACTTGTGATATCTGAAACAGCGGCCAATTATCGCAACAAGCATGGGAAAAAAATTTTTTTTAAAGCAGCATTTTGGTCAAGATCTTAAAAATAATCATTACAAAAAAATTGCAAAATTCTTAATGTTTTCCTCATGCAGCTTAGAGAAGTACTTATGACATCTGAAACAGTAGTTAATTATCGCAACAAGCATGGGAAAATTTAAAAAAAAAAGCAGCATTTTGGTAAATGAGTTTAATAATATCTGTGTGCGAATAATGCGTTAATTGCAATTAATACTATGCAGACAACTAAGCAAAGTGCTAATTGTGATGATTGCAAAGTAGGCCTACTTACAGGTAACTAAACTAAAATAAAGCTAGCAACAGCTTTCTCTGCCAACATATTTTATTCTATTATTACAAGAGCAGATATAAATTGCGTTTTTTTAATCTTGTTTAATGTTTTACCTGTAGGCTATTTTGTTAGCTAGCCCGTTGGAAAAGTTAGACCAAAAAAAAGTTGCCCAAGGTAATTTCAGCTTGCTTGGGCCAAGCGTTAATTTAGAACCCTGCTAACCCCATACTCTAGACATAGCTCTAACCCTTAACAGTAATCTCTGAAAATAGAGCAGTTTTTGAAAACATTAACTACAACACTCATAAAGAGAATAAGAGAGCAAAGAGTGAGTGCTTAGGATATTTATTTGCTCATTAAATGTACTATTTTTTATTTTTTTAATCATTATCGATATAGGTTCAGGGTTAGATTTCAGAATTATTTTAAGAGTTTGGTTAGGATTACAGTCAGATGGTATAGCCAAGGCCATCAACTCAGAACTAACGGTAGCCTGTACTCTGGTACTGTAGACAAGAATGTCTGATGAGACTTTTGAGTTTGGATTAAGTTTTTGGCAAGGATACAATGGTGTTAGGTTAACACCTAGACACACTTAAATGAGCGAAAAAAGCAATAACTGAATGTCTGAATGTACAGCACACAAAAACAAACAGAGGTGAAATAGTGTCGAGCACATACAAAAAACACGTTGTCACACAGTCACATCACCTAACAGACCTAATAGGATTACCTCGCATAATTCCAGACAAAATTCTGCTATTTTTGCTCTGTCTGCTCTCTACTACAATCATTTCCAAAACTGTTGCTTTCAATTGTGCATTTCAATATTCATTGGACTTTAATATTTTCACACTGGTTCAAAAAAATATTTAAGGAATAGATACAAAAATTGGTTTAAATACACATGTCTGGAATTACCTTTGATAGGGTAATTCTGGACAAAGCGGACATATACGTATTTAAAACAAAAGTGCAAAATTGATACTTTTTGATAACAGATTTATAAATATTTTAAACTAGACTAATATGCTAAGCATTAAATGGCTACTTTTTTGGAAATTTTAAAACACTCTGCCGGATATTTACGCCACCCTAGCACCAATTTAGTCGCTGCGCCACATCGATTAAAATTGATAAACCTAAGCCATGTTGATTAAAACTTTCATTTTAACGCCTTTCCTGTGGTTAAATTACCAATAAAGATCATTAGGCTACTCGCAATTGTGCTTGAATTGGCAGCCTTCTTAAATTAACAACAACTCCGAAATTACCGTAGAGCCTGGGTTGTGAATGTGGTTAGTTTTGCACGACGCTGTAGCCAGATTTATAATTTTATCTGTGATTTTCTGCCGTGGATCCCAGATTTATCGAGTGCAACTTGTAACTTTTTAATGCATAGGCTTAAAGTAAATGAAACTATGTAAGTTTTTCATTATTTACCCCCAAGTTATCCTCTACAGTTGTTTTTCTTTTACAATCATTTTTTCTTCCTAAACTCATTCTTATACAAATTTTTTGAAGTGAGATTCGGACACAGAGTAGGAATAGATTTAACTTTTTTTCGAAAAAAATTGGAAATATGAAAAAATAACCTTGATCAGAATCTGGTTTGCTAAAAATAGCCTATAGGTTTTGAGAGCGTGTTTGATTACAACATAGCACAAATTAATATCTAACCTAATCTATAGGCCTAAGCGAAAGTAGAGAGCAACTACGCAGAATCGTTTTGTCGCTCCTAAAATGACCAGACATTTATTTGATTCTTAAAATAATAATCTACAATGACATAGGTAATACAAAAACATAATACTTGCACTTTTAGTTTCATGTCCAAAATTACCCCAGGCTGTCCGGAATTTTTCCTGTCCGGAATTACCCGAGGTACCAGTAACCCTACAGAATTGTTGCAATGCCACCGGTACATAAATTAAAATGTTTGAGACAATTTTTGAACACATGCAACGTTGGAGCAGAAACTATATTCTGAGGGAGATCATTCCATAAAGGTACTATACCGGTACAACACGATGATTGAAAAAAATTTTGAACGTTTTTTTCGTTCTTACATAACAATAGGTTACAGCAGCCTGTCAATTTTAAAAAAGCAGTGGCTATTTTACCTCTGAAGACAAAATAGCTCAAATGACTATTACATGTATTGCACTACCAGTCACTACCGTAGTCTTACAGTACCGTAATCTACTGTAGCCCTAACCTGCTAACCCTTACCAGTACTCTACCGTAGTCTTACAGTAGCCTAACCTACTGTAGACCAAACTTGCTAACCCTTACCCTAACCTTAATGCTAACCTTACAAGAGGGAAAATGCTTTTTGCCTCTAGAGGCAAATTAGACTCTTCCTTTGTGTTTTAAAACCCATTAAACCATAAGTCATAGGCTAGGCTAGGTACCTAAATTGCAATCTCACTCTAACCTAAACAGCTACCGGTACCACACCCGCTGCCCGTAATAGGTTAGTGTAGGACAGTAATTCCAACTCTTTTCGATCCAAATTATCAGCACATAGGCCTAACACTCTAAAATTCTTGATATAGTCTTCGAAATGCACTCGATACGTTTAAAGTAACGCCAAATAGTCAACTTCAAAACACTCACCAACCACTTATCCTAAAAAACATTGAAACACGTTTAAAATGACTTTTTTCAAAGAAGTTGACGTTGTTCTGCTTCAGTACTCAGTAATTGTTAATTTATTAAAATTCATTAAGGGACTAAATAACAGCAGGTTTGACAACTAAAATATACATGAACACTCATCGTTTTCTTTGTTTAAATTTTTTTGTTGCAATAAAACTTTCCCATCTGGAAATTGCATGTCCCCTACCAATAAATGATTCCCATTTTGCATCATTATTCATTTAAAACTGCGATTTTTGGCCGTTTGCAATATACCAAAGCCAAGGGCGTTTTTAGGGGGGGGGCCATTGGGCCATGGTCCTCCCTTTTGGGTCGCCAGGGTAGTATAATTAGCATAAAAAAGTATGAAAAATTGTGACATGGCCCCCCCCCTTTTTACTTGGGCAGAAGGTTTGAGCCCAGAAACAGTAGGCGAAGACCTTTTTTTGGCCAAAAACCGCACAAAATTTGAGTGAAGACCTTTTTTTTGGTCTTCACCTAATTTTGGGCAGAAAAACGGACTTAGTTTTGGGCTGGAAAATTTTCAATCTGGTCTTCATTAATCAGAGGTGGAGTCGAGGACACAAGGCTCGAGGCCAAGGCCAAGGACACAAAAAAAATCCGAGGCCAAGGCCAAGGACAGCCTTTCCGAGGACAGACACTCTCGAGGCCAAGGACAGGAATGCTCGAGGCCAAGGCCAAGGACCAAGGACACAAAGCGCAAGTGCTCTCCAAAGAAAAAAAAAAAAAAGGTCTTCACAAAAATTTTTCAGGCGATCTCCAAAAAAAAAAAAAAAAAAAAAAAAAGGTCTTCACAAAAATTTTTCAAGCGATCTCCACGAAAAAACGCTTTCCAAAAAATTTTTCAACCGCTCCACAACATTTTAACTTTCCAAAAAATAGTGCTGTCCTCGAGCCGAGGACAGGCCAATTTTCGAGGACTTGAGGCCTCGAGGCCAAGGCCAAGGACTTCAAAATCTGTCCTCGAGGACGTCCTCGAGGCCAAGGACGTCCTCGAGGACTCCACCTCTGTCATTAATCTGAAATTTTCTGGCTCCCCCCTTTCAAAAATCCTGCGTACGATACTAACTAAAGCTTACTCAAACAAACTATCCTTTTTTTTACCATAATAGTTAAGAAATATTTTGTAAATTATGAACCAAACTTGTTGCATCTCACAAAATCATTTGTGTTTAAAAAAAAAACATAGCATGTGCCAAATTGTCTGGGTCAGATCTGGCATAAGCAACGCAAATATTGAAATTTTGTAATCACTATGAAGCACATCTGGACCAGATCTGGCAAGAATGGATAAAAATTCGTCTGTAATGACAGATCTGGGAAAGAACTGGGCCAGATCTGGAACAAGCAGTTTCAGTGCATGCCATGGCATGCCCGATGAAATCCTGGTCTGGGCCAGATGAACTTGCTATCTGGGTTTTTAATGTAAACACAATTTGTTTCGAGAAACAGCAGAAAAAGCAGTAATTTGAATTGTGACGTCATCAATGACGTAATGATGATGCAATACATTTATTGGTAAATAAAATACTTTATTCCAGCTAAAAATAAGCACCAATAATGAAGACACAGTAGAATGAATAGAATAAGTACTTTGATAAGCATGCATTGTGCTCAAAACTGTATGAAACTCCTTAGGTGCCTCTGACATAGGCAAAAATGACGCCACTTCCGGTAATCAAGCTGACCCCAAAGTTTCTGAAAATGTGTGTTATTAAACTTGATTTAAAGTAAGGGTGCATCAAAGCAAAACTTTTCTTCGTTTAGGAGCTATATTAAAATAACTAAGAGGGCGGGCAAATTTGCCCCCCGGTACAAATAGGATTAAGTACCACAAACGAAAATAATTGAAACACACAGGGTCGAATAGATAAACGTGGACTAAAGGAGGGCTAAAGGCAAAATCAAAGAGGCTATCTAAAACTGGGGCAATCGTTTCAAGGTAGATTACATTGGCGCTGACTCCAATCCTTCTCGACCCAGTTGTTCAAGAGATATTCTACCTGAAACACCATGTAAGAGCATCCCTAATTATAAGTTTCATTGGCAACCGTGACGTTACAATGCATTAGCGTAGCTGCATAGGCCTAAATTAACGTATGTATAGGTTAAAAGACCTCTGTGACTTGCCCTAATTGCGGTGTTACCTTAGAATTGACCTAAGATGTGGTGGTGGTGGTGGTGGTGCTACCCGACCCCTTCCGAGGGATGGGGGCGCGGAGGAACTCCGCGGAGACCCAACAGTCGGGCCACACCCCAAGGTTTGGACCATAGATCAAGAATAGAGAGAGAGGAGCCAAAGATAGACCTACGAAGGGGTTCAGAGGCTGGGCAGTCGAGGAGGAGATGATTGAGGTCCTGTAGAGGGTGTCCACAGGCACTACAAGCCGATTGAATTCTTCTTCCGACTGATCCTGTGAAGATATGAGGATAAAAGAAGACTGTGGCCATGGCAGCGAAGACGGGAAAGCTCACAGCGAATAGGGCGAGAAAGGAGCAGTTCCTCCGAAGAGACTTCGGGGACTTGGAAGTTCAGATGGAAGTGGGAGATGTGACGTCTCCAATTGGGGTACTGGGAATTAGAGGTGGAGTCCTTGAGGACACATTTTGAAGTCCTTGGCCTTGGCCTTGGCCTCGAGGCCTCAAGTTTTCGAAAATTGGCCTGTCCTCGGCTCGAGGACAGCACTATTTTTTGAATTGTTAAAATTTTGTGGAGCGCTTGAAAAATTTTTGGAAAACGTTTTTTTGTGGAGATCGCTTGAAAAATTTTTGTGAAGACCTTTTTTTTTTTTTTTTGGAAAGCACTTGCGCTTGTGTCCTTGTTCCTTGGCCTTGGCCTCGAGCATTCTTGTCCTTGGCCTCGAGAGTGTCTGTCCTCGGAAAGGCTGTCCTTGGCCTTGGCCTCGGATTTTTTTTGTGTCCTTGGCCTTGGCCTCGAGCCTTGTGTCCTCGACTCCACCTCTGCTGGGAATAACGGACTTTGGCAACGACTGGGGAGAGAGGGCATGGGATCGCGTCAGTGGGCAGGGAGGCACCAGCTTTGGCAAGTAAATCCGCTTTTTCATTACCGGGGAGACCTGCTAACGGGGGACCCATTGGAAGCTCAAGGTTGTGTTGTTGGAGAGGGAGGATGCGAGGGATCAAACATTCCAGAGGGACTCAGGCAGGAGATAAGAGGGGGCTGATGAAAGGATAGAGAGGGCTGATTGGGAGTCAGTTAGGAAAAGGATTGACTGGAATTTGCAGGTTATCAAATGGCTAGTACACCAATCGAGACCTTGCTTGAGGGCAAAGGTTTCAGCTGTGAAGCTGGAGGCAATTGGACCAGTGGAAAAGGACAGGGAATTGGATGTGTTGCATTTGGAGCATGTGACATACACTCCAGCACCACCGGGACCAAAAAGGGAGGGGACAGATCCGTCAGTCCATACTTGGATATCAGAAGGGGGGTGGGAGGATAGTCTGCTTGAAGCAGAACTGGAGTCGGGCTGTACTGTTGCCTGTGCAGTCGGGAATGAAGGGGGAAACAGTGAAGTGGGTTGCAGTCCATGGGGGGAAAGGGGGCACATGATCAGAGTCTCACGTGGGGATGGGAGTGGTTGTGTGGCCGAAAAACAGAATGATCTCCAGGAGGGTTTCTTGTTTAGTCGACAGGGAACGTTTCTTGCTGCCAGGGCATAAAGGCTGGAGAAGTCTGGGAGGAGACGCAGAGCACGTTCGCAGGAGGAAAGGGCCTGATGTTCTAGAGTTAGCTTTAGAGGAGGGAGTTGGGCCTCAAGAAGGAGAAGGGAGGAGGTAGTGGAAGAGAGGCACCCAGTAATAACCCTGCATGCAGCTCTGTGTAGGACTTCCAAGTGATTGGTTGCAGTGTTGCAGAGGAATGGGAACCATCCAGGAGAGGCATATGTGAGCATCGGTCGCACAAAGGCTTTGTAAAGTAGGGAAAGAGATTCTTTCGTGGGACCCCAGGAGGCAGTGGCTATGGAGCGAAGGGCTTTGTGGCGTGGATAAAATTTGGAACACTGGGATTGGACGAGGGCCCCCAGATGTAGCGATCGTTGATACTTGGCTAGAGTACAACCTTTAATCCCTAGAATTGCCCATGTCGGCTGAAACTAGAGAACGACTGAGATGTCAATTGACGAATCGAAAATGGCAGTTGATAGTTCCTTTAGCTTCTTGAATCTCAGAAAGCAGCACACAATCTTAAATTAAAACTTCTATTGAAGACTGAAAACACAAAACCACTCTCTCTGAGCAAAACACTTCTTACGATCGACCAGATTCAGATCGTAAAAGACTTTACCGCGACCGACCAGGTTCAGGTCGCACCTTACACACTCTCGTGATCGCCCAATTCAGATCGCCCAACTATATGACTACACAAGCCAACCACAGATACACACACTCGGCAAAAATGCCCACGAAACTAATACCTAAAAATCATCCACTTTTAGAATATGAATCAAAAACGACCCGCCAATTTATACTAAAGTAAAAGCTATCGAATATCCTAGAACAATCCATGATACATCACAATAGAAAAAATACACGAGCTTACGATAACAGATTTCCACATGATTATGACGTCACAAACTCAAGTCTAAATATAGCAATTAAGACATGTAAACAACTAATTATTCCGGTAACTAATAGAAGACAGTAGAAAATACTAGAAAGGAAATATCTAGAATATCTCGAATATTCTAAATCACAAAAAAGCGGCAAAAGTAGTAAATCAGTCATGTATACGTTAAATACAACAAATAATCATATCTCAGGCATTCAAAATTATTATTTCGTGACAGCCCTAAAGGATAGAGTCCGATCAAAAGTTACATCAAGGAATTTAGGGGTGGGATTGAACACGAAAAGGATGCCCTATGAGGTTCAGCTGGGGCTGGAAAGTGGCTTGATGAGGATCTGTAGAGAAAAAGGAGGACTCACACTTCTTTGGATTGAGAGGAAGTCTCCATAAGTTGGACCGTGTTTCTAGGACAGTGAGGAAGGATTGGACAACAGAAGATGCTTTGAGCGGGTCTGGGGAGGAGGACCAGATGGCCAGATCGTCAGCATACAGGGAGGCATGGGCATCCCGAGGTAAATCCTTGGTGATGCCATCAACAAACAGGATGAAGAGGACTGGACCAAGTACCGAGCTCTGATGGACCCTCGTCTGATGAGGAAGGAAAGGCTGCGGGAACCACCAACCTGGACTTTAGCTCTACGGTCAGAAAGGAAAGAGCGTTCCCAAAAAACGAAGTAAGGGGGGAGTTTGAGCGAGATGAGTTTATGAAACAGAGCAGAGCGCCAGACCGAGTTGAAAGCCTTGGAGAAGTCAACAGATGCCACAATGGTTCGGTCTGGAGGCTTTTTCTTTTGGAAACCGTCCCAGATTGATTGAGGCAGAGTAAGAATTTGGTCGAGAGATGACCTACCAGGACGAAAGCCGGCCTGGCAAGTGGGAGGAGATGATTCGATTCGAGGTGAAAAGTTATGCGAGAAAGAATCAAGCGCTCAAAAAGCTTGGAGATGCAAGAGGTGAGAGAAATTGGGCGGAAAGAGGACGGAGAGAAAGTGGGTTTTCCAGGTTTGTGAATGGGGATGATAGTGGTAGGTTTCCAACAAGAGGGGAAGGCGTGAGAGTACCAAGACCTGTTGAAAAGAGAAAGAAGGAGGAGTTGTGCTGGCTCTGGCAAATGCTTTAGTAAAGGATAGGCAATCTGGTCAGGGCCAGACGCAGTGGAAGAAAAGAGTTTGCAGATGGCAGTGGAGAGCTCAGCCAAGGAGAAGGGGGAGCAGAAAGAATTGTGGAGGGAAGAAGTATTCTCACAGCTAGCTTTCCGGAGTTTATTCATGAACTGTCTTTCGGCACTGCGCGAGGTCCGGGGTGTTGCTTGAGATAGATGTGAGCGAAGATAAGAGGCATAGCGATTGGCAGTGTCAAGAGGGGAACTGCAACCGGGAAAAGATGGGTCTTGGGAGGTGTTTTTTTGCCCGAGATGGCATTGAGAAGCCTGAAGACAACACGAGGATCAGAACGGGGGGACAGGTTAGAACAGGTGGCTTGCCAGGTTGCGGATTTGGCTTTAGAAATGACTGAGGAAGCCCTACGAGAAGCATCTATGTATCTGAGGCGGTGAGCCTCAAACCGGTGTGCCTCGGAGCGGGCCCTCCTTTGCTCCCGCATTACAGATTCCGCTTCCTGGGATCACCAGGCTTTGGGGAAACGACCAAGGCGGCCAAAGGGGACAGAGGCCTTGGCAACTTCGACTAAGAAGAGGGATAAGGAACGGGCAGCCTGGTGGATGTTGCCTGAGTCAACATCAAGAGAGGGGAGATGCTCAACAATATATGATTGGTAAACATCCCAATGGGCCTTTTTGAAGTTGAATTTGGGGGGACGAGTGTTGGGGTGACAAACTGGAGAGAGGGAGAGGATAATCTCTGTGGGGAGGTGGTCAGAGCCAAGGCCAGGGAGAGTGCGCCACTCACAGTGGGGAGCGAGAGACGCAGGAGCTAACGAAATATCGGGGGATGAACGGCTTCTAGTGGAATGATGGAGGAACATGGGAGAGGCGGGGTCGTTCAGGATTTCCAGACCTGAGGAAGTGACCCAGGTAAACAAGTCATTTCCGGGCGGGTTAGGTGGAATGAGTCTGTCCCAGGTTGGGTGGTGAGCATTAAAGTCTCCAAGGATAAAAGTGTGAGGGGAGTTTGGAAGGATGTCAGGAGAGAAGGTCCTGGTGCGAGAATCAGAAGGAGTGCTTCTGATAGGAGGGGAGTAGAGGTTAAGGAATTGTAAGGCAGAGTGGTTGGAAAAAAGAACTTTAACACAGATGCAGTCTGAGTATGGGTCCTGGGAAGAAAGAGAGGAGACAGAAACAGGAGCGAAGGCCAGGTCAGAGTGGATAAGAGTGAGGACACCACCACCGGTGTTATGAGCTCTGGAGGAAACAGGGCCTTGTCTGCCGAATGTCCGATCCGTGCGGAGGGTAGAATAACCAGGGATTTGAAACTTCTTGGTTGCCGAAAGATGGGTTTGTTGGAGGAGAATGAGGTCATACTGATTGTTGGAAAGAAAGGCGATTAGTTCAGCACGACGTGAGGGGGAAAGACCGCTAGCATTCCATTGTAGAATTCTGAGGTTTTGAGGGAGGCGTGGAATTCGTTGAGAGTGTGGCGACGAGTTGTAGATTGGTTGTGTGCTTTTGGGTGGTGGCGGTGTGAAAGGTAGAGTGAAGGCGGAAAGAGGGTAGGCGTTAAGGAGGGGAGGGTGTGAGGGGAGAGGTAGAGATGAATCCATTTGATTTGAACATGTTGGTGGGGGGGTGTGGGTGGGGGTCGAGCTGGAGCGATGGGGCGGGGGACGCTTGCTGGTGAGTGGGAGAGGCAAGGTCCCCATTGAGACAAGCAGGGCAATTCCAACCCATAGTGGAGCAGGCTGCGCAGAATTTGTGAAAGTTAGTCCGGGTCAGGGAGGAGCAGGAGAAGTGCACCCACTTGGAACAGGTGGAGCACTTTAGTGAGTCCTTACCTACCTCGTGAGAGCACACGGAGCAGGGGTAACGTGGGGGCCCCGAGGTGTACACGGTTGATAAAAGTCAGGTGGTAGTGGGTCAGTTTTAACTTTAGATAGTGGGTCATTTAATAAGATTGTTTGAACTTTAGATACTCCCATTGATTTTATCTTCAACTTATTTTAAATTGACTCCGCAAATAAACGCAAATTTTAAGGAAAATAGTGGACGTAATGACCTGGTAGATTGCAACATTTGCAAGCAGTTCTGGAATTACTTCTTTTAGGCTAAACTTTCGAGTTCACAGCAAATCTGTTAATCTAAAATTAACTCTTTATTGGTTTATTTCAACCTTACTATCTAATTTTTTTCTGCAAATTAAAATATAATGTCAAGACTGCTTATAGATGACTTGATGATTGCTTAGGAAAACTTGAGCCGATCACTAAAAGATAAATCAAGTAAAGACCACAACTTCACGGAAGAATATTGAATACGACCGAACAGCACTAAAAATACAGAAAGAGATGCGATTTTAAGTTTGAGCGATCGCAAACAAGTACTCAAATGATGTCGCAACTGTTCTGTTATTGGGACTTCCGCGACGCTTAGCGTCGGAAGTTCCTATGTTTTTTCCTGGCAAAATTACGAATTCGGCAACAAAAACAAAAAAAACGCTATAACTTTGAAACATCTAACGATAGAAACTGAAATTTAAGAATTTAAGTGGACCACATACGAATCCTTCTTCGTGCAAATTTTGGAGGCAATCGGTCTTGTGATACGGGTTTCGGAGCCAAAAACTGAAATGCCAATTGTAGGTTTAAACAGCTCTAGCTCGCAAACTAATCGCTCGAATGGAATAAAACTTTCGAATTTAGAAGCGTCTGGGCAAGCAGTTTCAACTCCCAAAAATAAATTATGATGATTCCGACACTTTTTTTTTATTAGGACTTTCGCGACGTTTGAAGTCCCTATGTTTTTTCCGTGAAAAATTACGAATTCGGCAACAAAGTTTGAAAACGCTATAACTTTAAAACGGCTAAAGGTAGAAATTCGAAACTTAGATCTTAGCTAGGACACATATGAATCAATCTTAGTGCAAATTTTGGGGGCAATTAGTCCCGTGATACGGGTTTCCGAGCCAAAAACTGAAACGCCAATCGCAGGTTTGTACAGCTCTAGCTCGAAAACTAAATCGCACTACGGGAATAAAAGTTTCGAATTTAGAAGCGTCTGGGCATGCAGTTGTAGCTCTCAAAAATAAATTATGACGATTCCGAAACTTTTTTTTTCTTTCTTTCTTTCTTTCTTTATTTATTTATTTATTAAGCAAATCACATTATGGTGACAAATACTCCAAAACCACCAAAGCTAGAAACTTGAAATTTGGACAGATGATAAGTTTATACATGAACCTGCGTGTCTCCAATTTTGGAGGCGCTACGTCACATGGTTTGGGGCAGATGCACCCTAAACTTGTGACAGCAAAGTTTATTAAGTGATTTTAGTCTCATACGCGCGTGCTGCCGTGGCCGAAAGGTTAAAGGCGCCAGTGCTTGAAACCTAAGACCTGGGTTCAATTATCTACTTGGCCATCGATTCTATCAAACCAAGATTATATTGAATTTAGCATATTAAATTTATTTTCTGATTACGACAAAATCGCTTTTAATATTTTCTGTTCAACACTAGGTATGATCAGAGGGTATCAGGTTTCATTCTCTGTGAAGACGCCCCAAAAATCACTTTCTTAACACCATAAGCTAGCGCACTAGATTTTTTGGGTGTCAGTACAAATTTTTAGGACTAAACTATTTTGACATAATTTGGGGGGGACCAACCCCCTAAAACCCCCGAATGGACCTAAACAAATATAAGCTTTTTTGACGGCTTAAGCTAGGGTTCTACTTTTTTTGATATCAAGAGACAATAAAGAGACAAATACTTTGACGTAGTTTGGGGTACCACCCTTCTGGGAACCCCCCAAACGGCCACCCCAAATAACAATTTTTTGAACGGCTTAACATAGGGTGCCAGTGTTTTTTGATATCAGTAGATATTTAGAAAAATATTTTGATGTGGTTTGGGGGTACCACCTCCCCTCGGGGACCAAAATGGACCACCAAAAAATCAATTTTTTGAACGACGTAATTTAGGGTGCCAGTGTTTTTTGCTGTCAGTAGATATTTAAGAGACAAATACTTTGGCGTGGTTTGAGATACCGCCCCCCTCGGGGACCTCCAAAAATCAAATTTTAATTGGCTCAAGCTAGGGCACTAGTTTTTTTTTATATGAGCACATATCTAAGAGACGAATATTTTGACATCGTTTGGGGGTATTACCCCCCGAAGACCCCCCAAAATGGAAATATTTTGATAGAGTTTGGAAGATATTTAAGATATTTAAGAGGAAAACATTTTGGTAGAGTTTGGGGGTACCAACCCCCCAGGACCCCCCAAACGGGCCCAACAAAGATCAATTTTTCCAACGGCTTAAGCTAGAGTACTAGTTTGTTTGATATTACAAAATACTGATAAGACAGATACTTGGACATACTTTGAAATTGCCACCCCCGGAAATCCCAAAATGAACCCCACAAAAATCAATTTTTGAACGACTTAATCTAAGGCTTCAGTTTTTATGATATTAGTGGGTATTCAAGCGACAAAAATTTGACATAGTTTGGGGGTACAACCAGGGGTGCCGAAACCCGGGAGGATATATCCCCCCCCCCCAATAATTTGACTGTATCCCCTCCAATAGTTTCAGTAAGGTCTACATCTGTATTTGAAGCTGGTGTGCATCTGAGCGTAGGTGTCCACCTGAATTCGGGGAAAAAAAGAAAAAAGTGTTCAATTGTTGATGAAGAACTTTTTTTCTTTTTTTTTTAGGTCTTCACCTAAATTTGGGGAAAAAGTGTTTCATTTTTGGTGAAGACCTTTTTTTTTTGGTCTTCACCTCAATTTGGGGAAAAAAGTGTTCCACTTTTGGAGAATACCTTTTTTTTGGTCTTCACTTAATTTGCTCACCTGAACAAAATCGTGGTCGAGATTCATCCCCCCAATGTTAAAAATAGGACAAAATTGGGGTAAAATTGCAAATTATCCCCCCCATGCTCAACAAAGATCAGCACCCCTGGGGACAACCCCTCCGGAACCCTCCCAAATGGACCCCAAAATTCAATTATTTTGAACGGCTTGAACTAGAACGTTAGTTTTTTTGGATATCAGTAGATATTTAAGAGACCAGCTTTTTACACAGTCTGGGGGTACCAAACGTCTACCAAAAAAATCACTTTTTTAAAAGCTAAATTTAACAAAATAAACTCTGAAACCACCAAAGCTAGAATCTTGAAATTTGGAGATATGAACTCTGAAACCATCAAAGCTAAACACTTGAAATTTGGAGGTAATATAAGTCTATATATGAAGTAGTGCACCTGCAGTTTTGGAGGCGCTACGTCACGTTGTTTGTGGCAGACGCGGCAAAAACGATAACGAAGTTTACTACATGATTTTAATAATTGATTTTCTTCCAGTATACTCATGTCCTGCTGTGGTCTAGGGTTAAAGGCGCCAGCATATGAAGCCATTGTGATTGAATAGATCTGGGTTCAATCATGTAGGCCATCGGTTTTCAATAGACCTAGGCCATCGGTTTTCTAATTCCAAAAGTCATATTGAATCCAGCACATGTTTTTTTGATTAGGACGAAATCGTTTTTAAACTTTTTATTTTGACATTAGATATGATCAGAGGGTATCCGGTTTTATTCTCTATCAAAATCCCCCCAAAATCAATTTTTTTAACGGCTTAAGCTAGGGCGCTGGTTTTTTTGATGTCAGTAGATATTTAACTGACTAATACTTGGACATAGTTTGGGGGTACCCTCCTCCCAAAAACTCCCAAACGCCATTGTGTTGAACAGCTTAAGCTAAGGCTCCAGTTTTCTTGGACATAATATGGGGGTACCACACCCCCGGAAATTCCAACGTGAACCCTACACAAATAAATTTGTTGGTTTACCTCAGTTAAGGCTCCAGTATTTCTTACATTAAGCTGAGGCTCCAGTTTTTTTTTACATCAAGAGATATTATTTAAGAAATAAAATGTTTCACATAGCTTTGGGTACTCCCCTCCGGAACCTTCCCAAATGGACCCAGAAAAAAAACAATTGCTTTCAAAGGCTTGAGCTAGGGCGCTAGTTTTTTTGAATATCAGTAGATACCTAACTGACAATTTTTTACGTGGTTTGGGGGTACCAACCCCCAAATGAACTTCCACAAAAACCTCCTTTTGAAAGCTAAATTTAACAATTGACTTTAGTCAATTGGGTTCATATAGGCGCCAGGGTTTGAAATTGTCGTGATTGAACTGAGCTGGGTTCAAATACTTAGTTGGACATCCGTTTTACCCAAACCACAAATGATTTAAAATCAACATTTATTTTTTTCATGAGACAATATCGCTTTGTTTGAAATGCATACGATTGAATTTTACAGAAATATCGGTAACCTTCAAAGTATGAAGGGGAGAATGATGGTAAAATGGAACTGGCGGAAGTCCCGTATTATTTTCCCCCGGGAAAATGAACATTTAGTTTTTCTTGATTTTTCGGGTTACCTCAAAGCTGATTTTGTTATTGACGCATCCCTTCTTTTACTCTACTAAGCTGTAATAGTGGATTCGCCGATAACCTACTTGACTTAATTGACTGTCTCCATTGAGAATCGAACACCAAAAACGGGTTCAGCGTTAGCTTTGTAATTAGAAAACTGTTAGAGTAAATAAGTTGAAGCAAGATCGAATTTCCTATCAATAATGATTTATACTTTCCTACCTTTTTCTTCACGTAGTCAACGCATTGATGAGTGTGCATCTGGGTGTAAGTTTGAAAAACTATCTTAAATCTTTCCGTTTCCTGCAAACAAGCATAGCCTAAATAACAGAACATGTCCCAGAAGTAGGGCATGGTAAGGAATGGAATAGAAAATGGAATGGAACGGAAATTTCGGTTTGGAATATGGAAGATGCCAGAATGGAATGCAAGATTTCAAGAATGGAAAGAAACACGATATTCCATACTTCCATACCAATTCCATACCAGATTTTGTGCATGGTATTTGCAGAAAAATATGGTATATCCTACTTATGTCGGATAGTGATCAATACTATTGTCATAAAAGTGTTCAACATCTATTTTTATTTGTCAACAAATCGCAGTGGTTACGTTGTGTAATAGCGCAAACAGTGTACGTACTGCATCATAGTAAGTACATTGCAATTGGCAGCATATGATGTTGTAGCTGACGGCTTTGACCGGTTGGACCTTTTTTTTTCATTTCGAGATTGACAATTTGCCAAGTCGTAAATTTATTTTCTTCCATCGACACGAAAATTCGTATTTGCTGTTTCATTCCCGTTTGAGCTTAATTTTGTTATTTTTGGTGAATAAACATATAGTTCTTTTCGGTGTTAAAGCTTGGTATTTATATTGCGGTGAATGTTCTTCAGCAAACTTGCAATCATTAAACGCTGTGCAATTTGTGCATGCTAAATACCGGTGGTCGCATCTTTGTAATGTTACGAGCGCATTCTCACCTTCGCAAGCTGTCACTCGCGATCGTACGCTTAACGTTGCGTTGCTTTCGGTTTAAAAGTTATTTATAACGGAAGTGTAGAATGGAATATGGAAGAAAATTTTACTATGGAATGGAATACGGAATGGAAAATTTTTAGTACCGAATGGAAGAAAATTGCCAGTTTGGAACAAGGAAAAATCATCTTCCATTCCATACCATGCCCGGCCAAGAACACGTTTAAGTAAAAGCTTTCTTGCCACTGCAATACAGCTGAAACCAGTTTGTAATTACTAATTACCTTTTTTATTTTACTAATTAC
Source organism: Trididemnum nubilum (assembly GCA_963965965.1). Taxonomy (NCBI): domain Eukaryota; kingdom Metazoa; phylum Chordata; class Ascidiacea; order Aplousobranchia; family Didemnidae; genus Trididemnum; species Trididemnum nubilum. The sequence goes on along the minus strand of OZ014489.1, from coordinate 31,505,893 downwards.
TATTTGTATTAGTTGTATTAATTATAAGTTGTAATTAGTAATTATTTTACTAATTACCAGTAAAATTTAGTAAATTTTACTTTTGGCTCCCACTCTTATGAATCCTACAAATCTAATTTTTGTTGCATTATATGCTAACTAAAGAATAAAGTAAAATAACAGAAAAAATTAGCGAATCTCAGGCGAAGACATTATTTCGTTTACTCCGCAATTTCGGAAAATATGGCATCAATTCAACTAGTGTTAATTGATTTTTAGAAGACTTTTTTTGGGCTTCGCTCTCCTCACCTTCGCCAAATTCTGCCCGTGCCACTGGCTGAAATATAAGCGTAGCCAGGATTGTTGATAGGGGTAGGGGGGGAGCAAACCGCAAATCACACGCAATAGCGTCATTAAAATTTTTTAAAGAAGGATTTTTTGCGGGACAAAGATACTGTAAAATGAAAGACCAGAAGCCCTGGGCTTGCCTTGGTACGTAACCAGGATTTCGCTTGAATCAAAAGTTTTCCAAAAATGCCTGAATTGGTAGACGTGGTGAACAAACTAGTGCAAGTTAAACGTATCACAATGTGATCTAAAAAAGATTTGAAAGCCAGTAAAAAAATTAAGTTGTTCACTCTTCAATCTTTCCTTTGCTTACAGGTCAAATCCAAAGCACACTTAAAATCTTGCATTTTAGGCGTAAAATTTGTAGGTGCCTGGGCTCAGGTAGCGGAAAGCAAGGTGCATTGCCTCCTGCAATATTTTTAGCAGTAAATCATAGTTCACTTGAAGATTTGTCTGGATAGTTTTATATTTTGTTAAGAAAATAGCCAGTTTCATGAGTACATGTACGGCCAGGGGGCCAGGCCCCTCAATTCAAATTCAATAATTTGTTCAATAAGCATATTTTCCCCAAACCAATTTTGCTTTTTTTTTGTTTTCAAATGTATTTTGTTGCGTAAATACTGGCGTGGTGGAGGTGGATTGGTATTTGAAGTTGGTGCAATAGAAGGAAAGTTCATGAAAAGGTTAGATGAGGGTCTGAGTTTGCAACTTCAAGGACAAAATTTCTGAATTTCTTTTATATATTTAAATTGATTGTCAAAATTTGAATTGAAGGGCCTGGTCTCTTGATCGTCATTATCAATATCATTGTTAATTACTGGTGTACGTGTGTACTGTTGTAGTCGAAAATAGTACAAATAAATGAAACTGAAGAGCAATTAATTGGCTTTGTTTTCATATTTTTATCATCGGTGGCATTTTAGTTGGGGGGCCGGGTCTCCAGCCCCCTTGGCCGTGCCTACAGGTTAAAACCTCTATCTGTAAGCACGATAATAATTGTCAAAAAAAAACTAGTCGGCAATACAATCCATTTAGGTTTTACCATTTTAGTCTTGAGACCAGCACTGGATGCAAACTGCATAGCCTACACTATCACAGCATTTCAATGTGGAGTAACTCATGGGGTGGTTTCTCAACTTTTTGATTTCCTTGCGTTGCACAGTGTGTTCAATATTGTTTAACTGAATACCGATGCATTTTTTTACAAATAGCATCCGCAGTCAAGTTATTTTCAAATGAAAACTTACGGGGGTGAAGTTTCGAAATCCTGGCTTTTCACAGTCGTTTTCGTATTTGGCAAACTTGTCGACGGCATCTTGCGGAGTAGCAACTGTTACAGCCTGAAACGAACACATTAGATCTAATTGCTGGAAAAGCTGTGGTTGGTATTGACTGTTGACATTGTTCAAGAAATGTAGGTATCACTTATTTGCAAAAAATTGATTTTTTGTCGCTTCAAAAATGTACCCTATAGTAGTTCTGTTACTGAAAAATTCGCTTTAAATGCAGCATGAAATCTATGTGAAAAAACAACCTGTCCTGGTATGTCATAACTCATAACATTTTATTGAGAATTACATTTTTTTTTATTGAGAATTATAAATTTTTTTTTACAAATTACATTTTTTATAGAAAATTACATTTCATTTTTATAGAGAATAGGTAGGCCTGTAGTTTTTTCGTGTTTTAGGCCATTTGATAATGAATGATTTTTCGCAAAAATTAAAACTTAATACTGCATAATAATTGCAAGAAAACTTTTTGTAAGTTTTGTGATCAACTTGTAGCCTTTTTTCTCTAGCGGATTAACCAAACCCCACGACCAGTTACACTGTTGATAAGTTAGGTATTAGGGTGCTGCAACTTCGATTTACATACTGGTCTCATATTGCGTTGGCAATATACTGTAAATGCTGCGATTCGAAACACCTACAATAAAATGCTAAAAGTATGTGCAAAATTTTCCTGACGCAGTAAGGCGGCAACTAAGGGTTTACGTTGAGACATCTTTTTCAAACTTGGCATGAGCAAAAAGTTGCATATTATAAACATCATAATATCTGACAAGCATGCGAAAAACTTGGCATGAATAGAGCCGCTCCAACTCATACCTCATACCGGTTGTTCACGCACAGCAAGCTTTGTTACGTAAAGTTCTCGTTTCAAATTTAACGCATTGCTGCAGCGTAAATTTCGATGAGTGCAGTCGGCCGTCTTTTAGTTGCTTAAAGCATCTATGGGGGGGGGGGGGGGGGGGCGGCGCTCTCCTTAACAAAAATTTCGCCCTCCTAAACCTTTCCAGCATGTCCCCTTACCCTTGCGGTTGTTTGAAGATGGTGGCGCTTTTGATTGGAGATCAACAGAGAACTCGGAGAAAAGTAGACCAATTTGGTGCAATGACCTTTTTTTTTTTTGAGATTAACAGAAAACTCGGAGTAGAGTAGACCAAGCCAAAAATTTTGGCCCCCAAAGAACGCAGTTTTGCCCCCCTTAAAACAGCGTTTTAGTTGCGGCACTGGTTGCTTTATATAAATTTACGCGTTTTCATTCAAATCAAAAATTACACAGGTACAATTTCAACGGCACTAAAAATGCAACAAGCTATTCATACAAACAAGGTTGGACTATTCAAGTTTGCGTTTTTAACGGCTTTATTTTGGAGATCGAGGCATTATTTAGAAATTAGTAGATAGTTAAATAATATGGAAATAATTACTATTACAAAGAATTAATTCTAAGATCCAGAGGTGAAAATTCAAAACAATTTATCCTAATAATAAATCTGTCATAATTTAAGTCAACATACCTTTTCAAATACTGATTTATATTTTTATTAAATTTTTACTTCATTGCTACAACCGAAGCATTTTACATGCACATTATGTCATCTGGCGCGAGCTAACGGTTTTCGGCATTTTGGCACTAGAAAGTTTGCTTGCAACTTGCTTGCTGTAAAATTTGCATGTAAGCTTTGACCAAATGAAGCCCCGTAGCTTTGCGAAATAAGAAAAAATGTATCGCTCTGCCCACGCGTTAACCAATCACATTTAGACCAACGCAGAAACGTCGATCAGGACTGACGCGACCGAAGGAGTATCAGACACCAAGCGAGATTCCCTCCGCATAAGCGTGTGGTTTGGTTAGAAAATCGTTATCCACCTGTCAATTAAAGACCATAAAGCACTAAATCACATTACGATTTTTTTTACTTTTGATAGAATTTCTCACTGAACCTGTTTTCGTGCAAATAGAACCAAAAAAAACAACATTAAAATGAATAATTAGAACAGGTTGTTAGAATGTTCCTTCAAAAAACTTTTTGGAAACAATTGGCAACGCAGACTCAAACTCAAGTACTTTGCAATAGACTGTTTTTTGTTTTTTGCATTGGTTTGTAATTAAATTATCAAACCTGTTTTAGCTTGTTTTATTTTATTACTTTGCCACTCTTTATGTCATTTCAGTTGAAGGCATAAATGGTACAGTTTCATTTATTTATTTATTTTTTTATTTCTACTTTACTACGGCCTCAGTCGGCCTTTATCTGTCAATCAAAGCGATCGAAAATCTGTGGGCTTCGCCATAATTTCAAAAATACGCCTATAAGGTGTAGCTCTATGCGCTGACAGGAAGTGCATTATTTTTTTGTTTGCATAGACTGATGATGACATATTATGATAGCAATTAGAAGACCTAAACTATTTCGTCACCGATCGTCAGTAATGTAGACAGTGTATAATCTGCTTACCATTTTGTGTTCTTTTTAATTTGGTCGTCGCTAAGATCGCTTCTTTAAATTTCTTCACTTGCACACTTCTGTAAGCTGCGCGACTAGGCTTTTCGCCTTTTTGTTACTTCAACTAGCCCGCAACCTTTTTCTCGATTGTCACCAAACGCTGCATTAACGGCACAAAAGCGAAAAGTTCACAGTCGCCGTTTAGTGTTAAGCAAAAAGTTTTGTTTTAACTGCTAAGCGATGCTATGCAGCAAAAGTCAAAAAAAAACAAATTCAAATTCATTGCACTTACTCAATTGTAGATGGCGCGGCGGTAAGACTTCGGAGTGCGTCAGGCCCGTAGCCAGAACGGAATTTTGTTAGGGTAAGCAAAAATGTGGGGGCAATGTCTTCTCGTTGGGAGTGATCTCAAAAAAATCTTCAATTCGGAAAGCCACCATCCTCTGCGTGCTTTATGGTGAGCTACAAAAATAAAAAAAAGGTCTTCATTTCGGAATGCCACCATTTTCTGCGACTCTTTAATATTAAATCAAAAATAATACAACACTTTTTATCTCCATCCTAAAACTTAAGCATTTAAGTGAAATTCATTTGGGGTACAGACTAAAATTTTGGGGGGAGCAATTGCCCCCATGCTCTCCCCTGGCTACGTGTCTGGAGTGCGTGTATATAACTGTTGCATGTGTTGAAAAGTTGTCATGTGTTCTTCCTAAATTTATGTTCGTCTTATTTAAAAGGATATTGCCTAAGTGAATTCAAATTCATCAATAACTTGTGAGCGGATTCAAAACCAAAACTCTAATTCCATCCAACCTTTTCTCGAAAACGAGACCGCATGCTTTAAGACCAAATCCTGATCGTTTTTTTGTGACCAAGACTGAACGTGACCAAAATCGGATGTCTTTCGACTGTATCTAATCTTGGTAACCTAAAAATTTAGCAATAACAAAGTTATGTAGCTGCCACCAGACATCAGAGTTTCCACTACTATTAAAAACAAAGATTAAATTAATGATGACTTTCGAACTCGTGCCCTATAAATTAATGTGCATTTTACTCTATGACTTCGCGAGCGGAGAAGCATTGTCTGGTCAACACTGTTCTGTCCATTACATATTTTATTTTTGTATAACCTAACTCATTCTTATAAATACTTAATTTCACGAAAACACCTTGAAAGCATCATGTAACGTTACTCTAACAATTACAAATTTTTTTTTTGTAGTTAAATTTTATGAAACGTTTGCAACTTGTTGTTGATAAAAACTCGTTATAAATTGCTATTTTTGCAGTGAAAATTTTAATTTGAGACAATCCTAATTCGTCGAATGTTTGACTTTCAAATTTATTGACTTTGCCAACGTTAAATTAAATTCAAATTCATTGACTTTGCAAAAATTGGATTCAAATTCATCAATATTGACCTATTTTTTGAGAGGATTCAAATTCAAAGTTCAAATTCAATCATAGTCTTAGCCAGGGGTCAATTAAATTTAATTAAATTTCAATCAAATTCAATTGAAATGCCCCCAATGATAAAAGTCATGACAATAAAGCTTATTTTTCTTCAGCTTTAGTTTATTTTAGCATTTTCATGTACAACATTAATTAACAATAACACTAACGCGTACAACTCTAATTACCAATAACACTAACATTGCATTGAAAGGACTCGGGCCCCGGGCCCCTTCAATGCAAATTTTTACCAGCCATTTTAAATGTAGAACACCGGAGAAATTCACGATTTTTGTCGTAAAGGTTGCAACTTCAGGCTATCATTTAACCTTTTTATGAACATAATTCAATAACATGATTACTTGGTAACCATACAGTAAATCAACTTTAACCAACAGTACTTCTCCATCTTGCCATTTCTGCGTTTTAAAAGCGACAAAATACTTTAAAAAAAGCTAGGGAAAATGATTATTGAATAAAGTATTGGTTTACTACTTTTGCCGCTTTTTTTGATTTAGAATATTCGACATAATTCCTTTCTAGTATATTCTACTATTTTATGCAGTTATCGATTGATTAGTTGTTTACATGTCTTAATTGGTATATTTAGACCTGAAGTTGTGACGTCATAATTATGTCAAAATTTGTTTATCGTAAGCTCGTGTATTTTTTTTCTATTGTGACGTGTCATGGATTTCTCTGGGATATCCGATAGCTTTTGTCGTAGTATAAATAGGCGGGTCGTTTTGCATTCTAATATTCTAAGAGTGGGTGATTTTTAGATGTTAGTTTTGTAGGCAGTTTTGCCGAGTTTGTTTATCTGTGGTTGGCTTGTGTAGCCGTATAGTGGCAATCTGAATTGGTCGATTGCGATAGATAGTGGCGACCTGGACCTGGTCGGTCGTGGCTAAGTCTTTACAATCTGTATCTGGTCAATTGTTAGAAGTTTTAGTGGAGCAATTTTGCTCAGTGAGAGGGGTTTGTGTTTCAATCTTAAAGAGAAGTTTTAATTTAAGATTGTTGTGCTGCTTTCTGAGATTCAAGAAGCTAAAGAAACTATCAACTGCCATTTTTGATTTGTCAATTAACATCTCAGTCGTTCTCTAGTTTCAGTCGACGTGGACGATTCTAGAGATTAAAGGTTGTACTCTAGCCAAGTATTAACGATCACGACACCGAGCCAAAAACTGAAATGCCAATTGTAGGTTTAAACAGCTTTAGCTCGAAAACTAATCGCACGAGTGAAATAAAACTTTCAAATTTAGAGGCGTCTGGGCAAGCAGTTTCAGCTCCCAAAAATAAATTATGACAATTCCAACACTTTTTTTTTTATTCATTGGGAATTCCGCGACGCTTTGCATCAGAAGTCCCTATGTTTTTTCCGTGAAAAATTACTAATTCGGCAACAAAGTTTGAAAACGCTATAACTTTGAAATGGCTGATGGTAAAAACTTGAAATTAACAACTTACTTGGGACACATATGAATCAATCTTCGTGCAAATTTTGGGGGCAATTAGTCCCGTGATACGGGTTTCCGAGCCAAAAACTGAAACGCCAATCGCAGGTTTGTACAGCTCTAGCTCGAAAACTAAATCGCACTACGGGAATAAAAGTTTCGAATTTAGAAGCGTCTGGGCATGCAGTTTCAGCTCTCAAAAATAAATTATGACGATTCCGAAACTTTTTTTTTTCCTTTATTTATTAAGCAAATCACATTATGGTGACAAATACTCCAAAACCACCAAAGCTAGAAACTTGAAATTTGGACAGATGATAAGTCTATACATGAACTTGTGTGTCTCCAATTTTGGAGGCGCTACGTCACGTGGTTTGGGGCAGATGCACCCTAAACTTGTGACAGCAAGGTTTATTAACTGATTTTAGTCACGTACGCGCACGTGCTGTCGTGGCCGAATGGTCCAAGTCGCCAGTGCTTGAAACCTAAGACCTGGGTTCAATTATTGGCCATCGCTTCTATCAAACCAAGATTATACTGAATCTAGCAGATCCATTTATTTTCTGATTATGACAAAATCGCTTTTAATATTTTCTGTTCGACACTAGGTATGATTAGAGGGTATCAGGTTTCATTCTCTGTGAAGACGCCCCAAAAATCACTTTCTCAACACCATAAGCTAGCGCGCTACTTTTTTTGGTGTCAGTAGAAATTTTTAGGACAAAACTATTTTGACATAATTTGGGGGGTACCAACCCCTCAAAACCACCAATTGGACCCCCCCCAAAAAAACAGTTCTTTTGACGGCTTAAGCTAGGGTGCTCCATCTTTGATATCAAGAGACAATAAAGACACAAATACCTGGACATAGTTTGGGGGGACCACCCCAAATATTAATTTTTTTGAACAGCTTAACATAAGGTGCCAGTGTTTTTTGATATCAGTAGATATTTCGGAGAAAAATATTTTGACGTGGTTTGGGGGTACCACCTACTCTCGGGGACCAAAATGGACCCTCCAAAAAATCAATTTCTTGAACGACTTATTTTAAGGTGCCAGTGTTTTCTAATATCAGTGGATATTTAAGAGACAAATATTTTCAAGTGGTTTGGGGGTACCACTTCCCCTCGAAGACCTCCCAAAAATCAAGTTTTTGAACGACTTAATTTAAGGAGCCAGTGTTTTTGATATCAGTAGATATTTACGATACAAATCTTTGACGTGGTTTGGGGGTATCACCCCCCTGGGGATCTCCCCCAAAATCAATTTTTGAACGACTTAATTTACGGTGCCAGTGTTTTTTCATATCAGCAGTAGATATGTTGGAGACGAATTTTTTGACATAGTTTGGGGGTGCCACCACCCCTGGGACTCCCCCAAATTGACCCCCCAAAAATCAATTTTTTGATTGGCTCAAGCTAGGGCACTACTTTTTTTAATATCAGCACATATCTAAGAGACGAATGTTTTGACATCATTTGGGAACACCACCCCTTGGGTAGCCCACCGAAATGGTCCGGAGCTGATGCAGTTTGTCAATAAAGATTTTTTGGGAAAAATCAGTGTGTAGTTTTGCTTCAAAGATCGGACGGCGCGGATCGAGAAATCTACGAAGTTAGTTTCTCACGAGAGTTTAAGGTTATGTTGTACGGTTATAACGCAGCCAGTTCAAGACACGGTTGTCTTGAACATAAAGAAAATTAAAAAGCGTCTCCTTGTTCTGGGATTGAGACCAAGGGACCTTGTTCCAAAAAACCCTATTTGTTTTCATTTGTTTAACCCTGGGACTTGGAAAGAGGCCAAGGGACCCTGGGCCGAAATTGGCTATCTAGATCAGTGAAAAGATAGCGAAGAGAGAAGACAGTCAATTGCGACTGTGTTGGCAAGAAGAAAGAAGAGTGAAGAGGCGGGGTCTTTTCATTGCAATTGAGCATCAGAGGGGTACCGGTGGTCTACCCCTACAGCAAGAAGTTCGAGCATCAGCGGGAAGACATCAGAGGGGGTACGGTAGATTACCCCTACAACGGAAGTTGAGAGTCGGCAAGAAGACATCAGAAGGGAAACAAAGAGAAATACCGTTATCCCTACAACGGAAGGTACTGCGTGTTTTTGTTTTTTTTTGTGAATAATCGATTCTCTGTGCGTCTTTTTTAAACGTTGCGCTAAATTGTATTTTCCTTTTTTTTTTTTTTCATTAACCAACGGGATACAAAAAAAAAAATTTTAATTCGTAAAATGATGGAACAGCGCTCAACCGATGAAAGCGTGGCATCCATTGACATTAATAAGAGTTTGGCAGGGTGTGATATTGGGAGCTCTGTCTCACCTAGTGGGGTAAAAAGTAACCCTCATTCTGCTAGCACCGACGAGGCCAATATTATTCGCGAAGCTAGACGTATAAAACGGGAGCTTTTGGCCCGTATTGGAGAAGTTTCTGCTAGCACGGACATTTCGGGAATGAGACACAAAATTCTGAATTTAGAAGGGAACGTAGAAAACTTTTACCAGTTTTTGAAAGAAAACGTGGCCCCTTCTGCTGCGGAAGATTTAGGAGACCGGGTTGGCCTAGAATTTAAAACTTTAAAAGAAAAAATTTGGGACAAAATGGGGAGTGAAGCAAAAGAATTTGGCGCTGATGTAGGCCCGGAAGATAGTGTTTCCAATGCCGGAAGCAATATCACTGTAAGCTCAGAAGCGGCCCTAGTAGAAATAGATTTAACCCTCCAAAGAGAAGAGCTCCGTTTGAAGGCTCAACAAGCGGACTTAGAAGCTCAGCAAAAACAATCAAAGTTGGAAGCTCAACAGAGGCAAACGGAGTTTGCCCTGCTTGACGCGAAATTGAGAGCTGAGAAGAAAAAGCAGGCTATCTTGTCCGGGAGCTGTTCTAGCAGTAGAGCAGGATCACGGGTAAGTAAGGCTTCTTCTGCAAAATCTCATTTGCCACAAGCTGTGCGTGAGCAGCAGCCACGAGTCAAGCAGATGCCCGTCTGCCGGGATTTGGGAGCTGCGGGGCCGCTAAAATTATTCTCCACTACTCCAGGGTTACACTCAAAGTTGTGTCTGGATAGAGATGAAGGCGAATTGGGGCCGCCAAAAGTCCCCCCTCCTCCAGAAATGGAGAGACAAGTACCTAGCGTATCGCACCAAGATAGTTTTTTTGAGTACCAAAATTGTAAGACTTTCTTAGATAAGGCGTCTTTAATTGGTTATGATGGGGATAATTCTCCGTTTGTTTTCTTTAAGAACAGAATTAAGGCCCTCATGGCAAGTTGTCCATTTAAAACTTACAGATTGACTCTGTTACAAGCAGCGTGTGTCAGGACAGCTGCTCAAATAATTGCTAATTTGGTAGCAGATACTCCAGGTTTGTCTGAAGAGGACAGGATATCGATGTCACTTGAACGATTGTCGCAAAGGTTTGGTGTTAGAGGCGGTTTTTTGTCTGAGCCGGAGGTTAGAAAATATAGATATGGCGCGAAATTGAGTTCCTCTTCGGCTAACTCTATGAGAGAGTTTAAGGATCAGCTGTCACAATGCTTGCTCTATGCAAGGGCATATGATAAGCGTGATAAGCTAGAAGGTCGTTTTGTGCTGGATTTAGCTAAACGGCTACCGGCGGAGGTTAAGCAGAGATATTTGGATTTCCTGCTAGATCGGTTTACCAGCACTAACGAGCCAACATTTCAGAGTCTAATGGACTTCGTTAGCCGCGAAGAGACTTTGAGGTCTAGTGATTTTGGTATTTTGTTGATGGGCGAGGCCCAACATGATGTAAAAAGGCTTGATAAGGATAAGACGCCTGCTTATAGAGTGCGGCAGGCGGACGCTAGATCGAGCCAGGAGTCAAAATTTGAGGAGCGCGAGTCTCAGAGTGTAAGGGCTCGTGATAATGTGGTCAGTCAACCCAGAGCTTCATTTTTGTGTATATATTGCTCGACACGTGGCCGAGAGGAGCATCACTCCTTGTCAAATTGTAGTGAGTTTTTGAAGTTAACACCGAAGGACAGGCATGAGGTCATAATCAGGTCAAATCGGTGTTTAAATTGTTTGCGATCTCATCTAGTGAAAGATTGCGCCTTTGCTAATAACTGTCGTAAGTGTGGTACATTAGCTGTTAGAAAACACTATTACCTCTTACACGACTATTTTGTGAGACCTGTGGATTCTCAAACAATGAGGAATCCCGATGGGACTGGCAGGGTCGCAGCGTCTCGAAGTGTCAAAATTGAAAACGTGAAAGCTGCTTATAACCGTGTAACTGCTGCTAGAGTTCTGAACCCTGTTACTGGCGAGTTTAGGCTTGTGTATTGTCAACATGACCCTGGGTCTCAGTTAACGTTTGTTTCAAGTAATTTAGCCAAGGAGCTAAGTTTGGAACCGTTTGATAACACGACGTTTAAGTTGGACACGCTGATTGGTAATAAAACTACGTGCGCTGATTTAGTCAAGGTCAATATTCAATCGTTAGACACAGATGAATTGTTTTGTGAGTTGAACGCTGTGGTACACCCTCCTTGGGTGGATGATGCGGGGTCTTTGCCCCACATGCAAAACTTTAAGTCCCTAAAACACTTTGACGGGGTCGAGATTTTTTCGCTTTATAATTGCAATTCAGTCGATGTAATTATTGGAAACGACAACGCACATTTAATGGTTGTTAGGCAGGAGCGTGTTGGTGATAATTTAGAGGAGCCGCATGCGATTTTAAGCCCGCTGGGTTGGCTAGCAAGTGGAGGCAAAGTAGACATGAGTAGTTGTAGTGCGAAAGCTCTTCGAGTGCAGATGGTGGAAAATGTCGAATTTGAATCTTTGTGTAAGCTTGAACTAGAAGCTCGAGATAAAGAGATCGCAGATCTCAAGGCTCAGCTCAAAGAAGTGTTGCTGGATAGCGAGACTCAGACAATGTCACGGACGGATATAGTCGCACAAGAGCTTGTGGAACCTCGTGTAAAAATAAAAAATGGACACTTTGAGATCCCAGTTCCGTTGAAGCTTGATTTTAAATTGCCTAACAATTTCGGTTTGGCGTCAGATCGAGTTTCCGCTATCAAGAAAAAGGCATTAAAACAGCCTGACTTGTGCCAGTTCTTAGTGGAATCGATGACAGATCTTCAGTCAAAAGGTTATATCGAGCACGCGAGCGACTTTAGTGCTGAGTCAGGGCGTGAGTGGTATTTGCCTTATTTTGTGACGTCACAAGTTAAGAAACGCATCGTTTACGACGGCAAGTCTGAGTGGCAAGGACGATGCGTAAATGACGTGTTGATGTCTGGTCCTGATTTGCTGAACCCCTTAGTGCATGTTTTGACAAGGTTTAGGCGTGGGAAATTTGGATTGATGGCTGACGTCACTAAGTGTTTCTTTCAGATAGCGCTGCCTGAAAGTCAAAGGGATTTATTTCGCATTTTGTGGTTTGAGAATGATAATATTGACACTGGTAAGATTGTTCCTTATCGTTTTTGTGTGCATCCCTGGGGCATAAAAAGTAGTCCTTATATTGCATGTTTAGCCTTTAAGAAGATGATCGAACAAAACCCTAGCAATGCGAGTGAATTGACCCTTTCTAGCGTATCTGAAAATATGTACATGGATGATGTTATTTTCTCGGTCGACAGCTTAGAGGATGCGCAAATGATTACCAATGAATCTATCGCATTGTTTCGTAGCCGTGGTTTCAACTTGGTTAAGTGGAGTGCGAATAAAGAGGCTCTGAGCGTCATGAGCAATTTAGACAGCGAGCTGTTGGCTCCGTCCATTCGAGAAATTGATTTGGAGGTCGATAACGTGGCTTTACCTTCAGCTAAAACTCTTGGTTGTGTCTGGGTAACCGAGTCTCATGAACTGCGCATTCAGTGTTCGTTAAAGCCTCTGTCAAAATATACCCGCAGGACTATGCTTAGTCAACTCGGTCAGAATTTTGATCCGCTAGGTTTCGGCGCACCATTTTTTGTCAGGGCACGCTTAAACTGGCTATAGATCAACAATTGGCTATAGAAAAGTTTGACTGGGATACGGAAGTACCCCAGGACTTTGTTAAGCAGTGGAATTCTTGGCTTCGTGCCCTGGAATTGTTAAAAGATTTTTCTATACCGAGGTGGTATTTTTCAGATTCGAGTTTTTGCCAAGTCAGTGATGACGTGCAATATCAGCTGCACGCCTTCAGCGATGCGTCCAATCAAGCGTTCTCTTCGGTCGTTTATTTACGTCGATTAGTCAATGGAGTGCCGTGCGTTGCGTTTGTTTTAGGCAAGTGTACTATTGTTTTGACTAATCAATCATCGTGGGCCATCGCTAGAAAAGAGCTTGTAGCCGCGTTGGCCACTGCTAAGCTTTTAAAAGTGGCTTTTGATGCCTTGAAATTGCCCGATTGTTCTAAATATTTTTGGTGTGACTCTCGGTCTGTTTTACAGTGGATAAAAAATCCAGACTTAAGGGTAAACAAGTTCATTGCTCGAAGAGTTGATCACATTTTGCTGTTATCGGATGAAACTGACTGGAGATTTTGCCCAACAAAAATAAACGCTGCCGACGTCGGGTCACGACCCGACTTAATTGTGAAAGCAGACTCGCGGCATTTGTGGTTAAATGGTCCTTCTTTCTTGTGTCAGAATGTGGAGGTTCCTGTGCCGGAGTTGCAGGATGATGTCGTTGTTGTGGCGCATAAGTTGAATTCCTTTACCGCGGGTAGAGATGAATTTGATGAGCTGATAGCTAGGGCTCCGAGTTTGTACGTTTTGTCAAAGCGAGTAGCTTATTTGACAGCCTTCGTGGATTTCGTGCGTTGTAGGGTCAAGAAGTGTCCCTTTATTAAGCCAGTATTAAATGCTGCTTACTTAGACCGCGCTTTGGACTCGATTGTGAAAATTGTTCAAAATAAGGTTTATGGCGAGGCGATAATGGTAATGCGGGAAAAGTCGCCTGATGCCCTTGAGGAATTAATTAAACGTCGTAGTGTGGGTGTTGTTTCTCATGAGGAAAAGGTGCATTTAAAGGAACTGCGTTCCCTTAGAAAATACAGACCTTGTGTTGATAAAGACGGTAGAGTTCGAATTGAAGGCCGCTTGAGTAAATCTCCGGATGTTGCGGTAGAGGCTAAGCACCCCCTTACGCGACTTGTTGTTATGTTTTACCACACTCGGGACCAACACTGCGGGGCCCAACACACGTTACTGTCGACCAGACAGAGATTTTGGATTACTAACGGTAACGCCGCAGTCAAACGATATTTGCACGACTGCGCGGTATGTGCGATTGAAAAGGCAAAACCCGTTAGGCAATTGATGGCCGATTTGCCCCCGTCCCGGATAACGGCTAATAGGAAACCCTTTTTTGATTGTGGGTTAGACTATTTGGGCCCTTTGATGTTTGTGGAAGGTAGAAGCCAGAAAAAATCTTGGGGGCTTCTTTTTACGTGCTTGTCATCACGGGCAGTTCATGTTGAGCTGGTCACATCATTGTCACTAAGCGAATTTTTACTCGCATTTACTCGGTTTGTGGACTTGCAGGGCCATATTAATAAAGTACTATCCGACAACGGAAGTACGTTTCAGGCAGCCTCGAAGAAGCTTCCAGAGCTGATAGAATCGAGAGAGTTCCAAAACTCGCTCCGGCACAAAGGGATTAATTGGGAATTTATTCCTGCTTACGCGCCGGCGCAAGGTGGCGCTTGGGAAGCTATGGTTAAGCAGTTTAAAATTGTGCTCACACACATACTGACTGTTTCACGCCGAAAGCCTAACTTCTTGGAATTGCTTACGTACACCGGAAGCGCTGTTCGGATCGTTAATGAACGCCCTTTGACCCCTTTGAGCGATGATCCGAAAGATTGCACTGCTATTACCCCAGCCTCTCTGCTAACCCCGTATTTTGACCCTTTTTCGGCTGTTGGAGTTCCTCATGATAAGGACATGTTGAGACGAGACTACCGGTTTAACCTGGCGTTGTCCCAGCATTTTTGGGAAAAGTGGATAGCGTTCTATTTGCCTTGGCTGCAAGGGAGGAAAAAATGTGCAAAAATTTGGAACCTGGGCAGTTAGTGGTTATGGGGTCTCTTGAGGACATATCCAAACGAGGGCAATACAGACTGGGGAGGGTGCACGAAGTTTTACCCCAGATTAGAAATGGGAAGCCTATTGTTCGCAGAGCGAAAATTGCAGTGGCAAATTTGAATGATTCGGGGGAAGTGAAAATTGACTATGTTATGAGGGACGTTTCGCGTCTTGCCCCCGTGGAGACAACGTGCTCACAGTAACTCTCCCGGTCTAACAATGGCAAAAGAGTTGCCCGCTAACATCGGACAAGTGACTTGTATCTGATTGTAGCCTACATAATGCCTTTTTTGTGTGTGTGATATTTTCTTGTGCTATTTTTATGTGACATTTCGTTTGAAAATTGACAAATTGTAATTGTGAACTTTAGTTGCTTGTGTTTGTTTAGTGCTATGGAATTCTTTTTATCGGCCACAATTTACTGCCTTGTTTTGTGTTTTAAATTACGACGCTGGCGGTCATAATTTGGGGCCGCTTTGTTCCATAAATTGTGCCCGTATTATCGAAAATAGTAGAAGTCAAAATGTGAACCGAACCGCTCATCGTGCATGCTAAATATTAACGCTCAATTTTTCTTGTTTACTGTTAATGCGACCGAGTTAGCGTGCATAGATAAATAAGTGACATTCTGGAAACCGGAAAATAACGGGCTCGACGTTGAGTTATTGTATTGTTTTTGTTTAAGAAGTGTACAAAATCAAAGCACAAACCTTTTTTATGACGTATTCACTGAAATTGCTAGAAGCAATATGTTTACGAAACATGACTAACCCTTGGGAGAAAAAAAATATGTTTTGGGACTGTAAAAAGAATAGTACTACGTTTGGGATGACATAAGTGCGTTAACTTGATTGAAGTATTCGATTCTCTTTAACCCCCGTTGTTTTTTCATAACAAATACCTGCCCCGCATCGGAAATTGAGTGACCAGCTATTCGGAAAACAACGTGATGACTAATTTGTTTTTGCTGTTGTTATGCTTTATCAATTTGGCTTTATATATCGGAGACCCACATGTCCAAATCATTGTAGTGTTTTGTGCAGTCAGCGAGCGGCTGAGTTTAACCCCAGAGCGATTTCGCTTTTTAATCCAAGCCTTATCCACTTTGGAAGTGATCTACCACGGGCGCTGTATTCCGGAGCTGATGCAGTTTGTCAATAAAGATTTTTTGGGAAAAATCAGTGTGTAGTTTTGCTTCAAAGATCGGACGGCGCGGATCGAGAAATCTACGAAGTTAGTTTCTCACGAGAGTTTAAGGTTGTGTTATACGGTTATAACGCAGCCAGTTCAAGACACGGTTGTCTTGAACAACTAGGGTGCGAGTTTTTTTGATATCAACAAATACTTAACCGACAAATATTTCGACATAGTTTGAGGGTACCACCTCGCTCCTCCGGGACCCCACCAAAATGGACCCCCAATAATCAAATTTTTGCACAACCAAATTTACGATGCCTGTGTTTTTGATATCAATAGATATTTCAGAGGCAAACATTTTGACAGAGTTTGGGGGTACCAACCCCCCGACGACCCCCCTAACGGACCCCCTAAAAATCAAATTTTTCAACGGCTTAAGCTAGAGTTCTAGTTTTTACTTGATATTACGACATACTGAAGTGACAAATACTTGGACATAGTTTGAAGATGCCATCCCCCGAAAATCCCCAAATAAACCCCACAAAAATCAATTTTTGAACAACTTAATCTAAGGCTTCGTTTTTTTTGGATATCAGTAGGTATTTAAGCGACAAAAGTGTTGGCATAGTTTGGGGTACCACCCCTCCGGAATTTTCCCAAATGGACCTCAAAATTTCATTATTTTGAACAACTTGAACTAGAACGCTAGTTTTTTTTGGATGTCAGTAGACATTTAAGAGACAAACTTTTTTACACTGTGTGGGGGTACCAAACATCTATCCAAAAAATCACTTTTTAAAAGCTAAGTTTAACAAAAACTCTGAAACCACCAAAGCTATAAACTTGAACTTTGGAGATATAATGAGTCTATATATGAAGTTGTGCACCTGCATTTTTGGAGTTGCTACGTCACTTGGTTTGTGGCAAACGCGCCAGAAATAGAAAAGAACTTAAATACATGATTTTAACAATTGATTTTTGTCATCAATCAAATCAAATCAAAATGGGGCCGTTAATCAATCAAAACGACGTTAATGGGGCCACCTTCACAATTGGAACCTCGTCCGGCAGGGGAGCGCCTAAGGACTCCAAGGTCGTCATTCAGCAAAACCCCTATGGCATTCGAGTCTTAGGCAGAGAGGCTCGTTCGAAAAATAAGCTTCAATCTCCACCAGCCAGCCCTAGTGGCAGCTCCACCAATGTGCCCGCTACACGTTTGGAGAGGCGAATGGAGGCAGTGCAGAGTATTCGTACTCGAGATAATGTCGCACACTCACGGGTAAATCATCACCAACTGCTGTTGGGCAATTGGAATATCCTCATCCTCACAGGAAAAGAGCTAGAATTGGTTGAGGAAGCAAAGCGTTATAATTTCGATATTATCGGAGTTTCTTCAACCAAACGACGTGGCTCTGGAACTGTGGATCTGGATGGCGGATGGAAACTCTTTTATTCTGGTGCTGATCCTAGTCTGCACAAGCGGGTGAGGGGATTCTCACAAGCCCCCGTTTGTCAGAGTGTGTCAGATTGGATTCCTTTGGGATCACGGGTCTGTATGTTGAAGCTCAAGGTATTGGGTCGGTCATTGTGCCTATTGCAGGTATATGTTCCAATGCCACGAGTGAATATCAGACATTTGTGGATGAAGTAAATGATACTCTTCTACGAGTATCAGCTACTGAATCTACAGTCCTTTTGGGGGATTTTAACGCACATGTTGGAACAGACACAGATAGGCTACGTGGAAGGGTGTGATCAGAAAACATGGAGTCACTGGACTGAATTAAGAACGGAAGGTATTTATTGCAGCTCTGTTGTAGCAACGGACTCCGCATCATCAATACCTTTTTCCATAGGTGGGCAAGTTAATGCAAAACGTTAGCTTCGTTAACCACTAGTACGTTAACAAACTTCACACCTCCGTTAACGTTAATCCATTATTTTCAGCTTTAATTAACGGAAGATAATAAAGTTCGTTAATTCGTTAACATTTCGCATGTAATTTACATTTCTTTTTATTCAGTCGCTTCTAGAACACGTATTGACGCTGTTGAGCTGATAGTAAGGAAATATTTATTGCTATGGTGGTCTTTTTGTGTTTTGGAAGTTATATTTTACAGTCTAATCTAATTTCAAGATAAAAATACGTTCAAATGCACTAACGAAGCTGCAATCGGAACATCTTTGGAAATGGTGAACAGCGATAATTAATAGACCTCTGAGGCTGCAGCTTATTATTTATAACAAAAAAAGAGCTTCTTGCTTTGCTCTCTTCTACAAAACTCGTGGTAATACGCAACAAGTGTTACCAGTGCAAACTGGTTTGTACTGGAACGATGAATGAGTGGTGCAAGATATTAACGATAAAAACCTCAACGGAAGTTAACAGAACTTAACGGAAGTTAATTTAGTCCGTTAACAGCACTTAACGGAAGTTAATTTAGTCCGTTAACATGAAAAAACTTTTTAACGGATTAACGAGTTAATGAAAAAGTTAGCTTCGTTATTAACGGATTAACGATTAACGGACTTGTGCCCACCTATGCCTTTTTCCAGCACAGAGAGGTTCACAAGTATACTTGGTATCGACCTAGTATGGATCAAAAATCTTTGATAAATTTTTGCATAGTTTCGTCAGATTTGTTTTCTGTTGTGCTGGACGTTCGAGTGAAGCGAGGTGCTGAATTGTCAACTAGCTGATCACCATCTGGTAGTATATGTTCCTTACGACTTTCGAAACCTTGGCCAAACAAGAGATCCAACAGGACGTCTGTGACCTACCGGATCAAATGGGAGGCTTTGGAGGACAAAGAAGGAAGAAAAAAGTTTGCATCTAGTATATCATCTAAGTTCAGACAACTTCCTGATGTATCCAGGACATCGAGAAGGAATGGCTGCTGTTCAGATCAGCAATCATTTCATCAGCAGCTGAAAGTTGTGGGCGAAAACGGCTCAGAGTGGCGGGTGATAGTGAGAAAACAACAACTTGGTGGAACCAAGAGGTTAAAGAAGCTTTTCGAGCAAAGAAAGATGTGTTCAAGGCCTGGCTACAGGACAGATCGTCATCTGATTTGCAATCCCGGTACACTGAGGCGCGAAAAGCGGTAACTTCGGCAGTAAAGAAATCCAAGGAGAAGTCATGGGAAGAGTTTGGTTGTCGATTGGATTCCAACTATTTTTCGGCAAACAAAGTATTTCGGCAGACCATCCGCCGTTTACTTGGCAAAAGATCGAGTATCACTTACTCCATCAAGGACTTTGACGGTAACATTCTAACGAATGAGAATGAAATCCTTTCACGATGGAGAGAATACTTTGAAGATCTTTTGAATCCTGTAAAGGCATCGACTCGTGACACACACGAAGTGACACATTTAGGGGAGGACGAAGTTTTCACTGCAGCAGAAGTGGCAACTGCAATTAAAAGGATAAAATCTAGAAAAGCTGCTGGTGAAGATGAAATCAGACCCGAGATGTTGAAAGCGCTGACTGGAGAAGGAATTTTCTGGTTAACGCGAGTGTGTCAAGTTGCGTGGAAGCTTGGCAAAACTCCCAGAATTTGGTAAACAGGTGTGATTATTCCGATATTCAAGAAAGGAGATCGCAAGCAATGTACAAACTACAGAGGGATATCACTCCTTAGTTTGCCAGGGAAAGTATATGCCAAATGCCTTGAAAGGAAATGCCGAGAAATAGTGGAATCAAAACTGCAAGATGGTCAGTGCGGTTTTCGTCCGGGTCGCAGCACCACGGACCAAATCTTCACTCTGAAGCAAATCTTCGAGAAATCTTGGGAGTATGGCACAGATCTCTTTGCATGCTTTGTCGATCTTGAAAAAGCATTCCACCGAGTTCCTCGGAATTAACTGTAGAAGGTTTTGCAGGAGTATGGCGTTAATGGTCAATTGTTACGCGCTATTAAGTCATTCTACTGCAGACCGGAGGTTTGTGTTCGGGTAAATGGCAATAGAGATGGCAACAGCGCAGCGTACGCGGCCGCTTGCTGCTGTTGGCCAACCGCGCCGCGCAGCGTGGCAACTAAAATCTGCTTGACGTAACAGCGTCAGCGCAGCGCCGCGTACAACAATTTTTTACATTTTTTAAAATTATTGCTGGTGATTGTCTCTTTATAAGCAACAATGTTTAGTCATAATGTAACTGTAATATGAATTGAAGACAATACACGTTGCTAAAACAGTAAAAGGTGCCTTCGGTTCAAGATTATTTTTTCAGAATTAGGAGCATCCTAAAATATCCTATTTTGGCTAGAACAAACTTAGCTTTAATCGGTTGAACATATTACTTGACTCCCAACAAAAAGATTTGGGGTTTGGTAGGCTAGACTAGGAAAGGTTTAGGACGTTCGGTGCGAAGATGATGCAAAGGCAGACAAATGTAGATGAAACAGGTTTGTGGAAAACAATCATCAGAGCAGAGGCACAAAACAAAGCCTTGCCACATACCCATCCTGTATGCAATAGGGCTGCGATATTGGTACAAACCCAAGGCTAGAAAACAGAACTTCTACTACACATGCGCTGGCATTTCAGAGTGACAGAGTTAGTTCAGTGTAGTCTATTCGTCAATAGGTCATGGCATCAAGCATTAGGCTTTCGGTGCTACGTCTGTAGCCTATCTCAGATCTGGTAGGCCTATGTAATAGAGTTGGAAGACAAGGCTACACAAAGTTCCAATGACAGAATAGCCTACATAGTAGCAGAATTTATTCCATAGTCAAACACACATGCAAATGGCAAACGTATAATACATAGAATTTTTAAAGCAGTAAGACTAGGCTTGGTCTAATACATTGATGACTAATACAAAATAATTTGCTTTGTAGAAATGGGCTTGTTAGTGAGCTTGTGAGAGATGTTCTTGCAAGAGTTAGAGGCAGAGGTGTAGTCCTCGAGGACGTCCTTGGCCTCGAGGACACATTTTGAAGTCCTTGGCCTTGGCCTCGAAGCCTCAAGTCCTTTGCCTTGGCCTCGATGCCTTTGGTCCTCGAAAATTGGCCTGTCCTCGGCTCGAGGACAGCACTATTTTTTGAACCATTGAAATTTTGTTAGAAAACGCCAGAAACCTCGCAAAAAATTGCAAATACCTTTTTTGTTTTCCGCAATTGGAGCATAGGCTTAGCCAAGCGGGCCTCCCCCCCAATTGAAATTTCACTAATGACAAAAATGTTACAAAAAAGCCTATTGTTTCTTCAGTTTCTTTTTAGCATTTTTCGCTTACACCAGTAGCGAACTACGATATTGAAGACCAGGGGCCCCGGGACCCCCTCAAATCAATTTTTGCCAGCCAATTTAAACGTAAATCTGGAAGAAATGGATAGTTTTTGTCCTAAAAGTTGCTATCTCAGGATCACATCTAGCCTTTTTGTGAACGTAATGCATTAAATAAGGCCGGATTTACCTCAATATGGCGCAGTACCAGCTAAGGGCCCTGGGCTCAAATCTTAAGACTTTTTATGGTCTTCACCTACATTTGGCAGAAAGACGTTGCAAAAATCTCCAAAGTGCCAGGGACCCAGCGCGAAGTAAATCCAGCCCGGCAATAACATGGTTAGTAAGCGTAACCATCTATTGTGCTATTTTTCAATAACAATTCATATATTAATTCACCTCCACCTCGCAAGTTTTTACGCACAAAAAATTTAAAAAAAAATTAGCCATGGAAAATGCTGATTGAACAAATCGTTGAACTTCAATTGAGGGGGCCTGGGCCCCCTGGCCTAACATGCATTTCTATAACTGGTTATTTTTATGACAAAACAAAAATCTCTAAGGAAAATCTTCGAGAGGTTTTCATTTACTGCTAAAATATTGCACGAGACAATGCACCTTACTTCCCCTACCTGGACCAAATCACGTACCGGTACAATAAAACTTTAAAGGCGGTGAATCATCCAGCCAATTCCAGTGGTTTACAAAAGCTAAAATTAAACTATAATTTTTAATATTTTTTGTTGTGATTTTGGGACTGCGATTGCAAAGATATTCAACTAATGCAAAAAGATGTCCCCCCGAAAAAAGTTGTTGGAAACTCTGAGTTTTGTTCTTCCCGCCAAAACCGCAGTAGGCCTAATGGTTTAGAGATCTGTGGTAGGCCTAATAGTTTAGAGATAGTTTATTTCTAAATAGTTTAGGCTTAATGGTTTAGAGATAGTTAGGCCTAATAGTTTAATAAAATTACAGTAGGCCTAATAGTTTAGAGAACTGTGGTTTTGGCGGGAAGATCAAAACTCAGAGTTTCCAAAAACTTTTTTCGGGGGGACATCTTTTTGTATTTGTTGAATATTTTTGCAAACGCAGCCCCAAAATCAAAACAAAAAATATCAAAAATTATAGTTCAATTTTAGCTATAGTAAACCACCGAAATTGGCTGGATGATTCACCGCCTTTAACACCAAAATGGAAGATGTTAAACGTGTTTTGGACTTAAATTGCAACTAGAAGGAGGATTAAACAATTTAATTTTTTTAATTGGCTTTGAAATGGCTCTAAACATGTGCGAAATGTGATTCAATGGCATTAAAATAGCTTTTTTTTCCAAAAAATCGCCCTACAGCTGGGGGCTTCGCCCCCAGACCCCCAAAGCCTCCGGCCGCTGGGGGCCCCGCCCCTAGAACCTCCGTCTGTGATATGTTTGAGTTACACTGGCTTTCTCAAAATGTCTCCAAAGTTACGTATTTGCACTTTTCAATTATATTACTTTAAGCCCTCTCCCTTTGCAAAATCCTGGTTAAGTGCTAACAGGCAAATTTTTCATGACGTCATTGCATGTGATTTGTGGTTTAGGCCTTCCCAATAGGGTTGCCAACTTTGCGTTTAACCTTTCCGGGACACCTTAATGCTTAGAATTTGAAAACTGGTGCAACAGAAGCTTACGACACACGAATGACATCAGAAGCAACAGTGCGTGCTGCGCGTCATAGAGTGATGATCGAGCGGCGTTATTGACCTACTCCCAGCCTCTAAATGATTTTATCATAATCAAAGAAACGTGTGAAATAGTGAATCTTTGAAGCATAAATGCAAAAAAACACTAAAACAGAAAAAATGTACACCATTTGTTCTAACTCTAACAAAAAATAAGGGGCGGTATACTGCTCAACTTTTGTTGCACTTAACGCAATGCGTTAACTTTGTTATTATCTCTACGATGTGTGGAGCCGCTAGAGCGCGACAAAAAAGTTGAGCAGTATGCCGCCCAAGAAGTTGAAAGAACTCTAACAAAAAACCAGTTCTGGACAAAGACACTAAGACAAAGAGTTGTTTGCAAGGCGTCCTATTAGAAGGCCATGTAAGCGTAAAAACTGACTGAATAATGAAAACCTGCTCATAAAAAGCCTCACACTAACAGCGCAATATAGGCCTATTAACTAAATAGACCTATTGACTAACTTTATATAAACGAATCAATCTAGTCATATCTTCACCTTTACTTTTAAACTGCTTTTTTTACTTGCCTTTTACGCTTATAGCTACAAAACCGTTTTAAAATGAACCTGCGTTTTTTTCAATCGATAAACGAAATCGAATGATTGTCTCAAATTAAGGGGACTGGTGATTTATCCTCCATTTTACGATTGTTTAACTTTTTTGATTGTTGTGTCTTTTGGACGTCACAGTTGACGAAACGTCTTGTCCAAAACATTACTTTCAACTCATTTTTATTTGACAACGCATACAGAATGATGTAAACTGCTTTTATTTACAAAAATATTCGCGTGATTCACATCCGTTTCCAGTTTTGAACGAAGCCGACATGCTTACATGGCCTTATATGTTAGAACTCCTTGGTTGTCTGTAAATTCCGGGACAAACGTGGCCCGGTCCGAAACACGGGACGCCAGATGTCATATCCGGGACTGTCCCGAGCATTCCGGGACGGTTGGCAACCCTACTCCCAAATCAAAAATTCTGGCCACGCCTATAAATTGGAGATAGCCCGAAAAACTTTTTTGAAGACCTTTTTTTTTGGAGAGCACTTGAGGGTGTGCTTGGTCCTTGGCCTTGGCCTCGAGCATTCCTTTCCTTGGCCTCGAGAGGGTCTGTCCTCGGAAAGGCTGTCCTTGGCCTTGGCCTCGGATTTTTTTTTGTGTCCTTGGCCTCGAGCCTTGTGTCGT
Organism: Trididemnum nubilum; assembly: GCA_963965965.1. Taxonomy (NCBI): domain Eukaryota; kingdom Metazoa; phylum Chordata; class Ascidiacea; order Aplousobranchia; family Didemnidae; genus Trididemnum; species Trididemnum nubilum. The sequence goes on along the minus strand of OZ014489.1, from coordinate 31,481,599 downwards.
CGACTCCACCTCTGGTTAGAGGGTTCACGGATGCGCAGATAAGTTAGCTAGTTTACTCAATATTGAATACCAACATGTAGGCTTACGTTCGGAGGCAGCAAAGTTGTTTTTTTATCAAGTTAGACAGTTACATACATTGTGTAGTAGCATGTGACAGCATGCAGAGCTCGTGATATATTCAGTATTTGAACTACTGGTTCAGTATTAGTACAGTAGTTGCATGGAATCATCAGGTAGACTGGTAGATTGTTTTTGATTGCCAAAAATGGTGCAGAAAAACTGATAGAAAACCCACACCAGGCAGATAAAACCTGTAGGCCTATAATTAGAACGACTGACTCCCGTTGCATGTTTTTTAGTTTTTACTCGGCCATTTTCAAAGCTAACGAGTGCGAAGTTTCAGACTTTCACTTATAACTCGAGAATGGTTTGGTCTAGCTACATAAAATTTGACTGCAGTTTGAGATTCATAAGTTATATGTTTGTGCCAAATTTCAAGGCAATGAGTCACGTGACTTTGGTTTTAGGACCCGAAAACCGCCCCAAAAGTTTTGTAAAAAGCAGTCTTATCCCATTAAAGCCCAGTGGCAACAATTGTTGCCAACGGATGCGCCTTTATTTATTTGCTGAAACGATTTACTTAACCCAATTATTTTCAATTGTTATGTCACAAATCTCTTGCCAGACAGTTTCTGTTGTCAGAAAGCCAGTTTACTGCTAGCTGATTTGAAATTTATTTGTTAGTATTTTCGACAGAAAGACACTCTTGAGATCCAAACGCAAAATTTTCGGATGGCTCAAACTTCAAGGTAAGTTGTGCTAATGTGTTTTATAAAAATTGAAATAGATAGCAGTTATTATATTCCTATATTCTTCTTTTAATGGCATATGAGTGAATTTGCAGTTTTGTTTGTGTAATGGCGAAGATTTATGTAGATTTTTTACGGTGGCAACATTTGTTGCCACTGGGTATAAATGATATCATTTTTGTGCATTTGCCTGGTCCCATGTAGCGAAAGATTATTTATAAATTTTTAAGACTTGCTGGAATATCCAACCACTTTTTTGTACAAGATTGTTTTGACGATGATAGTGACTGCGTTTATCGGACCCGCAATGCACGATTCGTATTCTAAACTAAGTAGTACTAAATAGGCACAGTACGCTAATCTATTACCTAACCCCACCATAAGAGTAGCCTACTATGCCTATTAAGAAAATTACTAAACAGGCATAGTAGAATCCTCCTATGATGGGCTTAGGTAATAGATTAGTATACTATGCCTACCGTACTATGCCCATTATGTCTATTTCGTACTACCCTTCTAAACTAGCGTAAAAATATGATGCTTGGTTAGCATTTGATAAATAAAAGATAAGCTACGTTTATCAGACCGGCGATTCGTGCTTTTCTGTTGCTTCTGTACAATTTATTATCGCGTGGTTTTTGTCAGGAACGCGTGCCAATAAATGGCAAAATAAAATAAGCAAGGAACAGTAAAATAATGCGAAAATATCGCTGATCTGATAAACGCAGCTTTTCTCTGGCTTTTTATTATTGCAAGCCTAGTGAAATTTTGAAGTTTTATAGGCTTATAAATACTGTAAATATAAATATTTACTTCCTTTCTTTGCTTTTATTTGGTAATCGAACCTAAGAAGTAGTTCATTTTACTTAAAATGAAAGCTGAATTACCAACATGTTGTTTTCGTTGTAGGTTTACTTTGAATGATGTTCTGTCAGCGCTGGAGGAAAATCAGTTGGATGATTCTCAACTCGAAGACGACGAAATTGAAGTCGTCGTGTTGCCACCGGATGAAGGTGGGATTACAGATGAAGACTCAGATATGTCTGATGATGAGGCAACAGGTACCTTTATCCATTTACCTCGTCGCATTTTGAATGCTGAGGCAGAAACGCCTAGTCTTGCCTGCACTGTTCCAGCACCTGAAGCACAGCAGCAGCCAGCAAAGAGGAAAAAGAAAGCGCCAAGAAACTGGGGTAAAAAAATTCTGCCTTCCGAACAGCTTTCAGAGCCAGCAAGCGTTTATGGTCCGTCCATCGTGGGTTATTTGAATGCAACTATCAACACTCCATTGGATGCTTTCTTTTCTCTTTTTTCAAAGAATTTGGTGAATGAAATAACACAGCAAACTATGATTTATGCTCAACAACGCGGAAAAATTGATTTCGTTGTTACCATAGAGGAAGTGGTATCCTTTATAGGAATTCTTATTCTTTCCGGCTATACACCCGTACCGTATCGTCGGCTTTATTGGTCAGTTGAACCAGATGTCCATAATGATCTCGTATCTGCTTCAATGAGAAGAAATAGGTTTGACGAAATTATGCAGTTTTTGCACTTGGCCGACAACAGCAAGGTAAATTCCGACCGGTACTACAAAGTGCGACCTTTGTTCAAAGCAGTCAATGAAACTTTCAAGCAACTTCCTCTCCAACCAAATATCAGCATTGACGAGTCAATGATCAAATATTATGGTAAGCACAGCACTAAACAGTTCATTAGAGGAAAACCTATCAGGTTTGGGTTCAAATTGTTTTCGTTAGCATCTCCGGCAGGCTATCTATATCATGCTGAACCCTACTGCGGATCTGATACTCATTTGGAAGAAGAGTCTTATGGTCTCGGAGGAAACGTTGTTCTGACTCTGGCACAATACTGTGATGTACCAGCGGGATCAAGATTATACTTTGATAATTGGTTCACATCCCTCTCCTTGCTGGATCGGTTGAAAGCAGATGGGATTGGAGGAACAGGAACAATACGGGCTGATCGTTGCGAAAAAGCTCCTCTTCAATCAAAAAAGGAATTGGAGAAAAAAGGAAGAGGTTCCTTCTCCTATGCATCGGATGGAAAAAACATGCTGGTAAGGTGGTGCGACAATTCGGTTGTTTCCGTTGCTTCCAACTGCACGCTCACCGAATCAACAAAGTTGGTACCAAGATGGTCAAGGCAACAGAAGAAGACAATAGAAGTTACCATGCCCGAAATGGTACACACGTACAACCGCAATATGGGCGGGGTAGACCTTTTCGATCAATTTGTGGCCAATTATCGCATAAGAATAAGAAGCAAGAAATGGTGGTGGCCATTTTTCTCATGGTCAATTGACGCTTGTGTGGTAAACGCTTGGATAATGTATAAATCCATCAAGAGATCTTCCATTTCTCTTCTTAACTTTCGACGAGAGGTTGCCCAGCAAGCTCTGAAACAATGTGGTACTCCAAGAAGCAGACCGGGCCCCAAAATTAGCTACAGCGAGTCAACTGCCGATGCTATCCGGTTCGACAGAAAAGACCATTGGCCAGTTCCTCTTCCAACTCGCTACTCCAGATGTCGTGTTTGTGGAGGAAGATCCTCAGTTAAGTGTGAGAAGTGCGATGCTCCATTGCATGTCCAGTGCTTCAAAATGTATCACAAAGCTTAAGATTTACGGAAAAGCAAAGCATTATGTTTTCATGTGATGGTAATAAATTGCTTCAAAAAATTATTCGTGTGTTATATTTTTCCAGGCTTTGATATCGTTAAATCCCAGTGGCAACAAATGTTGCCAGCAAAATTTTGATAGATAAACAAAAAAATTTTTGAAAAAAATTTGAAAATCACATTTTGCTTCGCTACAGCACATCCAGTTTATAAAATTAGAATTTTTCTACGAAAAAATAATTCTGGGCTGTAATGGGTTATTCAAAAACGGCTTAAGTACGGCAAAAAATATTTCACTCGATTATATGTCGTAAGATATCCCTTCATACTACCTACCTACACTTTAGACTTTTAGCCTCGTTGAGTTTTTTTTTTTTTTTTGCTTTCTAAATTTTGTGCGCTCTTCTCCTAAACCACAAAACATCAAAATTTGATTTTTGTGTAAGTTTCTTGAGCTGCGAATGTAATTTTGTCTCCTGAAATTTTTTTGGCCTCTTTCCCAGAACCCCCCCAAAATGAGGCCCCAAAAACTTAATTTCTTTTAATTGCTCAAGTTAGGGTGATATAGTTTTTTTTTATATCTGTAGATATTTAAGCGACAAATATTTTGGCATAGTTTGGGGGTACCACCCGCCCACTCAAATGGACTCCTCAGAAATCAATTTTTTTAACAGCTCAAGCTAGGGCATTAGTTTTTTTTTTACATCAGCAGATGTTTAAACGACAAATATTTTGACATGGTTTGAGAAGGCCACCATTCTGAAAACCCTCCAAAATGATACCCCTAAAATCAATTTTTTTATATGTTGTCAGCTAAAGAGCTAATTTTTTTCTGATGTTGGTGGAAATTTAAAGGGTATATAACTTGCGGTGCAGCGTGACTTAAGTTGTTTTTGGATGCGGTGCGGTGCAGCATGCGGACAAGGTTAGCGGACACAGCGCAGCATGCGGATGCATTTTTTGGTATCCGCGCCATCTCTAAATTGCAAGCAATCAAAGCCGTTCCATGTGGGCGTTTGACTCCGGCAAGGGTGCGTTTTGTCACCTCTCCTTTTCATTGTTTACATGAATTGGATCGACAAATGCAGCCAAGCTGATGAGTGTGCCACGATTGGAAATTGCAAAATTAGTCGGCTGCTATTCGCTGATGATTTGGTTCTGCTTTCTTCCACAGACTCTGGCCTCCAGCGTGCATTAAACAGCTTTGCAGATGCATGCAACACCGCCGGAATGAAAATAAGCAAAGGTGGAGTCGAGGACACAAGGCTCGAGGCCAAGGACACAAAAAAAATCCGAGGCCAAGGACAGCCTTTCCGAGGACAGACACTCTCGAGGCCAAGGACAGGAATGCTCGAGGCCAAGGACCAAGGACACAAGTGCAAGTGCTCTCCAAAAAAAAAAAAAAAATAGGTCTTCACAAAAATTTTTCAGGCGATCTCCAAAACAAAAAAAAAAAGATCTTCACAAAAATTTTTCAAGCGATCTCAACGAAAAAACGTTTTCCAAAAAATTTTTCGAGCGCTCCACAAAATTTTAACAATTCAAAAAATAGTGCTGTCCTTGAGCCGAGGACAGGCCAATTTTTGAGGACTTGAGGCCTCGGGGCCAAGGCCAAGGACTTGAGGCTTCGAGGCCAAGGCCAAGGACTTCAAAATATGTCCTCGAGGCCAAGGACGTCCTCGAGGACTCCACCTCTGCAAATAAATTTGAATGAATTGATTTGACGCAATCGGGAATCGAACGTTTTGTATGCCGATCAGTGGTCGAGTGGATAGAACGTCTGCTACTGAAGCAGTAGACTCGGGTTCGATTCCCGGTCGGGTCAAACCAAAGACTATAAAAATTGCTATTCACAGCTTTCCTGCTTGACGTTCAGCAATCAAAGGGTCTGTGTGAAGCCTCCACCGTGTGTGGTAGACAGGTGGGCAGGTGGCAGCTTGATTCGAAGACCGAAAGGTCCCTTTGCTGTCTCCTGGCCAAGGCAACTTGGTGAATAAAAATGTAATTACCGTTTTGTAGCAGACACTTTATCCACTAGACCAATGATTGGCGCATTTTTAGCTGGCCATTGACCAGTCGTGGTGAGAGGAGATAATCGAGAATTTATGACAGTAGTTTTTGTTCTTTTATTTGAAATGTTTTTTTGCACTTTGATCGGCGCGACGCAACGAATAAAAGCATTGTTTGGTTGGCGCAAACATCTGGCGCAGTACGTTGAAACTTTTTATCGTCCGGTACGTAGCCTGCTCTTCAACCGTTCCAGTTGTGATGTAGTCAACAGAAATGATGTATTTCAAGTTTGTTTTTGATTTTATTATGGTTTTTGTTCTATTTTGCGAATATGTTCCAGCTTGGACTTCACCAAGTGCAGGTCAGTAAAATGTAGATCTGAAATAGGCCTCAGGTTTATGCCTGTATTTATACCGTAGATCCTAAAATAATGATATGTAGCCTACTTGTAATATCTTGTAATTGTAGGATCCACGATGCCTGCAAAGCTAGCTTAAAAAGCCTAGCCTAGGCTACTCTACCGGCAGTGGTGGGCAGCACTGTAATGAAATACCTACCGTACCTTACCTAAAGTAGGCTTACGAATTACTGTCACAAATTACTTTTTTAGCAGGCTAATTTTTACAGTAATGACATTAGGCTACTTCTTCAAAAAAGTAATTTTTGTGGTACCGGTAATGTTATTGGAAGTGGCTATTTTGCCTCTAGAAGCCAAATAGTATTTTTCCTCTGTTTGGGTTACTGTTAGGATCTGGGATTAGGGTTTAAGTTAGGATTTGGGTTAGGATTAGGGCTATTTTGGCACTGTGGCAAAATAGCGTTTACTGGTTTAGTGCTATGTTGCCTCCAAATGGCAAAATAACATGCTGCCAATTTTTACTGGTATTACCGTATACTGCCAGTTATATTAGCCTATCCTACTTTTTTTGGAGGTGTCAACCTACTTATTACAAATTCCTTTTTTTTTAATGTTACTTCAGTATTTACAGACAAGGTGCATATCGCAAAAAAAGTGTTTGCAGTTGAAACAATGCGCTGTGTATCAGTTCGCGACATGTTTGTGATCATATCGCCGTTCTGGCACTGTCGAGAAGTAACACTTGATTGGCTGCTTATGTTAAATTTCCAACCAAATACGGTAGTTTGTGTCTGAGAATGACTCATGGTTGTGCCATTGGCCGCATACCTTTCTGCACGACAAACAAGACGTTAGTCTGTTAGTATGATAAATTAGTTTAAATGAAACAGCACAAGCGTAATAGCATTCTGCATTAGAAAAATCACGGTCAAGTTTTATACTGCACTGCAGTTCCACAGTTATCACAGGCATTACTAGGGATGGTGGCACTCGGGGCGGGATTATGTAGTGTCACCCTTTTTCAGTCCAAAAATATATGAAGACAAAAAAAGAACAAGGTCTCTAGCAGTGTTCCCACTTAACCAATTTTTTTCAGCGAATCGGCGATTTGTTTGAGCAAGGGGAAATAAGTTTTGGCAATATAGTAAACGTAGCTTTAGAAAATTTGACAAATTTGTGGAAATATGACATTAGTTCTTTACCGTTAACTTTAGGAAGGCTCTATTTCACCGGAAATTTTTATCTAGTTTTTTATTAATTCTGACTCAAATCTAATCCAAACTCAAATGCTTACTCTAAAACTATTCCCAAATCGAACCCTAACCCAAACCCTAACCTAAACCCTAATCTTGACCCTTGAAAAAGCAACTGAAAAAAGCGCGGATGAATATTTCTCATTTTCGTTTTATTCTCTTTAACTTGAAAATTTTCGGTGAAATAGTCACTACCTTAACTTTAACACTGGATTGGTACAAAATTTAGGGCACATACCGGTAAACATCTTTTTAGAGCTTTGGGCACAATTGTTGAAAAAAAATTTGGGCACTTGCCGATTAGCCATAAAGTTAGAGGGAACACAGGTCTCTAGTGGGTTTTGGTGAAGAGGTTGGAGACCAAACAAAATGAAAAAAACAAGGTCTTCACCTCAAATCAGTGGAGTTATGGTTTCACATCATAATGCAGTATGGTGTCACTCCAAATGGTGTCACCCCAAAATGGTGTCACCCGGAGCAGGCCACCCCCCCCTCCGCCGTAGCAACGTGACTGTTAGTTATATTGCGTTATTGGTTTGCTTAAGCGTAATATAAATTAGTAGTACTCTAGTTTCAATTACAAGTTTTTTTTGGTTAATACTGTCAGATTAGGGGCTGTTAAACATACAGTGATGCAGATAAAAAAAAAGTCAATCATGTCAGATGTTACTGGTTAATAGCAGGTATCGATCTGACGATCTCAATAATCTAGACTTTCTAGAGCAGGCCTGCACAACATGCGGCTCATTGAAGCCTTTTGTTGCAGTTCTCGAAATGACTTAAGTGATCTCAAGCATAATGTATTTTAAGCAATTCATATTTGTGTTGAGATGTGATTGCTGAGGCAATTGTGTGAATGCGTGTAAAATTGGAATCTATGGCGTGTGCTTTTTTGACCAGCATTTTATACTTTCAGTTTTATTTGTCTGCAAGATCTTAGTCGTGTTATTTGTGTAGCATACTGATACCACAATGAGTCAAAACAAAAAAAGAAACATGAAAAGAGAGGGCAGAGTGTTTAACTCAAAATGGACATAATAAATACCTGTTTACAGTTGTAAACTCAAACGTGCTGTGTTAAGTTTGTCGAAACGTGGTTTCAGTTCCAAAAAGATATAATCTTGGATGCCATTTTAAAACCCAACATCAAAGTTTCGCTGAATTAGATGCCAATATAAAATGCTTAAAGCATAAAGTTCAGGTACCATTACCAATCTTCGCTCTGAACAAAACTATTTTAAACCTTAGAGCAGTGAAAGTGCTACTGCTACCAGAGTAACTGTCATAGGCGTAGCCAGGGTTTTTGATTGGGGGAGGGGGGCAAACCACAAATTACATACAATGACTTCATCAGAAATCTTTGAAAGAGAAAGTTTTTGTGGGACCAAGATATTGTAGAATGGAAGATCAGAAGCCGTGGCCTGCTTTGGCACTTAACCAGAATTTTGCTAAAGGGAGAGGGCTTAAACCAATAGTTCAAAAGTGAAAACGTCTTAATTGGGAGACTCGTTGAATGAAGTAGTGTAACTTAAACGAATCACAAACGAAGGTCTGGGGGCCCAGTCCCAAGCAGTCTGAGGCTTTGGGGGTCTGGGGACAAAGCTCCCAGCCGCAGCACGATTTTTCATAAATTTTTGAAAAAGATATTTAATGCCATTTGTTGACGTTTTACACTTGTTCATAGCCATTTAGAAGAACTAGATTTTCAACGTTTAAAAGCCAATTGAAAAAGTTAAACTGTTCAATGCTCCTTTTACTCATAATTTAAGTCCAAAGCACATTTAAAATCTTGCATTTTGGGGTAAAATTGTGGAAATGATTTGGCCCACATAGGTAGATGTAAGGTACATTGCCTCTGACTCTTCCAGCAATATTTTAGCAGTAAATATTGATCTACTCAAAAATTTTTCTGTAAGAGATTTTTGTTTTGTCATGAAAATAACCAGCTGTAGCAGTACATGTATGGCCAGGGGCCCAGGCCCCCTCACTTCAAATTTAATAATTTGTTCAATGAGCATTTCTCCTAGCTTTTTTTCAAGAGTATTTTGTCGCGTAAAAACTGGCAAGATGAAGATGAATTGTTCCTGTTGAAAAATGGTACTATAGATGGTTACACCTAAAAAGAGGTGGAAAGAAGTACTAGTATGTGACATGACTGCCAGAGGTTTGCAAAGGTTGGATGCACAAAATCGTGAAAGATGGCGACTAGGCTGCAAAAACCAGTTGACCCCTGCATGCGGGGAACCTCTGCTAGGCTCCAGAAATAGAAGGAAGCACATTCCTGGAGCAAAATGATGATGAGATGGTTACACCTGCTAACCATGTTATTGCCTGGGGCCCCTGGCACTTTGAAGATTTTTGCAACACCTTCCTGCCAAATATACGTGAAGACCAAAACAAATCTTAACTATCTGAGCGCTGGACCCCTGGCACTGTGCCATACAGGCGTGTAGCCAGGATTTGGAAAAGGGGGGGGGCTTTTTTGAAAGAGTGAGAAAAGTGCAAACAACCTTGACCCGAATTTTCATTGTTCTTGAATCAGAATCACACGGTTTGTCCGAAAATTGAGACAGAATTTCTCGGAAAGCTCGGAAATTCAAACATTTTTTCGGGCCGAATCACGACATGTACTTCTCAACTTCGGCACCCGATTTCCTTTGGGGATGGCTGTTTTCAATTTTTCACCAAAAATCGGCCTCAAAAGCACCAAAAACATGCGATTTTGCATACTTTACAGGCCAATGGGGGGCTCGAGCCCCCCCACCTCCCCCTGGCTATGCTACTGGTGCCATATGGTATATCCGGCCCTGGTTATTGCATTGCATTCATAAAAAGGTTAGATGAGGGCCTGAAATAGCAACATTTAGGACAAAAACCCTTTATTTTACTCTGGTTATACATCAAAATTGGTAGGCAAAAATTAAGTTGAGGAGGCCCGGGCCCCCTGGTCATCACATTATTGTTAATTACTGTTTTATGAGTGTACTGTTTTACACCAAAAATGCTAAAAGTGACGAAAAAATTGGCTTTTGTCACATTTTTATCATTGGTGGCATTTTATTTGGGGGGTTGGGCCCCCCTTGGCTATGCCTATGCTTACTGTAGCTACCTGGCTACTGCTATCAAAATACAACAATTAGATGCGGTAGCATACAGGTAAAGAGGTACCGGTAACAGTTGTTTACGTTCACTAGACGTTGCGCTGTAATGATGGTAGCTAGTACAGGAAAAGGACACTGCCCATGACAAGTAGCTCTGCGTCGTTATGGCCTTTGTACTGCAGCAAGTTGTGCAGACCTTTTCCTAGAGCATTCAACTGCATAGTGTTGCATTCCAAATTTTGTGCGGAGCAGTTAGGTTAGTTACTGATTTGTGATATATTGTTCCAATAAGTAAAATTCTTGTAATAGCAACTAGCCAACTACAAAAAAAATTGGAAAATTTGGAAAACATTTTGTGCAATACAGTTCAAACAGTATCAGAAAAAAAAACATAACTTAGATAAATATTGCTTTGATTAAAATGTTCATATTTCTGAATTTTAATCAAAAGCAATTTTCAAGTTTTGCACCACCAATCAACTTTTCAAATAGATAAACATGTAGAAAGCGATTAGAGTCTTAGAATTATGTCTTTCTGGCATCTTTTTTATAAACTTTCAATAACAGTATGAGCAACAAAAAATCACAGTGATACTGGTAATCAGGATTAAAATAAGAAGTTTAAAAAGAAATTACGATGGGAGGATTATCAAAAGTGTGATATTATTATTAAGATTGTCACAAAAAATGGATCAGTTTGTGTCTATAATGCGAGTTGGCCTAGACTTGAGATCAAGACCAACTGCTGAGAGTTGTAATACTGCAATTGCTGTTGAAAAGAATACTTCAGATTATGAATCAACGAAAATTGTTGAATTTTTATTGTGCAATTTTGCTTCATAACATTGCTGTTGAAGGCCTTGCTTTAGAGCACCAAAAGCCACAATAGTCGAAGAGTTATGATATAATCTTTGACCGCGGAAACAAGTAATGCGAAGTTCAAAACCTGCTTAGTTTTCAAACAATTCTGTACCCACTCTGGTTAAATAATTAAAATAGAATTTTTTAACGCTGAATGGTGTTGAAGAGGCAGCATAATGAAAGCCATCATCTGATCATTGCATATGCATATCGTAATGGTGCTTGAATCATAGACGAGATCCAACATTTTCTCTCACACAGCCTTAATAGAAAAGTTGATGCAGACTACTGTGATTTTGGCTGAATGTTTCATTCAAAGCAATTGGTAATGACGGATTACTTATTACTTCAGACTTTTTTCAGTAACTGCTATTGTAATTTCATTACTTTTTTAAAGTAATTTTTAGTAAAGTAATTTCATTACTATTGTGCAGTAATTTGCCCACCACTGTCTATCGATACTTATCCATACTGTAGTGCTACTTATCGAATACCGGTACCGGTATCAGTTTGTGGTTCCTATTAGGATTTCCTTACTGTAAGTGCTGGATAACAAAGAGTTAGAACCAAAATCACTCTGCACAATTGATTAGGCCTACCCCAGTCCAATTAAGAATTAGGCAACTGGTATTTTGCTTCTAGAGGCACAATGGTCACATGCAATTTTGGCATTGAAGGCAAAATAGCCCAAATAACTGATTTGCTTTCGGTGCCAAAATAGCCCTTACTTTAACCCTACTCACCCTAACTTAAAACCCTAACAGAGGATAAGTGTTATTTTGCCTCCAGAGGCAAAATAGACTCTTCCTGCTTCCTAAAACTAAACATATAAAACTTAACAATCTGTTTCACTCGTTGCGGTACCAATGTCTAAAACTAACTCTACTCCTAACCTGTAACCCTAACTCAAACCTATACCTGATAGACCTTCAGTAACTGTAAATTGTAATAGCCTAATCAAAATGAAAATTTCCGAAAATGAGTGATGTCACCTGAATCTTTGTTTAGCCTATTTAACTGTCTACCAAGTTGCTTCAAGATCTAAACAATCTAATAAATAGACGATTAAAATCTAAACTTCAAACCTTAAACAAAGCCTGTGTGCAGAAAAAGTTTAAAATTTGAGAACAAGGTCAAAACATCCAAGAAGGCACAGAGCAGTTAAACTGCCCTGAACTGCTACAAATTTGAACTAGCTAATTTGTGCGAGTTTCAACACCTTTTCTCTCAGCTTGATTCTTTGCTTTCATCTTTCCAGAGTTTGAAAATTTTTTCTTTCCTTTTTAATAGACTGACTCGTTCTAGTTATGAACCACCAACTATTTCTTTTTTGCAGCATTTGCTGTTGCTTTTATTGTTTACTGGTATGTCATTGTTTCATGTGACCTAGCTGTTACCACTTAGTTTGTTCAGATTTGTTCCAGTTCAGTGCAGCTCAACTGCGTGCTTGGAAGTTTTGATCTAGTTCTCAAATTTTTAGTTTTTGATGCTTAAAGTTTTCTAGTTTAGAACCATAGAACTAACTAAGGTACAGTATGTCAGTGCCTTTGTTAAGGTAAGGGAAGGCAAATAGTTAAAAGTGTTACAACATCTTGAGGAGCTACCAGGCTCGCATTATAGTGTATTACCAGCATGTATAGTCATAATTCTGTTTCAGGGGCGCACCCAAAAAATTTTAAAGTGGGGGGTTTCAGTTTTTCAAAAAGCAACCAGACCCAATTTCAGTTAAATTATTTTAAACATTAATGAAAATGTATGGTATTATAGTCAAACAGGGTTTCGCGCTAATCTGGTAATAGTTGCATTTTGTTAAAACATTTGTTTATTTAAAACCCCTGTAAAACGATTTGGAAAGTTGTTGGTTGTGAAGATTGTGTGCGTAAGAACAAGGTTTTTGTCCAGGTTTTTTCATGAATATATGCTGGAATGAAGAAAAGTCAAAATGGGGTGGTATAAGCTTACATAAAGCAGGGTTCCCACGATCGGAAAAAGTCGGAAATTTTGTAAAGGCATTTCTCGACCGGGAAAAAGTCGGGAAAAGTGCGTGCTAATATTGAATGAGCATGAAAAACAATTTGGCAAAAATAGCGCACTGCACCATGTAGAAAGTAACGCGATTGGAGCAGATGAATATTAAATATCTCGTTTGTCTTTCTAATACTTCTATTAAGCGTGTAATAACAGTAATAACACACCTGGCTGTGTTGTGTTAAAGCTTCAAAAACTGTGGTCCTGCCGATTTATTTCGTCACAATACAGGTTCAACAAAACTTTAATTTAGGAGTATTATTATGCTGTAGTTAAAGACAGGGTTGCCACATCCTGGAAAAGTCTTGGAAACTCCTGGATTTTTTTTGCTGTCCTGGAAAGTCCTTGAATTTTGTTTGTAAGTCCTGGAAAGTCCTGGAAAATGTTTATAGAGTTTTCCCGTGATTTTCCAGGACAGAATGTGAAGTTGTTTTTTTTTATAATAACTGGTACCTTGTAATTGTACAAAGCTATTTATTGTTGAAATAATTTGCATTGTGAAGTTGGTTTAAAAAGCTTTATTGTATTGTAAAAAGACAGAGCTTATTTGTATGCTGGTGCACAAACAAAAAATCGCTATCCTAGCCCTAACTCATCTCTAAATCTAACTCAAACTGCAACCCTAGCTCTAACCTAACAGTAATATGAGCCCCATTCCTCTGCTTTTTGCTTTCTTGTTCGTTTTAAGCAGTTCTTACTGTTTGTTCGTTTTAAGCAATCTTACTAGAGTGCAAATTAGCTTTTCCTCCAATTAGCCAAAATTTGCACTTTGCAATACAGTATGTATAAATTATTGAATATTATTAGAAAGAGTGAATTCATGGGCATTAATTTATTGCAATGCGGTACTGTAGTAGCAGTAGCATAGCGGGCTATTGCTCTCCATTGGCCCACAGACCAAAATGCGCAATAAGAAAAATACGTTTATCGCACTATAATTCTGAGGCAGTTTTTTGCAGTAATGTGGATAGTAAAGTAATTTAAAGTCACTTTTGGAACATGATTTTGGGAAGGGCTAGTATTGGTCAACAAGAAACCAGTCACAACTAACTAACTAACTAACTAAAAATGGCTAAAAATAAACAATTAATTCGATCGCTTGATGCAAAATGCTTAACGTAGGCTTTGTAAGACAATTATAAGGGGTCTATTCAGTATTTAATTCTGTTAATTACCAATCAACTCTCTCAAATCTCGTTTCATTAGCCTCTCCTCCCAAATTATATGTTTATCTAGCGTTATAAAATACAGACGATTTGGATTAATTAATACTTGGGAGTTTTTTCAAAGGAGGTGCCTATTTGCACTCTAGCATGCAAAATGAGCTCTGCTTTTAGAGAATAAGAGAGCAAAAGTGGGTGCTTATTTGCTCAAATACTCTTATTTTCTAAATTATTAACGTTAGTTGTTAGTTGAAGTTTATATTTTGAGTTTGGGTTAGGATTAACGTTAGGGTTAGAGCTAGGGTTACAGTTTGGGTTTAGTTTAAGGTTGGGGTTGGGGCTTGGGTAGAGTTTTTTTGTTTGCACCCTGGCATTCAAATAAGCTCTGTTTTTTCAAATAGTAAAATTTTATAGCTCACTGTATGGAAATAAAGCTAGGACTGAAGTTTTACTATTACCCATCACTAGAGCTCGACTGATATATCTATCGCTCGGCTGATATATTTTGCCCGATATCAGTGCCAAGCCGGTATATCGTATCGGCTATCTACCGCTGATAAAATATCGGCTTTGCGCAATTACCTTAAACTGTATATTTTTTTAGTGCAAGCACAAGTGTTCTTGCGTTGATTTGCTTAGTATGACTTGTGTTTGCAATAATCTTTCTTTGGAGGAGGATTAGTGAAGCTTTTCGTGTCAAGTCAAGTGAAAAATATAGACAAAATTTGGTAGTTTATGAGTTATATATTGGTATCGGCCTAAAAAAGTCAGATCGATCGAGCTCTATCTTTCACCCACATCCTGTAACCCATTTATGCAACCAGTTTAATCATGTTTTTGCAGTGCTAATTTCTATGCCACGTTTTAAAAGCAATAATTTTTACTAAACTAGGTCTAAAATTAAACTATTATTGAAAAAAAATTGCAAAATTTTCGAATGCTGGGGGCTTTGCCCCCAGACCCCCAATGGCTTACGGCGGCTGGGGGTTGCCCCCACACCAAAAACCACAACCCTCTCGTTGCAAATTTTTGGCTTTGCACCTGGATAGTGGTCAGTACTAGGAATGCAAATGCGTTACATCAAAATTTTTCGTCAATCACAAGTACAAAAGAGTAGGTGCATGACAGTAATAGTCAAAATTAAATTTTAAGTCCTGTAAAAAAAATCTTAAACAGTCCTGGAAAAGTTCTGGAAAATGACCTGAAAAAGTCCTGGAAAGTCCTAGAATTTGATTTTGCAGTTTCTGTGGCAACCCTGTAAAGAGTATTATTACATCAAAGGCAATTAAGCAAACGAAAGAATTCAAGTACCGGTAGCCTACTAGCACTAAAGGAGAAATAGCGTGCCATACGCAGACAGCAGGCAAAAGGCTAGCAGAGAACAAGGCTATTTTAACAAATGCTGCATCCGAGTAAAGTTCAAAGATTGTTAACCTACTACTCGTTAATAATGCCTTGATAGCCTTCAGTAGGCTGTCCGCCTAGGCCATGTTTGGCTTTTGATTTGAGAGATTTACTAGCCTACGCGCTACGAGCAAGGATTGCAAAGTTACACAGACTCTTTAGCATGATTGTATTGCTATTCAGAAAATATTCGCAAGTTTAAATGTACATAATTGAATGCTTCGTGAATTTGTATAAATAATTGAAATGGTGCGATGTGCTTCATTTTTTTACATATTTTGTACAAAAACTGTTCAAGGTAACCTGCAGAAAAATGAGAGAGAGGTAGCTCTTGAGTTGACTGCAAAACTCAGATTAAGAATATTATTTGAAAATTAAGAAGATAACAAAAATAGTCAATTATTAGTTCTCAATATAGGGGCTGCAGAGTTTACTAGTCTTTTGTTTGGTTAAGAGCAGTATCCAATGTGAGATCATTGCAGATATATAAAAGGAAGCGCCTATTTCGCAGAAAATTTACCGTCAACGAAACAGCACAAGATACGGCGCGCTGCAGTTCTCTATTTTTCTCTTATCATAGATTTTCTGGTAAAATAGTCACTCCGTATACAAAATGAATAGCGGATACACTTCTTAAAGTTGTTAGATGTGATGGTAGACATACAAGTTGATAGTTTAACTGATTACTAATTTCTGTTCTTTATAACATAAGCTGACATACTGGTTAGTGAAAGTTGTGGCGGAATATTTTTGAGCTGGCTACACGTAGGAGCATGGGCGCCGAAAGTTTTTTTTTTATTTTTATAAGAGTTGCAAAATTTAAAAAAAGGTGAAGTTTAGATGTTAAAAGGGCAGTTTTTGAATTTCAAAATTTATCGTGAGAAGTTCACGTCTGATTTTTTTGTATTCGTATTGTAGATATAGTGCCAATTTAGATGGGCAAAGACTTGCCCCCGTTTTCCCCTGATTGGAGAAAATTAAAGGCAAGGCAGAAATCGCACCCCCCTGCCACACTTCCGGCTCCAATGTGTAGGTACTTGTTATTTTGTAAATTGCAGAATTATAAGCATTTCAGAATAGTTCATTCATTGTCCACAAAGTGTTTTTTGTGTTCAATCAAGTGCAACATGCACCCCTTCAACCCATGTAGTGCTGAGTAGCCTATAGTATACCTCGTACTTTCTTTCGACCACAACAAGTAAACTGCTTGACCGTAATTATGCCAAATCGAGAATTCTAGTCCTGTAGTAGTGGATATAGCAGCCGATTATTAATTATGAGATACGATTATTGAGCCTGTAGTCTAAATACTATGCCGCATTGTCTCTATCTTGTATGAGTCCAAACACCATGAACTATCACTTACTAATTAAGAAATGTCCATTACTTTAGACTATTTAGTCGTCTTCATCCATGTAGTAATTGAGTTCTTTTAAGTTAGTTTTTGGATTGAGTTAAAATAACAGCAACTGCAACTTTTTGTTAAAATAACGATTTTGTGTATTCCAAATGACTAGAGCTTAGCAAGGATGGTAGTACGGTACGTAGGTACGGTACGCCTCAGTTTTTCATAGAAGTACGGTACGCTGGTACGGTACGCCTTTTTTGTAATGGTACGGGTACTGTACGCTGGTACGCTGTTTGAATTAAAAATCCCAGACTTTTCGCACATTGCTCCGAATTTTTGTTCGCAGAAACAAGAGACAGCTCTAGCCGACGCTAAATGAGTGAATTGAGATCGCTGATTTGTAGACTAGTGATTTCAAAGTCAATTAAAGTTGCGAGTAGTTAAAAGCAAGAATAGCAGTACGGTACGGTACACCTCAATTTTTGCTAAGAAGTACGCTACGCCTTTTTTTTAATGGTACGGGTAGGGTACGTTGGTACGGTACGCTTCAAAAATTGAACTGAAGTATGGTACGCTGGTATGGTACGGTTCAAGATGCGAGGTACGTAGTACGCAAATTCTGAACGTACCGTACCGTACTCCCATCCTTGGAGCTTAGTTTGTTTTGAGCAAATTTTGGTATGGAAAAAGTAGGAAATTTTTTGTTGACAAATGCGTGGGAACCCTGATAAAGGTTGATTGCATTGAAATAGACAATTCGTTGTTATTATGATGCATGATGCACCAAAAATTACCTAAAATACTATGAAGTTAATGCAAAAATATAGAAACAATAATTTAAAAATGATAGCGCCGTCGATGTTGAAAGCTGTTTTTAAATTCCTAAATACGTTTGCAGATTAAAAATTTCAACTTTTGAATATAATTTTGTAGCGGGTTTCATCTTCAAACAGCGGATTTGTTTACTTTTTTTGCATAAGTGCATTTGGCTTAGTAGTTTGTTTTTTTACACAAGGACGAATTTTTTCACTAAATAGCCGTCTGTCTCTTTTTGGTGTCAAGCTCTGTTCTTTTCAGAAGTTTGTGATCGGGTATATTACTGCATATCTATTTATTCAATGTCTATGGATATATCAAATACACATAGTTTTGCAATGTTTCTGTCAGCAATATTGTAGGTGAAACAAATACAAAAATCTTAATTGCTAGGTAAATATCGCGCTGTTCATGCGGGATCAAATTACGGCACTAGAACAACATTTTAAGTGATCAATAGCAGCTAAAGAGATTATTTAGTTAAAAGTAAATGTAGCACAGTGATACAAACTGTGTTGTGTCAACAAAATTATGTTGCTTTTTGAGTTCCAAAAGGGGGGTTTCGATCCCCGTAACCCCCCTGGGTGCACCACTGTGCTGTTTTATCACAATTTTATTCAAGGCAGTGTCAAGACTAGAGCACCAGTCCGGTTTCCAATATGAAATAGCTGCTGCATCGTTAGTTTCTTTTTGCACTTTGATTTGCTTGCTTGTGGGCTGGCGTCGCTGTCTGAACCTTAACTCTAATGCAAGGTTTGAAAGAAAAAAACAAAAGAACGCAGCAAGAATCGACCTAATCGCGAGACTTGCCAGGCGCATTCAGCGCGAATCTAACTCGATCACGAGAGTTGGCAGGCGTGCACCCTTACCAGTAGGCAGGCACGTAGCCAGGATTTGGAAAAGGGGGGGGCTATTTTGAAAGAGTGAGAAGTGTGCAAACGACCTTGACTGGAATTTTCATTGATCTAGAAGCAGTTTCAGACGATTTGTCCGAAATTTGAGACGAAATTTCTCGGAAAGCTCGGAATTTCAAAGGTTTTTTCCGCCCAAACTCAGGAGATCTCAAAAAAAAAAAAAAAAAAGGTCTTCACCGATTTCGAGACTGATTTTTCGTCCAATTTTGCAAATTCAGACGTTTGAGGGGGGGCTGTTTTCGAATGGGGGGGCTATTTTCCATTTTTCTCAGAAAATCGGCATCAAAAGCACAAAAAACATGCGATTTTGCATACTTCACAAGCCAATGGGGGGGGCTCGAGCCCCCCCCCCCCCCTGGCTACGCTACTGCCAGTAGGGTAGAATGAAAAATAAAAGTGGTCTTGATATATGGCCCCAAATACCATATGAAATACTTGTATTGCAATTTTGAGTTCGTGCATCCTCTAGTGGCCATGCAATTTGATCGAATGGGCTTAAAATAGCCAACTTTGCCATATCTCACTAATATGATTTGTTGATAAGTTTTCAGTGCTCAACTTCAAACGCATTGCAATTCACGTAGGCATTGAAAATAAGCCAGGTGAGGTTTAATTTATGTGTATTTGCACTTTTAGTGTGCCTTGCTGCCTTATTAGCTTCAAGTAATTTCTTTAAGGGCACAATACTAATGAAAAAAAAAGGTTTTTCAAAAATGCGTTTTTCAGCTTAGAAGATAGGAAATTTTATCAGGATTCAGATTCTGTAAAAATTTTTACTGATTTCTAACTCTGTTTGTATTAGAATTGCATTTTTATTGATGCACCTATGTTTTTGGCAATTTCTAAAGTGCAAAAATTGTTATTTTGTAAATCGAATTAGCTTTCTGCTTGTGCATTGTTGTTTTGACATTGCGTTGTTGGAAATTTTATTTCTTTAAAAAAATTAAATGAATTAATCTTGAAGGAGAAATTTTTCAAAGTTCTGATTTTTCTGCCAAACATTAACCCTTGCATTCTGCCTTTTGATCTTCAAAAAAAGCATGATCAATAAATGCCATTCTTAAGCCATATTGAATTTCACATTACTTTCTTTGTTTATTATAGCAAAAAAAAATCAAAAAGTTTATCAGCATTTTGCAAGAAATAACTTTTAAGTTCTTTGTATCGATCGGATGTTTTAGATTTTTTCAGATATCTAGTTAAACCACTGAAGTTTAATATTAATTGATGGATTGTTTGTGCAATACTTAGCTCATGAACAGAATAAACATTGCACCAAATTCATCTGTTCTTTTGCAACAATTTGAGCTGTATCTAACTTTCTTAACTGATTAGTTGAGCAAACGCTCAAATCACTTGCCTCTTGGTTGGCAGCAATCCTGGAGAAAAATTATTAGAACTTTGAAAATTTTTTCCATCCTGCAACTTTTTACGTTAGACTTGGATATTTTTTTAGTTAGCATGCTGCTTCAAAAATAACCAAATTTATGCCAGCAAGTACAGTATATGCATTATCTAAAATGCAATAAACAATGGTATGAAACTGTTCGTGAAACATTTTACCAATTTTTCATCCTTTTAGAACTGTAGCTTTTCTAATTACGATACAAATTGCTTTTCTAATTCTTGTTTTTCTAATTTTGTACTTTTGCATCTTTCAGTGGCTTGGAATTGAACAGTACAATCTAAACTTTTTTTGAATTGACTAGATATAATTCCTCAAGTTTAGCATTAATAAAGTAATGATGCCAGAGTCAACCAATACTGGATGATGCAATAACATGAAACTTTAAATATTTGTTATGATACCGTGCTTCACATTGCCCAGTTGAGTAAGGCTAATTGCCATTAAAGAAACTATTGCAAGCTGACAAGACAGCATGGCACACTTTAAGTGCAAATATACATAAATTAAACCTCATCTGGCTTATTTTCAATGCCTACGTGAATTGCAATGCGTGTGAAGTTGAGCACTGAAAACTTATCAACAATCAGTAAATCTGTAATTAGTAATTTGGCAGTAACTTTTTTTCTGTACATTTTTATGGCGAAGTTCTTTTTAATGGAGATATAAATGTGCTGTTTCTGCTACTTTTAAGCTAAAAACTAGGTTTTTAGCATATGCGGTTAGTGAGATATGGCAAAGTTGGCTATTTTAAGCCCGTTCAATCAAATTGCATGGCCACTAGAGGGTGCAAGAACTCAAAATTGCGATAGAAGTGTGGCGGATGGTTCTAATGATTGATGTAGTTAAATTCCGCCAAATAATGGAAATACAAACGTCACAATAAACTTTAAATAAAAATATATTGTATTACACTAATCTCTAAACTAACCAAAATAAAATAAACGTAAGCGATTAAACTGTAAATAAAATTCAAACAAAATACTTGACTTGAAATTGAACTGAAAACGTTGACGTTGAAAAATATTGCTGTTGATGCTTGTTGTCCCAAATCCAAAAGAGAGCTCAAAATAGTTTCCTGCGTCTGAGTTCGAACAGTGAGAAAAAGGCAAATGTCACGCCACCAATCAGCCCATGCTCTAAGCAACCTTCTTGCAAACGCCAACAGCGACGCAAAGTCGCATGATTAGCATCACAAGCTGGTTGAGCAGAACAAGGATTCGATTCTAGGTGAAGTGACAGCCGTCTCAGAAGTATTTCATATGATATTTGGGGCCATATATCAAGACCACTTTTCTAAATTCAAAATTTTTTTTTCACTCCACCCTACTTACCAGTCCCTAGCCTCAATAGTACAGTCGGTATAAACTGTCTTTGCTAGAATTGACAAAAAAGCGACCAAATTTGAAGGAGGCAGAAAATGCAACGAGTTCGACAATTTCTGATTTGCTGCAAGCCTAAAGCCTACTCGCTTGTTACTAGATGTATCATTCACATTAATTTGTTGCGCAACCAGGGAGGGAGATAAACCACCCTCTTTCCCTCAGCCAAGTGACTTGGAAAATGTTACCCAAAACTGGTAGTGTTCAAACGTGTTTTATACTTGATCTTTAAGTAAGAGGGGATTGAAGTTGCTGGGCAATTTAATTCTTTAACTGGCTTCCAAATCTTGGCACTTTAGTTCTTCCAAACGGCTCTAAAAAGTAGCGAAATATGATCCAAATTAGCGTTAACATTGCTATTTTTCCTAAAAAATTAGAAGAATTGGACGTTTTTGATGCACTTGAGTTGTAGTAGTCTGCTTAGCGCACTACCCAATTGATGCATTTTTTGTATGAAAAAATCTTATGGTTCAATCCCCTCCTTCCCCAGTGAAATCCTGGTTGCTCGCCTAGCACTATTTACTGTTTAGAACTGCGGTTCTCAACCTTTTTTGGTTACAGAGCCGAATTTGCAATAGAAGCCTTATGTAAATAACGCAATTTTTTAGGTGAAGACCAAACCTTGAAAAAGGTCTTCACTGTTTCGTTGAGGTATTTTCCTGCCAAATTTAGGTGAAGACCATAAAAAAAAGAAAAGTTCTTTGCCGATTTGTTATGTCATTTTTCGGTCAATTTTAAGCGATGACAAAAGAAATAAAAAAGGAATGTTAACCATTTTGTAGCGCCGATTTTTGGCCGAAATTTGGAATTGACTTAGGATAAATTTTATGGAGTTAGTGAAAGCCACAATGATTGGTACAAGTTATGAAATTAATGTTTCGTTTTTCCGTCTCATATTATGCTGTTATGGTTAATTAGCAGATTGGTGAATTAGCGTTAGCTTCCACTAACGAAAAATTTGTGTTATTGGATTAACGTTAGCGGAGCAAATATTTTCAATTAACGGAATAGCTGTTAGCGGAGCTAATTTTTGCGTTAGCTGTGCCCACCTTTGGTGTTTCCTTTTCAATTTTTATTCTTTTTTTTTTCTTGCAGCATGATTGGTTACTTGAAGTATTGTTGCTTTTTTTGTTGGTTTCTGCTGCTATTCTTTTTCTTTGCTTCAGCAGTAATTGCATTTTTTTGCTGATACTGTTTGACTGAGCTTGATGGACAGCCGCTCAATGTGAAGACCAATGGTCCCTTTACTGCGTCCTGTTGCTATAGTCTATGTTTTTTCTACTGCTTTGTATAATTATTGATCATGATTTAGTAGACTAGCAACAAAAATAAAACTGTTCTGTTCTTTTAGCTAGGAAACATTCTTTTAACTTTAATTTCTATACTGGTATCTAGTTTTCGAAAAATTTCTTTTTACAATGGTAATCACTGAATGATACTGTCATTGGTGGAATCTGGATAAACTATGATGTAACATACAAAACCAGGTTTATGTTAAGATGGTGCAGTAGCAATAGTTAGTTTGATTGAGATAAACCCAGATCTGAAGATGGTTTTACACTGTTTCAGTCTTTTTCAATTGCTATTGAAATTAGTGATGTTGCAATTATTTTGTATTAATGCAGCTCATCCTCCCAATGACATTATTGCTGGTCGGTTTACAAGGAAGTTTCTTATCCAGAATGTCTGACTACTAGATAAAGTAAAATTATTTTTTTTGCAATCTATGCAATTTCATGATTTTTTTAGGTATTTTACTAAGTTGCCCAGAATAGAGCTCGCAATGCTTTAATCATCTTCTAGTGATCAATCTTGCTGCTGTCGTAGAATCTTTTAAGGATTAAATGGGCCTCCAACTTAAAGTAAATAACTTTTTTTTAGGTTTGCAAGATTGCATTGAGTTGGACGAAACTAATTCAGAGCAAAAATTGTCAATGCACAATTCAAAAGTGATTTGTTATGGGATAGATCGGAAGAATTGTTGCAAAATTCATGGAATGCTAAATGAAGTTGCTGGAAACTTGTCAGATTTAGAACATATCAGCGACTTTCCCCAAGAGATTGACACCCCTCCTGATCAAAATCATTCTTTGCTTTATGGGTAAATTGCTATTTTTAAGGAAAATAGGACATATTGTTGCCTCAGTGATCACAATTCTTCCTAGTTGGAATGTTCGAAGTATAATCACTGCTTTGCGAGGCTTGTATTTTGCAGATGTAATCTGATACGTACATAATAGGTGGGAAGAAGCACGTTTTCAAAAGAAAGTTCAGTAGGAGCATGCTCCTTTTCTAATGATCTGTTGCTACTTTCCTTTTTAAGCGCAATTTTCGAATAATTTCAGGTAACTTGCATGAGATAAATTCACAATTGTTTTGGGATAATAGCAATATACCTGCAAATGAATGATTTGGCAGTTAGTCAGTAGTCGCTAGTCAATGCATCAATACATAATCATAATATATTTCACGTTAAGGTATCAAACGGAGCTGTAGTGCGCTGCTTTTTATTTTGTAGAGCAACACTCCTTTTTTCGCTAAAAACTTAAGTTTTTTTAAAAACACTCTACCCGTGCTTAAAAAATTAAAGCATTTGAATTCGTAAGAATTTCAATTTGGAAAGTCTAAATGCTTTGTCCATCACTAAAAAACGTTACTTAGTTCATTTCATGAATAAAGTAATTAATTGCATATTTTATATTATTCAAGTTGCCTTGGCCAGGACATAGTGAAGGACCTTGCGGTCTTCGAGTCAAGCTACCACCTGTCTACCTACCACACATGGTGGAGGCCTCACATTGTCCCTTTTAATGATAAACGTCAAGCAGGGAAGCTATGAATACCAATTTTTATAGTTTTAGGTTTGACTTGACCAGGAATCTAACCCAGGTCTACCGTTTCAGTAGCAAAAGTTCTATCCACTCGACCACTGATCGGTTTAAAGTAAATACTTTTTGTTAGGCCGAAATCACACAATCAAGTTTTTTTCCCCAATTTCCTTTCATCTATGTTTTTTGAGCTATCACATCTGGACGCAATTTTCTTGCTCAGCTTCTTGCTAGACGGAAGCGTCTGGGTTTTTCAACAAACAAAATTGCTGAAGCTATCACACGTATTTTTTTGCTGTAATAGCATTTACCCAGTGGTTAAAGGGGAACTCCGGCCTAGCGAGGCTATATATCATAAAATACACCACAAAATTCTAAGACTTTAACAAAAAAAAAACGAAATCGCAACGTTTTATAGTTTTGATGAAACCCGCTAAAAACTGCGTGAACCGCAAGTCTGATGACGTAGGTTTGTACTTTATTGTATCTGTACATTATATGGTGTGGACATAAAATGGCTAATTAAGACTAAAAATTCGTAAGCAGAAGCGCTTGTATTGCATTCTTTGCTAAAATATTCCACCTACTTACAATCTTCAGGCCTGAGATTAGTGACTATGAGCGAGAGGTAAAGTACAGACCTACGTCACCAGACTTGCGGTTCACGCAGCTTTTTGCGGATTTAATCAAAACTATAAAACGTAGCAAGTTCGTTTTTTTTTTTTGCAAAAGTCTTAGAATTTTGTGGTATATTTTATGATATATAACCTCGCGAGGCCGGAGTTCCCCTTTAAGGAATTTCTTAGATAATTGGCGCGGCGATAGTTATGCACTTTGTTGACTCATTATTATTTCTCGTTTGCCAAAAGGATTCGAGCCCGTTCACAAAAGCGAAAGCTGCAGCTATAGCAATTAAAAGCTATTTGAGTTCTGCCGCAAATTGCGTGAATTTTTTTCGACCTGTAATGAAATGAAATAGATAAACGAAAAGTTTCTTTACAAAATCAGATATAGGTGAAAGTTATCTACTGAAACTTATCTTAACTGCTAAAAGATGCAACAGGCTCTTTTGCCAGTGGACATGTCAAACTTTGACCAAAAGAATATTAAAATCATCACAACTTCGGCACTAGCGAAAGCTGTGTTGGAGACTTTTTTCCGATCAGAAGGAAATTTTCAACGTCGTAATTAAAACCAGATCACACATTGAATATATACTTATTGCAACTATTTGCAGAAGTTTGAGCAGCAAAACTTTATTCAAACTTGTATAAAATTGCTCATAACGTTTCATTGGTTCTCAAATTACCAGAAAAATGAAGACCAAAGATTTTTGTTTGCTCTTGAAAAATAATATCTGATCACGTACAATTTTGATCTAACTCAAAATTTTGACTTCATTTTGACCTATAAAATTTACCTAAACTGGCTTGAGAGCACCCGAAACTAATGTTGGTATACGTTTGATAATATTACAAAGCCCTGAAAAAATCTTGACTTTATTGACATTTTTGGGCCCTAGTTAGAATACGTCATTATCAATTAAATCAAAAGCGGTGAAATTTCTTACAACATTTTTTCTTGATAATTGCTACGCATTCATTTTTTGCGTTGACTTTGGTGGGGTTTTTTTGTATTCTGCTGCTCAATATTTTCAAAGTCATGGCAAAAAGCTTAGTTTTCTTAGTTGAGTACAGTGGCTTTTAAAAAACTTGCTGGCAAAATAGAGCTCGATTCCATTTCCCCGCAAGAACTCAGCAAGACTTTCTCGACACTGATTCTCATTAATCTTACATGGCTGTGCAATAAAATTGCCAACAGGTGCCCGCAATAGTGAGTCAAAGACTGAACACGACCTTTGACACGATTGATGCAAGAAAATTGTACAAAAAACTTAATCGTGTGATTACGGCCTTAGTAATTGATTTGGAAATGGCATCGGTTAGTCCTAAAGGACTGCTCTGATTGAAACAATCGACGCTTCATGTGTTCCTTAGTTTTTTACTTGGCTTATTTTGCAACTAATGAGTTCAAAGGTTCAGACTTTTCCTTGCCTATTGTCCACTTTTGTAGCAACGTTAATCACCATCTTTCTATTAATTTACGTGCGACATTTTACAAGCAATATTTTTACCGAAATAAGCGTAAAATTAAATCTGTTTAATAGCAAAAAAAAATCACAAATCTCCACGTGCTGGAGACTCTGCTTGCAGATCCCCAAAATTGCCCTTCATTGCAAAATTCTGACTACACACTTGGTTTGACTGAGTACGAACGATAACAATACTTCGATGAACCAGCTTACTGTGCTTGTTAGAATTTTTATCCTTGAATAAATAAGAACAGAGCAACAAGCGATGTGTTTAGTTAGTTTTGCTGCTGTAACTACAGCTTAAATTTGTGTTTTTATTGTGCTATTTGCTGGCAATAATTTTTTGCAATTTTTTTGAACGAACCTTTTCAAACATTATCCAACAATATTGTGATTTTTGCATGTTTTCATGATAAAGAAGGCCACTAATAATTAAACATTTTCAACAAAATATGACCAAAATCTCGTGTAAAATATTGATATAACTCTTCAAGAATTTAAAATTATAAAAATTTAAAACCAACACCTAGAAAATTTGACAGTTGTATTGTTTTGTTAACTTGTAAATCTACACCTTCTTTACTTTACTATGATTTTAACACCTGTACAGGACATTGCCTTTTTCAGCTACCACCTGCTCGGTTATGTAAACTATTTTTTTCTTTTTGGAAAAGGCTTGCAGACATTTCGTAATAAAACCTAACCTATAACTGTGATAATCAAAACAAAAATTTCCGAAAACGCATGACGTTACCAGAATCTTTGTTTATTTAACCGCGCACATTCCGTGTGCCAAGTCGCTTCGTTCCGTTTTATTGATTGCTTATTATGAAGGTTGCTTGTACCTTGCTGCAAACAATTATTGTCGGTGGAAAACTGCCATTAAATTTAATTTGCTTTTTGGCTTTTAGTTTTGGACGTTCACTTGTTATTGGAATTGGTGTTATACTGTTGGTTCTTATGTGTATCGGTTTGTCAGGATTTTGTTGCCCTATCCCAAGAAGAACTAATATCTTCAGTACAGTTGGAAGACCACCAACAGGTGTGTTGATGCAGCAGCATATTTATCCTCGAGTCACATAACAGCGTCAAGCGCTAATTATTGGATTATGCGCACATTTTTCAAGTTTTTATTGCATTAAGTGCTTCTACGCATCCACTAAGTGCTTTTACGCTTCCACAATTCTGCATTCCACATCTGTATAGGAGTTTCCGGTGATCCAATGTTCCGGTGGATTTCGAATTCTTTTTTTAATTTGCTGCTTGTTCAAAGCCGCCCACAAGAGACAACCATCGTAAAGTGTCGTATCCAAGACCGCAACGACGTGACCAGTTTGCGGGTTGAACCCAGATCACGCGATCAAGGTCGTCGTAAAAACGACGTCTTTTCCCTCTTGGCTACGCTGCCGACTTTTTAGTGCAATGAAAATGGTATTTCATAAACAATATCGAACTGCTCAAAAAGTGGTTGCGTATAAGCTGACTTGAATCTTTTTTTTTACTGAAGTTATTCCAATGAGTTTCACATTTAGCCAGTTTCGTGTGGTGCGTTAAAAGTACACAATATGTTAAATTTGCTTTATAGTTTAGTAATTAATTCTTCGGCTTTAGTAAAATAGCCTGGTTGCTTCTGGACTTCTACCGGCTGTAACTCATTATTTGTTAGTGCTATTGACTGGATGAGTTCATTTTTACGTTTGTTTGTATTTCTGCCATCCGCAGATTCCGGTCGCACGACCGTTCTCACTTTACCTGTGCGATCAAGTCGCCCAGCTTCGCAGGTTCACATCACTATTACAAACGACAACATCACTTCCATTCATTACACTCCGAGACGATCCATTCGAGCTCCTGCTACCGAGGAGCCACCTAAGTATGAGGACATCAATGCTCTATCTTCACCAACTGCTACAAATAATTCATCTTCCTGTCCTACCTCTGACCCGTTACTACCCACGTATGACGAGTCGCGTAAAATGTGATTTTTAAACTGTTTTGAGTTGCGACAACACAAGATGACCAGAAACTCGACTACTTATTCTCCATGCAACTGCCTTGCCAAGTTTTGTGTGAAATTTCACTACATTGCAGAATGTTGAAGTTTCATGCTCATTCGGCCCTATCGTAAATCGATTTTAAGTCATTTTGTTTATTGCCATTTTTTGCCTGTGACACGCGCTACAACAGTATTTATTGCTCTTAATTTTTGTTGCTGCACACATTCGGTGGGGGCGTTTTGCTTTCAGTTTGCGTTGTAGAAGAGCAGTATTGCAGTTTTTTGTTATTGAATCTGGTTTTAAACTTTCAACTTTTGCTCGAATTGAGTGGAACTTAAATTGGTTTATTTGTTGATATACTGGTTTTTGGAATATGCTTTTTATTCACTTCAGTAAAATTAAAAGCCTTGTCAGCCTGTTCAGATAACAGATTATAAACAAATATATTTCACTCAATGGGGCATCATGAGTGCTTATTCAAACAAAGCTGATGATGCCCCATGGAGTGAAATGAATGTGTTTTTAATAAGTTATCTGGAGAGGCTGATTCGTCTTTTAATTTAGTTTGTACTTTGTTTCAAGCCGTTATCGTCTGCCTCAATCCTAAGGCGGGTTTTAGCGATCACGCGCATTTACGAGCGGAAATTCGCGTGATATCTTATTCAATGTAAATGCAAAACAAAAACAAAATGCACACAGTCACATGAGACACGAATTTTGCACACAATCACGCGTAATCGGAAAATGTCGCCTAGTTGTGCTTTGGCTGATCCTCCTATTCAAAAAATTCTGAATTACCAGTATTCACTTCAGGTCTTTCGACTCGCTTTAACCTGAACTATTTTCACTTCCTTGATTTAGCTTTGCTTAAATTTAGGTACAAACACATTCTCGTTCAATTTTGATTAGCTCTGCTCAATTCATTGTTAATAGTAATACTCTGAGTTGAAATGGACGTAAATTGAATTTCAGGAAGTATGGCAGATACTGTCTAGGTACCATATCGTTTTCGGTGGTAGTTTTAGTTTGGCCTAGCAACGTTGTTCTAAACAAAAGTTTGGCGAGTTCAAAGGAGCTGAAGCAAACAAAGTAAAAGTAGATTGTCATAGTTGAATGTTAGAAAGTAGAGGATGTGTACCGGTAGTTGTATAGCGATTGAACTTCCGAATGTTACTGACTGTGATAGTTGATTTGATTCTTGCTGAAAGTGCAGTGTATTGGTGGTTTTGTTTATCACAAGGGCATCGGAAATAGAGGCTAAAATGCTGCATTGCGTCCAAACAAGTGAACAAAATAAGTTGGCGATGTACGGTTAAACAAGCCGTGCTACTTACAACGTTTAATTTCTGTTCTGAGCTCAGTTGAGGAAAGCGATAGTTGAGATTAACAAAAACGAAAGAAATGTATCCTCAAAGTGAAGTTTTTTTAGCCTTAGCCGACTTTAGCTCAGAGTAGAAGCTTCTAATATGCATCTGTTCAAACTTAAAACTGTGTAGTTTTGAAAAATTAATGTGGAAATGAACGATTTTGCTTGTAAAAGCTGTGGCTATAAAGTGAGTCAATTATGCTACTTGATGTTGCGTGGTCGCTCGAACGTTATTCGAAGTACTAATCTTCCAGGCTCAGCCCTTCCTGGCTTTCTCTGGCTACGGCCCTGAGCGTGGCCCATCTACGCGCGAGCAGTGTAGCTTCTTTTGAGAAATGTCGCAGCTGCGGCGAAGTTAAACCGAATTGATCTGTCCGAGAGTTGAACCTCCCGTTCCGAAATTAAATGCGATACTGCTCGACCAACTTTTATCGGTCCGCGATTTGAACTTCCCTTTTCAAAGTCAAATGCGATACTGCTCGACCAACCAGCCGTTTAGAAAAACTATTTCAAAACTTTTCTTGTCATTGTGCCAATGCCGCTCTGCTTCTTCAATCGTGTTTGCTTTGTGTTTTACGAGAAGACTAATTAACTGTACTTGCTGTTAACTTCCTGATACAGCGTTACATTTTTTTGAATCAAATTCTTTAGCTGAATTTTCGTACAAAAAAACGAATGTTAGAAATTAAACGACAGGACTAGGTGCGGCTAACTTTAGGGACATAGTTGTGTCGTTTTTTTTTGTTGATGCATTTATTAGCGCATATCATAAAAACATGGTTGATTAAATCTACTTTTTCCAATGCATATTTTGCTGCAAATGTTATTGGAAATAAACTTGATTAATTTTACAAGATCATGCATTTAAGAGTGTAATAACTTTCGTATTTTTACGTGATATCTATATAATAAATAGTGTTATGTGTTAATATATGTGTTTGATGGTGCTTTAATTGTTGGTACTGACTGTAGTTTGTTGTTTTATGTTCATCACTCTTGATCGTTTTTGGTACTGTTGTTTAATGCTGAAATAAAATGTTTACGAAAACCAGAAAGATATGGATTCCAGCGTTATTTGTGATCCATTTTTTTAATGATACGAAAATATATTACCGGGTGGCTGTTCAGTCCTAGAAATTTGGCCATCAAAAGTTTTGTAATCTTGTCGCATACACTGACATTTTCGCTTGAATGCAGCGTTGGTAGATTTACTGTGTTACAATTGTGCTGGACCGGTGCATTGTTATTTTCGTTAGGCTCAATTTCTTCTCACATGGATAATAACTTACATTAAAAGTAAAAGGTTTACGAATGGTAAATTGGTTGACATAGCACGTTCGGAATAATTGAAACATTTTAAAATAGAGCGACATTTTCATTGTCTTGTTTTGTTAAGTCTAAAAATTGGTGTTTACAGTTGCCCTGCTTGACGTTCAGCAAGAAAAAGGGAGAGTCTGAACCGTCTACTGTGTGCGGTGGACATGTGGCAGCTTGACTCCAAAGATCTTTTCGCTGTCCACAGGCAAAGGCAACTTGGGAGATGATGATGTAACCAAATTGGAGCTTGCAGCAAAGCGCAATGAACGACCGATACGTTTTGCATAATCTGAATTTCAAAAAAGCTTTTTTTGGTTCCCCAATATGAGAGCGATACAAGACTATTTTGTTTTGGGGCTCCAAATAGATTGAAGTTTTAAGCAGCATAAAAATATGTTTGTAAAGAACATAGTGATTCGTTTTGACAAAAAGCATCTTGGTACCTTACGCCATATGAAACTAAATGGTTGAGGATAAGCTGTTGGGGCCCCAACATTGTCTTTTGAGCCCGGATTACACGATCAAGTTTTTCGTACAATTTGTTGGCATCAATGTTTTAGGAGCTACCACGTCTATGGACGCTATTTTCTTGTTCAGCTTCTTCCCAGACGAAAACTTTCGGATTTTCCCTCAAAAAAATTGCCAAGTTCTCACACGTATTTTTTTTCTCTGAAAGTGTTTACGCGATTAGTTAGGAATTTTTTTAATTTGCCGTGGCGAGAATGATAGAGCGTCTGCTACTGAAGCGGTAGACTCTGGTTCGATTCCCGGTTGGGTCAAACCAAAGCCTATAAAAATTGGTATTCACAGCTTTCCTGTTTGACGTTCAGCAATCAAAGGGACTGTGTGATTGTGTGAAGCCTCCACCGTGTGTGGTAGACAAGTAGGCAGGTGGCAGCTTGACTCGAAGACCGAAAGGTCCCTTCGCTGTCTCCTGGCCAAGGCAACTTGATGAATGAAATCTAATTACAATTACTGTAGCGTATGTGCTTAGTCAATTTACTGGGACTTCGGGACGCGCGCACATGCAAATATTTAAAGTTTATTTGTTTTATGATTCGAAAACGGCAAAACGTTGAACGCTGAAATTGGAAAATAACATATGAATAAATAAAAACTTCATGAATGTCGTTAAACCGGCCAGTTGGTCAAGCGGTAACGATTTCGTCTCTGAAGCGGGAGGTCGAAGATTCAAATCTTTGGTCGGTCAAATCGGACACAGTGTTGCCAAGGGCTCGCCACCGCTGCGACATTTCTTCGAAAGGAGCTGTGTTGCCCGGGCACAATGACGTGGAGATGAGCCCCGCCAACTCGTTACATGTTTCGGCGTACTACAGCGAGTATAATGAAAGAAATTTGATTTGTTGAAGGTCCATTTTTTACCTAAATTTTCGTCTGAAAAAAATACTGTGACATTTGTACCCGAACTGAATAACAAATTGAGTAATTATCGAGGCATACTTAACTAATACAAATGGAAAGTTATTGAACCGCATCAATCCTGAGCAAAATTTTACCTTCACTTGCTCTTGACTCATGTTGAAGCATAAGGAAAACTATTAACGGCAATTGGTTATCCGGAATATAGTTTCGTCGGCTATACAGATAAAACATAACTTTTTTCTGTTCTAGCGAATTAACTTTTTTCTGGCAACAGTAGTACAAGTAGTTTATTAATAAAATGCTCAATCCTCTTTTCATAAAGTACGCTTGAATGAATTATTGATTTTATAATGTTATAAGAGTGAGAAATTTCAGACATCAAAACATCCTTGAAAACGTTTCTACCGATTTGGCAACCCTATACCCTAGACCTGAGCTCCGGAAGATACTGGCCCTACCGGAAACCTAATGACCACCCACTTTACATTGATAAAAGATCGAACCATCCACCCGCGATCAAAAGGCAACTGCCTTCAATGATAGAGAAGAGGTTATCTCAAATCTCTTGCGATAAATCAGAATTCCAAAAGGCGATACCAATGTACGAGCAAGCCCTGCAAGCCAGTGGTCACTACCAAAAACTGCAATTCCAGCAGGAGCAAGAAAATCAAAGAAGGCGTACCAGAAAGCGTAACTTCGCTTGGTTCAATCCCCCCTACAACGACCTCGTCAGCACTAACGTAGGAAAACGCTTCTTTTATCTCCTCATTTTTTTCCTTTTGACAGTCGAGGCGTGCAGACGCATGTTGACAGAGCAGCAGTAGAAATGCTGTAGTTTGGATTTTGACGTCTTTTACCGCATACAACACCAGGTTGTAGCTTGTTATGGCAAAAAAAACTGAAACCGAAAAGCTGGATTTGATTCTTCGTACATTACAGAGTTTTTCTGTCAGACTAGAATCCCTTGAAAAGAAAATTGATGATTACCAAAATCAGAGGTGGAGTCGAGGACACAAGGCTCGAGGCCAAGGCCAAGGCCAAGGACACAAAAAAAATCCGAGGCCAAGGCCAAGGCCAAGGACAGCCTTTTCGAGAACAGAACCTCTCGAGGCCAAGGACAGGAACGCTCGAGGCCAAGGCCAAGGACCAAGGACACAGGCGCAAGTGTTCTCCGAAAAAAAAGTCTTCAAAAATTTTTTTCAGGCGATCTCCAATTCATTAGCGTACCCAGAATTTTTGATTGGGGGAGGCTTAAACCACAAATCACATGCAATGACGTCATCAAAATTTTTCCAAAGAGGAAGTTTTTGTTTGACAAAGATATCGTAGGATGGAAGATCTGAAATCGTTGCCTGTTGGCACGTAACCCGGATTTTGCAAAGGGAGAGGGCTTAAACTAATAGCTGAAAAACGCAAATATTTAACTTTGGAAGCGTGTTGAGAAAGCTGGTGTAACTCAAAGGTATCACAGACGGGGGTCTGGGGGTGGGGGCCCCCATCCGCCAGAGGCTTTGGGGGTCTGGGGGCGAAGCCCCAAGCCGTTGGGCGATTTTTTGTAGTTTTTTGAAAAAAAAGCTATTTTAATGCCATTGAATCACATATCGCAAGTGTTCAGAGCCATTTAAAAGCACTAAATTTTTGCCATTTGAAAGCCAATTGAAAAAATCAAATTGTTTAATACTCCTTCTACTTGCAATTTAAGTCCAAAACACGTTTAACATCTTGCATTTTGGAGTTAAATTTAATAGTAAATGATTTGGTCCAGGTAGGGGAAAGCAAGGTGCATTGTCTCTTGCAGCATTTTAGCAGTAAATAATAATCCCCGGAAGATTTTCCTTAGAGATTTAGTTTTGTCATGAAAATAACCAGTTAAAGCAGTACATGTTCGGCCATCCCCTTCAATTGAAGTTCAATGATTCGTTCAATCAGCATTTTCAATGACTAATTTTTTTTAAAGTATTTTGTGCATAAAAAGCGACGAGGTTGGAGGTGAATTACTGAATTGTTATTGAAAATTGGTACGATAGATGGTTACGTCTACTAACCATGTTATTGCTGGCAGGATTTACTTCGCGCTAGGCCCATGGCACTTGGGAGATTTTCGCAACATCTTTCTGCCAAATATAGGTGAAGAACAAAAAAAGTCTTACGATTTTAGCTTGGGGACCCTAGCTGGTACTCAGGCGCGTAGCCAGAAATTCACAATGGGGGGCTGTTTTGGGGGTCTGGGGGCGGAGCCTCCAGCGCTCGAAAATTTTGCATTTTTTCGCAAAATGAACTTAATTTTAGAGCTATTTTAATAAAAAATATTGCTTTTAAAACGTGGCGTAGAAATTGGCAGCGCAACATAATTCAACTGCTTGCATTAATGGGCTACATGGGGAGTGGCTACTGGCTAATGATAACATGGCAGTTCTCTTGTTCACTTGCTGGTAAATCATAAAATCCTATTATTCAATAAAACTCACTCGGTGTAATCTATTTCGTCTATATTTTATAAAAAAATAATTGGGAGAAGGGCTAATGGAAAGATATTTGAGAGAAGTGACTATGGTAATTAACTAACACTGAATAGCCCCCCTCCTCTTATTCTTGAGTTTATAATATATTTGTTGATAAAACCTATGTTGGGCGTTTTTACATCAGCGATCAAATTTGATTGCTTATTTTCGGGGATTTTTTCAAAGTTTTCATTGATTTGTGACTTTTATTTTTGACAATTAGCCCCCCCCCTGAATATATGTTTCCAATGATACTTTAAATCACTTTTTAGTCAATTCCAGCGCAAAAAACAGTATCAAAAGAGCTAAAAACGTGATATTTTTCTTATTCTGCATTTTGGTTGGCAGGCCAATGGAAGGGGGTTAT
This sequence comes from Trididemnum nubilum, assembly GCA_963965965.1. NCBI lineage: Eukaryota > Metazoa > Chordata > Ascidiacea > Aplousobranchia > Didemnidae > Trididemnum > Trididemnum nubilum. The sequence continues at coordinate 31,446,256 of OZ014489.1, read as the reverse complement.
AGCCCCCGCCTCCCCCATGGCTACGCTACTGCTGGTACTGCGTCATATTATGGTAAATCCGGCCCTGATTAATGCATTACGTTCACAAAAAGGCTAGATGTGGGTCTGAGATAGCAACTTTTAGGACAAAAACTCTCCATTTTCTTCGGGTTATACGTTTAAATTGGCTGGCAAAAATAGAATTGAGGGGGACCCGGCGCCCCTGGCCTTCAATATTGTTGTTATAGTTATACTGTTGTAAACGAAAAATGCTAAAAAGAAACTGAAACTGAAGGAACTATAGGGTTTTTTTGTCACATTTTTGTCATTGGTGAAATTTCAATTGGGAAGGGGCGGACCCCCTGCCATCCTCCCCTTGGCTACGTCTATGCTCCAAGTGAGGAAAACAAAAAAAGTGCTCGCAAATTTTCCGCGAGGTTTCTAGCGCTTTTCAACGAAATTTCAACTGTTTAAAAAATAGTATTGTCCTCGAGCCGAGGACAGGGCAATTTTCGAGGACTTGAGGCTTCGAGGCCAAGGCCAAGGCCAAGGACTTGACCTTCGAGGCCAAGGCCAAGGCCAAGGACTTCAAAATGTGTCCTCGAGGACGTCCTCGAGGCCAAGGACGTCCTCGAGGACTCCACCTCTGACCAAAATCGCCTCGACAATGTAGAGTTGAAGATTAATCAAAATAACCTAGAATTTGAAAAAAAATAGATAATTTTGAAGAAGCAGTCGATGAACTTCGCGAACAAGTGAAACTACTAAAAATTGATGCTGTAATGAAAGATTCGTATAGCAAAAGACTAAACGTGTTAATTCATGGGCGAAAGAAAGCTCCAGCGAAACCTGGTGAAGAGAATTTGGGTGAAAGTCGAGTCGATACATACTGTAAATGATATTTCGCCGTTTCCTTTCTGAAGGTCTGCGAATAGTAGAACCCTCAAGCAAATCACTAGTGGACATTCACCGCCTTTCTCAGCGACCAAGCGCGGTTGAATTTGGCAAAACCAAAACTAGACCTATAATAGTGAAACTTGCTACACAAGACGACAAAAATCGGATTTACCAATCGCTCAAGTTTTTAAAATTCTACAACCGCCAAGAAGTCAATCCTACACAGGAAAACGCTACCCAAATGTTTACGTCACAGATCATCTTCCTCGAGAATTTGAGAAACAGCGAATTATAATTACAATTACTTCTTCCTCTATTCAAAGCCGCAAGAAAAGATAAGAAAACTTCCTGGAGAGCTGAAAACGGCAGGTACAATCTCTACATTGAGGGACAAAAAGCAGAACAGTAGAGGTAATCTAATGTACTCTTCATTATCTTCTAATTGAACTAATTAAAAAACTAAAAAAAATTAGTATTACAACTGATACAGTATTATTATTCTTTGAATATTTTGTTATTTTGTGACCTGCCAGAGAATCGAAGCATTGGCTGTCTGGTTTAAGCAACTCCTTTGGTTTTCATTGCAATGCATCGTGTAAAATTAACCAAAATCGATTCTTTTGCTGAACGCAAAACGGGTCTTCAGCACGTTACAGCTTAACAAAAAAATCTGCAGGTCGTCTGTTGTTTTTTAACAGCAGAATTGACTGCAAGTGCGACACACAGTTTTGATAAAAACAATTTTTTTACCAACAGTGTACTAAGCGCAGATATTGCATATAAAACGGAATTTGCACAACAGGCCATTGGTTCGTTTCTTAAATTTTTTTGTGCTTTTTCTTTAATTCTAGCTGCCATATACAAAAATGTCAATTGTGGATTGATTTAAATGTACAGTAGATAATACAATACATTACCGTTTTCTGTTAATTTTTCCTTTTATTCCAGTCTCAGAAAAAATATCAAAAATACCGTTAATTGTGTTATCAATTTTGGTGTTAATCATTTCCTCTAGCACTAATTACCAAACGCTATGAATTTTTGAGTGTATTCAGTTTATGAGTGCGCAGTTCATGTATTATGTCTAATCCCGTACTGCAGCAACTTACTGCATCTCAAACCATGCCCAACATTGAATGCTGCGGTCTTCCAAGTTCTGGTATCGCAGATTACTCTCCTTTTCAAAACGAATTGCCACATTTTGATGATGAGACATTCTCACAACTTAACAATATTTTACCATGCGAATACTATGATGAATTATCCCCTCCTTCGGGACAGCAACACTCTTCCCTGGTATTACATATCAATATCAGATCTTTGCAAAAAAATTTTGATGATTTTTATAATTTACTTTGCTCGCTTTCTCAGCCTCCTGTAATCATAGCTTTAAGTCAAACTCGTATTAATCTTCATCCTCTATCTAACATTGAAATTCCTGGCTATACATTTTATTACTCAAATTCTCCTTCTAAAGCTGGTGGTGTGCTTAAAAATATGCTTAAAAGATATGCTTAAAAACCGAAAAATGTGAAGAAATATGGCTAAACGTAAAACTAGATTCTAAATCATATTTTGTAATTGGCACCTTATACAGACACCCAGGGTCTAACGCTCTTGTTTTTTGTGAGAAATTAAATGCAACTTTGTCAAATCTGAACAAAACTAATAAAAAGTTTCTAATATTAGGTGATCTGAACCTAAACACGATAGGATGCAACCAGCACCTTCATGCCAAAGGCTATTTGAAGATACTGTCGAGCAATGCTGCTTTTCCCCTTATCACTAAACCTACTAGAATAACCTCCACATCATCAACCTTACTCGATCATATTATTACTAATATCACTCAAAATACCTTGCTTCCTGGCATACTAAGATCAGATCTTTCCGATCATTTCCCCACTTTTTGCTTCATTCTCTTAGACTCGAAACCACTCAAAATTACTGTGAACAAAAAAATTCGATCCTTGTACAAATTCAAACCAGAAGATTATGTTCAAAAGCTTGCCTTGAAGTTGGATCAGTTTTCCCATTTAACCGAGGTTTCGTCAACTAATTTTGATGCTATATTTGAAGAATTTTACCATATCATTAAAACAATAACAAATACACATGCCCACTGAAATTACTTTCTCGCAAACAAAAAAGACTAAATTCGAAACCATGGATCACCAAGGGAATTCTAATTTCAATTAAGTGCAAAAAGAAACTTTACTGGTCAGATTATGTCAATGGGAATGAAGTTGCTAAATTATTATACAAAATTTATACAAATAAACTACAGCAAATCATCGGTTTGGAAAAAAAGTTTTACTTTGACAACCAGCTGCAATCCCATCAACACGACTCTCGCAAAACTTGGGAAGTTTTGCGAGAATTACTTCCGAAAACATCAATCAACAGTATACCTCATGAAATATACAATTCTAATGGCATTTTAACCAGTAATCAGGAAGAAAATTAATTACTAATCAATTTAATCAGTATTTTGCTACAATTGGAAAAAACTCTCAAATGACGTTTCCTGCTATCTCTCTCACAACTTTTCTTCGTATCTACAAAACCTAGTTCCTTCATCAATGTTTCGTTACAACTCCCCACGAAATTGATAGTCTTATTCTAAACTTGAAACTTAAAAGAATGAATGATGAAGATGATATTCCACCCTTTTCCTTAGAATAGCCAAGAATATCCTTTCATTTTCCAATAGCTTTTATGATAAACCATAGCTTTTCTCTAGGAATTTTTCCTGAAATTCTGAAAACTGCAAGTTTTACCTATTTTTAAGAAAGGTAATGCAAAAAATATCTCGAATTATCGCCCAATATCCTTACTTCCTTCTATTTCAAAAATTTACGAACGTGCAATTTATAATCGAACTATTTTATTTTTTGATCGCAATAATATCCTTGCTCCCAATCAATTCGGTTTTAGGAAAAGTTATTCCACAAATCACGCCATCCTTAATCTAATTACAAAATGCTATGATAATAATCAAAATAAACTTTTTTCTAATTAAATATTGTTAGATGTAAAAAAAGCTTTTAATTCCGTCTCGTATGATATTCTTGTAGCTAAACTTCACCATTACGGTATAAGAGGAATTGCTAATGATTTGTTTGCCTCGTATCTTGCTAATCGGCAACAATACACAATTACAAATAATTGCTCTTCTAATTTGGAAAGGGTTATTTTTGGGGTTCCTCAAGGATCAATATTAGGTCCTTTACCATTCTCTCTTTACGTCAATGGTCTCTGCTTTCTTTTTACCTCTACTCCACAGCTCTATGCTGACGACACGGCAATACTTTTACAGCACAAGAATATCATAGACTTAGAAAAAAATACCAACTCAATGCTAGAATCAATATTTAATTGGATGAATGCAAATTTACTAACTGTTAATCTTGATAAGTCGACTTCAATCCCTATATCGCACAACTCGAAAAAAAAGAATTTTGGTATAAATGTTACCTATAATAACGTACCTATAGAAAATGTTTCGAGCTCTAAATATCTCGAATTAATACTCGACCAAAACTTAACATTTGCAGAACAGATTAAAATGATTGAAACAAAAGTATCTCGCGCAATTGGACTAATTTCCAAAATCAAACCATTTCTTCCTGCAAAGACCTTGATTTCTCTTTATTACTCACTTTTGCACCCCCACCTCCTTTACGGAATAGTGATCTGGGCATCCACATTCGACTCATACAAGCAAAGATTGCGTGCTCTTCAAAACAGAGCCATCCGAATAATCACCAACGCAAGATACACAAATTCCTCGAATCCATTGTATTTTAAACTTAGTATTTTGAAACTAGATGACTTATTTAACTACGAATGTGCAAAACTAATGCATCTAAGTAATACTGGACGCTTGCCTCTTCATCTAAATCAGCAACTGAATTTTAAAAAAGTTTCCTTAGTACACTCGCATTCCACCCGTCAAGCTAATGCAATACACATTCCTAGATTCTCCACAGCAAAATGCCAACGATCATATAAATATATAGGAACAAATATGTGGAATAATATCCCTCAAGAATTAAAAGATTACCCGTATTCTAAATTTAAAATAACTTATAAAAAACAATTAATTCAAAAGTATGTCTCATCAACAAGCTAGCAACGCTACTCATTAATTCGTGTAGTCTTGTTTTTTTTTTTTGTTGTTTTTTTGGTTTATTGGCTCTCAACTGCAGCTGCAACTGTTATAAATTATTGCTTGCACTCCTGAAAATATCACTTCATTGCATCGATTTGATTGGGAGGGTGGCTGCTTGACTCGAAGGCCTAATTGGTCCCATCGCAGTCTTCCCTTGCAGTGAAACTCTAAATCAGCAGGCAGTAGCCCGATATTTGAATTTGTTTTTTGAGACAGTACAGTGTACTCGTATTTATTTGGTTTGTGTCTGTTTGTTTTTCTCCTTGTTTTGCTCATAGGCTATGCATAAAATAAACTAATAATAATGTCTGTAGAAACACTTCCCACCACGGCATCGATTACACAAGATTTTCAACAGGAACACTATCAAACTAAGCTATAGTTGTACCATTAACATGGCTGGCATCCTATCTTCTCACAACAAGATCTTAACTGAGAAAAAAGATAAACCAGATCCACCTTCGTGCAACTGCAGAAAGACACCGTGCCCCATGTCTGGACGGTGCCGAGAGAAGAGTACAAAGCCACCGTAGACTGCAACAACGAGACCAAAAATTACTTTGGCCTCTGTGAAACGGAATTCAAAGTACGATACTACAATCACGTGCAATCCTTCAGGCACAGCCAAAAAAGCAACGCCACCAAGCTTTCCACGTACGTATGGTCTTGCAGAGACGCTAGCTATGAAACCACCATCGCGTGGAGCATTGTTTGCCACGCAAAGCCATACCAGCAAGGAGACAAGCAATGCCAACTATGCTTAGCCGAAAAATATTCCATCCTCACCGCAGACCCCAGACAACGACAAACGTACTGAGCTTGTCAACAAGTGCCGCCACAAAAACAAATATAAATTAAACAACTGTAAACTTAAAACATAATCCTTGGTCATAGTATTCTTCCGTCTTCATCTTGGTATTGACAGTGATGGGCGCAACGGCGCTGTTTACCAGCGGGCGCTACTAGCGGCGCTACTTTTTCGGTAGCTGTAGCGGCAGCGCCGCTACTGTTTTTCGTCACCAGCGACAAGCGGCAGCGCCGCTGTTTTTTTAGCCAAAAAAGCGGCAGCGCTTCAGCGCTGTTTTTTAAGCAAATTTTCTGCCGCTGCCGCTACTGCTAATAAACTCCTTCCAAGACTTTTTCAATTCACATTTTCACACGTTACCGTTTAAAGTCTTTACTCTCCGCTTGTTTTCACTCTGCTCTTGTTACCTCGTTATTTCAGTTTAGTAGAACATACAAGAACTTAGTGACGTTTTGTCGTTGCTCTTATACTGTATGTATAGGCGAGTTTTATCGCACATGGTCCGATTTTTTCTCAATCAAAGTTGAACAAATAATGTGGTCTAGTAGTGGGTCAATTTGAACTGATAAAAGTTAAAACCGATTTCAATAAAGCCGATTTCGAGCAGTATCTCTAACGAAAATGCAATAATTAGAGTTCGATAAATTGCTAAAAACTTGAAGATCGCAAAGACGGTTTTCCGCGATATTTTCTCAAAATGCTAGCATTTACTAACAACAAATGAAGATGATTTGTTGGCTATCTGGTCACAGACCACAGTATAGATCGTGCACTGCGAATAAAACAGTACAGTACCTGGCACGGAGCCAGAGTAGTGTGTTTGGAGGAGGGGGGGCACAAAAACTTGGGCGAGGGGACGCTTACGTAGCCGAGACCAGACGAATTTGGAATGCGGCAGCGATCTGGTGAATATTTTGCTCCAAATCCTGTGTTATCTTTCTTTGGTATGGATTTTGCCCTCAAATTTGGAGGTGAATACTAAAAAAATAAAAAAAGGTCTTCATCTCAAAATCTAAGGCTACTTGATTACGTTCACTTGATCTGTCTTGCTGTTTCATAGAAAAGAGCGTTTGTGGTGACCTGTTTTTGGGCAAAAGTTTGCTAGTTGTGCTACTACAAAAGTTTACTCTCGCTTGTGGAGCTCAAGCAGTGATTTGGGGGGGACACGGCTCGAAATGCCATCCCCCGTGCATACTGCATAGGCGTAGCCAGGATTATTTATTGGGGGGGGGGGGCAAAAATCACATGCAATGAAGTCATCAGAAATTTTCGAAAGAGGAATTTTTGTGGGACAAAGATATCGTAGAATGGAAGATCAGAAGCCGTGGCCTGGTTTGGCACTTAGCTGAGAGTTTTCTAAAGGGAGAGGGCTTAAATCAAAAGTTACAAATGAAAATATCTAAATTGGGAGACTTGTGTTCTAGATATCCCTGACTTGTTTAAGTTGTAGCGTCAGCTCCAACGTAGCCACAAGTAAAAGTAAAATTGGACATATGGATTAATAAGTCAACCCGGAGAGTAGCTCGATAGGTTGTTCAACCGAGCCGGTCGACCGCATTGGGACGCGTCCTTTTGACACAAACGTTACAATGGCGAGCACGCCAGGACGTTGGAGTAGTGGACGCTTTCCTTAGCGCTGGTTGGAGGCGATGGAGTGCCGTCGCCAGCGTAAAGGGAGGGGAATGATGTAGCGTCAGCTCCAACGTAGCCACAAGTAAAAGTAAAATTGGACATATGGATTAATAAGTCAACCCGGAGAGTAGCTCGATAGGTTGTTCAACCGAGCCGGTCGACCGCATTGGGACGCGTCCTTTTGACATACACGTTACACCTTGTTATTGCCTGGGCCGGATTTACATTGCGCGGGGCCCCTGGCACTTTAAGGATTTTCGCAACATCTTCCAGCCAAACATAAGTGTAGACCAAAAATAAAGTCTTACCATCTGAGCGCAGGGCTCCTGGCACTGGGCCATATGGTAAATCCCGCCCTGTTATTGCATTACGTTTTTAAAAAGGTTAGATGAGAGCCCGAGGTAGCAACTTTTACGATAAAAACCCTTAATTTCAGCCGGGTTATACATTTTAATTGATTGGAAAAAATTGAATTTAGAAGGCCCGGGCCCCCTGGTCGTCAATATTATTGTTAATTACTGTTGTAGGCAAAAAATCCTAAAAGAAACTAAAACTGACAAAACAATAGTTTTTTTTGTCACATTTTTATCATAGATAGCATTTCAATTGGAGGGGGCCCGAGCATCCAGGGCCCCCCTCTGGCTACGTCTATGTCCCATGGCGCCGGGCCTGAGTAGTTACGTCAATGCGTAGTAAAATAAATTTTGCTATAACAGTTAACAGTAAAACTAAGAATTGAATTTATAGTGCGCTGAGAATTGAACGAACAAATAGAACCAGGTAATAAATAAACTTGAAAGACAACTTAGTTATGGAGTTATACTCGTAGAAAAAATACTCCGTGTAACATGAATCGCATTGAGCATCATTCGCTTAACATGTACGTCATTACTACGTATCTCCTTCGACTTCGTAAACACCAATATCTTAAAACGCTCGATCTACTTTTGTGTCAAAGTTGGACGAAATCATCGCAGGGACGTGAATCACCTACCATTTCTACAAAACTCCAAGAAATGTTTTGGAACACGGTCGATTGATAAATTTTCCTGTCGGATCTCTACGCGAAGAATTATTTTAGTGGTTGAGGGCCGAGAGTGTGATAAACAGATCGACTACTTCAGAGCTATAAGAGCCGGGACAGAATTGTATAGAAGCTGAATACTGTATGTCATTGTGCTTTAATGGCAAAACCTTAACTTATTTGGGTCGATATTTCTTATTGCCTTTTGTTTGTGTAGAAAATGCGATAAGGAATTTAACTTCCTAGTGTAACTTCCAAGGGTAACTTCCTAAGTAATTTCTAAAGCGTTGGTTTAACCAATCAGCATTTTGGAATGCTTGTTTTTTTGAAAGGAGCATGCCAACACCTAATTGATTGGTGATTTGCTTACATGTCAACCATCTAAGCCTGCTAATGCCAATTGTAACCTGAACCAATATCTAAAAGGCTTGAATAATTAACTTTCGTAAATAAAGTTGAAGTTTCACCATTAGATACCGTATTTGAATGCCATCCTTCTTTGTACGGTACTATTTATTTTTTTAAAGTAGCGGCAGCGGCCGCTGTTTTGCATGCAAGTAGCGGCAGCGGCGCTACTTTTTTATTTGAGTATCGATAAGCGGCTGCTTTTTTTGCCAAATAGCGGCAGCTCCGCTACTTTTCAAGTAGCGGGTGCCCAGCTCTGGATATTGAAGGTTTATCGTACTCCAGTTTCAAACCACCGACTACCTCTATCTACAGCATTTGTGATTGTTTATTGTCTACGTCATCGTTTCACGTGACATTGCTTGATAGCTTGTTCTGTTTAAATTTTGCGCCCGTTCAGTGTAGCTCAACTACTTTGTAGGTTTCAACCTACTACAGCTTTTATATTCTGGATTTTAGTTTTTATATTTGATATTTCAATCAGAGATGGAAACCGGTCGGGTCGACCGGCCGATCGCGTTGCCGGTCGGGTCGAGATTCTTCGACCGGCTGGTCCAGCCGGTTGAAAAACCGGTCGAATTCTCCTTTCTGGCAACTAAAAGACATCTAAGCACCAACCGAAATATACTGATATACTTTATCATAAATAAAACTTTTTATAAAAAATCAGTATTAACATACCACACCTTTCGAAAACACTTGTTGAATGGTTTCAAGCTGTGACTAATATGCTGTGACCATTAAGACATGCACATCCAGGGACGTATTTAGGGTGGGAGTATTGTGCCATGCCTCCGACTTGGGCCACGGCACAAACCAAAAAAGTGCAAAACATACGTTAAAATCGCGTAATCAGATTCTAATAAAGCATGCATGTGGAAGAGGCTTGCGCTACCTGGCATTTTAGCATCATTTTAATCAGCTTAAGAGTAGAAGTGGCGCAGATTTCAGATTTTTTACTACATGCTAAAACCTTGCCGCATTGAAAAGCTTGTTTCAACTTAAATTTACCACACTCTACACTGGGCAAGAAAGACATAGCTCTTATTTTTTTTATATCTAACTAGCCATGGCATGTTCTGAAGTAGCAGCATTTCTACAAACTGCTGGGGCACATTCAGGGGCGCTGAGAGCCAAACGTGGACCCGGGGCCAGCTCAAATATGACGGATTTCCGGTTTTGTGAAGTCCAAAATAGATGGAGAAAATGCTACAGTTTGATCCGAAAAATGATGTGATCTCCAAAAAAAAAAGGTCTTCAGGGCTTCACATGCTAACTTCTCAGTGTCATTTTGATGGGCTCCCTCTCGAGCTCATGGGCCCACTGAAGCCAACGGCCTTCCTGAAGCCCATGGGCCCCCTAAAGTCTATGGGCCCCGGGGTCATTGTCCCCCCCATTGTCCCCTATTCAGTGTTAGTTAATTACCTATCACTTTTCTCAAATATCTTTCCATTAGCCTCCCCAATTATTTTTCTTTAAAAAATATAGACGAAATCGTTTACTGCAAGAGTGAGTTTTATTGTATGATAGAATTGTATAATTTTGAAGAGAACTGCAATGTTATCATTAGCCACTTCCCACATAGTCCATTAATGCAACCAGTAGAATCATGTAGCGCTGCCAATTTCTATGCCACTTAAAAGCATTATTTTTTAATAAAATAGCTCTAAAATTAAGCTATTTTTGCAAAAAATGCAAAATTTCGAGCGCTAGAGGCTCCGCCCCCACACCCCTAAAGCAGCCCCCCCATTGCGAATTTCTGGCTACGCGCCTGGTTCAATGTCTTAATACCATAGGTGGGCAAGTTAATGCAAAACGTTAGCTTCGTTAACCACAAGTCCGTTAACAAACTTCACACCTCCGTTAACGTTAATCCGTTATTTTCAGCTTTTATTAACGGAAGTTAATAAAGTCCGTTAATCCGTTAACATTTTGCGTGTAATTTACATTTCTTTTTATTCACTCGCTTCTAGAACACATATTGACGCTGTTGAGCTGATTGTAAGGAAATATTTATTGCTATGGTGATCTTTTTGTGCTTTGGAAGTTACATTTTACAGTCTAATCTAATTTCAAGATAAAAACAAGTTCAAATGCACAACAAAGCTGCAAGATATTAACGATAACAACCTTAACAGAAGTTAACAGAACTTAACGGAAGTTGCTTTAGTCCGTTAACAGCACTTAACGGAAGTTAATTTAGTCCGTTAACATGAAAAAACTTTTTAACGGATTAACGAGTTAATGAAAAAGTTAGCTTCGTTATTAACGGATTAACGGACTTGTGCCCACCTATGCTTAATACTGTAGTGGTTTACTGTGATATTTGCTCTAACACTTCGTTATCGAGCACTTTCGAAACCCTGATATATCAACCACTGACTGATTTTTTATGTGAGTATAAAAGTTCAGCTAATCAAGTTGCCCATTTTTATTTTTCCGAGATCTACTACAAGTTTTACGAAATATCGAGTTTTCGTTTGGAATTTGTCAAAAGCAAGTTGTAAAAAACCATACACTTAATTGCATGAAGAAATTTTTACAATTTATTGCATCACTCATTTTCAACAATACGGTATATTTAAGTTTCACGATCTACACGCTTACTGTAAACATGTTCCAGCGGAACTACCTTTCTTCGATTTTTCTTATTAACTTCAATTTCATATTTAGGAAGAAATAGGTAATGGATATGCGATTGTAAACAAATATGAGAAAACAGCAGGCAACACATTTAGGTCTTTGAAGACGATATGCTAAAACAACAGGCGCAATGTTATGATACCTCATTGCCGATTAAATTAAATGAGGGAAAATTGCTTATAACATTTTCGCTTGATAGTCGTGACGCATCCGTTTCTCCATTGACCTCCGCGGCATTTTTGCATTCTGGGGCTCAATATTTTTAAAAACACTGCAAAGCTAAGTTTTCTTGGTAAATAACGGTGACTTTCTAAAAACTTGCTAAAAAAGTGGAACTCAGCTCTATTTCTTAGAAACAACTCAACAGGACTTTCCTGACGCTGATTTTCATCCTCACACGGGCTGTTTCATCAATTCAATTAGCAAGTGCACGCAACTCAGTGAGTCATACCCTTGCGCGACCTCTCACACAATTGATGCAAAAAATTGTGCAAATACCGTTAGAACATTTGGAAAAACAGTATTTGCGCGTCCACTTGGAAGGGTTTTCGAGGTGTGGAACTAAGTGTTTTTATTTTAAGTCCGAAAAAAAAAATTGAGCAATTTCGCACATTTGAATACCCAAAAAATCAGTTAATCGCGATGAGTTTGACATGATCATGATCACATAAGCGAAGTAGAAACCCTGGAAGGACGTGCTCGTGTCAAAACTATGAACAAAAATAATCGCATTCTGTTTCGCCTAACAGCGGATGTTTTATAATTGCCAAACTGCAATGGGAAAGAAATCATTCTGCCTTCAACTAACTTATAGCTAAATCTTATTCGGAAAAAAGAAATTAAGTTAAGAAACCTTTATTTCATCAATAATTATGCTTGTAAAGGTTTCGACCGTGTTGCTTACAAATTTCTATATCTTGCACCAGAGATTTAATGCGTTTTAGGCTTTATATCTAAAACGTCAATTTATTCAAATAAAGACTCTCTATGTTATCATACATCTATTTTTCATTAATACAGTATCGGTATCAGATATTTTACAAAGGATTTAAAAAAATTACCGTTCAAAATCAATTTTGGGCTTCCAATCGGGGGTACCCGGAGGGGCAGCACCCCCATACAATCAGAAAATATTTGCTTCTTACATGCCAGTATTTACTTGTATCAAAAAAGCTCGATCTCTAGCTTAAGTCATTTTTAAAAATCAATTTTGGGGATCCATTTGGAAGATTTCCGTAGGGGGTGGAACCCCATCAAAATATTTGTCTGTTGAATATCTACTGAAATCAAGAACAATTCGGGCTCTACTTTTGAACCGTTCAAAATATTGATTTTAGCTGGATCCCATCAGTGGCGTCGCTAAAGATGGTGACACCTGGAGCGGAATTTCGTGATGTCACTCTTCGTGTATAGTAGGCTGCAAAAGGTTGTTTTAAAGATTACGGTTGTAATTTGGCCAGCACAACAGCTTCTCATTGTAAGATTCTAAAACTTGGAAGTATGAGCAGCATACGTTTAGTAGGCCTATCAGGCGTGTAACAAGAAATCTGCAGTAGAGGGAGGGACTGTTTTGGGGGTCTGGAAGCTCCACCCCCATCCACCGAAGGCTATTGGGGGTCTGGGAGCTCTGCTCTCAGCACTCGAAAAGAAATTTTTTGCAAACATATTTAACTTTAAGCTTATGAAAAAAATTAATGCTTTTAAAAGTGGCATCAAGGAGAGCGCTGCTCGCATAGAAATTAGCAGTGCAAAAACATGATTAGACTCGGCGCGTAGCCAGAAAGCTGCAATGGGGGGCTGTCTCGAGGGTCTGGAGGCGGAGCGTTTAGCGCTTGAACATTTTTTTTTTGAAAAAATTACTCAATTTTAGGCTTATTTAGATAAAAATTAATGCTTTTGAAATGCTGCATAGAAATTAGCAGTGCAAAACATGATTAAACTAGTTGTATGAATGGGCAATGGCCATGTGGGAGGTGGTTGATGTTAAAATTTCAGTTCTTTTCTTGACAAGCTGGTACCGTAAATTACAAAATCTTATAATTTAATGAAACTCACTAAGACTAATCCATAGTGTCTATATTAAAGAGAAAACTGATTGGGGGGGGGGGGAGGTTATGGAACGATATTTGACTCGAAGTGACAGGTAATTAACTAATACTGAATAGCCACCCCTCCCCTATTTTTGAGCTTATATATTTTTTCACGAAACCCTACATTCAGCATGTTTCAACAAGCGATCAAAGTTGATTGCTTAGTTTTAAAGTTTTTTCCAGAGGTGGAGTCCTCGAGGACACATTTTGAAGTTCTTGGCCTCGAAGGTCAAGTCCTTAGCCTTGAAGCCTCAAGTCCTTGAAAATTGCCCTGTCCTCGGCTCGAAGACAGCACTATTTTTTGAACCGTTGAAGTTTTGTTGGAAAACGCCAGAAACCTCGCGGAGCATTTGCGAACACCTTTTTTGTTTTCCTCAATTGGAGCATAGGCGTAGCCAAGGGGGGGACTAGGGAACATGCCCCCCCAATTGAAATTTCACCAATGACAAAAATGTGCCAAAAAAGCCTACTGTTCCTTCAGATTCAGTTTCTTTTTAGCATTTTTCGCTTGCAACAGTAACTAACAACAATATAAAGACCTCAATAGTAACTAACAACAATATGGGGCCCCCGGCCCCCTCAATTTAATTTTGGCCAACCATTTTAAACTTATAACCCCGAAGAAGATGAGAGTTTTTGTCCTAAAAGTTGCTATCTCAGACCCTTATATAGCCTTTGTATGAACGTAATGCATTAACCAGGGCCGAATTTACCATAATATGGCGCATTACCAGCTAGGGGCCCCCGCCTTCAAATCGTAAGACTTTCTTTGGTCTTCCCCTATATTTGGCAAAAAGATCTTGCAAAAATCCCCAAAGTGCCAGGGGCCCAGCGCGTTGTAAATCCGGCTCGGCAATAACATGGTTAGTAGGCGTAACCATCTATTGTACCATTTTTCAATAACAATTCAGTAATTCACCTCTAACTACCCAGTTTTTACGCACGAAATAACTTTTAAAAAAATTAGCCATGGAAAATGCTGATTGAACAAATCATTGACTTCAATTGAGGGGCCTGGGCCCCCTGACCGAACATATAATCCTATAACTGGTTATTTTTATGAAAAAACAAAAATCTCTAAGGAAAATCTTCGAGTGGATTATTTACTGCTAAAATGTAGTCAGAGACAAAGCACCTTACTTTCCCATACCTGGACCAAATCACTTACAATTAAAATTTAACTCAAAAATGCAAGATTTTAAACGTGTTTTGGACTTAAATTGATAGAAAAAGGAGCATTAAACAATTTCATTTTTTCAATTGGCTTTCAGATTTCAAAAATCTAGAGCTTTCAAATGGCTCTAAATACGAAATGTGATTCAATGGCATTAAAATAGCTTTTTTTTCAAAAAATCGCCCAGCCCCCATCTGTGATGCGTTTACGTTACACCAGCTTTCTCAACACGTCTCCAAAGTGAGATATTTAGTTTAAGCCTTCTCTCTTTGCAAAATCCTGGTTAAGTGCCAATAGGCAACGATTTCAGATCTTCCATTCTACGATATCGTGGTTCCACAAAAAGTCCCTCTTTTGAAAAATTTTCATGACGTCATTGCATGTGATTTGGCCCCCCTCCCCAATCAAAAATCCTGGCTACCCCAATGAATTGGAGATTGCTAGAAAAACTTTTTTGAAGACCTTTTTCTTTTCAGAACAGTTGCGGCTGTGTCCTTGGCTTTGGCCTCGTATTTTTTTTCTGTCCTTGGCCTCGAGCCTTGTTTCCTCGACTCCACCTCTGGTTTTTACTGATTTATGAATTACATTTTTAACAAATTAGCGCCCCCCTCCAAATAAATGTTTCAAACGATGCCTAAACTCTTTTTTTAGTCCATTTCAGAGTGCTAAACATTTCCAATATTAAAGATAGCCTACTGTTGTTTGCATTTTCTGTTCGACTAGTATCATAAAATGGTGTTACCCAAAAATGATGACAGGGGGGACAATGACCCAGGAGCCCATGGACTTTAGGGGGCCCATGGGCTTCAGGAGGGCCCACTTAAATGATACTATGAAATCAGCATTGAGGCCCAATGACCTTTTTTTTTTGGAGATCACCTAATTTCGGCCGGAAAAACCGTTAGAATTTCGGTGAAGACCTTTTCAAAGCGGCATTTTCTCCGTCAGTTTTGGAGTTAACACAACCGGAAATCCGTTATATTTGAGCTGACCCCGGGCCCACGTTCGGCTCTCGGCGCCCCTGGGTCCCACTACTAATTCAATAAACTTAATAGTAAACAGCCACCCCTCCCATATTTTTGAGCTTACACCATTTTTCACGAAACCTACATTCAGCATGTTTCAACAAGCGATCAAATTTGATTGCTTAGTTTTTACTGATTTGTAAATTATATTTTTGACAAATTAGCGCCTCCTTCTATATGTTTTAAAAGATGCTTTAAATCATTTTTTTAGTCCATTTCAGAGTGCTAACATTTTCAATGATGTTAAACATGTTGTTTTCTTGTTTTGTTCGACTGGTATCATAAAATGGTGTCCTCCCAAAGCGACGACACCCGGGGCGGGCCGCCCCAAACCGACGCCGCTGGATTCCACTCCTTAACCATACATTGTACCGAATGTGAAGCTGAAACAAAGATATGTAACAGCGTTGCTAAATGATCGTTCAATTTAAGCTGGCCAACAGCTGAATAAAAAGCGAAAATCCCCTCAGAAAAATTGACTTCAAATTAGACTTGGGGTAAAAAATTTTTTCACGAAAAAAAATCTCGAATATTTAAAATTACTGAGGTAAGGGGAGTTCTCCAATTTTGAAATTTGCCAAAGTCAATTTTCCAAAATCTGAGCATTTTTTGGCCCATTTTTATTATTTAACTTGGCGTCAAGAGACGTTTTTGTAACGTAAACACTTCAACTTAGGCATATGATTCAGTATCAAAACACGAACCTACAGATGCACAAAATTTGAACCACCTACAGTATAACTCAAAACCAGTTTTTCTACAAAAAAATTGAGCTAACACCAACCCGCACAGTAGCGTAGCCAGAGGGGGGGGCTATAGACCCCCATTGGCCTGACAACCAAAATGCAGAATAAGGAAAATACCACGTTTATAGCTCTTCTGAGACTGTTTTTTTGCGCTGGAATGGACTAAAAAGTGATTCAAAACATCTTTTTAAACATATATTCGGGGGGGGGGGGGGGGCTAATTTATCAAAAACCAAAGTCACAAATCAACGAAAACTTTAAAAAATGCATTAAAATAAACAAATTTGATCGCTAGTGTAAAAACGCCTAACATAGGTTTTATCAACAAATATATTATAAACTCAGAAATAGGGGGGGGGCTAATTAGTGTTAGTTAATTACCAATCACTTCTCTCAAATACCTTTTCATTAGCCCCCCATCCAAATTGTTTTTCTTTATAAACTATAAACGAGAGATTACTCCGTGTGAGTTTTATTGAACAAAAGGATTTTATAATTTACCAGCATGCACACAAGAGAACTGCAATGTTATCATTAAGCCACTTTACACATAACCCATTAATGCAATCAGTTGAATCATGTTGCGCTGCCAATTTCTATGCCACGTTTTAAAAGCATTATTGTTTATTAAAATACCTCTAAAATAAGTTATTTTTGCTAAAAAATGAAAAATTTTCAAGCGCAGGGAGCTCCGCCCCCAGACCCCCAAAACAGCCCCCCACATTGCGAATTTCTGGCTACGCGCCTGAACTCGCATGTCAAATTAGGTGTTTCTATGACTTTTGGTTTAAGAGCTAATTAGATGGGGGGCATACCCCCACGTGTAAAATGCATTGGTCAAATAGCCCGTGTAAAATAAGGTTAGAGATAAAATCTTTTGTTCCTACTTGTAACATCCATTTTAATTTGTCATAAGTAGGTAAAAATACTTTCTGCTTTTCCCTCTACTGCAAAAATGCCTACCAATGCCCAATTAGTCAATAACCTATGTTAAACTTAATGAAATGTCTTCAACGTTTTGTCGTAATGAGGGGCAAACATGAGAGCTTTGCAAAAAAACAAAAATATAGCAAACATTTGATAGCCAAATAACAAAAATCTAATCAAAAACCACACCCTTTGAACAGTAACAATTATTTTTATTCCTGTGGTCAAAAGATTTGATTTCCACAACACGAATTCCATCCGAAAGACTTATCGATGACAGGAAAAGAACTTCATTGCACAGCGACGACTGGTAAGGCTGGTGTAGTGAAAGCTGTAAAAATCGTTACAAAGCCTACTCTATCCCAGACTGATTAATATCCGTTATTTTTCCGTGCAAGTCTAAACTCGAGGGCTAGGTTCAAAATTCCGAATTTTGATCAAAATTTTGCAAATCAAAATACTGTTAGTATTCTGGGGCTGTTAATTTCAACCCAGAAAATGGAATTTAGTTTTAGGCTATCAATACATCAGTATCAGAAAATATTATTTTGATGGGAGAAAATCTAAATTTGACAAATTTAAAGTTCTATCCCAGCAAATTACTATTCCATCCCATTGCAATTGCAACAACAATCTACCTAACGCCCCGGCCTCATGCATTTAACCCAAATTCACTGTAAACTAATGCTGATCCAAGATCATCAGAGGATTGCGGAATGGTGGTAGGTTGTTGCTAAGATTGTCAGGCCTGGTTGATTGTGAATTTTGATCATTGCTTTGCGTGGTTTTGACCATTGATTGTGGGAATTTGCTCGTGGTTGGTATTTGATTGATTGTTGGGATGTTGCCTTTGTATTGATTGTTTGAATGGTTGTGAATCTGATATCATAAATAACAAGTTTAGAATAAGCAACAATAAAACTACCAGCACAAAACAGAACATACACTGTAAAAGCGAAGTGAGTTTGCACCGGTCACAAAGATTTAATAACCAGTAATGGTAACAAAAAGCAATTTAGCAAGACAATTTAAACTGTTCGCCCTCAGCAGCAGCCTACACATCAACTCAACTGCCAAGAGCATACGACCACATTAAAAGCAAATTGCAACTTCTGTTCCCTCACGAGCAGCGGTGATTAAATGTAATTATTTTGTATTTCAATATCACTATGATTACACACTGAAATTGTGCAGTACTTGGACAGTAAAAGACAATTTTAGATACAGATACGGTGCAAAATAAGCTTTCTATTTGTATTTCAGAAACATCGTAATTCCCAACATCGAGTTTTGTTTTAGTGGAAAACAGGAAGCTTGCTACAAGATCTTCACCGCCATTCGAAAATAGTGCAACGTTAAACCATTACAGTAGCTATTAGTTACAAGCAGTAGCCATTACCGAAGATTTTGCAACCCAAAGAAATTAGTTGCTGACATTGCATAATGGAGAACAGTGGAAAGTTATACTACGTCAGTACACATGGATGTATATTATAATGCATACGGAAATGATGCAAAGCAATGAGTATCATGGTCTTGCTAGTGATTACGGCACTGCATCACTGACAAGAAGCCCGCGTTGATTTCGCATTGCTTCTATACTACTGCTAATACTCTACGAACATAGTACCCGATTTACTCGAAGTTTTTTTAACCCCGACCACAACGCTCGAAAGCTAAATTTTCAAATTTAGGATTAGTGTGAACTCAAGTATTGTTAGCTGATCTTGACTCACTAATTATTAATTTGGTGAACCGAAAATGCCCTAAAAAGCTTAGGTAGACTTTTGACAAAACAGAGCCCCATGATATTTTAAGAAATTCAAGACATAAGTGAGCATAGTTGATTACTTAAGCTGTGGTCAAGCGCTGTATCTTTTAACGTTTGAACTTACAAGCTGTCATTTTTTTATATCCCAATCGAAACATAACATGCTAACTAACCAATATCCCTCACTTCCCCCTAAATAGCTAAAGAAGTTATGTCTGCAAAAGTTAGTATATCCGACAGTAACAAGAATTTTTCGGCAGTTTTGCAATTACTCATAAAATCGTATGTTTAATGGAATAGAGGTATAGTTGGCTTCCCAAACTTATTTACTTAAATGTTTAACTCAACACGAAATTCAGTTTTTTTACAAAGCAGTTTTTAAGTCAGACATTATCTTTAAATGGTACATACGCAAAAGTTTTAAACATAAGTTCATTTTATCGTTGTAAGCTTCTTGAAGTTAGCAACTACATCGATTATGGCAGGTCTCAAGGCGATCGATCAGGCGATCCGGTGCGACTGCGGCTTCTGTAACTTCCACTGTGAGCAGATGGAGACCTGCTTCGTCCTCTGTTATTATTGTAAGCTCCGCCATCGTGTGAACGAGATCGAGTCGATTTTTTCGGAGGCGGACTGCCAGAATAGCTTCTTGATCGTTTAGAATATTCCCTGCTTCGGCTACGGCTTCTCGAAACGGATCGACTCCGGCCTCGTGGTGAAGGCGATCGACTCTTTGGCAAGTCAGCAATGATCTTAATTTTGCGTCCGTTTATTTCCTTTCCATTGAGCTTTTCCACAGCTCGTCTCACTTCGCTTTTAGAGCCGAGTTCAACAACACCTTCATTTCTTCGATAATGGTGAGCATCAGCATAAATAACTTCTCCATACGGTCGCACCATGTCTCTCAGCTCTTGCCAATCTACTCTAGTGGAAAGATTTTCTACAATTATGCGGTATCCATCATCACTTGGTCGACCAAAATATCCTCCAGTGCCGCCACCTCCACCTCCACCACCACCACCACGACTGCTGGAATGAGAAGATCTGGAGGAGGAGTGCCTAGGAGCAGAAGGAGGCACATAACCTGAAATAAAGGCTCCACCAGCACCGCGTGGAATCCCTCTTGCCATTTCCAGCAAAACGCGTTCACCACACAAATCCCGGCCATTCAACTCATAAATAGCATCTTCTGCATCGCGATAGTCATCAAATTCAACAAAACCAAAGCCATTCTTGAGCATTATGTCATGAATTTTTCCATAGCCACGAAAAAACCTGTCAACATCACTTTCTCTGGCTCTGTGACTGAGCCTACCTACATAAACACGTGGACGACTAGACATGATAAAAACTTATTACCTTTTTCACCGAAATGCAATATCGAGGCTTTTTCTTTAGCAATGTTGTCCAACCGAACCGATTGAATAGAATTTACACTAATATAACTAACTGGTTAAAACAAAATATCTGCAAAACAATATATACAAGTCGTACGTTAAAATAATTCTAACCTTCAACTAGATCAAACAAATTGAATTGCTAACCAGACAAAAAGTAAAAATCTATAAAAAACAATACAAGTAGCTACTGCTTTTAGTCAAGATTACTATTCAATCTATTCAATTCAATTCTATTCAATCGGTGACAAACCCCCGAGTCCTCCACTTCATTCAAACTGGTCGCCATGACAAGTAAGTTAAGCATAATGATTGCCATGGTGTAAAACAAATACATTGATGATACAACCTATCGTGTGAGAGTGGGATCATCTCAAACTAGATGTATGTGATTTTGTCCCTTTAATGGATGACGTCTGACGGATAACCCACATCACATATGTTTCAAAAACCCATATCACACCATTAAGACTACATCAGACCATTGGCGAAAGTTCTTAACCAAAGAAACCTTAATAATCCAGCAACGAAGGCTAAACCTAAACTCCGACAAAGCCTCAATTCCATTGTATTCATTTAACGCTTAAAAACAATATTGCTTGTTATCTTACGCATGTCTTTTTTTGCGCAGCTGCTTTGCCTTTTATCCTATGCTTTTGCTTCTGACAAGTTGTTGCCTTGTTCGCATTTATCTACTGATGATGAGACGAGTAATGTCGTGAAACGTTCAGAAAAATGTTCGCTCACATTTTAGCTCTTTGCTATATATTGAGATTACTTAAACGCTCCGGTCATTATACTCCGAAGTTTATTGAGAACCGCTGTTTGGATTCAGGAAGGTTAAAGGCCACCTAATGTCTGCAAACCAATGCACTTAAAATGCAATAAAAGAGTATTACTAATCAAATGCTGAAAACCTGGTTTAGATGCACGTTCTCAGTTTCAAGCTTTCGCGTTTTTAAAAAGTGACATGACGTCATTAGACCCAGGAGTTTGGTGCCTTCGACTTCACTTTGAGCTAATTACGCCTTTTTTGCACAACACTTTTTGAGTAGCAAGCTGCTATCAACATGCCTTTCCAAAATCGCCTATCCTCTGCAAAGATAAATTAGTCGAAGGCACCAAACGCCTGGGTCTGATGACGTCATGTCACTTTTTAAAAACGCGAAAGCTTGAAACTGAGAACGTGCATCTAAACCAGGTTTTCAGCATTCGATTAGTAATACTTTTTTAATGCATTTTAAGTGCATTGGTTTGCAGACATTAGGTGGCCTTTAAATGTTTTGACCACGAAGAGCTAAAAAAGTATTCTGAATTATGATGGGGCTTCAAGCAAAGAAGACCTGGCCTATTGCTCATTACAGACCATAACCAAAGTTCGAAATTCCCACGGCAAGTAGAAATTGCCTCGTGAAAGTAATTCTCTGGCTTCACTTGCCCGACGGGCAAGTTAACAAAATACAGCGCAAGAATGAAATATTAAACAAGACTATTTGGAAACGCAAATTACCATGTCTGTTGCAGCAAAATGAAATGCAAGTGAAGAAAGCTTTTGCTTCTTTTATTATAACGCAATTACTAAAAGCTTTGTTTAATATCACGCTCATCATTAATCGTAGTTAACACTTCTTAATCGCATTCAGATTTGTTCCATACTAAGACGCGCTTTGCAACTATTTTGCTCTAAATGTTAAGTTCTTCTCCTGCTAAATTTTTTCCATGATTGCCACAAGAGCTGGACAGGAACACGCTCCAAAAAGACCAGCGCTTCCTTTTTGAAAAAGTGACGTCAACGGGATCGCGCTCCTTTTCCAATCAATGATCGGACGCTACTCGCTTCTATTCAAGCAGAATTTTTGGATAATTTCCGATAATTAAGATAATAATTAGCAATTGCTTTCGGAATATGTCAAGTGTTTTAGGATTCAGCAAAAAGCTGAAAATGAATGATTTGACAGTTTAGTTGAGTCAGTAGTAGCTAGTCAGTGCAGCAAACAGTAGTAGGCTAGGTTTCGATTCAAACCAATGATCGTATTTCATTCGTTTTTGTTTAGGGCAGAGACTGACAGGACAATTTTTGTTCAGGACACGAATATGATCGTATATCGAATAACTTTACAAAATATAATCAAACATAAATTACCATTAGATTGTATATGAAGGTATCAGAAGGAGCGCGAGCCTGCTGCTTTTTATTTTGAGGGTCGGGAGCGTCGCTCCTTTTTTCGCCAAGGAATGAGAGCAACGCTCCTTTGAAATAAGCGGTTACCTAGTGCCTACCTCTGCAGTCTGCATTCTAGCTGATGCAATTTCCGAGTTATTTGCGACTGAAATTACGTTCGCAGCAGAATGGCAACGTAAATTATTGTCAACATAACAATTGAAATGACTACAATCATAAAATCAATTTCTGCGCAGTGCAAGACTGACAAACGCTGCACCGCGCGCAAAAACTTGATCTTCTCGAAACATGATACTGTATATTAACAGTATTATGCAAATTCAGTTCCTTTGGAGTACTTATACGCGTTTATTTATTTTTTTTTAATTAAACAAGCTCAAAATTCAATGTGCCTATTTGTCTCTGGCAAGTACACGGTAGATATCACTTGCCCGACAGGCAAGTTAACGATTATCGAAACAGTTAATTTTTACCCCAGCGTAACCATCATAAGAAACGATGTACTGGTATGTTGGAGGCCAGAGCATCGTTGCTGACTTGATCTAAAACTAAGGTTTCAGTAAATTTATAGTAAACTAGTAAGTTTTGTGCAATTACAATACTGCACAATATGGTGTAACACTACAACCAACTTGCTTACTGGCTAGTGAGTGTGGTTTGTAATTTGGCCGAACTTGATGAATGAAAAAAAATCTTTTGAAACAAAAAACTTTGTTTGAGCAGGTCACACCCCCATTTTTATATTGAACCCCCCCCCCGAACCACCAATTTCTCGTATATTATGTTCTTGCGGTCATAGAGACACAATTTTGGTGTCGAAAGTTGTGCAATACCCAAGTTTATATCTAACTTTCCAACATACCGGTACTATGACTCTAAAATGCTTATTTTAGTCATTAAACGAGAAAAACCGTTTTCAACACCAAAATCTTGCTGTTTAGTAATATATATCAACTTTGTAGCCTTAAAAAAGGATGACATGTTTGCTGTGAGGTAAAGTATCACCAGCAATAAATCATTTAAACCACAAATTTTTGTTCTAGATAACACCAGTTCAATAGGCTGATACTAAAACATACTGTACAGGAGCACAAAAACCAAAAGGACCGCAAGAACCTCAATCCTTGCGATCCTTTCAATCCTATACATTTTAGTTATGTACAAGTTTAATACAATGCAGTTTAGCTCACTGCAATGCTAAAAGTTGTAGTTCCAGAAAGGTTGAATTTGTCTGCAGTTATGTCAAATGCTTCTTGCTTAGATCAGGCATAGATAAACATACAAAAGATAGGCCTATTATGAGACCTCTAGGTACAAGCGACATACAACACTACTGCTTTCTCTGAAAAAGACAGTTTGCCTGGCCAAGTTGTTTATGAGGTAACATCTAAAATTCTCTTCTGCTGATTTTTGCAGACTTTTGGAGGCTATGTTATTTATTTTATGCATTATATTTTGCAATGAAAAAGTTGCAATGTTTTGCCAGAATATTCTAGCCTAGATGTATTTTACGGAGAAGCTGACTACTAGTAGACTTGCTAGACTGTGCTGCAGTTTCTTAAAGATTTTCACGACTACCAACCACATCCACACCTCCAATCATGATTAGTTGCTTTGTACGTTGTTGATCTAGAAGGAATTTTAGCTCTTTGAGATTAATTTTTGAAAACATGAGGCAAGAGGAAATAATTTTGAGTCTTCCACTGATTACTGCAGTTGATATTTTCATTGACAGTATGGTCAAAGGAGAACTTGCATGAGCAAATATCAAACACTTCATTGCATTGCTTTTCGAAATTTGTAAATAGCTCAGAGAATGAAATCTCTTTTTGGGCTGTGCTTTCAAACTGGAAGGAGCATGAATACTATACGTAATCTTTCTTTAATTCTTTAAGAAGATAGCAGTGGATTTCCTAAATTAGCAAAATTCCATGTCTGGCATATGTCTTCCACCAAAAAGCTTGCAAAATCATACACGATTGGTTTGAAATTGGGACCTTTGCCGACTTCTACCTCATTTTGTCTCCATTAATATTCTTGCATAACATTTTGTAGAGTACCGGTAGGTAATTACCGTACTTAGTATGCTCCATAACACATATCTTGGTGGGAATTTTCTGGCGAGACATTGCAACTTTTTTGTTGCAAAAAACAGTAAAAATAAATGACGTAGCCTTCAAAAGTCAGCAAAAACGAGCCAGGAGTATTTTAGATGTTACCCCATAATCAACTAGGCCAGCTTGTATCTAGAGGTCTCATAATAGGCCTATCTTTTGTATGTTTATCTATGCCTTATCTAAACAAGAAGCATTTAACATAACTGCAGACAACTTTACCCTTTCTGGAAAAACAACTTTTAACATTGCAGTGAGCTAAACTACATTGTATTAAACTGGTACTACTAAAACGTAAACTACTGAAAGGATCGCAAGGGTTGAGGTTCTTGTGGTCCTTTCAGTTCTTGTGCAGTCTTTGCGGTTTTTCTGCAGCTCTTGCAGTTCTTGTGCAGTCTTTGTGCTCCTGTACAGTACAGTGTTTTATAGTACAGTGCTCCTGTACAATTCTTGTGCGGTCTTTGTGCTCCTGTTCAGTACAGTGTTTTATAGTACAGTGCTCCTGTACAATTCTTGTGCGGTCTTTGTGCTCCTGTACAGTGCTGCACATTACCCAGCAGCTGTAGTCAGTCATTTGGAACAGTTTTGGCACATTTCTGTTCGATTTCAAAATGTTCAGAAGCATTTTTCCTCAACTAAGAGGAAAAAAATTGCAATTTTTTTGTAATATACCGTATTTTCTGGATAATAAGCCGACCAGTCGAATAAGCCGGGACCAACTTTTTGCTCTCAAAATGAGGGTTTTACCATATTACCGCCCAATACGCCGAGGCAGAAAATTCGATCGGCGTGATGCAGCGCCAGATTGATCTGGCGCCTGGCATTACAATGTTTTGTGGTAATTTGAAGCAGAAAACGCAAATTTTATCCATTTTAATCGCCCTAGCAAATACGATACCGATCGTGCAGAGGGCAAAATAAGGTAGTGCAAGTGTAATTAGGTAGGACAAAGTGCAAAATAGTGGAAAGTGCCCTGTGAATTGATGCGCAGTGACATTTTGATCTCCAGTATTGTCTGGTTCAAGGTGTATTTGCCAAATAAGCCAACCCCAGAAAATTTGGTTAAAAAATTAGGTCCAGAAAATCAGCTTATTAGCTGGAAAATATGGTATTGGTCGAAATGAATCAAATAGAAGCTAAAAAATTCTACAAAATTGCCAAACTTGTTTTACCACGGCTTCATAGTATAATTTTTGAATTAAAAAAAATCTCCTGAATGCTCTTGCAAAATGTCACACAAATAATGATATCTTCGGTAAAGAGCTTGATTTAATCAGCCATATTGCAGCAACAGACAAAATTTTAAAAACAGATATCATTGTTTATTACACGCTAAACGTTTTCGACATTCTTTTGGTTCTCCTCAGAGCAAAATAATCACATCCTATCAGTTTAAAGACAAACTAGCAAATGAGCCACTTTTAAAATAGCAATATAGTTTACCTCAACGCAACAAGTACACAATTTTAACGTAACAATTGTACAAGTTATGCAATGACATGTAGATAGTATCTCATATACATTCAGAAAAAAGAAAAAAAAGAAAAGAAAAACACTCACAAACACAAAAACATAATAGTACATGCTAACCTAATAAACATTTAGTAAGAAAGATGAACCATTAGCGTAGAGCTGTCTATTGAGTTGTGGGTTGTGTTTTTTTATGAGCAAAGCTTCTTGTATCTTTGTGGCATATTCTGAATTACAAATGCGTAAAACTTTAAAACCATTGAAATCTGTATTATTTAGCTTGCAGTTTTGGCATATTTCAAACTGATCATGAATAGCTGATTTAGTTGGTTTGTGTTGCAGATGTTCCTGAATCCTAGTGCCAAGATGTAGTCATACCAATGTATGAAATATTCGCATCACGCGAACAAGAAAATTTGTACACGACATTAGACAATAAAGGAAACAGAGTAGAACACTTAAGTTGAAAATACGATCCAGTTTTAAAACATGTATAATAAACATTGATATCAACATTAAATTTTGTATTAACTAGAGCAGTTAGTCTTTTCGCAAACACTCGTGATGCTTTTCCAAAAAATGGAATTCCAATAGTGAAAAGAAAATCGGGTTCATATTTATCCAGAGGGTTGTTTTGTCTTTTTTCAAACTTTTCTATGGTGTTATTTATAAACCAATCAGGATATCCATTGTTGTGAAAAATATGGCGTAAGCGCTTTAATTCTTGCACATATAATTCGATACTCGAGCATATTTTCTTAGCACGATGCAACAAGCACATAATTCAGCCAGATTTCCAAGTATTCGGACACCAAGCATTAAAATTGAGCAGCAATCCAGTATTAGTGGGTTTTCGCCAAACGCAAGTGTCATAGCCAGCGTCATTTAGTTTTATTTGCACATCTAGGAAAGGCAAATTCTCGCGATTTGTATTTTTTTCTAAGGTAAATTTAATGTCTTTGTGTTGTGAATTGAGAATATCCAAAAACTGTGTACAAGCGCCAGTGTTCCCACTAAGCCGATTTTTTGCAGCGAATCGGCGATTCGATGGAGCAAGGGTAAATAAATTTTGGCAATATAGTAAACATAGCTTAGAAAATTCGACAAATTTGTGGAAACATGACATTTAGCATACTTTGATACTGGATTGGTACGAAATTAAGGGCGCATAAGCGTCTTTTTAGAGCTTTGGGCGCAATTGTTTAAAGAAAATTTGGGCACTCGCCGATTAGCCATAAAGTTAGAGGAAACACAGACAAGCGCTATCACAATCAAAAACAGCATAAATATCATCTATGTACCGTAAATACAAATTAGGTGAAAGATTGTTACTATTAGCATATAGTTTCTCCTAAGGCCTACATTAACCTAAGAAAAAATTGGCCAATGTAGGCCCAAGACACGAACCCATTGTCACACCATCTATCTGCTTATACAATTTGTCCTTGTACATAAATAAGCCTTGAGTTGCCATGAACATTAATTTGCGGAAAACATCTATGTCAAACGGAATAGCATACGGATTGCCATCTGCATACAAACGATTAATTATAAGTTCAATAGTTTCAGAAAGTGGAACATTTGTAAATAACGATTGGAACATTTGTATTGTTATTTACAAATGTTCCACTTTCTGAAACTATTGAACTTATAATTAATCGTTTGTATGCAGATGGCAATCCGTATGCTATTCCGTTTGACAAAGATGTTTTTCGCAAATTAATGTTCATGGCAACTCAAGGCTTATTCATGTACAAGGACAAATTGTATAAGCAGATAGATGGTGTGACAATGGGTTCGTGTCTTGGGCCTACATTGGCCAATTTTTTCTTAGGTTAATGTAGGCCTTAGGAGAAACTATTTGCTAATAGTAACAATCTTTCACCTAATTTGTATTTACGGTACATAGATGATATTTATGCTGTTTTTGATTGTGATAGCGCTTGTACACAGTTTTTGGATATTCTCAATTCACAACACAAAGACATTAAATTTACCTTAGAAAAAAATACAAATCGCGAGAATTTGCCTTTCCTAGATGTGCAAATAAAACTAAATGACGCTGGCTATGACACTTGCGTTTGGCGAAAACCCACTAATACTGGATTGCTGCTCAATTTTAATGCTTGGTGTCCGAATACTTGGAAATCTGGCTGAATTATGTGCTTGTTGCATCGCGCTAAGAAAATATGCTCGAGTATCGAATTATATGTGCAAGAATTAAAGCGCTTACGCCATATTTTTCACAACAATGGATATCCTGATTGGTTTATAAATAACACCATAGAAAAGTTTGAAAAAAGACAAAACAACCCTCTGGATAAATATGAACCCGATTTTCTTTTCACTATTGGAATTCCATTTTTTGGAAAAGCATCACGAGTGTTTGCGAAAAGACTAACTGCTCTAGTTAATACAAAATTTAATGTTGATATCAATGTTTATTATACATGTTTTAAAACTGGATCGTATTTTCAACTTAAGTGTTCTACTCCGTTTCCTTTATTGTCTAATGTCGTGTACAAATTTTCTTGTTCGCGTGATGCGAATATTTCATACATTGGTATGACTACATCTTGGCACTAGGATTCAGGAACATCTGCAACACAAACCAACTAAATCAGCTATTCATGATCAGTTTGAAATATGCCAAAACTGCAAGCTAAATAATACAGATTTCAATGGTTTTAAAGTTTTACGCATTTGTAATTCAGAATATGCCACAAAGATACAAGAAGCTTTGCTCATAAAAAAACACAACCCACAACTCAATAGACAGCTCTACGCTAATGGTTCATCTTTCTTACTAAATGTTTATTAGGTTAGCATGTACTATTATGTTTTTGTGTTTGTGAGTGTTTTTTTTTTCTTTTTTTCTTTTTTCTGAATGTATATGAGATACTATCTACATGTCATTGCATAACTTGTACAATTGTTACGTTAAAATTGCGTACTTGTTGCGTTGAGGTAAACTATATTGCTATTTTAAAAGTGGCTCATTTGCTAGTTTGTCTTTAAACTGATAGGATGTGATTATTTTGCTCTGAAGAGGACCAGAAGAATGGTCAAAAACGTTTAGCGTGTAATAAACAATGATATCTGTTTTTAAAATTTTGTCTGTTGCTGCAATATGGCTGACTAAATAATATCATTCTCAAACCTTTATAAAAAAGACTTTAAAAAAACTTGTGGCTAAAAATTGCAAAAATTAAGAACAGCCAGTATTAATCCTAAAAAACTTTTTTGCAATTTTTTAATTGGTAATTTATTAATGAATCTTGAAGGCAATATGCCTGTTCTTTGTTTTATTTTATTTTGTTTTTTCACAAATGTCTTGGCATACAGGCATTTATTCAGACGTTTTAAATGCCAAAACAAAAACATGATCATTATGTTTAAGGGTGCTTTTAAACTGACAGGTTTTTAGCAATTACAATCATATCAAGGGTTTGAACCTTAAACCTCAGATTTAAAGGGTTTGAACCTTAGACCCCAGCCTAAGATCTAAATCTTAGACCTCCCACTCGAGATGAATGCATTACCGCTCGAACAGCAGGCAGGTTAGTTTTACACTATTAATATTTGAGTTTCAAGAATTTAAGTTGGATTAGAGTCAAACTTAATCAAAAACTAAATAAACTTTCACATTAAAATAAAGCCTTCCTTTTTCTATTTAGAGCAAGAATGGCAGTATGGTATGGTATACCTCAATTTTTGCTAAGAAGTACGGTACATGTTTTTTGTAATGGTATAGTATGTTGGTACGCTACAGGGCTGCGAACTCAAACTTAACTCGAACTCAAAAAAACTGGGTTATTTTGCCGAACTCGAAAAAATGATTTTTCTGAACTACAACTTGAACTCGAATAAAATTGTTCGAGTTTGAGTTCACTAAAAAGAAATTTTAAGATTAAAAATTTGTTGGAAAAATATGTGTCGTTGATCAAGCTGTGTAAATTGAGATTGCGTTTTTTGTAAAAGCTGCATAAGTGCATATCCTTCACTGTCTTGTTTATGTCAAAGCGACCTAGAAAAACAGTGTAAGTATCAGGGCTGCAAACTCAAACTAAAAAAAATCAGTTATTTTGCCGAACTAGAAAGAAATAAATTTCAGAACTCGAACTTGCTAATAGGCTGAACTCATAAAAATTGATTGAGTTCGCAGCACCTATGGCCATCAATAAAGTGTGCCAATGCTTTATTCACGGATGTAAAAATGTTTTTAACTTATAGAACAAAAAATAATCCAAATTCAAGAGGTGATTCTTTATGCTTTAGACCAACTAAACAAACACAGATACTTTTGCTGTACAAAAATACAAAACACAAATATTATTGGTAGTGGCCTCCTCGATGTCTTTGTTTTAACAAAACTTAATTTGGGCTCATAAATTGTCTTTTTTTTTATCTCTAAACTATTTTAGAAGCACAAAGAATCACTTCTAGATGTTGCATTATTTTTTGTTCTATAAGATTTTGACAGCCTTGAATGAAGTATCGGCACATAAAGCTCAGCAGGTTCTAAGTTCAATATGTCATTAAGTTCAAGTATTATACCCCTTAAGCCAATGCTTATTAACATCTTTGGTTCCGTTTACTCTTAAATTAAAGAGTTCCTCATTTCATCCTCCCCTGATGAAAATACAGTTATTGATTATGTGAAATAATTTTAAAAAGCTGGAAGTATGAGGGCGAGCTATCAAGGTTTGGAGATTTTGAATGAATATCCAATAAAAATAGCTCAATTTTAGACTATTTTTGTACAAATTGCTGCTTCGAGACGCTATCTTTTAGCAAAAAGCGTGTTACCACTGTTACCCACATTAACTTACCAGTTCCATTTTTTTTTTGGTTTACCCCTTTTATACTAGTTCACCCTCACAAAAACTGAATTCACCCTGGGTTGAACCATTCATCCTTTTAAGAAATGCTGCCTTAAGCTTATCTTTCAGTATCATACAAATCATATACAAACAAAAAACAAGTCAATATACGTCGCATGTGAGTTACCAGTGATCTTGTTTCAAAGTGATTTTGCCTTAAAGTGTGGGTTACGGCAAGACAGCTCCAGGGATACTGGTAGTAGAATAGTTTAAAGGCGGTGAATCATCCAGCCAATTATGCTGGTTTATAATAGCTAGAATAAAACAACAATTTTTGATATTTTTTGTTTTAGTTTTGAGGCTGTGGTTGCAAAGATATTCAACAAATTTGATAAGACATCTCTCGAAAAAAGTTTTTGGAAACTCTTGAGTTTTGTTCTTCCTTTAAAACCACAGTAGGCCTAATAGCTTAGAGAACTGTGGTTTAGGTGGGAAGAACAAAACTCAGAGTTTCCAAAAACATTTTTAGGGGATATCTTTTTGTATTTGTGGAATATCTTAGCAACCTCAGCTCCAAAATTAAAACAAAAAATATCAAAAATTATAGTACAATTTTAGTAATCATAAACCACCGGAATTGGCTGGATGATTCACCACCCTTAATGACTGCTGTTCTCAGTCGATGCTCTAATTTTAATAATGCAATAGGCCATGGGTGGGCACAAATTTGTTCATAACAAAGCTAACTTTTTCATTAACTCGTTAAAAAGTTTATTTTATGTTAATGGAGTAAACTAACTTCTGTTAAGCTTTGTTACTTCTGTTAAGGTCTTTATCATTAATTTTTTTCACCATTCATTCATTGTAGCAGTACAAACCAGCTTCCACTGGTAACACTTGTTGCATATCAGCAAGAGTTTCATACAAGAAAAAGCAAAGAAAGGAGCTCTTTTTTGTGACAAATAATAATAAGCTCCAGCCTCATATGCTAGGACTACTAATCAGAGGTGGAGTCCTCGAGGACACATTTTGAAGTCCTTGGCCTAGAAGCCTCAAGTCCTCGAAAATTACCCTGTCCTCGGCTCGAGGACAGCACTATTTTTTGAACAGTCGAAACTTTGTTGGAAAAACGCCCGAAACCTTGTGAAAAATTTGCTAATAACTTTTTTGTTTTCGTTTATTGGAGCAAAGGCACAGCCGGGGGGGGGGGGGGGGCAGGGCTTTTACCAATAACCAAATTGAGATTTTACCAATAACAAAAACGTGACCAAAGAAGTCTATTGTTTTGTCAGTTTCTTTTCAGCATTTTTCGCCAACAACAGTAACTAACAACAATATTGAAGACCACAGGCCCCCCTCAATTCAAGTTTTACCTTCCAATTTAAACATATAACCCGGAAGAAATGGAGAGTTTTTGTCCTAAAAGTTGCTATTTTAGGCCCACATCTAGCCTTTTTATGAACGTAATACATTAACCAGGGCCGGATTTACCATAATATGATGCAGTACCAGCTAGGGGCCCCCCGCTCAAATCGAAAGACTTTTTTTGGTCTTCACCTATATTTGGAAGAAAGATGTTGCAAAAATCTCCAAAGTGCCAGAGGCTCAGCGCAATGTGAATTCAGTCCAGCAATAACATGGGTAGTAGGCGTAACCATCTATTGTACCATTTTTCGATAACAATTCAATAATTCACCTCTACCTTGCCAGTTTTTACACACAAAATCCTTATAAAAAAAATTAGCCATAGCAAATGCTGATTGAACAAATCATTGAACTTCACCTAAGGGGACCTGGGCCCCCTGGTCGAACATGTATCCCTATAACTGGTTATTTTCGTGACAAAACAAAAATCTCTAAGAAAAACCTTTGAGTGGATTATTATTTATATACTCCTAAAACGTTGCAAGAGACAATGCACCTTACTTTCCCCTACCTGGACCAAATCACTTACGGTACAATCAAAATTTAGGAAGTGGCTATTTTGCCTCTCGAGGCAAAATAGTGTTATTCCTCTGTTTGGGTTAGAGTTAGGGTTGGGATTAGGGTTAGAGTTTGGGTAAGGGTAAGGGTTTGGGTTAGGATTAGGCTTAGGATTATTTTGACATTTGCTGCAAAATAGCCGTTAGGACTATTTTGCCTCCAAATGGCGAAATAACATTGAGCTATTTAGCCTCTAGAGGCAAAATAGCCACTGCCTAAAATTTAACTCAAAAATGCAACATGTTAAACATGTTTTGGACTTAAATTGTAAGTAAAAGGAGGATTAAACAATTTCATTTTTTTAATTGGCTTTCAATAGGCCTAATGTCAAAAATCTAGGGCTTTCAAATGGCTCTGAACACTTGCAAATTGTGATTCAATGGCATTAAAATAGCTTTTTTTCTCTAAAAATTATAAAAAATCACCTAACAGCTGGAGGCTTTGCCCCCAGACCCCCAAAGCCTTCTGCAGGCTGGAGGCCCCACCCCCAGACTCCCATATGTGATTCGTTTGAGTTATGCTAGCTTTCTCAACACATTTTCGAAGTTGAATACTAGCACTTTTCAACTATTACCTAGTTTAAGCCCTCTCCCTTTGTAAAATCCAGGTAAAGTGCCAACAGGCAACGATTTCAGATCTTTTATCTTACGATATCTTTGTCCCACAAAAACTTCCTCTTTTGAAAAATTTTGATGACATCATAGCCTGTGATTTGTGGTTAAGGCCTCCCCCAATCAAAAATCCTGGGTACGCCTATAAATTGGAGATCACCTGAAAAACTTTTTTGTAGCCCTTTTTTTTGGAGAACACTTGTGGCTGTGTCCTTGGTCCTTGGCCTTGAGCATTCCTGTCCTTGGCCTCGACAATTTCCAAAAATTTTCTGATTGCAGCTTCATTAGGGCATTTGAACCTATTTTTATCTTAAAATTAAATTAGGAAAGACTGTAGTGTAAAATGTACGGTAACTTCTAAAACACAAAAAGACCACCACAGCAATAAATATTTCCTTACAATCATCTCAACAGTGTCATCACGTGTGCAAGAAGTGAGTGAATAAAAAAAAGGCAGTGTCTGCTGCACCGGCCTGGTTTCCAACAACTAATCACTGCTGGACTGGCGGCGGCAGTCGTTTTATTTTGCTGCTCAATTTACTATCTCTCAAGCTGGCATCGCTGCCCCAACCCTAACTCTAATAATAAGATTTTGGGGAAAAAAAAGGAATTTGTAGCATTTTAGCTCTCTAGCGCTATTTTTGGTAAGCGTGTCCAGCGCGACTCAATACTTCAACCCTCGGCATTGCAGCCAAGCGTACTAACCACTATGCCATCAGGGCTTCGAATTCAAAGCGTCATGTATTTAAATCGAATCAATGAGAAAAATGCAATTTAATAGGCTGCCGGAGCACCAGCGATTTGATGTTCGAAACCGGACTGGTGCAGTAGACACTTCCTAAAAAAAATGTAAATTATACGCGAAATGTTAACAAATTAATGGACTTGGTAATTAACTTCCATTAACTAAAGCTGAAAATAACTTATTACGTAACTTTAACGCAGAGCGGAGGAATGACGTTTGTTAACAGACTAGGTAGGCTATTGGTTAATGAAGCTAACGTTTTTGCATTAACTTGCCCATCCATGTAATAATAGGCCCACCAGTAGTACAAGAAGGTTGGCAAATACGTCTGTTCAGTCTTTCTTGTCTTCAGAATGCCATCCGTCAGTTTTTCATTTTTCACTTTGTGACAAAATTATTGAAAACCTCACATATGCCATTACTGTACTGTTATTTAACTAGATTGATTGAAGGTATGGTAGCCTACGCTAAAAAGAAAACGTAATGTCCCAACAGACTTACCATAGGTGAAGTACCTAGGCCTACACTTCAAAAATTGAATTGAAGTACAGTATGCTGGTATGGTACCGTTATTGGGTTAAAGTTGCAAGGTACATAGCACGCAAATTATGAACGTACCATACCAGTACTGCCATCCTTCATTTACAGTAGAGACTGGTAGATTCCTTTTTGGTAGTGACTATTTCACCGAAAATTTTCAACTTAGAGACAATAAAACGAGAATGAGAAATATTCATCCGCGCTTTTTTCATTTGCTTTTTTAGGGCTTAAGATTAGGGTTTAGGTTAGGGTTTGGGTTAGGGTTCGATTTGGGAATAGTTTTAGACTAAGCATTTGAGTTTGTGTTATATTTTAGGCAGTTGCTAAGGTTACGTGACCGTAATTTTCGTTTTCGGAATTAAAAGTTACGTGACCACTTTTGCTGTTCAATTTACCACGGTACAATATCTCTCACGCTGGCATCGCTGCTCGAACCCTAACTCAAATAATAAGATTTTAGAGAAAAAAAAAATTATGTAGCAAAATAGCTCTCTAGCGCTATTTTTGAAAAGCGTGTCTAGCGGGTATCGATATACCAACCCTCGGCATTACAGCCAAGCACATTAACCACTACGCCTTCAGGGCTTCGAATTTGATGCGTCAAAGTGCTGTAGTTAACTTGAATCTCTCACGTAACTTTTAATTTCAAAAATCGAAAATTACGGTCACGTAACCTGAGCCACTACCTATATTTTAATCAGAATTAATAAAAAACTAGATAAAAATTTCCGGTGAAATAAAGCCTTCCTTAGGCTACTTTTTGTATCGAAGACATAAATCTAGCAGCCAGATTGAAATAAAAACTGTTTCTTTTTTTCTATTTTATGAAGAGTAGGGACTATGCCTACATACCTTATATTAAAACATGTACATTGTACAGGTAGGCTACATGTACGGTATGAATATGGTTAGATTATTTATGATACCGGTGGCGTTAATTACCGTAAGGGCTATGGTACCGGTATTTGTTTAATGTTTCTTGTCCGAAGACTTACCGGTAGTCTAAACTCCTATTGCTAAATTTGAGTAGGCCTATTGTTACTTGACAAAATCATATTAACAACCTTACCAATAATCCCATTAATAAAATATATTCGGCGTTGACTTTCCCCGATTCCGACATTACTTCTACTGTGAAACAGTTTTAGATTTTTCATCAGGGCAAGCGCATCAGCCATGAAATTAGTCTCCAAGCAGGTCGATAAGCATCGTGGCGTATCAATTTTTTTTACTTTTTAACAGTTTTTTTTTTGTACAGTTACGTATAATGAGGAATACAGATTAGATTCATATTTATTTATTTATTCACACCACATTCAAACACTTCACAGATAAATACCAAAAATTAAAACACAACGAAAACACCGTACGGTCATCAGAGTCAGTGGCCACCTACTTATGGCTGACAACAATAAGCAACAAAATTTTTGCTACTTTGACGTGAAAAGTGCTTTAGAGTATATTTGGGGTACTGATTTCAAATCTGTCTTTATCTTTTTGCTAGCATGGCAGGTTTTTTAGTTATTTGAGAAAATAGAGTAAAGTATTTGGCATAATTATTGCTGTAACTTTCAGAGGTGGAGTCGAGGACACAAGACTCGAGGCCAAGGCCAAGGACACAAAAAAATCCGAGGCCAAGGACAGCCTTTCCGAGGACAGAACCTCTCGAAGCCAGGGACAAGAATGCTCGAGGCCAAGGCCAAGGACCGAGGACACAGGCGCAAGCGTTCTCTTAAAAAAAAGGTCTTCAAAAATATTTTTCAGGCGATCTCCAATTCATTGGCGTACCTAAAATTTTTAATTAAGGAAGGCCTAAACCACAAATCACATGAAATGACGTCATCAAAATTTTTCCAAAGAGGAAGTTTTTGCGGGACAAAGATATCGTAGGATGAAAGAACTGAAATCGTTGTTGCCTGTTTGTGCGTAACCAGGATTTTGCAAAGGAGAGGGCTTAAACTAATAGTTGAAAAGTGCAAATATCTAACTTTGGGAACTGAACTGAACTGAACTTTGTTTTGTTACCTGTTATAAATAAACAGCACAAACCCACAAAGTTATGCAAAATGAAAATAAATTAAACACATTCAGCATAAATCAGAGCAAGGTAAAAATTATAGCAAAACAGGCACAAGGAGACTGCGAAGGGACTGATTTTGTCTTCGTGTCTGCAGCCACCTATTGTTATTAAAGCTTTACTTTTTGTTCAGTAATATCTCATCTTTTTTTTTTTTTTTTTTTGAGAACACACCAACAAACAAACAATAGCGGCGGAGAGGAGAAGGGAAGAAAGAGGAAGAAGGGGAGAAGCAGGAATCTCTTATTGTTAAAAAAAAAGAAAAAAAAATTAAAAAAATAACTAAAAACCATAGTCGTAATATTTAAGCTTATGTTTCTTGATCATATTTTTGCAAGAGTAAGTTTTTAAGTTTTGCTTTGAAAGATTGCAATGTCTTGCATGTTTTTAAATCGGCATCCAACGCGTTCCAAATCAGAAGACCTTGATATTTTATAGATCTTTGAGCTTTTGACGTATTCAAAAGAGGAATAAAATAATTGTTTTGGTAGGATACTCTGGTAAACTTTTCGTATACCTGACTCGCTTCAGTGAGGTAGTAGCTAAATTGATCTGGTAGCATTTTCATTTTAAATTTAAACACAAATAATGCTTTTTCAAAAAAGACCATATCAACTAATTTAAGGATGCGCAATTTTGCATAAAATTGTGTTGCTCGATCATAATATTTACCTACTCCGACAATTTTGACAGCTTTATTTTGTAAA
The DNA here is from genome assembly GCA_963965965.1 of Trididemnum nubilum. NCBI lineage: Eukaryota > Metazoa > Chordata > Ascidiacea > Aplousobranchia > Didemnidae > Trididemnum > Trididemnum nubilum. The sequence continues at coordinate 31,408,315 of OZ014489.1, read as the reverse complement.
GTACTTAATTTTTTTAAATAACTTTTAAAAGTTGAGCTCCAAGTAATTAAACCATATTGCAGATGCGAGTGGAAAATAGCATAATATAAATTTAATAAAGCCTTAGTGTTTAAAAACGGTTTTACCTTTGCTAGAATTCCAACTAATCGCGAAAAGTATGATAGCAGCAGTGTTGGGACTATTGCCACTTTCACGAGTCCGAGTCCGAGTGCGAGTCCTTAAGCTACGAGTCCGAGTCTGAGTCCACCAAAACTCAAAATCACGAGTCCGAGTGCGAGTCCGAGTCCGAATGCCACGAGTCCGAGTGCGAGTCCGAGTCCGCCAAAACTGAAGATCACGAGTCCGAGTTCGAAAAGTTCGAAAATTTAACCGGAATGTGAAATTTAAAATTTGGCCAAAGTTATTTTAGTATGGACAAACGCTTTCGGAGATTCTGCAAGAAGACGTTTGCGCAACGTTTCTGCAAGCGTTGCACAATCTTCTAACAAGGCCCTTTACACACAAAAAAAGTTGCATTAACGCTTTTGCAAGAACTCTTGTAGATAAAATTTAGTCGTCTACTTCAGCCTTAATTTACACCCGAGTTTGCAAAACTCCTCATGGCCGAGAAAGTCAAAATTCGAGGTTTTCCTTCTTTTATACCAGTATATTTTGTCTAGCCAGTTCAGTTTTGACGAAGTTTTTTCAGTAAAAGTATGCGAGTGACATCGCATGAAAAATTCTTACATTGTTGTTTGAATTTGCAAAGAATTTTGTAAGTTATTGAAACGACCGACGCTCGCGTCGAGTGCTATTTTGTTTTTACTTAGCCATTTTCAAACTAATGAGTGCGAAATTTCGGACTTTTGCTTATAACTCAAGAGCGGTTTGGTGTAGCTACATGAAATTTTGACAGCAGTTTGAGACTATTGATTTGCATGTTCGTATCAAATTTTGAGGCAATTGGTTACGTGACTTTGGTTTTAGGAACCAAAAACCGCCCCGCAAGTTTGGCGTAAAAAGCGGTCTCATTCAAAAACGGCTTAAGTACGACAAAAAATATTTCACACGGTTATATGTCTTAAGCTACCTTTTCATCCCAACTAACTCACTTTTGGCTGCAATGAGGTTTTTTTTCTTTTTTTCCTTTGTTTTGCTTTTTTTTCTTCCTAAATCTCGTACGCTCTTCTTCTCCTAAACTACAAAACATCAAAATCTAATTTTTTTGTAAAGTTATTGAGTTGCAAACGCAATTCTGTCTTTCGAAATATTTTGGGGCCACTCCACTGGGAACCCTCCCAAAATCGGGCCCAAAAATTGAATTTTTTGAAAATGAACAAAATGAAAACCGCTCTAACTAGGGCGCTAGTTTCTTTGATATCAGCAGATACTTAACAGACAAGTATTTTGACATACTTTGGGGGGTGCCACCCCTACGGGGACCCCCCAAAAATGGACCCCCAAAATCAATTGTTTGAACAGCTTAACTGAGGGTGACAGTGCTTTTTGATATCAGTAGATATTTAACACACTAATATTTGACGTAGTTTAGGGCTACCAGTCTCCCCAGGGACTCCCCCAAATAGACCCTCCAAAAATGAAGTTTCTGAACAGCTCAAGCTAGGGTGCTAGTTTTTTTATCATATCAGCAGCTACTTAACAGACAAATATTTTGACATAGTTTGGGGGTGCCACTTCTGGGGACCCCCAAAAATTAATTTTTTGAATGGCTTAATCTAGGGTGCTTGTTTTTTTGAAATCTGTAGATTCTTGCGTCGGTCGCTAAAAGGGGTTGCTACTCAGAAAACTCCCATCTAGTTTTTCACAGCAGTTAATTACTTTTCGGGATATCAGATTAAGAAAATAATTTTAAACAAATCAAATCTTTCATTATACTCATTGTTCTCTTTTCAATTTTTGTTTTATACTCGTTATATTACGCCGAAGTGTGCAAGAGTTGGCACTGCCCATGTCCACATCATACGGCCTGGGCAACACAGCTCCTTTCAAAAAAATGTCGTAACGGTGGCGAGTCGTTGGCAACAGTTTGTCCGATTTCACTGGCCCAATATTTAAACCTCGGACCTCCCGCTCCAGAGATGAACGCGTTACCGCTCAACCAGCAAAAGAGCTTATTTCAGTAGATTTGTCACAGCGTCCAATAAAAAATAGAGCTTTATTAGAACTTTTAAGTTGCGTATTAATCAGTTAATGGATAAAAGCGTGCAAAAAAGTATCATCTTTTCGGAAACTGGGCAGACTGGTGGTGTGATATTGCATTCAATTAATACTGAGTGAACCAAGTTTATGTGCATTTTTTCAGTAGTTTAACTACTTTTGGAAGTAACCTAAAGCCAAAAGTCGACCAGCTGAAGCTAAAAAATAGAAGGACCTTCATAATTTTCATCAGTTTACGGACAAAGGTTGAGGATCATTAAGTTCTTGATCAAGCGCGCAACTAGATTTTGCTGGGGAGCTTTGGATTTGTTGGGTTATATAAACCCTTGAATTTTGGGATTATATTTCTAAGTGATTTTGCGAAGGGGGGCTGAAAGCCCTTTAGCCTCTCCTAATTGCGCCACTTGTCGCCATGGTTTGGTATCTTTTGTCGTTTCATAACTAATAAACTAGAATTGTTATTTTTATTTCAGAGGAAGAACCTCAGTTTTAAATACATTTGTCATTATCTGTACATAATTTAGTGAATGCATTATGCAATTTTTGTTTTTATGGTTTATGAATAATTTGAAAAATGAAAGAATTAGTTTTTGCTGAATTGGCTGTATATGTTTTAACCAACTAACCAATTGGCCAATTTTAATCAATTTTAACCAATTGGCTGTATATCACCAACAGAAAGAATTTTTTTTTGCAAAAACCTTAGAAAATTCAGGCCTAAACCAAAGCCCATACACAGAAAAAGTTAACCAGCCCTGCACTGCAGAAGTAATAAAAAAAAACACTTCATGCTTTATCATCTGGATACGGTAATTTTTTTCAGTCTTATCAGCAATTTTTTGAATGCAAGCTAATTCTTTTTAGGTTTTCATTCTCCTTTGTAACATTAAAGAATCAGGTATAAAATTTAACATAACTTAACACAGACAAAACTTATTATCTCCCTCCACTACCTGCGAATACTTGAATAGTGAATACCTTTCAAGAACTTTTCAGCCATGCGATATCTTGAGCATATTTTACCTACCGGCATCATCGAAACAAACGTAATCAAACCAATGACACCAAAACGCTAAAAAAATGCGGTTGCCAAAATATAAAACCAAATTCAATTAGTTTTCATTTTGATTTGGGTAAGAAATCTCTCCCTGCCAAAGATGATGCATTGCTTGTCACATTTATATTTTGTGGATATATAGTAGCTCTGTAATAAGACATTACAATAAGACATTCAACAAAAATCACGAGTCCGAGTCCGAGTCTGAGTCCCCTCAAATTCTATGAGTCCGAGTCTGAGTCCGAGTCCCAAGGGCACGAGTCCGAGTACGAGTCCGAGTCCTTAAAAAGTGGCCTCGAGTCCGACTCGAGTCCGGATTCGGACTCGAGTATTCCCAACACTGGATAGCAGTGCTGCCGCCAGAGCAAACTAAGTGGGGGGGCACAAGCCAAAAGTAGGGGGCACTGAAATTTGCATATAAAAGCTGATCTTCAAATCTTGCACGGCTACAATTATGCGCAATTTTAAAATAAGACCGGCAGCGTGTCTTAGCTCGTTTCGTCTACGGCCCATATATAAACGATTGAAAAATCCATCTACAGCAGTGAATGCTACCAGACGTGCAACCAGGATTTTGCTAAGAGGAATGAACCAAAACCAATTTTTTTGCACCAAAATATACCGATTTAGCTCCCGTGCTGAACAAACTGATGCAACTCAAGCGTGTCACAGACAGGTGGAGTCACTAAATATTTAGCGACTGTGGACGGGAGCCTGGGGGTGCTGGGCGATTTTTGCGATTTTGCAGCAAAAAAATAGCAATTTTAATGCTATTTTAATCACATTTTGCACTTTTTGAAGCCATATACATAACTAAATTTCTAAAATTCAGAAGTCATTTGAAAGAATTAAATTGCTTAGCACCTTCAGGCCCCTCCCCCCCAGCTTCGAGTCAAATCTAAACTACGTTTTAACGCTTGTATTTTAAGGTTAAATTTAATTTCTAAGTGACTTGGACTAAAGGACAGGAGGCCCGCCCCCCAATTAAAATATCACCAATGAGAAAAAATTACTACAACATAGCCTAGCGCTGTTTAGTTGCAGTTTTTTTTCCGCAATTACACACATAACAGTAATTAACAATAATATTAATGACGGCGAGGGAGCCCCGGGGCCCCTAACTTACAATTAGGGGACCCCTGGGTCCCTAACCAACAACCGGGGGGCCTCGAACCGACAACCAGGAGGCCCCTAACCGACAACCAGGGGGCCCCTAACTGACAACAAGGGGGCCCAGCGATCCTAACTAACAACCAGAGAAACCGAGGCCCCTAACTAACAACCAGGGGCCCCTAACTGACAACCAGTAAGCCCCGGGGCCCATAACTGAAAATTAGGGGGCCCAGGGCCCCTAACTGACGACTAAGAAGTCTCAGGGCCCGTAACTAACAACCAGTGGACCGCGGGGCCCCAAACCGACAACCAGGGGGCCCGGTGCCCATAACTGACGAAGAGGGGGCCCCCAACTGACAACCAGGGGCCCCTAACCGACAACCAGGGGGCCTCTAACTGACGAACAGGGGCCCCAGGGCCCCTAACGAACAACCAGAGGGCCCCTAACTGACAACCAGGAGGCCCCGAACTGACGACCAGGGGGTCCCTAACTGACAACCAGGGGGCCCCTAACTAGCAACCAGGGAGCCCTTAACCGACAGCCAGGAAGCCCCTAACTGACGAACAGGGGGCCCCTAACTGACAACCAGGGTACCGGGGGCCTTAACTGACAACCAGGGGGCCCCAGGGCCTCTAACTGACAACGAGGAGGCCTCAGGGCTCCTAATTCACAACCAGGGGGCCCCAGGGTTCCTAACCGACAACCAGGGGGCCCCGGGGCCTCTAACTGACAACCAGGGGGCCCCGGGGCAACTAATTGACGACCAAGGGTCTTGGGCCAGGGCCCCTTGATTGAAATTTTTAACAATTTATATACAAAACTTGTGGGAAATCTAAGAGTTTTGTCTTAAAAGTTGCAACCCCACGCCCTCGTTTAACGTTGTTATGAACTTAATGCTATAACACAGGCGGTAATGTAAACCCCCCAATTGAAATACTACCAATAATAAGTATAATGAGAGCATAGCCAGTATGTTGTCTTTGTCCGGAATTGCAGTTTCTTTAATTTAGGATTTACGCGTACAAAAGTAAGTTATAATAATGACGACCACGTGTCCAAAGTCCACGTCAAAATACAGTTATGCAATTCTTGGAGGTTTCAAAAAACTGTCAAGTGACTTGACTAAAGGCCTTCACGTTTTGGAAAAAAGTTATTCTAATTTTGCTTTAAATGCTTCTTTTTTTATGAAAGAACTTAAGGACGTAATCTTATCTCAAAATCATAGGCGGCAGGGGGGGGTTGGCCCAGGGGGCCCGGGACCCCACAATCGAAATGCTATCAATGACAAAAATTTGACAAAAAAGCGATTTCTTCATTTTCAGTTTCTTTTAGCATCTTTGCGTACAACAGTACACGCGTACCACAGTAATTAACAATAAATAATATTGACGACCAGGGGGCCCGGCACATCCCCTTAATTCATTTCTTTCAAAAGCAATTTAAACGTATAGCCAGGGTGAAATTAAGGGTTTTTGTCCTGAAAGTTGCTACCTCAAGCCCTCATCTAAACTTTTTATTAAAGTAATGCAATAACCAGCGCCGTTTTTGCCTTGTGGCACAGTGCCAGGGCCCCGCGCTCAGATAGTAGGACTTTTTTTGTCTTCGCTGCAAAAATCCCCTAAGTGCCAAGGGCCCCCCGCAATATAAATCCGGCCCGGGAATAGCATGTTTAGTAAGCGTAACCATCTATCGCACCATTTTTCAATAACGATTCACCTCCACCTAGCCAATTTTTACGCACAAAATAGTTTTAAATTGCTAGGAAAATGCTCATTAAACAAATTATTGAATTTCAATTGAGGGGGCCTGGGCCCTTGGCCTACATGTACTCCTATAACCAGTACTTAAATTGCAAAAATTTTGCATGGGGGGACGCTTTTGCAGCCTTGACTGAACCTTAGTGAAGATTGCATAATTTCGTCGACGAAATTGAATGAAAACCAAAAAAGATAAAAGTCTTCGCCGAGAGTTTAAAAATTGATGTGTTTTTTCGCCGGAAATTAGGTGAAGACCAAAAAATAAAATTCTTCGCCGAAAATTAGGTGAAGACCAAAAAAACAAAAGGTCTTTGCCGAGACTGAAGTGTTTTTTCTTCTGAATCACTATTCCCGCGGAATTTGGTGCGATATTCGATCGAATTTTATAGGTCTTTTTCCTCTCATCAGCCAGCACTCAAATCTCGATGGTGAGACGCTCAATCTCGATGGGGGGACGCTCGAGCTCGATGGGGGGATGCGTCCCCCCCCCGTCCCTCCTACAATTTAAGTACTGCCTATAACTGGTTATCTTCATGACAAAACAAAAATCTCTAAGGAAAATCTTTGAGTGGATTATTATTTACTGCTAAAATGTTGGAGGCAATATGCCTTACTTCCCCCTGCATGAACCAAATAACTTACAATTAAAATTTTACACCAAAATGCAAGATTTTGAACGTGCTTTGGACTTTAATAGCAAGTAAAAGGATTGAACTACTAAATTTCTTCGATTGGCTTTCAAACGTTCAAAGATTGAGTTCTTTCAAATGGCTGTGAACACGTGCGAAATGTGATCCAATAGGATTAAAATAGCTTTTTTTCCCCAAAACTTACAAAAATTGCCCAAACTTACAGACCCCCATAGCCGCTGGGGGCTCCGCTCCCAAACCCCCGTCTGTTATACGCTTGAGTACACTAGCTTACTCAACACGTCTTCTATGTAAGACATTTGCACTTTTTAATTTTTAGTCTTCGCCCTCTTCCTTTACCAAAATCTTGGTTAAGTGCAAACAGGCAACGGCTTCAGACCTTCCATTTTACGATATCTTTGACCCACAAAAAGTTCCTTTTTTGAAAATTTCTGATGACGTCATTGCATGTCATTTGTGGCTTGCCCCCTCCAATCAAAAATCTTGGCTACGCCTATGTGCAGGCTTACTTCTATTTTCCGCGACACATCAGTAAAGGCGTGTTAATTACTTAATAAGACGGAATATTGCGTCAGATATATGTACAGCAGTTGGTTTGCAGCAATTTCGCAAAGAATCGGGAAAACGTCCAAGGAGAATTATGTTTGAACTTAATTATTCTTTTTTCCATCATTGTTTGTTGTCTTGTCGTTGCGTGATGTTCCAAAAACAGCATTTTGTGCAAACCAAAATGGGGGCACAAGCAGACGTTAAGAGAAGCACGACCCCCCTTGCTCCCTACCCCCGCAGTAGCGACAGCACTGCATAATAGCCAACAAGTTGATGCACTCGTCACTCGCTGAGTGATCACCGCAACGTTGTTGTAAATGCATTGTTTGACTCAAAAAGGTTACACTTTCGGCCGCTTAGGGGCTGTTCATAAAAGACGTCCGCACAAAATTGCAAAAAATTGACCCCCCCTCCCCCCATGTCCGCAATGACTAAACCCCCCCCCCTCCCTCTTGTCCATGCGGACACAAAAATGCGTTAATTAGACACTGACACACACAAAGTTTCAATACAAAGTTTGCACGGTTTAATTATATACTAAGTTTTAATACAAAGTTTAATTATATAATAAGTTTAATTACAAAGTTTAATTATATACTAAATTTTAATACAAAGTTTACACAAAGCAAGCACAGCGCAAGGTGACGTAAAACGTACAGTCATGTGATTTGTTTTGTGTGCGCTTCGCGCCCTTAAATCACGTGATTGTACGTTTTATGCGTGGTTCACACTGGCCCGGAAAACCGAAAACGGAATAAAACAATCTGCGATTTTCCGTCGCGGAAAACGTTGAAATAAGGACGTCCGCATTCCAGAAACCCCCCTCCCCCCTTGTCCGCAAATCTATTAACCCCCCTCCCCCCCTGAGTGCGGACGTCTTTTATGAACAGCCCCTTAGGCTAATTAAAGTTGATGTCAATTTTAGCGACCATGGTTGTAAAACTGTTTTCTTCTTCTGTCTTCTTTCTTCAATACCCCGCTTTTTCGAGAGGGCTGCGGAGGCAGCAACTCAAGATTAAGCGGCCACACTTCACGGTTTTCCAAAGGCGCGTAGCCAGGAATTTGCAATTGGGGGAGGGGGGGCTGTTTCAAAGGCTGGAAACATCAAACGATCTTGACCCAGATTTTGGTTGGTCTTCATTCAGATTGAGTCAGTTTTTCTAACCAAATTTAGGTGATCTCCAAAAAAAGTCTTCTGCCAGGCTCAAACCCAATTTTCTGGTCAAAATCCCATCAAGTGCTTGAGCAATTCTCATCATCAATGCCAATGGGGGGCTATTTGTTTGTTTTTAGAGAAAAAATTGGCAAAAACGTGGTATTTTGCATACTCCTCAGGCCAATGAGGGGGGCTAAAGTCTTCCCCTGCCCCCCTGGTTAGGCTACTGGTCTTCCATTACCTCCATCATTTCGCTTGGGTGAAGTCTCAAGCAATTTCATTTAACATCCTGAATGTAATTGTTCCATCTAATTCTAGGCCGTCCAATTGGTATTTTCTTATTTGCTTTTAGCAAGTAAAGCTTTTTCGGGAAATCTTTCCTGAGACATTCTGCATACATGCCCAAACGATTCAAGCAAGCGTTTCTCAACCTAGGGATCGCGACCCCCAAGGGGGTCATGAAATTCTTTACAGGGGAGACGCGAAGTTGTTTGTAAAATAGTTCTTTAATCGCGAAGAATTCTGAAAATTTTAAAACCTTCGCAGCGGTCCTTTGTCGGTTATGTCGTACAAGTTGTCAATGAATGGTAGGTCTACTATTGAAAATATCGCAGAGATATGTGCAGCTTAGTCGGAAAGCTAAATTGCTAAGTAATACAAGGAAATATTGACATGTTTGAAAATTTGTCCAGCGCTATCAAAGAAAATGAGCGTTTGAAGACTCGATGAACGTAGACATTTGAAGACTCGATAAAAGCACTCAATGAACGTTTGAAGACACGAATTACACAGCACTTTCAATCCCTTGAAACTGAGTTCAAACAATATTTTCTTGAGCTGAAAGAACAAGGAGCCGCATTTGTTAGAAATACGTTCTAGACTACTTTGGATGTTTGTGATATTCCCAATAAATTACAAGACCAATTTTATGATCTTCAAAATGATTCGTCCGCACGTGATGTTTTTCAGTAAATGGCAATCTCTCAGTTCTGGTGTGCTATGCGCGAATCCTACCCAGAAGTATCCGAACTGTATTTTCGAATATTACTTCCATTTACCACAACATACCTCTGCGAGAGCGACTTTTCATGCAGCTCTCGTACATGCCGAAAGCAAAGCACAAAATCGAAGAAAAGTTGAAGATGATATGAGATTGGCTTAATCGAACACTAAACCAGGAACCCCTAAATGGGCTTGGCGGTCACAAAGTCAACCGTCGCACTAACAGATGTAAAAATGAGCAGCTTCAAAATTAAATATCCTTAAAATTTTTATTCGCGCAAAAAGTAGAGCAGAAAGGGGGTCGCTGGCTGTATGGAACTATTAAAAGGGGTCGTGAATTACAAAAGGTGAAAGACACTAATCTAAGCTCGTATGTCGCTAAAAGACACTTTGTTAAATTTAACATAAGGTATTTAACTTCAAAAAATAGCCTGAAGATCCCAGCTGTGTCGGATTAAGATGGACGACATTGGAGATATTAGCTCCAGGCCCGCTTCAAAGGGCCCGCAATCATCGAAATGGAAAATAACAAACCATTAATTTTTTCTAAAAATGTTCGAATTTTTCGCCGGAGGTTCGCCTCTTTATCTTATAACGACGTGGTGTTAAAAAATTCATTAAGCGCAGCGCGCATTTCTTCATACATTCAAACATTTATTATAACTTGGTTATATTTAACTTCACTCTTAATTTCTTAATGATTCTTCATGCAGTATTTTTTTGTGATCCTATGTTGGCTATTTCACTATTTGGAATTCCGAGCGGCGATTTCAAACACACAAATTGTCTAGTGGGTGTGGTTTTGCCCCTTAGACCGCTTGCCAGTGATCAGAGTTATTCTTTCTTATTTCAAAACAAATTCTTCGCGTTCGCGTATTTTCAGAAGAAGTTGTCGTTCTCAAGATATGTTTTGTTAGTTATATCGAAATACACTAACATTTGATTGTAGTATAACAACAATATGCCGTCCCTGGTATTACTGTATTACATTTCATTATCACACACACACTTTCTTCTAAATTCACACACAGAATACGTTCAGTCATGTTTTAGCATCAGTAACCCAAAATTGTTTGTCCGGAACCCCGATTCCTCGTTATGGCTTTGAATGGCTTTGGATAGCTCTGGATTGCAGTTTGTACTGCCTGCACCGAAATTATCAGCAGAAATAAAAACAACAATTTTCTACAAGGCTTTTGACCCTCATTCTCCGATTAGAGCTTTCACACAATGCCATTTAAATTAAGTTTCCGTATGACTTGGCTTAGTAGGCTATCACACTGTATTATTTTTCAAATAAAGAAAAGAAACGAATTTACAGACAAGAAGTTTATGTTGTCTTTTAGTTGGTTATTTTCCTTTTTAATCAATCAAAAAATAATGCTGTCCTTGAGCCGAGGACAGGGTATTTTACACGTGACCGTCAATAAATTTTACAGGCCGAAAATCGGCAAAAAGTTGATGAGTTTGAACGGATATATCTCGTAAAGAAGTTCAAGTATCTTGGGATTGCATTTACGAGTGACGGAAGGCAAGACGAAGAACTCGATACCCGAATAGGCAAGGCTAGAGCAGTAATGCGAGCTTTGTACTATTCGTTTGACATGAAACGAGAATCGTCGAAAAAGGCAAAGCTCTTAATTTTCAAAACAGGTTTTGTCCCCATTCTCACCTATGGTCTCAAATCTTGGGTAATGACCGAAAGAGTGCGATCAAAGTGCAAGCGTCCGAAATGAGGTTTTTACGAAGAATCGAAGGAGTTACACTGTTTAACAAGGGTGTAGCTCTGAGATTTGAAAATCTCTTAACATCGAGCCGTTACTTCTCCAAATTGAAAGATCTCAGCTTAGATAATTTGGCCATGTAAGCAAAATGCCTCAGGAAAGACTCCCAAACAAGCTTTACTTGCCAAAGCAAATGGGAGAGGACCAGTTGAACCACCTAGAACTAGATGGACCGATTACATTGAGGACCTTAGATATAATCGCTTGGGACTTCAGCCAAGCGAAATGATGGATGTGATGGAAGACCGTGAAGTGCGGCAGCGTAATCTCGAGCTGCTGCCCTCGCAACCCTCACGGAAAAGCGGGCAATGAAGAAGGAAGAAGATCACTGCTACTAAGTCTGCTATTTGCTATAGCATCAACAATATTGGACAACTCGCTGGTTACACAAGATCTGCTATTGAGCGGCTGATTGTTTGTGCACAAGTGACGTAATTCCGCTGCTGGCAAGTTTTTGCGTATAGCGTCCTTCAAACCTGGGGGCACATGACAGACATTTCCTCGTTCGCTTTAATAATGAGTTTTTTTTTAAGAGGCGCTAACGAACAAAATACTCGCTAAACGTAAGAGGTCATTTTTGCACGTGTATGTAAAGCCTTGCGAAATCCGTTACGTCATTCTTTCTCGCTAAATTTCTTCGAGCGATTGCAGAAAGTAGTTCGAGTAAAAAAACGTCACATTTTCCTCGCCAACTTAAAGAGGATCTTGAAGCACTCTTTAAGCGTGCGAGAAATCTTTTTGGTATAGAAATTTAATGGCGAAATGTTGAAAACTGTTCAGCTGGGAATGTTCGATGTTTGTTCAGCTGGGAATACCTTTGAAAAAGATAGCTGAGGGCTGCCGATGAGAGCTAAAAGCTCGAAACAGCGCTGTCCAGCTCTGTGCATGTTGAAAACTTCTAACTCATGCGAATTTTTGCTGAAAATTAATTCAAATCGTCGCCATGTTTGCCACTTGACTGCTAAAAAAAGTGAATTGCATTGAGAACCATTTGCTGTTTCGATTGATAAAAAATGCTAAGTAGTGCAAGTTGACAAAAATAGTAACACACTCCTTTTATAAGAACAATTTTCTGAAACACGAGGCTCATTTTTGCTCAAAATTTAAGAAAAAATTAAAAACACTGCCAGCCTCGGCAGCAAAACAAACCAAAAGATTTTTTGCTCGTTAGCGCTTTTTAGCGAGCGAGAATGGCCTTTACGAGCTCGTTAGCACGTTCTGTCATGTCGCCCCTGAACATCTTCGCCGATTTGGAATAAATTAAACCAAAAATTTAAAAACTTTTTATCTTACCCTTGTACTATCTAATAATCGGCAGAAAATTTGTGTCGCATTTTTCTTGTCGCTTGATCTTTAAAATTTGTAATGATCGGCCCATTTTAATGATACAAGGACTGCTTTGCACTACAGTAGTACCAAAAATCATCGCACAAATAGAAACAAAGGTGGCAGAAATCTAGCTCTCCAATAACATGCAATCTAAGCTGCAGATGTGGAAAACCTTATATAGTTAATTACTTATAATTTTATCCAAAAGCGAGCCGTTGTAACGCTTTAACTTGAAGCCTTTGATTCAAGAAAATGTTATAATTTACAAAAATATGCATAAGCACTTACTCAGTACATAAACGCAAATGTAAACGCAAACATAACGAACACAGAAACCACAATTAAAGAAATGGAATCCCCCTCAGTAGATAATACTTCAGTGGTGGATCTTGACCAATCTCGACTAACGATTAATCTACACAAATAAGAATTTGAAAATGCCGAACTCAAACTAAACTTATGCAGCATTCAAATTTTAATGGCATCTTTACTTAAAATTTTACTCATTTTTCAATGACGCCATAAACAGTTCAAATTTTGCTCATTGCAGGTCTGTATTTTATTTTTGGAAGCTAATTGTAAATCATAGGCTTTCAATGCCTTTAGTCAAAATGATAACGCCACAAAAACTTCTTATGGCGCTTTTTTGTTTTATTTAGTAATGGATAAAAAAATGCCCAAATGAAGCGTCTTCTACAGACTTTGAAAATGAGGTACTTTCGCTTTCCCAGCGCTTTCAAATTTTCAGGGGCAGTTTGTTAATAAACTCGACTTAAATTCAAGTTGGTTTGAAGTACATTTTTTCCTGAAAGATATTATAACAAAAAACAAAACAAAAAACAAGAGGGGAATGGGCATTTCTCATTCTTACCTCTTCAACGTTGGTTTAAAGCTGAACTAAGGCATACCCAAATTTTATATTTAAAAATACCAAAAAATATTTTGTGTCTATACAGACGAAACAACGTGCTTACTATTTTATTTAGTTTTGAAGAAAAACGCGAAAAATAATCCGCTCTATGAGGTACTCTGTGGAATTAAAAAATGATTTTAAATTAATTTTTAATGGAATGAGTGTTCAAATCACTGAGGAGAAAAAAAATTAAGCTTTCAAGGTTGTTTATTGTGGCTTGGTGCAATACTGTTATTTGAGGCAAAATTATTTTTAGGTTTTTGAGCAAAGAAAAAAAGTAAGCTTAGTGTAAAAGCACAATTAGCCGCCAGTGCTGCTGTTTGCAATAAGCAAAATAAACGCGTTGAGAAGAAAGTAGGTCAACAAGCTCATGTGGAGGTCGCTCACGTGCTCTCGCAGAGCGCAAGCATCAGAGCTGGAGTGAGACTGTTCCAACTTAAGTGCAGCTAATCAAGCGAGCTGCTATACAATGAGGCGATATCATACTTCGGTACAATCCACTTTACACATCCACGGTTAATAAATTCAGCCGCTTTTTGCATCCAAATTGCTTGGAACGGAATTTTCCTACTCCTTTTTCATTGAAAAAACTTCGGCTAATAAATCCAACCTCCGTTTAATAAATCCAGTTTTTATCACGATCTTTGGTAATGTGTTATTAAAACGTGTGGATAAACAGAATTGTGAATCATTGAAAAACAATAGTTCAATTGTCTTTAAGACAAACCGAATTTGAAATAGAAATCACGAGAATTTAAAAACATTTCGTTAAAACCAAAACAGTTAAAAGTAAGTCTTTGTCTGGATCCAGAATAGAATGAAGAAATCGAGACGAGATAAAACGACGGCTGAAAAGCCTGAGTTGCTTGATCGCTATTGCACCCTTTTTTGTGACAATAAACGATGAAAATCGTTAAATTGAGTGCATTTTACCTTCCAGGGAGTGGTTTAGATTGCATTATAGAAAATTCGGTGATTAAATCTGCCCCTAAGTAAATCCAAAATTGGTTGGCCCATGGTGGAAGTATTAAGCGGATTTTACTGTTTCATTCAAGAAAATAGAAAAAATTACAAAAGGCCTACTGTAGATCAGTAGGCCTACTGATAGCTTCAGCTTACATGTAGTCTACAAGTAAAACCAGCCGAGTTTTCAGATTTGGTTAGGCGATTTCTTCATTCTATCCTGGATCCAGACAAAGACCTACTTTTAACTGTTTTGGTTTCAACGAAATGTTTAAAAATTCTCATGATTTCTATTTCAAATTTGGTTTGTCTTAAAAACAATTGAACTATTGTTTTTATCTCTGATAATTGTTTAGCTTCAGTTATCATCCCGATTGTGAAAGATAAGAATAAGAATCTTCAAGATGTTAATAATATTATCGACCTATTGCTGTAGCGTCAACCCATTCTAAACTATTTGAATGCTTTATTTTGCACCAGATAAATCCATTTCTCCAAACTGCTCATTTAAAGAATTAAAGAAAAACATAGTTCTGATATGAGTGTCTTTCTTCTAAAACAAACTATAAACTCCTATGTTGAGAGCAACACATGTGTTTTTTCTGGAGTTTTAGATGCTATTAAGGCGTTTGACCGGGTGAACCATTACAAATTATTTAAAAAATTAATTGTGCGTCATGTACCCACGTGCTTTGTTCGCCTGTTACAATATTGGTATGCTCATCAAACTATGCCAGTTAAATGGGGTGATTGTCTTTCTCGATCTTTTCTAGTTACAAATGGTGTACGTCAAGGAGGTGTAATAAGCCCATACCTATTTGCTATCTATATTAATGATCTGTCGGTGGAACTTAACAAACTTCAGGTTGGTTGTTGTATTGGAAATAATCTAATAAATCATATTCTATTTGCTGACGATTTATGTTGCTTTTCTGCTGGCCGTGATGGTTTGCAATCTATTGTTATGTATGTTCTAAATTTGCTCTGGAGAATGATTTACTTTTTAATTACAAAAAATCCTTTGGTGTAATGTTTTTGCCTCGCAAATTTCAACTATTTGGTAGTCCGACGCTGACCTTGAATCATTACAAAATTAGTTTCGTTAACTTTGTTAAATATTTGGGGGTTTATTTGAGTAGTACATTGAATGATGACGAAGGTATCGCAAGACAAGTGCGATACATGTAATGTTGTGCTAATATGTTAAAATATCAATTTTATCGGTGCTCCAGGATTGTCAAAAACAATTTATTTCCATCTTATTGTACTTCGTTTTACTCAAGTTAACTATGGTGTAAGTATTCTAAGAATGCAATATATCGGCTTCGTGTCGCTTATAATGATAATTACCGTATTTTGCATAATCTTCCTCGATGGACGTGTGCTTGTTTATCTCAAATTGAATGCCATATCAATACATTTGATGCTATTTTACCCAAAACTACATTCTCTTTTATCCAACGTTGCCAAAGCTCTTCCCACAATTTAATTAACTCTCTGATGACATCTGGCTGCTTTTATGAATCAAATTTTTACGTCAATTACCAGAGGTGGAGTCCTCGAGGACGTCCTTGGCCTCGAGGACGTCCTCGAGGACACATTTTGAAGCCCTTGGCCTTGGCCTTGTCCTCGAAGCCTCAAGTCCTTGGCCTTGGCCTCGAAGCCTTAGGTCCTCGAAAACTGCCCTGTCCTCGGCTCGAGGACAGCACTATTTTTGAACCGTTGAAATTTTGTCGGAAAACGCCATAAACCTCGTGGAAATTTGTAAATACCTTTTTTATTTTGCGCAATTGGAGCATAGGCTTAGCCAAGCGGGCCTCCCCCCCCCAATTGAAATTTCACCAATAACAAAAATGTGACAAAAAAGCCTATTGTTTCTTCAGTTTCAGTTTCTTTTTTACGTTTTTCGTTTACACCAGTAGCGAACAACAATATTGAAGACCAGGGGCCCCGGGACCCCCTCAAATCAATTTTTGCCAGGCCATTTAAACGTAAACCTGGAAGAAATGGAGAGTTTTTGTCCAAAAAGTTGCTACCTCAGGATCACATCTAGCCTTTTTATGAACGTAATGCATTAACTAAGGCCGGGTTTACCACAATATGGCGCAGTACCAGCAAAGGGCCCTGCGCTCAAATCTTAAAACTTTTTATGGTCTTCATCTACATTTGGCAGAAAGATGTTGCGAAAATCTCCAAAGTGCCAGGGGCCCAGCGCGATGTAAACCCGGATCGGCAACAACATGGTCAGTAGCGTAGCCAGGGGGGGGGGGCGGGCTATAGCTTTTTCCATTGGCCTGTCAACCAAAATGCAGAATAAGAAAAACAACACGTTTTTAGCTCTTCTGAGACTGTCTTTTGCGCTGGAATTGACTAAAATGTGATTTAAAGCATTTTTTAAAACATATATTCAGAGGGGGGGGCTAATTCGTCCAAAACTAAAGTCACCAATCAATGAAAACTTTAAAAAATGCCCCAAAATAAGCAATCAAATTTGATCGCTAGTGTAAAAACGCCAAACATAGGTTTTATCAACAAATATATTATAAACTCAGGAATGAAGGGGGAGGGGACTACAGGGTGACCCAAAAAAAACAGAACCCATAAAAATTTTATTAATTCCTACAA
This sequence comes from Trididemnum nubilum, assembly GCA_963965965.1. NCBI lineage: Eukaryota > Metazoa > Chordata > Ascidiacea > Aplousobranchia > Didemnidae > Trididemnum > Trididemnum nubilum. The sequence goes on along the minus strand of OZ014489.1, from coordinate 31,391,259 downwards.
AGATCCAGTAAACTTAAAACACTTTGCAGGTTTTAAACTTCAGTCTGTGTATAGTCATTCCCCAAAGTTTCAGTCATTGATGTCCCTTTGCATAAAAGTCATGTTCTTTCCAAAATATGTTCCAAATGGCCTCCACAGCGTTGGAGGCAAACTTGCATACGTCGGGCAAAATTGTCAATTACTCTAACGCATTCTTCTTTGGGTATTTCAATAATTTTGCCTGTGATTGCTGCCTTTAATTCACCAATCGTTTGAGGATGCGTTAGAGTAATTGACAATTTTGCCCGACGTATGCAAGTTTGCCTCCAAAGAAGAATGCGTTAGAGTAATTGACAATTTTGCCCGACGTATGCAAGTTTGCCTCCAACGCTGTGGAGGCCATTTGGAACATATTTTGGAAAGAACATGACTTTTATGCAAAGGGACATCAATGACTGAAACTTTGGGGAATGACTATACACAGACTGAAGTTTAAAACCTGCAAAGTGTTTTAAGTTTACTGGATCTTTGTAGGAATTAATAAAATTTTTATGGGTTCTGTTTTTTTTGGGTCACCCTGTATTCAGTGTTAGTTAATTGCCAATCACTTCTCTCAAATATCTTTCCATTAGCCCCCACCCCCAATTATTTTTCTTTATAAAATACAGACGAAATAGTTTACTCCGAGTGAGTTTTATTGAATAACAGAATTTTATGATTTACCAGCATGTAAACAAGAGAACTGCAATGTTATCATTAGCCACCTCCCACATAGCCCGATAATGCAACCAGTTGAATCATGTTGCGCTGGCAATTTCTATGCCACGTTTTAAAAGCATTGTTTTTTATTGAAATAGCTCTAAAATTAAGTTATATTTGCAAAAAAAATGCAAAATTTTCGAGCGCTGGGGTCTCCGCCCCCAAACCCCCGTGCTTCCGGCGGCTGGGGGCTTTGCCCCCACACCCCAAAACACAGCCCCCCCTATTGCAAATTTCTGGCTACGCGCCTGACACATGGTTAGTAAGCGAAACTATCCATCTATTGTACTATTTTTCAATAACAATTCATAAATTCACCTCCACCTCGCCACTTCTTACGCACGAAATACTTTTAAAAAAAATTAGCCATGGAAAATGCTGATTGAACAAATCGTTGAATTTCAGTGGAAGGGGCCTGGGCCCCCTGGCCTAACATGCACTTCTACAACTGGTTCTTTTCATGACAAAACAAAAATCTCTAAGGAAAATCTTCGAGTGGGTTTTCATTTACTGCAAAAAGGTTGCACGAGTCAATGCACCTTACTTCCCCCTACCTGGAGCAAATCACGTACAATTAAACTTTAACACCAAAATGCAAGATGTTAAACGTGTTTTGAACTTAAATTGCAACTAGAAGGAGAATTAAACAATTTAAATTTTTTTAATTGGTTTTCAAATGTCAAAAATCTAGTGCTTTCAAATGGCTCTACACATGTGCAAAGTGTGATTGAATGACATTAAAATAGCTTTTTTTCCAAAAAAATTACAAAAAATCGCTCAGCAGCTGGGAGCTTCGCCCCCAGACTCCCTTCTGTGATACGTTTAAGTTACACTGTTTTTTTCAAAACGTCTCCAAAATTACATGTTTGCACTTTTCAACTATATTAGTTGAGGCCCTATCCCTTTGCAAAATCCTGGTTAAGTGAAAAACAGGCAAATTTTTGATGACGTCATTGCATGTGATTTGTGGTTTAATCCTCCCCAATCAAAAATTCTGGCTACGCCTATAAATTGGAAATTGCCTGAAAAACTTTTTTGAAGACCTTTTTTTTTTGGAAACACTTGCGGCTGTGTCCTTGGTCCTTGGCCTTGGCCTCGAGCATTCCTGTCCTTGGCCTCGAGAGGGTCTGTCCTCGGAAAGGCTGTCCTTGGCCTTGGCCTCGGATTTTTTTTGTGTCCTTGGCCTCGAGCCTTGTGTCCTCGACTCCACCTCTGTCAATTACATCAACTTGCTGTTTGCTTTTGCATAATTTTCAATAATTAAATTTTAGTAATTGCCTTGTGGTCATGCTTGTTGACCATTTATCCTAATTCTTTTTTTTTTTTTCTTTGTTTGTGTGTTTGTGTTTACTTTGGGCCTTGCTTCATGCTGTTTATGCTTGCCGCTTGTGTCTGAAATAAACAAGTAATAATGATAATAAAACTAACTGCTACTAGTTTGTGAGTTATTGGTATTAGATTAGGCCTACAGTACTGTATTATTGCGCTAGTTTCTGATTACAGATCTGAGATTAGCCTGCAGTATATATTCTGTTATTTTATTGCTCGAAATTGGTTTTATTGAAGAAATGAGACTACTTGAGGTAATAAAGAAGCGTTCCGAACTTTTTTCCACAATTCCCTTGTTTGCTCGAAATCAGCATGAAGAGCTGGCAAAAATAGGACTGGTAGGCCAAGCTGATGTTGTTTCAGGGCTGCTATAGTAGGCAATAGCCTAAAGTCTGCTCTAAAGTCTGCAAAACTCAGCCTTTTTTCAATGGTACGGACTTTAACGGATTAAATCGTATTTTTGCAAACAACGGGAATTGTGAAAAAAGGCTTGGGGCACCTCTTTATTACCTCAAGTAGTTCTCACTTCTTCGATAAAACCGAACTCCAGCAGTATTGCTTTAAAAATGATTTAAAGCAAATATCAGTATTGCACCACACCACAATAAACAGCTTTCAAAGCTTAATTTTTCTCCGCAGCTATTTGATCTACTCTTTCCATTGAAAAGCAATATAAAATCATTTTAAAATTCCACAGAGTACGTCATTGACCAGACAATTTTCGCGTTTTTTTAAAACATAAATAAAGTAGAAAGCTAGAAAAAGCCAAATTAAGTCAATGAAATATTTCAACTTAACTTGCTCTGTACTGTTCGTTGATTGCATTTTATTTGGGTAAAAACTAAAATAACCGACTAAGCGATTTTAAGCAAAATTAAAGTTAAACATTATTAGCAGAGATTTTTGTGATTTTTCTTTATTTTAACGTATATCCAGTATTGTTTACTTTATGCTTTAAAGCCGAACCAAGACATTCTTCTAAACTTTTCTGGTAAGCATCGGAATAACCAGTGATTGAAGAAAGGGTGGAGAAGAGTGGGGTCAACCGTTTTTCTGTGCTTCCATCCCCCTAAAATAGTTGTATTTTTTACTCGTATGTAAACTGCTAATTTGTGAAAAATGGTAGGCCTATATTGCTTTGTTCAAACCAATTTTGGGTTCACAAAATTCAGCATACGGCCAATTGGCCATTGGCCAATCGAAGCTTAGTCTAACTTTTCCATTCCTGTAAAATAATATTTATTAAACGGTAATTCGACCACTTTGCAGTTACATCTTTATTGACCAAATTGTCTCGACCAAAAATCAGCGAAGGAGCATTTGGTCTTCGAGTCAAGCTGCCACTTGCGCTTCTGTCTACCACACACGGTACTGGTGTCTTCAACTTGAGAGCGTCAAAACTAATGGATCTACAGCTTATACAGTAAAATCACTAAAAATTAAAACCACAACAGCGCCTGTTTCTACAGCTTAAATTGTTTCGAACTTTATTCAAAGTTTGAACTAGTCGAGTGTTTTTGAAACATCGCTGGCGATAGGTAAACAACTCTTATGACAGTATTTTATGCCAAAAAGGCGAACATATGATTAAAAATCTAAAAAAATAGACAAAATTCACCTGATAAAAGACTGACAATTATCCCAACAGCCATTCCAAAACAAAATCCAAACGCTGTGAGATAAATGTAAGAAATAGCGTACAAATCTGCCACTGGAGGGCGTGGGGGCGCGCTCGACGTAGGTTGAGTAGTGATATCAGCAGTTGAAAGTGCTGCAGACCCCGCAAAACTTTCAATCGTTGATGCATTGCTACTGTTTCCCATCATGCTATTGATAACACAACCGCTGGTTGTCACTGGCAGTTTATTGGTGAATTCCGACGGGATTGGATACGCAATTCTACCGCTAAAAATCCAAACTGTTCCGAAGGTAGCAGCAGCCATTCCACTTAGAGCTCCCTGAAATAATAATGTTATCTGAAACCCAAAATATAAAGGTTCGTTGTAAGAAAGAAATCAAATTTGACATGAATATACGAGTATAGAACATGCTCCGTTGACCTAAAGTTAGTTATGAATATACGAGTATAGAACATGCTCCGTTGACCTAAAGTTAGTTATGGGCTGGGTTGCGTCACCCATTCCCAACCTACGTAAACGTCCCTGGCCTCACACTGGTCACTGCCCCCTCTCTCCTCTTGATCAATTATTCAAACTACTCCTGCTGTTAGTTTTACTTACATCTTTGCGCCTGCATGTGTACGTTGCAGAGTGTGATTGATTAGGCCCACATTGTGCATACTTCAACTTGTGTGACAGGTGTAGCAACCAGGCAAATAAAAATCACTTTTTTTGTCCTCAATATTTTCTGCATGTTTTAACGTCTGACGTTGTGTCGCTACTTCCTGTTCCTGACTCTACGTGTTATTTTTGCGTTACTATGCATTCACTATTGTTGTGGTGGTGAAGAATACAATGAATGAATGAATGAATACATTGTATATTTTGTAATAACTAAAAATAAGTAGTAGTAGTATGCTCTGGATATGAGCAAATCTTAATTTTTGTTACTGATCAAAGCTCAAATTAATTCATTTGAAAGCAAACTTGCGCGGGCGCAATGACGCGAAGACGGGCCCTGCAAACTGGCTTCAATGTTCGGCGTAGTATAGCGAGTATAGCATATTGTAAGATTTGATTTGAAAAAAAAAAAAAAAGTGAAATTCAAATAATCTATCGATCAAAAAATCAATAAAATTTATGTTTTGAATCAAAAATTTTAAATTTAATAATTCAAGCATCCAAAATCGAAACATTTCAAATATCCTTAACATTAACTTAATTGGGTTATTTGAGTGCTGGTAATTGTAATTTACAGTAGCTCACTTTCTCGTATAAAAAAAAACAAAAGTAGTTAATGACGATATTTTTTGGTTTGTTTGTTTTTTTGGCATGTTTCATAAGAAATCTAAGAAACAACCAGGGACTATTTAGGGTGGGGGTCATTTTTCCACAGGGTCTTTTAATTGTAAAAACAATAAAAAAATCATTGTAATTTACTAATTTTCTTGAAACTGCTAATACTTTTTGGGTGTTGCAGGGAGCTTTTTGCCCGCATCTCTATGTCATACGAAAAATAAGCTTTGACAACCTAATTAATAATATTGTTTAGGAGGCTTCAGAAAAACATACTAATATTAGTGTATTCTATAAAATTTTAATAAGATTTAAATAAGTTTAATTTTTAAAGGCTGCTATTTCCCAAAAACTTTTAAATCATTCCTTGGTCAAGTTGATCCCATTTTACATGGAGTATTTGACCAATGCATTTACACGGCGAAGGGGGGCAAAAATGCCCTTTATCTAACTCCTAAACCAAACAATATGAGAGCACCAAATATGGCATGCGTTTTGGTGTTTACCAAAATCTTTCAGAAAAATTGGTTTTGAGTTGATGACGCCATCATTGTAATGTCACGACCACATTTTCGAAAAATCACGTCATTTTTGCGATGAGGCGTAGGCGGTTAAATTTTGTACACAGCTTGTTTATTCTAATCATAAAATGTCTAAGTCAAAGTTTTTACGTCACAAAAATGTCTTGTGATGCCGTTTCGGTCATATACTGGCCAAAAAATGCTCAGAGATCGGAAATTCGGCAAACCTCAAAATTGAGAAACATCCTGCTACCTGCTTAGCGACTAGAAATTTTCAAAATTTATCTGTGATGAAATTTGACTCAAAGTCAAGTTGGTTTGAAGAAAAACGTTTGTTTCTGAAGGGATTTAACACAAAAAAAAAAATACGAGAGAGGGGGCAAAAATGCCCTTCTCCTTCTTGTAAAATAGTGTTAATGAAGCTTTTTTTTTTTCAAAGCGTCCAATTGGTAGTAACTATCGACAATTCTCATGCAATGTCAGATATTTTTAATACAAAATTATGCTAAGTCTAAGCAAAAAAAAATAAAAATCGCCATTATTTTGGTTAAAAATTGCAAAATCACTCAGCGGAAGCCTGCGCCCACAGACCCCGCCTGCAATGTGAAGTTGTATAGTCTATTTTCGTTCCTTCTTGCTCAAGAGCGAATTTGGAAAGTTCTCGATATTAATGCTTTGTGAATTGTTAGAATCATCATTGGTCAAAAACTTCGAGTTTCCGATGAGTCCACATTTAGACAGGTTGCTTCCAGTAGGGTATACAGAAGGGGTCATTACTCCATGCTCCCCCACATTGGACCACGGCACAATGCAAAAAAAGTAAAGAAAAAGCTATAATCAGTGTTCTTAAATTAAAATAGAACATATTCATGGGAAAAGCTTTTGCTACCTGGCATTATAGCATTATTTTAATGAGCTTGAGGGTAGGAGTAGTAAGAAATTGAGATTTTTTTCAGCCCAAGCCAGTATTTTGCTGTCTTAAAAAGTTTTTTAATTCAAGATCACCGCATCCCATATTGCAAAAAAAAAAAAAGGCACAACTGTATGTCATACCCAACAATGTTTTAAAAATGGAAGGAAACTGCGCCAAATCATTTCCATTTGAGTCGTAATAAAAGCAAATTTAAGGCTGAAAAAATTCGATATCGGACAACGCATAACGTTTTAGAAGGACTTGCACGTTAACCTAGCTCTCTCATTAAGGTCATGGCATATTCGAAGACGGTTTATCATAGCATCTCAAGCAGCTGCTAGGAGCACTTTATATCTCAGATGTTTTCCTGCAAATGCCAGTAACAGTTTGGCAAATCGCAAATAACTCATCTGCCCTAAAAGTACGGAACTTTTTTTTCTGGCCTTAATTACGTACTGCACCACAAGAAAGGATGGCTAAATAGCTTGTGCCTTCTGGGTGTTTTTATACTTGCCTATGTTTTGAGCAGCTAAAACGTGTCTCTAAAACCGAAATTTAACCCAAAATGGTCTTAAAATTGAGTTATTTCTTGTAAGAAACCGAAAAACTTACCTCGGTTTGCTGGGGGGCTATGCCCCCCGGACCCCGTCCTGTGCTACAACTTTTGACCCATGCTCCCCCTCCTTTTCAAATTTCTGCCTACGCCACTGGTTGCTTCGTGTTTTTCGACTAGCAAAAGCATTGCTTTGGGAGCGTTCCAAAAAATTTGTGCCCCAGACCCTCTATGACTTATTACGGCCCAGAAAATTTCATACAATTCTCTCTATAACTGTATTTCACTTATAAGTGATTGGTTCCGTCAAAATTTGCATATTATAGCTTCGTTGTTACAATACAATTGCCTTTAAGGTTTGCAAAAAACAAAATAAATTTTTTCTCACCCAAGTGTTTGCAAATGGAAATAATACTCCGAGTGTGAAAACTACCACCAGAGGCGCCCCAGCAAGACCGAGGACGCTAATGGCAACTTGAAGAATTCCACCGAGTTGTGAGGTTAAAAAAGCGAATAAGAGGCAGAGCAAGCCGAAGAACAACACCAACCCTGAAAATGTTTATTGTTTATTTTTCCTCCGAGATTTTTTGAAATACGTAGGCATAACACGCGTATAATAGGCCTATAACGTATTGATAGCGATTTTTTTTTTGTGTGCCCGTATAAATTAAGCGACATATTCGAGATCGTCGTAATTTTGCTAATGCGCAAAAATATACACTATAGTGACCCATTCGCATGGTTTATTCCAAAATTACTTTCTTCAAATTGCACACAAATATCTAATAAAGGAAATGTATGAAAGATCGCTGCCATTAAACCAGCTCTTGCTTCCTTGCTTCTGCAGTCTATTTTGTGGCTCTTTGTGCTCTGCTGAGAAGCAAAGGTATTGCCAGTCTACGATCAAGTATGATAAATTCTTTATGCGCTAGCACCATATTATCAATAGCCTATACTTTCGATCTGAGACAGTTATTCGCACAATATCTACAGTAAGATCCAGTACGGTGCTTTTAAGGTCCGATCTACACTGTGCGTACAATCGTGAGCTAACGACCGTATCCTTAATTTATTTTAACCAATTGTCACCTTGTACGATGATAAGGCGGTACGCCGGGCGTATCGAGTTTCTGTTAAAACAAACTAAGATTACGACCGTACGCTCACGAATTTACGCACAGAGTAGACCGGTTTTAAGTATATTGCAAAAGAACTTTACCTAAGCTTTATTCAGAGAAAATTGTATTTGGTAAATATCAAACGCCAAATCAGCGCTTTGGTTTTGCTTATCGATATAACTCTATTTTGCTCTGGGAAAGGAGATCACAAAACTACCTCCTCTCGTATTATTATTATTATTTTTTTTTTTTTCATAACAACTCTCAAACAGCGCTTTATTTTGAAGCATCTTGGTTTTGAGTCAAATTCCGATACAATACAAGAAAAACAACACTTGAACCTTTGAAGTGTCTCAATTCCTAACATGAGGTTTGTTTGCTGGGGTAATGTCACCACAATTTAGGCTTTTTACTTGACATCTAACTTAAAGAGATACTGCTCGAAATCGGTTTTATTGAAGAAATTAGAACTGCTTGAGGTAATAAAGAGGTGCCACAAACCTTGTTCCACTATTCCCCTTATCCGCTAAAGTAGATTTAATCCGTTTGACTACGTACCACTGGCAACCCAGCATTTCGAAATTTCGTCAGATCAGATAGAGATGACTTTGCAAAATTTTATGCAGAATATTTAACATCGTGTTGTTATTCTGCAAGAAATTTCGCAAAATCATCTTTTTCCTGATGTCACGAAATTTCAATACGCAGGTTTGCAAAAAGTCAAACGAACTCAATCTATTTTTACGGATAAGAGGAATGGTGGAACAAGGTTTGAAGCACCTTTTTAATTCCTTTCTTCATCTTTCTAAATTAAGAAGTAAACATTTTGTGGCGTCATTTTATTTTATCAAAATCTAAAGATTACAATTAATTTTTACCTCTAGATATCCACATGTAAGTTGCCTCTTTCCAGTTTGAAAAAGGTTTCATAAAATCCTGAACGGTTACGCTCGCTAGCGCTGTGATGGCTGTTGAAACAGTGCTAAGACTGCCAGCATAGACGGCTGCAATAAACACGCCTGGTACTCCTGGGGCGTGTTGAAACAACTCCAGCACCATAAACGGCATCAACTGATCAGATCTAGTCACATGAGTTTGTTCTAGGCCCAAGGGGTCACAGTCATAATAATATCCGTACATGGCAACTCCGCACAGAAGTGCCAAACAGTTCAAAATGAAAATTCCAATGTAGTTGATCATGATTGCTTTTTTTGCATCCTTGATTGAAGCGCACGACAGATATCGTTGAACTTGACCTTGATTTACCGCGTACAGGGCCAAATTGAGAAACGTTGAGCCCACTGATACTGTCCAGACGGTATGCCGGATTCGAGGATCGAAATTAAAGCTGAAAGAAGTATCAATAGAACTAAGCCTCAAACAGCAAAGGTGAGGTGAAAGAATTGTAATTAAAACAAACCTTAACTAATGCGTCTAACATTGGTGCAGTGATGTTGATGATACAGTTGCAATCCACAAACCTTATAAACAAGGTCGATTTCATTCATGCGTGTTAATTTTGCATTTCGAATCTGCCTAAAAGTAATAATGCATGCATAGTAAGAGTTCAATTTTTGGAACCAATGGGTTCAACTTTCGCATGAGTACTGGTCCTATTACAGCATATGAATCCAACTCTGGGCAGTTTATTTTTGATAACCTGGAACGTCATAGACTTTTTACCAAGGACATAATAACATCATGTTAAAGAGACAATGCTCGAAATCGATTTTATTGAAGAAATCAGAACTATTTCAGATAATAAAGCGGTGCCCCAAATTTCGTTCCACTATCCCCTTATCTGCAAAAATAGATTTAATCTATTTGACTTCGTAGCTTACCATTGGCAGCCCGGCGTTTCGAAATTTCCTAACATCAGAAAAGGATGACTTAGCAAAATTTCTTGCAGAATAAATTAAATCAAATCAAATCTTTCATTATACTCGCTGTAATACGCCGAAGCGTGTAACGAGTTGGCGGGGCCCATCTCCGCATCATTGCGCCCGGGCAACACAGCTCCTTTCGAAGAAATGTTGCATCGGTGGCGAGCTGTTGGGAACACTGTTTCCGATTTGACCGGTCCGAGATTTAAACCTCTGACTTCTCGCTCCAGAAACTAACGCGTTACCACTCGACCAACTGGCCGGTTATGTGATAGTCCAGCAGAATAAGCCACGCGATATTCTATATTTTACAAAAAAATTTGTAAACCCATCCTTATCTGATGTCACTAAGTTTCGAAATGCAGGGTTGCCAATCTGTGGTTCGGAGTCGAACAGATTCAATCGATTTTCGAAGATAAGGAGAATAGTGGAACAAGGTTCGGGGCACCTCTTTACTACCTCAAGTGGACCTCATTTCTTCAATAAAACCGATCTCGAGCAGTATCTCTTTAAGATGGATTTACGCAGTGTATCCGTTTTGCGTCCGCTTTTGTCTGTTTTTGTTCGTTTTTTCTTCTCTACGAAAAAGCATATTCTTTTTTGCAAAAAAATGTCCATCTATCCGCAATAACCAGACTGTCACACAATTGGACAAAAGGTTATAATAATTTATTTGTGATGCTTTTGACGTTTGCCGGCCAAAGCTTTTAATATTTAATCGTTTGCGTGCTATCTGGCCTAAAGGCTACCAGCGCGGAAGCCTAGGAAAGAGTCACCAGAACGGCGACTACTTAAAACCAGCAATGCGAAAAAGTTGTCTTCCCGCAGGAATCTAACCTGGAAAATATCCAATCAAACCTTTTATTATACTCGCTGCATCACGCCGAAGCCTGTAACGAGTTTGCGGGGTCCATCTACACGTCAGTGTGCGCGGACAACACAGCTTCTTTCGAAGAAATGTCGCAGCGGTGGCGAACCGTTGGCAACACGGCGTCCCGTTTGATGGCCCGGGATTTGAACCCCAGATCTCCCGCTCCAGAGACGAACGCGTTACCGCTCGACCAACTGGCCGGTTGACCGTTACCACTCGACCAAATGGAACAATACTGACAGAGAAGAATTAGAATTAGCAACGATTGAAAGAGTTAAAAGCAGTCAAAATACAACCAATAAACAAAAAAATAAATCAAACAATAAAAAACCAAATAAAATTTTAATAATATTAATATTTATCTGATCTCAAATAATTACATAATCTGTGTTAATTCAGTTTTAAATTAAGCATTAATGCAGCATTGTTAATGTGCCCGTTGATTAAAACGTAAAAGCTTGTTGTAAAACGAGGACTAAAGACAAAATCAATGGAGAAATTTGACGTTAGGCGAATCGTATTCAGGTCCGGCGACACGAAGGGGGGGAGCATTCCAGGGCCGTGCCCCCAAATCACTGCTTGTGCCCCCCCAAACAAGGATTGTGCCCCCCCTTCAAGCGAAGATTGTGCTCCAAAAAAAAGTATCAGGCTCGGTGCCACTGGATGCATTTCGAGGCCTGAGACTCCAAAAATACTGGTTATCACCCCAGAATTCGTGAGCTAGAAGTATTTTTTCGCAGGTTTTGCGATAAAGACCCTTTTTTTAATACTTTGGTCTTCACCCCAGAATTCGTGAAAATTTGCGCATTTTTTTTTTTTGGTCTTTAGCCTACCCCAGAATTCGTAAAAATTCGCGCTTGTTTCTCGATGAAGATCTTTGTTTTGTGGTCCCCACTCTTGAATTCGAAGTAATAAAGTTTTGTGCCCCCCAGAAAATTCTTAATGCTCCCCAGTAACGCTACTCTGGCGCCGGGCCAGATCGTATCCAACTAGACTGGTGTTTTTGACCACACCATTTCAGAGATATTCTATTTCAAACACGAGGTAGGGCCTCTAATGCACGGTTGGAAGTTGATGCTGTTTAAAAGCAAAAACGAATCGATATCGACAATTCACACAAAAAGCAAAGAATTGTCGTTAGTCGATATTAGAAAGAAAAAGCAAAGACTAAAGAAAGAAAAAGCAAACATATCAGAAACAAAAAGCTAAGATTAGTAATCGATGTCGAAATGCGAACAAAAATTTTTATTTTATTTTTCATTAGGATGCACAAAAATTTTTGCAGTATTGACCATAGGTGGGCAAGTTACTGCAAAACGTTAGCTTCGTCAACCACTAGTACGTTAACAAACTTCACACCTGTGTTAACGTTAATCCGTTATTTTCAGCTTTAATTAACGCAAGTTAATAAAGTCCGTTAATTCGTTAACATTTTGCGTGTAATTTACATTTCGTTTTATTCACTCGCTTCTAGAACACGTATTGACGCTGTTGAGCTGATTTTAAGGAAATATTTATTGCTGTGGTGGTCTTTTATGTTTTGGAAGTTATATTTTACAGTCTAATCTAATTTCAAGATAAAAATAAGTTCAAATGCACTAGCGAAGCTGCGATGGGAAAATCTTTGGAAATTGTGAACAGCGATAATTAATAGACCTATTAAGCTGCAGCTTATTATTTGCCACTAAAAGAGCTCCTTCGCTCTCTTCTATAAAACTAAGTGCTAATACGCAACAACTGTTACCAGTGCAAACTGGTTTGTACCAGTACGATGAATGAATGGTGCAAGATATTAACGATAAAAACCTTAACGGAAGTTAACAGAACTTAACAGAAGTTAAGTTAGCCCGTTAACAGAACTTAACGGAAGTTAATTGAGTCCGTTAACATGAAAAAACTTTTTAACGGATTAACGAGTTAATGAAAAAGTTAGCTTCGTTATTAACGGATTAACGAACTTGTGCCCAACTATGGTATTGACCATTAAATGAAACTTTTGAGTTGCAAAACTATTATTACCGCACTATAAAGGATATAAAAAATACACTTTTAGGATAATTATAAAGACCAATATAGCATAAGAAAAACGAAACGATGTAAGCTTAGGCAGACTCAACAAAAGTAAAGTTTAAATATTCTACCAATCGATAACATGTGAGCAAAAAGCATAGAAAAAGCGATAAACGATAGAAAAAATTGAGAGCAAAACATCTGCGATAATCGGTAACAGAAAAGCAAAAAAATGCAGTATCGATTATCGATTACTAAACAATATTTCCAACTCTGCTCTAATGTTATAATTTTTATTGGCAACTCTGACCTTGATAGCATTAGCGTGGTCAGCGATGCCATCCTAGTAGTAACTTGTAACCTAAACCAACGCCGCTATTAGGCTATATACTGCATTGAGTCGTTTTGCTGCGCTCCAATCAGTTTGATCTAGTCATTACAACAGACAAGTTCAGTTCAGTTTATTCGCCACAACATGTTGTAATACTTCATTTCGTAAAAAAACAAACAATACAAATAATCCAAGTGCACACAAACACACAGGCAGCTGCAATACCCACGAATAACTTAGACCTCAAGCAGCCACCCTTGAGATTAAGTAATTACTACTATTTAGTAATTCAGGAAATCTGAGCGAAGAGAAGTCACAAATCGAGGTGACAATGAGACATTAATTATAGTTATCCAAAATATGTTTTCTTAAGTTTAATTTTAAATAACATTTGAGTTTCAGTTTGGATATTTGCAGGGATTATATTCCAAACCTTGACACCTTTATATTTAATGGATCTTTGAAATCTTGCTGTTTGAAATCTGGGTGTGCAAAGAGATAGGTTATTAGATTGACTGGTGGATCTGGTTAGTCAAGTAGAGATTCTACTTGTTTTAACAAAGATATTAGACAGTTGGGGAGGTAGTTTGTTTCGAAAATGTAGATGCACAAATTTAGCAGTTTCAAGGTCGCGTAAATCTGGTGATTTAAGTATGCCAACAGGGGCACCGAGAGCCGAACATGGGCCCGGGGCCAGCTCAAATATGACGGATTTCCAGTTTTGTGAACTCCGAAACAGATGAAGAAAATGCCGCAGTTTTGTCCGAATTATGATGTGATCTCCAAAAAAAAAAGAAAGAAAAAAAGATCTTCACCGAAATTCTAACGGTTTTTCCAGTCGAAATTAGGTAATCTCAAAAAAAAGGCCTTCGGTCTTCACATGCTGATTTCTCAGTGTCATTTCGATCGGCCCTCTCTGAAGCCCACGGACCCCGGGGTCATTGTTCCTCCTGCCCCCCCCCCCCCCCTTTCGTAGGGCCCTGTATGCCAAGTTGTTTAAGGTAAGGAGTAACATGATCCTGATATTTTCCGCCGCAGCAAAGTTTTAGGGTTTTATTCTGAAGCGTGCTCAATTTTGTTAGATAAGAAGGGAAAGTTTGCCCCTATATTATCAAGCTATATAATAAGTGGGGGTGAACCAGAGCGTTGTATAATTTGATCATGGCAGATTGAGGAAGGAAATGTTTGAGTTAGGACATTACTCCAACTGCTCGAGATATGATAAGAGCCATAGGTGGGCACTAGTCCGTTAATCGTTCATCCGTTAATAACGAAGCTAACTTTTTCATTAACTCGTTAATCCGTTAAAAAGTTTTTTCATGTTAACGGACTAAATTAACTTCCGTTAAGTGCTGTTAACGGACTAAATTAACTTCCGTTAAGCTCTGTTAACTTCCGTTAAGGTTTTTATCGTTAATATCTTGCACCATTCATTCATCTTACCGATACAATAAGCTACAGTCTCATAGGTCTATTAATTATTGCTGTTCGCAATTTCCTAAGATTTTCCGTTCGCAGCTTCGTTAGTGCATTTGAACTTATTTTTATCTTGAAATTAGATTGGACTGTAAAATGCAACTTCCAAAACACAAAAAGATCACTATCGCAATAAATATTTCCTAACAACCAGCTCAACAGCGTCAATACGTGTTCTAGAAGCGAGTGAATAAAACGAAATGTAAATTACACGCAAAATGTTAACGAATTAACGGACTTTGTTAACTTCCGTTAATTAAAGCTGAAAATAACGGATTAACGTTAACAGAGGTGTGAAGTTTGTTAACGGACTTGTGGTTAACGAAGCTAACGTTTTACATTAACTTGCCCACCTATGATAAGAGCTGGCAAATTGTATCCTAGCGATCTCAGTCAAAATCAAGCTGTCAGATACATTTCCGTCTAAATCATAGCCTAGCCTAGCCTAACAATATGACTTTTATTACTAGGCTACAAAGTACAAACTCATACCTGATAATAAGATTAACAGTACCTGAGTTGGCCTATACAGTAGTACTTTTTACCGCATTTTTATGACCCCAGAACAAACTTTTCCAACTAAGTTGCAAACAATGGCCAACTAATCTACTAGCCTTGCTTTCGCATGTTCTTAGACGTTTGTAACCTTGGCTACCGTACAGTCTACTCTTTTTTCCTACGCGGATCTGTTCTACTGACAAGATCAAACTGATTAGTGCGTAGCGAAATTAAGACCTCAATGCAGTAGCCTAATAGCGGCGTTGCTGAGGATATTAACGCTAGGGTTGCTAATAAAATTTAAAACATTAGAGGCGCCGACGTCGAGCTTGAAGTAGAATATCTCTTTATTGACTAGGTCTAGAAGGGAAGAGTTGACGCCATTCTAGTCTTATGCGATTCGCCTAACGTCAAATACCCCCATTGATTTTGCCTTTAGCCCTCATTCTAAAAGGCTATCATTATCTTTATCATTCGTATCGTTATTGAAAAAAAAACTTTTCAGGCGCTGTCGGTAATGTTAGACACGGTAATGTTATGTGTCGTTACTTAAGTGCTAAATGGTTAGATGCAGAGGCTAAAGTAAGAGGTTGGATTAAAGTTAGAATTTAGGATTAGGGCTTTTGAACCAATAACCAACCCTAACCGACGGCGCATAATTGCGTTGAGACTAACTGATTTTTCACCTAATTATTACAACGTTTCGCGCATTCACCTTCAACACCACCATGTTCAAACCTTACTTCCAAAACTCGATTCTTCCTCCTTCTTCTGCTCTTCTCCATAAAGATTCGATCCCACCTCCTTCGATGCTTGTCTGGATGAGGACCGCCACAAAACCAATCACCATAACAACCATCTGCAAAGCATCGGTCCAAATCACGGCCTTCAACCCTCCCTGTAAAACCAATTCCCATATATGATTTTTTGTGCTTAATAATTTTTGTTTCAGCCAGAAAACCAAAGTACATTTTGACTAATCAAAGCAATAAATGCATATGCGTAAAATGATCACAAATATAAGAGCCAAAAGTATATGAAACATATTTGAACTAGAAATTTTCGGTTTATTTTCAAATCTTTATCAATCTTATTCAAATAGGACAGGATTGAATAAGTAAATAAGATTCTTTCTATTTTGATACGATACAATCTATTTGAATAAAATGATAATGGTTTAAGAATAAACCGAAACTTTTCCAGTTCGAATATGGTTTATATATTTTACTTTAATCTTTCCGATCAGACTAAGTGCTAAACCTATGTTTTTTGCTTCTTAATATATGCGTAGACTCATGGACATTCAGTGTACAGTGAAACCAGAAATCGAGTAAAGGAAGCAGTGGCGCAACCACGGAGGCTATTTGGGGGCTTTAGCCTCTTCCCTCCTCCTCCTTAGAAAGTCAAATTTAACCCAAAATGCAAGCATTTAAACTTGTTTTAGACTTGAACAGTATGTGAGGGGGGCTGAAAGTATTGGGCAATTTAGTTCTTCAACTAGCTTTCAAATTTTAGCAATTTTGTTCGTTCAAATGGCTCTAAAAACGACTAAAATTTAATCCGAATTGCGTTGCGATGGATATTTTTCCAAAAAATTACAAAAGTCGCCCAGCAGCTGAGGGCTTCACCTACAGACCCCCCCATCAATGAGTTGCACCAGTTTGCTCAGCAGCCTGCTCAATTGAGAGATGTTAATACAAAAGCATTTCAACCTAAAGTTCAAGCCCCCCTTCCTGAGCAAAATTTTGGTTGCGCGCTTGAAAGAAAAGAGCCTGCTTCATATACTGCAAAATTAACCGGGTAGAATTTGTTTTGTTGGTTCAATATAGTTAGAAATTTTTTTGCTGATTGAAGTCACATCCAAAGACCAATGGCTAAGCAAACATATGATCGGATAAAGTGACCACATATCAAAGCAAGTTTGTGACACATGGCACTATGTTATTCGTAACGCTAAGTATGTAAGCATCAACACCGATATCATGTTTCTACTACCATCACTTGCAAAAGTTTGTTAAAGAGCAATTTGATACCGGCCTGTTGGTCAAGCGGTAACGCGTTCGTCTTTGAAGCGGAGGTCTCAGGTTCAACTCTCGGGCTGGTCAAATTGGACACAGTGTTGCCAACGGCTCGCTACCGCTGCGACGTTTCTTTGAAAGAATCTGAGTTGTCTGCAGGCGCAATGACGCCGAGATAGGCTCCGCAAACTCGTTACACGCTTCGGCCTAATACAGAGAGTATAATGAACAATTTGATTTGAAACAATCACGGCATTCGTCACATATGCAACAAAAAAAACTTACCAATGTACTGTATACAATGCAAATTACAGCAGTAGATGCTGCTGCTGCCCAAAGATGGAGGCCAGTGACGGCGTTTAAGGCAAGAGCTGGAGCGTAGATGACGATGCCAGTGTAGAGAATTGTCTGTATCAAGTAGATGAGAGTCGCGACGACTCGCACTCCGCGATGAAATCTTTGCTCCAGATACTGTGCATAACAACAGTCACAAAAAAAAGATAGAACTAGTCAAGAGCGATCAAGTAACATTAATTATAAAGGGTGGTTAACCACATTAGTTCACAATAATACAGGACAAACACAAATTTCAGAATTAAAGCATTTTCAGAATTTTCTTTCACGATCATGAAGTATGCAAACTGCTTGATCATAAACTGTACTTGCAAGAGTAAAAAATCGAACTTTTGCTTCTTGGTGAAGACAGAAGAGGCCGACTTTTTTATCAATGTGCCATTTGCAATATTACTGACTTCTAAGGATAAGATAAATTAGAATATTTTTTATCGCTTTTTTAACTCACGTAAAGCATCACCAGCAATGAAGCTGTCTTGCACAAATGCAAACTTGGATTTGTCTGCAGAACCGCAAAATCTTTTGCTTTTAAAAACTAAGCCTGAAAAATGGTTGCCCACAGAAGTTTGTAGATAAAATTTAAACAGACGACATAGAAATCACTAAAAGATGTTTACAAAACAGAAAGCTTGTTGACATTTTCGTTTTATGCCAAAAACAAGTCTTTCAATGTCGGACGCATAAAACACTAGTATTTGCGATGCAATTTTCTCATCGCTTAAGCTAAATATTTATGCAACCGCTAACACTAGTGGATTAAGGCGCATACTTTTCTCCGTCTTGTGGCCACACTTCTCATTCTATTTGCTTCTATCTCACGGACCATAAATTAAAAACTGCTTTTAACCTAAGATACAGCAACAAATAAATCTTAGTTGAACTACACGAAAGGTAAAGTACATTTATTTTGATGCACAAAAGACAAATAATGCACACACGCACTCACAAACACACATTAAATAAAGCAATTAATTACTCTTCGCCGGATGAACTTTATTCTGCTGCTCCATTTAAAAATTTCCCTTGAAAAAAAAACTCTTTTAAATCCAAATTAATCAAACTTGTATGGGCCAAAAACAGTTATCATACCATTTGGAAGTAATCAGATCTATAATCGACAGTAATTCAATATTTATTTGCATACCTGATAGACACTTGATAGATCACTGTTAAAATAGACTGGAATGTAAATTTCTGCTGTGATCACCGATGCAATAAAGTACCCAATCAGTGTCCTAAACCAATAGCTTTTTATTACGATATGCTTTGCAGTAAGCCTCTGCCGTTACACCAGGGCCTCAGAGAGAAAAATTTTCAGGGGGTACGAAGGTCGATACCGGGCCCCCAAATCTTATTGGGTCCCCCAAGCCTTGTCAGGGCCCGTGCCGTTAAATCATGTTTTGTCCGACGTTTGTAGATCTTCATTTAAAAGTGAGGGGGATAGCGATATTCGCATACAGTTAGGACCTATGAAAAACACAACTAGACATAAAATTGGTTTAAATCCAGCTAGGGACGTTGGGGGGGCGCTGTGAGCTCCCCCAGCGGGGTCCGGGGCAGAGCCCGGGAAACTGTAGCACTTTTTATGTTTCTCGAGGGTAAAATACAGCATTTGATCAACATCCCAGCACCAAACTTGCTTAAAATGACAAGCAGGAAACGTGATATACATGAAAGAAAGTACCTATGTGAAGCGGGGGATGATGACATTGACACAATGTTACACAATATAATGACTTTAATACTACAAATCCAAATATTCTACTGATAAAAGTTTTAAGAAGTCATCTGCAATCATAGACTTCACAAACCCAAATACCTATTAAACTCATACAGATAGAGTGAGTTACTTAATGATAGTAGTATAGTATGTCAATTTTGACTCCGCTCTCTGAGGTTGAAATTTTATTTTTATTTTATTTACAAAACAAAACTCTGGTGCTGGATTAACACCATGGCACACTGACGAGTGAAGCAATATACATATTAAAATTTTGGGGCAAAAAGAAAAACAAAAGCAAATTCAAGAACAAAATGAGAATTTTTACGCGAGTGTTAGAACAACAGTTTAGAACAAACAACATGCAGATCAAATTTGTTAAGACGTGCCTTAAAAGCAGCTAAGCTGGTGGATACCACAACCGACTCCGGCAAAGAATTCCAAACTGAGACAATGTGATGACTGAAGAAATGTCTGGAAGATTCATGTTTAGACTGATATTTGGGTTGTAAACAAAGTTTTTGACGACGCAAGCAACAATGGGTATCAAGAAATTCAAAAGATTTATTAATAGGTATATCTACAAGTTCATAACAAATTTTATAAACAAGATATCAAATCAAATTCCAAACGACGATATTCCAAAGACTTAAGGTTCGACTTGATTAGTCGATCACTGTAAGAAGTAAAAGGAATATTACACCGCATGCATACTCTCGTAGTAAAATTTTTTTGAGTGGATTCAGCAGCAATAATATCTTTGTGAAGATAAAGTTACCAAACTGGGGTGTTGTATTCCAACTTTGGTCTAACATATGTCACAAATGCTTTACGAAGCGTCCAAATATTTTTGCTGGAAAAACATTTTAAGATACGATATGAACATATTGATGCAACACCTCTAATTTGAGCAATATGAAAAGACCACTTCAAATCGTTCGATATAGAGACACCTAAATCTTTAACACTTGTACGTTTAGAAATCACATTGTTTGAAATAAAATACTGGTTATTTTGAATACTGCATTTGCGCTTAATAGAGAGATGCACACATTTTGAAGAAGCTAGTGACAATTGTCGATTTTTCAAAAAAGATTCAACAGTGCATAAATTGTTTTGCAAATTGATCGCATTCGTACTAAAAAGTTTCGTATCATCAACCTAAAGTACAGTGTCACCACGAATATCAGACCATTTGCATTCAACAACAATATCATTAATAAAAATATTAAATAATAGAGGAATTATAACTCTGCCTTGTGGCACGCCACTAGTAACATGAAGGGGGTAAATGTGGGCCCTCGTACATTGTTATACCGCAGAATTAGGGCTCTCAAGTCAGAGAAATGTAACAAAACGTTAATTTCGGAGCAAGTGTATGATTTTTGATACATTTTCTTCTCTTTTTAATCAAATCGGCCACTATTGGATGTCCTAAAGGCTGTGTAGCCAAAATAGCGACCAATTACTAGTATCGAATAGGCTGACTGATATTTTTGCTGCAGGCAAGTTTGGTTACGGTGCTATGGTGTGATACCAAAACTTAACGCGGAAACCTGAACTCTTACGGGCCCGGGTACGATGTACTCCCTGAACCCCCTTCTTGCAGGCCCTGCGTTACACTACAACATACGAGTTGGCACAGCATTAGAGTTTGTCATAATTCTAACTGATAGAGAGTCTCCAACTTAAATCAAAACGACATTTCAAAATCAGTACTCCTTTTTTCTTTTTTTTTTCGAGTTTTAAAGAAACTGCTTATATGAACAATTTTGAGGTGGTGCAAAATTTGAATTTGACTTTCAGTAAAGTCAACTTTGCTGAGAGCAATTTTAAAATCTTACAAGAATCTTCATTGGTAAAATAGTAACGGCTTTTATCGTTTTGATGCCTTTTATTTTGAAGTGATTAGATTGGCAATCCACCATTTGAAGAGTCATTCGACGCCGACTAAACAAAGGGTAGAATGTTGATAAGTAGGGATCGTTAAGCATTTCAAAGTGATTGACCGCTTTGAAATTTGCAGTGTTTGAAACTGAACCTAAATTATAAACCCTGTAGTACATTTTGAACTGCACCGGTATTTTTTTAACCATAGAAAGATTTTTCGAATCGACAAAAATTTTGGTGCAATACATGTGCCAATCTCTGTGGAAATCTTTCAAGAACAAACACCAAACCAAGGTAGAGCTTCAGTAAGATTTCTATTGTAACATCACTAATGGAGACCACTAATATTATTGTTTTTGGTAAATAATAATCGACAGTTTTTGCCATAATAACAATTATGCTGCCACTGAAAGTTACACAAATTTGTCTATAAACTCATTTCACCACGTAACGCTCCTCATAACTAACTTTATAACCTGGTAAGTAGAGAAACCTACATGGCCGACATTATAAAAAGAAAGTGTCAGTAGAGAACCAGTGCTATATAGGCCGACTCAGGCTCGAGCCAGGATTTTGCTAAGGTGGAGGGAGCTTGAACCAAAAGTCAAAAACTTTTTCTTCGAAAACTGTCTCATTAAGGCGACCGTGCTGAGCAAGCTTGTGCTACTCAAGTTTCTCACAGACGGGGGTCTATTGGAGCACCCAGTTGCTGGGCGATTTTTGTAATTTTTCTCCAAAATATCCATTTTCACGCTATTTATCACATTTGCACGTTGTTAGAGCCATTTTTAAGAACCAAATTGCTAAAATTAGGAAGTCAATTGAAAGAATTAAATTGTTTGGCCCTTCAGCTTCGCTTAGGTTACAGGTCAAGTCCAAAATAAGTTTAAACGTTTGTGTTTTAGCATAAATGTTTCAAGCGACTTGGCTCGTGCGGGAGGGGCTGAAGCCTTATTCCCCTGGTTGCGCCACTGGGCCGACTAGTTCAGGTCCGAACCTGAAAAATGTTTTGAAGCCAAACCAGACCCGAAAAAAACGATATTTAAGTTCGGTTATTGCTCTTTTATTTTAATAACTTAGGTTTACTACAGGCACGTAGCCAGAACGAAATGTTTGGTGGGGGGGGCAAGCGAATATTTGGGGAAAAATTACTTTTAGCAGTGGGCGATCTCCAAAATAGAAAAGGGTCAGCACGGAAACGAGCTGATTTTGCCCACAAAAGTAGGTGAAGACCGTAAAGAGTAGGTGAAGACCGTAAAGACCACACAAAAAAATAGGTCTTCACTAAGAAATAGAGCTTATTTTTCTCACAAAAGTAGCTAAAGAAAAAAAAAAGGTCTTCGCGGAGTTAAAACATGGTTTTACTCGCAATTGGTAGTGCTACGACATTTTGTTCGAAATCATTTTGGGGGGGAAGTAGCTTATTTAGACCTAAAATGCATAAAATTTTGTAAAAAATAACGTTCAACTGAGATTATTTGTGGTAGCAAAAAAAATTTTGGGCGCAGTTGTTCCCCCCTGCTCCCCCTTGGGTACGTCTCTGGTTTACTGTGACTAAATATATCTGCTAATTGACCAATTGTGATGCAATAATAATAATAACTGCATATTAATATTGGTATTTATGTTTAAATGAAGTCGTCATTCAGCGTTGCAAAGTTATTTTCATTATATTTTTGTGTATCTACCTAAAACATAAGGCACGTATCAGGCCCGCATTAAGTTTGAAATTTTGTCAATCTTAAGCCCGAACCCAAACCGAAAACCCCGGCCTGACTTAACAAAGGTACAACTCTGAAAAGGACATCTTTTGCAGCATCGAATGTTTCATATTTACCAAGTGTACATTGTTCCATAGTCATAGACTTCAGCTGGAGTGCCAAGAACTGTAACAGCTGAGAGAAAACTGACGCTAAGTGAAAACGCGACAGGATAGGGATTCATTGACCTAAAAAAATATACTGCATCTTTGAGTTTTTTTTATATTTTTTAGATTACTTGCTTTGACCTAAGACAATGTAGATTAATCTGTTTAGCTTCACAGCAACCTGCTTCAAAAAATTGAGCGAAATCATTTACAAATGTTGTATCATCAAAAAATCAAATGTTTGTTATACCCAAAATGCTACCGTACGTTATTTTCGAGAGTTCGTTAGCAGCCTTTGGCGAACGAAGAAAGCGTAGTTTCGCTTCGCCGTACCGGGACACGCATCAGCACATGAAGGCACGCACGCTTTGTCTACATGCTTTGCAAAAAAACAAGGCAAAAATCACAGTTTTTTAAATACTATATCCAACAATTAATGCTTTCTTAATCGTTTACGTGCTATCTGGCCTAAAGGCTACCAGCGCGGAAGCCTAGGAAAAAGACACCAGAACGGCGACTACTTAAAATAAGCAAAGCGAAAAAGTTCTCTTCCCACAGGATTCGAACCTGCAGCCTTCAAATTATTATCAGATTACTGTAACTCCGCAAACGTTAAAACATCACAATCAGTAGCGTACGCAGGATTTTCGAAAGGGAGGGGCCAGGAATTTGAGAATTACAAAGACCAGAATGAAAATTTTCCAGCCCAAAACCAAGTCTGTTTTTCTGCCCAAAATTAGGTGAAGACCAAAAAAAAAAATGGTCTTCACTGAAATTTAGTCCGGTTTTTGGCCCAAAATTAGGTAAAGGCCAAAAAAAGGTCTAAAAAGGTATTCGCCAACCGCTTCTCTGCTCAAACTCTCTGCCCAAGTTACAAAATGGAGGGCCATGCCGCAATTTTGCATACTATTCTATCCTAATTATACTATCCTGGCGACCCATAGGGGGACATTGGCCCCCTATCTAAATACGCTCCTGATCACAATTAAATTATTATTAATTTACGCTATACCGGAACGAATATTCTGAAGCTCAAACTGAAAGTAAGAGAGGTCTTTAGAAAAAATATACAACTTAATATACATAAATTGGGCTATCAACACTTGTTTCACTACCATATTCTTCCAAAGTTAAAAAATTACTGTCGCGTGCACGCCCACATTACCTTCCAGCTAGTAAATATTCCTCTGTACTTTGCTTCTTTCGATCTTTGATTGCGTAATAAAATCCAATTAACGTCGACATCAGTAGCATGATTGCAAACACGGCGTAATCCCCTGCCACAAAAGTTTTCGGTGCGAGATCCATCGTTATTGCACCTCACTAGCTTTAATCACTACTTTAAACGCTTGATACCGCAAGCTTTCTAGCATAAATTATATGACAGGATGCTGATATTAAATATTTAGCTCACCACAGTCAAAACAATAAAAACTCTACAGTCTGTTTTATCCTTAACGTGATCTTCAGGGTTTAGCTGAAACATAAAAATTAAGTACTGTGTGCTAAATATTTGATACTGCTTTGACTACAACTGTTATTGAGTGTTTTTCAAGAACACTGAGAGCACGAAATAGTTAGTAGGATGCTGATTAATTTGTAAGTTGTTTTGTTTGTAATCGACATGAACGTAATGCAATGAATACGAGTTAGGTTTAATTGTCATATGAGTGCCAGAACTTTATACAGAGAAGACAAGCAGAAAAACCTCGTTTTGTTACTCAGCTAGCATGGTATTCAGTGGCGTTGCTAGGGCGGCCCGCCCCGGCTGTCACCATTTTGGAGTAACACAGTTTGTTTTTTTTTTTCTTTTGAGACCGAAAACCCACTGATTGGTAGGCAAAGATCTTTTTTTTTTGGTCATCACCTACTTTCGGACTGAAAACTAACTCTTTTTGCAGCGAAGACCTTTTTTTTTATTTATTTATTTTTTTGGTCTTCACCTATGTTTTGGCCGATAAAGGGTGCCACCACGAAATCCCGCCCCGGGTGTCACCATTCTTAGCGACGCCTCTGATGGTATTTTTTCTTATTGCAAGCAGATTGTTCACTTCACTCAATTAAAATCTGTGTTCTATTACAGCTATAGTACATAAAAATAGCGGAAAATAAAAGGGTACCGGAAGTAGGTCAAATTAAAAAAAAAGCTCGTCTCAGCAAATAACCGACTAAAGTGTGTGGGAGTTTCTTTGAAGCGTTTCCTTTTTTTGTAAACTGCTTTGCGATATACAATTTAGAAAGACAAATGCGTTAAACATGGCGTCACTTTCAGGTAAACGCTTAGCTTGTGACTTCAAAATACTTTTCGCTACAATAATTGACTTCATCACGGAAGTACCAGCACATAGTGTTTGAAATTATATTCACATTGATCAGTAGCTTGGCAAGGGGCGGAGGGATGGTCTCCTCCAATGACTTGCTGTCGATCAATAAATTGCGCTGCAAGGAAAATATCGTTTGTTTTTTTCGCCCCTGTGTGAAAAATTTACTAGGAGAGGTTATATTTTTCAAAAATAAAACTGAAAGTACAAACCAGTCAAAACTCAAAATACAAACCAGTCAAAACTCAAAACAGCAATCAATTTTGATCGCTTACGGAAAAACTGCGATCTATCTCTTAACTTGTAATGATCGACATCAGCGAAATTAGTGGAGGAAGCTATTCAGTATTACCTAATTTCCATTCAAGTCTATTAAATAAGTTTTGCTCCATTAGCCTAGCCCCCCAATTATATTTTTCTACAAAATATAGGCCAGTTAGGTCAAAATTTGTGTGTTTTCCGAATTAAATATTTTTATCATTTATCGGCTTGGAAAAAAATGACTAAATTTTTTCAATGATTACTATTAGCGCCGCCTAAATGTTAATGATGCCAATGGCAATCGAAAAATGTACAGCAAAACTGTACAACCAGCAGTCATTTTGCAGGGCTAATTAATGTGAGATGTTTTCAAACGCTAATGTTAATCAAAATAGGACTATAGTTGTTCCTTTTCGTAAAAATAATCGCAAATACATCTTACAGTATACTGGAGGTTCTGTCCCCAGAACCCTGCTTTCTGCCGCTGGGAGCTTTGTGGAGTTTGCTTAGAAACAAATGCAGCATAATTATAATGTAGTATGAACAGTGCTTAAATTGTAGGGGAGGGGGGACGCGTTCCCCCATCGAAATTTAGCGTCCCCATAGGCGTAGCCCGGGGGGAGGACCAGGAGGTCCGCCACCCCACCCCCCAATTGAAATGCTACCAATGATAAAAACGTCACAAAAAACTATTGTTTCTTCAGTTTCAGTTTCTTTCAGCATCTTCGCGTACAACAGTACATGCGTACAAGAGTAATTACCAATAATATTGATCCAGGGGAGCCCGGGTCCCCTCAATTTATTTTTTTCCAACAAATTTAAACGTGCCCTAACCATAATATTTAAATGATACCCAACTCAAATGGGCCCTCGACAATAATATTGATCCAGGGGGCACGGGCCCTTTTAATTTAATTTTTGCCAACTAATTTAAAAATTCTCCCGTTCAATAACATTTAAATGGCCCCCAATTTAAATGGACTCCCAACAATAATATTGATCCAGGGGGCCTGGGTCCTCTCAATTTAATTTTTGCCGATTAATTTAAACGTATAACCCGAGTGAAATTAAGAGTTTTTATCCTAAAAGTTGCTAACTGAGGCCCTCATCTAATCTTTTTATGAACGTAATGCAATAACCAGGAACGGATTTAACATATGGCACAGTGCCAGTGGCCCCGCGCTCAGATAAGACTTTTTTTTTGGTTTTCACCTGTATTTGGCAGGAAAACATTGCAAAACTCCCAAAGTGCCAAGGGCCCTACTCAATGTAAATCCAGCCCGGGCAGTAACATGGTTTGTAGGCATAATTATCTTCTGTACATTTTTTAATAACAATTCACCTACACCTCGCAAGTTTTTATGTAACAAAATACTTTTGAAAAAAATTAGCTACAGTAAGGGGAATGCTCATTGAACAAAATTTTGAATTGAGAGGGAGGGGGCCTGGGCCCCCTGGCCGTATATGTACAGCAATAACTGATTGTTTTCATAACAAAACAATAATCTCTAAGAAAAATATTCGACTGGATTGTTAAATACTGCTAAAATATTGCAGGAGGCAATGTACTTAACTTCCCTTTACCTGGGCCAAATCACTTCAAAATTTAACCCCAAAATGCATGACTTTGGACGTGTTTTGGACTTAAATTAATTGCAAGCAAAAGGTGGACTGAACAACTTGATTTTTTCAATTGGCTTTCAAATGTTAAAAATCTACTACTTTTAAATGGCTCTGATACGTGCGAAATGTGATCCAGTAGAATTAAAATAGCTTTTTTTCCAAAAAATTACGAAAAATCGCCAGGCGAATAGGGGCTTCGCCCCCATGCAGACCCCCGTCAGTGATACGTTTTAATTACAGTACACTTCTTTACTCAACCATATCTCCCAATTTAGACATTTGTGCACTTTAACTTTAGGTTTAAGCCCTCTCCCTTGAACAAGGCTTAGTTACGTGCCTACACCAGGCCACGGCTTCTGATCTTCCATTCTACGAGATCTTTGCCCTAACAAAAAATTCCTCTTTTGAAGTTTCTGATGATGTCATTGCATGTGATTTGTGGTTTGGGCCCCCTCCCAATCAAAAATCCTGGTTACGCGTATGCGTCCCATCATTGAGATGCGTCCGCTCATCGAGATTTAGGCGTCCCCCATCTAGATTTGAGCACTGGATGATTAGACGAAAAAGAGCTAGCCAGCACGAATAAATTCTACAAATTCCGGTCAAATATAATCCCAAATTGCGGTGAAGATCTTTTTTTTTTGGTCTTCACCTGATTTCGGGAAAAAAACACTTCGATTTTCGGCGAAGACCTTTTCTTGGTCTTCATTCAATTTCGGAGACGGAATTGCATAATTGTCACCAAAGTACTTTCGCATGCCAAATGCGTTTGGTCAAGGCTGCAAAAGCGTCCCCCATGCAAAATTTTACAATTTAAGTACTGAGTATGAATTAAAATTTTCAAGCTAGATACATTGCGTCCTTTAGCCTTACACCAAGTTTGACCTTCTATGAAGTACCTAAGCAGAGCTCGAGCACTATGAAAATTAAATAGTTGACTTTTACCACAAATACCAAACATTAGCAAACTCTTCAACAGTTTCACGAGTTTTGAATGCTTAAAACTTACACCTACAATAACTTGTAATAACGCTTTTGCTTGCAAGATTGACAGGGACATGTTTTTAAACCAAATTTTGCGGAAAATTATTAGCCTGTTTACATGTGCACTTTTGGGAACAAGTTCTTAGTTTTAGTGCCTGAATTTTGCTGAGTCACGCACAAAAAAGGTTTGCTGAGTCACACACAAAACCTTTTTTGTGTGTGACTCAGCAAAATTCAGGCACTAGAACTAAGAACTGGTTCCCAAAAGTGCACATGTAAACAGGCTATATGTTTCTAGAAAAGTTCAAGTTCGTTTATGAGCGTCTTTGTCATTTTATTATTTTGTTTGAACTATTGACAAAAGCACAATCTGACAGATTTTCGGGTCACCTGCTGCTTTGTGTTATTATTAATAGAGCCCGAATGGCTTGCGGTCGTTTTTAAAGTCTGCTATGCTTGAATTCTTTTTAATGTGCATTGCGCACTAGGTCCCTTTTGTTTAGTTTTTAATGATTTTGAATTTAAAGCCGACTAAATCAAACAGATTAAAATTCGCATTTTTCTGAATACTTGGAAAATCTTACCAGTCAAAATTTTTTATGATGCTCTACAGAAAAATACAATACGATCATCCAAGTCACATCAATCAATAAATTTTTAAAACCCAGTCTCCAAACAATGGGAGGAAATGAAGCAAACATTATTCTTTTTCTTTGAGAGTTGAATGCACCAATGAAGAAGATAAACCGTGGTTTATCAGTTTTGTTGTCTTTTAAATTGGTCCAAGTGAACTAATTACCGGTACTATAAAATATATAGAAATTGTAAGATCAAGAAATGTACCGGTGCGTAATTGTTGAATGTTGTGCTTATCAGTCAGGCATTCTGAGCGTATCTAACCACCAGGGGTGGAGTCGAGGACACAAGGCTCGAGGCCAAGGCCAAGGCCAAGGACAGCCTTTCCGAGGACAGACACTCTCGAGGCCAAGGACAGGAATGCTCGAGGCCAAGGCCAAGGACCAAGGACACAAGCGCAAGTGCTCTCCAAAAAAAAAAAAAAAAAGGTCTTCACAAAAATTTTTCAGGCGATCTCCAAAAAAAAAAAAAGGTCTTCACAAAAATTTTTCAGGCGATCTCCTAAAAAAAACGTTTTCAAAAAATTTTTCAAGCGCTCCGCAAAATTTTAACAATTCAAAAACTAGTGTTGTCCTCGAGCCGAGGACAGGCCAATTTTCGAGGACTTGAGGCCTCGAGGCCAAGGCCAAGGACTTCAAAATCTGTCCTCGAGGCCAAAGACGTCCTCGAGGACTCCACCTCTGCTAACCACACCAACGCGGAGCACTCTTTTTTGGGTTCTGCTTGCAAGTCTTTCGTCCGGCTGGGCCACGTGTTTAGAGTATTTCCCAAGGACACAATGACGCATTACCAGTTCGAGAATAATTTCATATTTATGACCATAGGTGGGCAAGTTAATGCAAAACGTTAGCTTCGTTAACCACAAGTCCGTTAACAAACTTCACACCTCCGTTAACGTTAATCCGTTATTTTCAGCTTTTATTAACGGAAGTTAATAAAGTCCGTTAATCCGTTAACATTTTGCGTGTAATTTACATTTCGTTTTATTCACTCGCTTCTAGAACACGTATTGACGCTGTTGAGCTGATTGTAAGGAAATATTTATTGCTATGGTGGTCTTTTTGTGTTTTGAAAGATACATTTTACAGTCTAATCTAATTTCAAGATAAAAACAAGTTCAAATGCACTAACGAAGCTGCAAGATATTAACGATAAAAACCTAAACGGAAGTTAACAGAACTTAACGGAAGTTACTTTAGTCCGTTAACAGCACTTAACGGAAGTTAATTTAGTCCGTTAACATGAAAAAACTTTTTAACGGATTAACGAGTTAATGACAAAGTTAGCTTCGTTATTAACGGATTAATAATTAACGGACTCGTGCCCACCTATGTTTACGACGATTTACCAGACCATTTGCTACATAATCCTTATATTAATTTTGTAAAACGCTGATTACGACGAGTGATATTACGGTTTGTACCAGCATTAGACTATTTCGAGTCTTCTACAGCAGCTCGGTCAAAACATAGGCAAAATATAGAGAAACACATTTTATAGTCTCATATAATACAGTAAGCTCAACAATGCTGGGAAAGTCGGCAGCGCGGCCAAGAGGGCAAAAGCTTCGTTTTTACGACGGTCCTGATCGCATGATCTTTGGTTCAACCCGCACCCTGGTCACGTTGTTGCGTCCTTGGATAAGACGCTTAACGTTGATTATATCTCTACTCGGTAGCTTCGAACAAGCAGCAAATTCAGTGGGCAAGAATCTAAAGAAATCAACAGGAGCATTGGATGACTGAAACTCTTAACACTCATTACAATTTTTAGAAGCAGTTATCACTGATTTAGTGAGCTACAGGAACACTTACTGCCCCACTACAACGATATTTACGTATCTCTCTACAATCTTCAAGCTGTCAAGTCCGTAGTTCATATCGGAAATTAAGGAAACTAAAGAAAGTTGTCTGAATTTACTTCATCTGCTTCACCAAACGCTTACTTTTCTTAACAAGAAATTATGAAACAACCTTATTAGAATAAAAGTTGAAACTTTAAGTTGAAATTTTGAAATCACTAACTTTCACATACTGTAAAAAAATTAGCTTAAAAAAAATCAATGAAAAAGAAAGCAAAAAACATTTTATTACAGTAAATCAAATTCTGTTTAGTTACTTTTGTATCGAATTGATAAAATTTTAGTTATATTCTGTTTTTGAGAAAAACTGACAGACAAGAAGCAGATTTTGCTATTGTCAGGTTAAAAACTTGACTTTCAGCTGTTTACGATGCAATAAAAGCCGTACAAACAAAAAGCCTTAGCTGAAAGCGCCGATCGCACTACTGTATACGGGGTTTGTAGTTACACAAAAAAATGCATGAATTTGCATTTAAGTTTTCAAAAGGAAAACGTTCGAGGCAGAAAAAATCAGCCAGCCTCAACCCAAATTTACGGAACAAAAGAATGTCTATTTTTACCCTACCTCAAGAAAAATATTGATTATAGAGATAGAAACAAAAATTTTTAGGATTGAAATTTTAAGGACACAATTTGAGATAATACTGTAGTATAAGCATGGTATTGGGTACAAGTTACTCTCTTTATTCTTCAAATTGCCGTAACCAGTAAATATCGAAGTAACATTTCGGCTATCGATTTCAGTTGTCACCTGCCTACTGGTCTACCAGACACTTTGCAGACTTCCCACAGCTTTTTTTAATGTTTGAAGCTTAACATCATACAAAGAACCTTGTTCGAAGCTAAACATCAAGCAAACAACCTGTTCGTATTAAATTAACAGTCTTAGGTTTGACCTGATTGGGAACAAAACCTAAATTTGGCGGTTTAGCGCAGACTTTCCATTTTGGGGGGCCAAGTAGAGGTGATTTGATCAGCCTAACACTAGCCAACTGACTTTTGATTAACAGTGGTAAAACAAAATAAATCAATAATCAGCTATAGACAGTATACAGAGTCTTATAGGCACAATCAAACCTTTGATTAACAGCCTAAGACATACTGTTTCGGAATCGAAATTTGTCTTTTATTCCTCGTCAGTATAGCTAGGACTACAGGTATGAACATGAGCGTAGAAAGGCAAAGAAAGCAAAGAAATAAATCAAAATTTTTATGCTAAAGCTAAATGTACACCTTTTTTTTATAAGAACAGTACTATAAAAACTCGAAGCTCATTTTTGCTCAAAATTTAAGCTCAAATTAAGAACAATGCCAGCCCTAGCATGCAGTGGCGTCGCTAGGGGGGGGGGGCGGCCCACCCCGGTGTCACCATTTTGGGGTGACACCTTTTTTTTTTTCTTTTGAGACCGAAAACCCACTGATTGGTAGGCAAAGATCTTTTTTGTTTTTGGTCATCATCACAAACTTTCGTACTGAATACCAGCTCGTTTTGCAGCGAAGACCTTTTTTTTTTTTTTGGTCTTCACCTAGTTTTTAGCCGATAAAGGGTGCCACCACGAAATCCCGCCCCGGGTGCCACCATTCTTAGCGACGCCTCTGCTAGCATGAACAAAGTACTGTACTGTAACTAAGAACACGGGCTGTAAAACAATTCATTTGTAGGTTATCAGCAGAGTTTTTCTGGTCTTTCTCTGTGTTATTGCTGTAGTTAATTTATCCAGCAGTATCCAAGCAATAATTAATTTGAGTCACTTTATTCTCCGATAAAGTTAAGAACAACCGAAGCTGAAAATTCGCGAAACTTTAGAAACAGCCGGGGTCGATCCAGCATTTACTGGGTCATTGAAAAAATTGTAGTAGATTGTTTTACATAACATTGCTGAACTGCCAGCGACAAAATGTCATTTTATTACTAAGCTATTTACCTTACAACTGTAAAGATCTCAAAGGTCTATGCTTCGAGAGTTAGCGCTGCAGAACAGGCGCGTAACCAGGACTTTGCTAAAGAGGGGGGTGGGGGGCTTGAACCCAAAAGTAAACGTTTACGAGATAAGCGTCTTATTTGGGCCGTTTGCTAAGCAAATTGGTGTTATTCACGCGTATCAAAGACGGGGGCCTGGGGGCCACGAGCTGCTGGGCGATTTTTGTAATTTTTTTTTTCAGAAAAATTAGTCATTTTAACGCCATTCGGATCAAATTTTGTACCTTTTTGGAGCAATTTTAAAGATCTGAATTGCTACGTTTTGAAAGCTGGTTGAGGAATTACATCGCCCAGCCCTTCAAGCTCCCCCTCCCTGACTCACAGGTCAAGTCCAAAATATGTTTTACACGCTTGCAATTTGGGTTAAAATTTTTAAGTAACTTGATGAACGAGGATCTAAAGCCCCTTAGTTTCCCCTGGTGGCACCACTGCTTCAGAATCAGGGGCGTATTTAGGGGGGGCCATTGGGCCATGGCCCCCCCTTTGGTTCGCCAGGATAGTATAATTAGCATAGAATAGTATGCAAAACTGCGGCATGCTCCCCTCCCCCCTGTAAGTTGGGCAGAAGGTTTGAGCACACAAAGGCTGTGTTTTAGACGTGTGATTTAGGCCTGCACCCAACTTTGGGCAAATAATCGGACTAAATTTGAGTGAAGACCTTTGTTTTTTTTTGCTCTTCACCTAATTTTGGGCAGAAAATCGGATTAAATTTGAGTGAAACCTTTTTTTTTTTTTCTATTCACCTAATTTTGGGCAGAAATTCGGACTAAATTTGAGTGAAAACCTTTTTTTTTTTTTCTATTCACCTAGTTTTGGGCAGAAATTCGGACTGATTTTGGGTGGAAAAACTTCTTACTCTGTTCTTTCTTCTTCTCAAATTTTCTGAAGTTCCTGGTCCCCCCTTTTCAAAATCCTGCGTACGCTACTGTTCAGAATACAAATGAGTTATTTCCTAATTGGTCAGATTGGCATCAGTAATTACTCAAGGGATCATTTTATATAGGTCAGATCAAAAATAGCTTACGAAATCATCGTACTACGAAGAGCATTAACAACAACAGTACAGTAACTGCATGGTATTGCTCACTACTCTAATCATAGTCACTCAATATTAATATTGAGTGACTACAGTCTAATAGCCACAAAGAAAAGGTAATTTTAAGGTCACCCTTCTTTTGAAGGATCAACTTTGGGTCCGTGGGGTATTGGTGTTGTTTAAATACGATATAATAGCCCGTGGCGTAGGCAGAAATTTAAAAGGGGGGGCATGGGTCAAAAGTTGTTACTCAACTCGCCGCTTGAAGCAAGATTTTTACGTTTTTTTTCCAAAAATAACTCAATTTTAGGACCATTTTAAGCAAAAATTTGGTTTAGAAAATATGTCTTTAGCAGCGCAAACTTAAACAATTAGCACAAAAACAACTGGAGGGTATAAGCTATTTAGTCATTTTTAGTTTCTACCGGAAAAACAATAAGTAAATGAAATAAATAAAAACATTATTGTTATGTAAATGAAATAATAAATAAAAAACATTTACTTATGTAAATGAAATAACAGAACAATAATAACAAAGACAAGACAAAGACGAAAAACAACGTTTTTATTAAAACTAAAACTGAAAACTGAGAGTAATATAAAGGGATTGTTGTTTTTTAACACATCCCAGCACTTAAACTGTCAAATATTAGACAGTGGGATGCTTCCGCAGTCATAACTGGACGCAACTAAAATGAAAACGTTTCAGGGTGGAAAAATAAAAACATTCACGCTCATAAAAAGTCTTCTCGTCTAAATTGGCCGTTTTTTTTTGTTTTTGTTTTTTTTTCTAAACTCTTGGCGCAAACCAGAAAAAAGTATTCGCCCTTCAATCTGCCCGGACGCTTTCTTTCTGTAAAGCCGCATTTACACGGGCGACTTTTTTGCAACGCGATTCGACGATTTTTTATGCGTGAAAATCTCTCTCGCAAAGCGGTTACTCACACGAGGCAAGACTCGCTTGCCGCGATCGCGTTTGGCAAGAATCGCTGCTATGGGGCGCCGTTTGTGTACCCTAATTTGTGCAGTGTTTTTTTGCATATTTAATTAAATAGTCATTTTAATCAAATATACAAAAATAAATATACAAAAAAAACTAGTGCAAAAATAAATATGCAAAAATTTTTTGTGCGGACTTTTTTTGACTATTTATTTTTGCGATAAGGAAAAACTGCGCAGAATAAACCGTTGCAAAAGTAAATAGTTCAAAAAACTGCGCGCAAAATAAACTGTTGCAAAAATAAATCGTCAAAAAAACTGCGCACAAAATAAAGCGTTGCAAAAATGCACAGCAGACTTTTTTGTATATTTGTTAGTGGAGCGTGGCAAAGCGCTCTCGGCTGCTCTTTGATGCGCTATCGGCTGTTCTTTAATGCGCTCTATGAGCAGCCGAGAGCGCTTTGCCACGCTCCACTAACAAATATACAAAAAAGTCTGCTGTGCATTTTTGCAACGCTTTATTTTGTGCGCAGTTTTTTTGGCGATTTATTTTTGCAACAGTTTATTTTGCGCGCAGTTTTTTGAACTATTTACTTTTGCAACGGTTTATTCTGCGCAGTTTTTCCTTATCGCAAAAATAAATAGTCAAAAAAAGTCCGCACAAAAAATTTTTGCATATTTATTTTTGCACTAGTTTTTTTTGTATATTTATTTTTGTATATTTGATTAAAATGACTATTTAATTAAATATGCAAAAAAACAGTGAACAAATTAGAGTACACAAACGGCGCTCCATACGCTGCCGTGTAAGTAACACCTGCGATTTGCGATGCCGATTATATTTTTGCGCGACTCGATGCAACAATCGTTCTCGCCCATGATCACTTACACGAGGTCGATTTCAGCGTCTCGAGAGTCACAAGACAAAGTCGCGCACGTGTAAACAGCAAATCGTATGCAATTTACGAGTCGCCCAGGCATAGCGCAATGCACAAATGCTTTGTGAGTCTCTGGATGCGATTATCTAAGTTTACTTCATAAAATATTGTGTTCATGGTACAAAATAGTCTGTAGTGCTTTTACCGTAATTAATTGTGATTAAATTTACTTCATATTAGTTTGAAACGAAGAAATAATTTTCTTGTTGATGCTGTCACTGGTCTACTGCAGATACGGCAGTCATGAGCTGATTGCTGATAACTGTGAAGCCAATCAAGCAGGGCTTTAACCCTTAAAATGTATGATAAATTAACCACAGGAAACAGTACCTTAATTGTATTTTGTTTTTATAGTACTGTAAGTACACTGTTTGCATCAGAGCCAGTAAATTTTGAGTTGAGGCTGACTGTTCTTAATTTTTTGCCAATGTTGAGCATCAGTTGCTCTTAATTGGTTCTTAAATTTTGAGATCATTGATGTCAATTATAGCGACAATGTTTTTTAATACCTAATTATGGTCTGTCTGCTTGTAAACGCCTTTTTAGCTGCTTTTGCAGCATCGTAAAATTGCGGAAAGCAAAAAAGCAAGCTCTAATTTTCGTTTGAACGAGAGCCAAAAAGTTTTTTGTTACCTGCCCAATGCGCAACAGCACTCTATACTCTCGAAGTTATTCAAGCTCTTTTGTTTTGAATCAGTACAGAATTTAGTTTCTTTTTTGATTTGGCATTTCTTCTTTTTCGGTTGTTCTTAACCCTAGAATAGCTAAGACAATGAATTCACAGTAATAGCATTTGGACAATATATTTTGGAAATGGAGGTGATTGTTACAGAAGCCCTTCGTTACAATATGGAGCCTTCACCCTGTACGTCTGGGCCAACCACAATTGAAATTCTTCAACTTGAACTGCATTGTTCAGACAAAATGCATAATTTGGAACAGTAAGACATGGCAAAATATATCTGAAATTTAGCCTGAAAATAATGAACTTTAAAGAGTGCCATACGAGCGGTCTTGAAAATGAAATACGTCTGTTTGCCAGTTGCTTGAATGAAAAGGAATGCCAGAACAGAAGTAACTCGGCCAAACACAAAGGCGTGCAGGAATTACCAAAAAGCGCGTAATTTTTAAAGCGTTGGCTGCAGGAACTAAAGTGAGGCGCACAAACTGAGCAAACTAAAAGGAAAAAGCGGCCGGATCAAAACTAGAGCGGGGCAACACAAAAAAGGTCAATCGGTGCTGCGACAGTGCTGGCAGAGTAGGCTGATAGGCTCACATCTATGCTCACTCGTTGGGTCCAGCACTTTGTATACAAGTACCATCCACTGGTTTTTGTCGGCTAAAAACGTGTTAGCGTTTGCTTTCTTTTCTGACCCGAGATTGCTAGAGCCTACCGGCAATTCTTACGGTTAAAATAACCACAGTTAAGTGAAGAAGCACAACACCTACTGGCCCGCATATTGTGATAAAACATTAATTTCATGAAAATGATGTTTATAATGAAATCATGTTCTCAATTTCGAGTGTTTTTATGGGGCTTTTTCATTTGAATAACGCCAGGAATGAGTTTTGACATGAAGTCACTGGCGTATTTTTGCTCTGTTCATAATAATTCATCCTCCGCACTATACTTACTGTAATTGCCTAGCGTTTAGCAAATGCATGCGCTGCTTGTTTTATTATTGTGGATATTGGTGCTTCGTAACAGCTGTGGTTTAGTAGTTCCATAAAAAAATTACATGAAAACACGTATTATATGAATGCTATCGTGGATTTTTTGAATGTTGGTTTAATTGAAAAAGAGCCAGCACTTCTGTAGTGATAAAAGGCGCCTGGTATCACCGCAGAAGAACTCAAAAAGTAAACTTCTAAAAACAAAAATAAAATTTAACCATTAGCAATTCGAATAGTATATGACAGCACAGATCTCCTATAAAATACTAAAATACTTGTGCACTGTTAAGCAAATAAACAATATGAATTTGTCAGTTACACATGCTTGGAGAAAAAAGTAATGTCAAAAGTGTTTTTAGAATTAACTGCACAAAAATATTGATAAATTTTATTGTTTTACCAAACATTATGCATAACCAAACAAGACACACAGTCAGAGATTGGTTGCG
Source organism: Trididemnum nubilum (assembly GCA_963965965.1). Taxonomy (NCBI): domain Eukaryota; kingdom Metazoa; phylum Chordata; class Ascidiacea; order Aplousobranchia; family Didemnidae; genus Trididemnum; species Trididemnum nubilum. Next base: position 31,353,551 of record OZ014489.1, on the reverse strand, counting down.
GTAGAGAAAAACCAATACCTAAAGGGTAAATGACAGAATTTTATAATAAATTATGAGCATTAATGCCCGCTTGACTTTGCTCCATACAAGCCAACTCAAAATAGCATTTACTTATCACACATTCGGCTCGAGCAGCACGCCGCCGTTGCTGCTTCATCTTTCACCTTGCATTTTTATTGCAAGTTTTGACATTAGCTGCTTAATTGTATTCCCAGTATTTCGTTTTACGCTCGCGTTGGCTTCACGCATTTTCTTTTCAAAATTCCAAAGCGTGATTGCTTCAAATGCAAAAGCTGACAAGCGGCGCATTTGAAGTGCTTTTGCAGCAGTTCGCTTTTGCAAATTCAAAACCAGCAAGCAGCGCTTTGAAACTATCTCGCACCGTGTAAGTAAACCAGTGCGATAGCGACTCTTCCGCCGACTCGATTTTGCGAGAATCATTGGCACGCAGTCTCAACGTGTAAGTGACTTCAGCGAGTTGCAATCGAATGCGAGCGCCGCGTTAAAATCTCTCCCGTGTGAGTGACTGCTACGATTTGATTTTTCGGTGGGCGTGTCTGGCGATATCGCGCAGACAAAATCACACTTGAATCTTGCGCCGTGTAAGTGACCTACGCGATTTGAGAAAGAAAAAAGGCAAAATGTCGATTCTCGCAGCTAAAAGTCGCCCGTGTAAATGCGGCTTAAGGGAGACGACTTTCTTTCCGTTGAATTTCGATAGGAGGACACTGATTCTCGATGGAGGGACACGTCTACCCGCGTTACCCCTACAATATAAGTGTTGCCAGATCCACATCTAAATCACAGACCATAGACTCTATATCAGTAGACTGGAATCTGACAGTTAGTCTTTTTGTCTTTACGGTTTACTCGTTCTTCGAATATGTCGAATCATATCAGTGAATATGCGTGACCGCAAAAAAACTTTGCTACAAGAAAAAACTTTTTTTCATTGCTCTTCTCTTTTTCGCCGCGCGTCTGTGTCTAGTCTACTAAGTAAAGAGTCTATGCTCAATAGGGATATTCCTTAAAATGTATTTTTAGAATTTCGAAAAATAGAATATGCTTGTGGATGAACTTTTATTTTTACGCATTAAGATAAAATATCACAGTACTTTTCATTTCGCTTCAAAAAAGTTTCACCACAAACGCAATTTAATTTGGCATATCCGTGTTCACCGCTTTGCATATGCGCAAATGCGCGTGTAAGACGTATTCTTACGAATGTTACTCTGGTGCCAAAAGTGAAAGCAAGTTAGTCAAGTTCTTGTTGACTCATGCATAATGGAATAATGGAGTGTAATTCCGGTAATACTTACCGATTGTAGCAAGCGCTTTTAACATTTTCTAAAAACAAAACTTGGTAAAGTCTACAATGCTCACACCTCTCCTACCCTCCCATCTTCAGCTACCAGCAGCATTAAAAACTTTTCAAAAACATTGGAAAAGCGAGCCTTCTGTCATTCACGTGCATTAAGATTGTGGCTGAAAGAGCAGTCAGACCAATGCAGGAGCTGTACCAAGGTTGCTGCTTTGCACTCTAAACAAGCGGTGGTCTGGCAAGTCGTCCACGGCCATTGAAACAATACATGCCACAAGGCTCTTCGCCATCACACTGCTATCTGATATCTTCTTTAGCGGATTCTCTTTTACCCAGTCCTAGCAATATAGAGTTGCTGATGATCTCATTTTGCTGTTGCGGATAAGAACTGGACTAAAATTGACAAACTCTAAAGTTAGATAATATGGAAAACGTCTCTGTATATTTGGATAAATGGAGAACACAGTTTAGTGCAGCAAAAATAACAACCACTGCCTTTCACTTGAACACCGCAGGATCGAAAAGACCGCAAACATCTCCATCAATGGATCATTTTTCATAGTATCAGAGTCAACTTATGCATTTGGAAATGAAGCTTGATAGGCTTTTGACATCTCCTGCAAGCAGAGGTGGGCACTTGCGCCGCAATAATAGCAGCGCAACTATTCCACTTGCGATAGCGCTTTCGCCGCAAGTATGTTTAAACGGTTGCGCTGACGTTGCGCCGCAAGTATTTTGGCAATTTTAAGCGCAATTGCGCAAGCTCAATTCAAACAGATTAGGCAGGATTGTTTTTCAATCAAATGTGATTAAAGTTAAGAAAAAATTAGTTACGCGGTAGATAGGCGTAGTCAAAATTTTTGAGTGGAGGGGAAGGCCAAACCGCAAATCACACGCAATGACGTTATCCAAATTTTTCGAAAAGACGTTTTCAAAATTTTTCGAAAAGAGCAACCATCGCACGAGATGGTTGCTTATTGTAAGAACCACCTGCTCTAGTGTCATATCCAAACCAAACCTGGCTGTTTTTTTAAACGAACTTTTCCTTTCTGACAAACGTTTGTCCATTATGCCGCTGAGCTGTATGGTACTCGACTATTTCATATATTCGATATCGGGACAAAGACATGGTGTTCTTCACTCCCCGATTATCAGAGTTTTGACATATCACCTGCCGCCTTGCAGGTCACCTGCTTTTTTAATCAGATCTTCAGCGACTGCAGTTAGACGTTTCAACTCTTATTTGTTGTGGATTGCATTCCTCACCCTATTGTGATTGCGGTCACGAAATCGCTGATCACATCGTTATGTGCTGACAGAAATTGCCCCCAAATGGGAAGAAAGGCCTGTTCCAACTTCCAAAGGCGGTTACCGTATATGCTTGTTTTACCGCCCGATCTTGATTAAGGGCCCGTTTGAATAACCGCCCGTGTGAACAGAGCATAAAAATAAATAAGGGCCCGTGCTTGAATACCCGCCCGATGTAAAAGCTGAATTTTCAGTGGTAGAGAACCCTGGGAAATAAGAAGCACTTTCGTCACAACGCTGTTGAAATTTAAGCGCTGGTAGATAACACTCACGCCTTGTGATTTGTTGTTTCTTGTTAATAATATAAACTACGGGTAATATGAGGGAATTACTCTTAAGACGTGAATAATTTGTGTTTGACGTGAATAAATTGACATAGAAAAAGGATTAATGTCGTGAAATATTTGTCTTCAAAGATACCGTAATTTTTGTGTATACCGGTAATTTTACTTTGAAAATAACAAGCGCCCGTGCTTGAATAAGGGCTCGTTTGAATAAGGGCCCGGTAATGAGTTTAGTTGAAAAAAATATGGGCCCGGGCTACAAAACGAGCAAATGTGGTATATAGACTTTCATTTTCAAATCAAATCAAATCTTTCATTATACTCGCTGTATTACGCCGAAGCGTGTGACGAGTTTGCGGGGCCCATCTCCACGTCATTGTTCTGCAGGCATGGCAACTCAGCTTCTTTCGAAGAAATGTCGCAGCAGTGGCGAGACCTTGGCAACACTATCTACGATTTGACCGGCTCGAGATTTGAGCCAAAGACCTCCCGCTCCAGAGACGAAAGCGTTACCGCTTGACCAACTGGCCGGTCGCTCGACCAACTTTTGATTTGATTTATTTTTTATTGTATTTGATGTAAGGTTAAAATTGAGAAGCAAACCTGCGTTTGCGGGAAACTTCGTTTCAAAAGCCAAAAATAGATGTTGATTTGTGATTATGCACCAAAAAGTTCATCCAAAGACAGTTTTGATTTTTAAAAGCTTTGTTTGTGAAACCCCTAATGCTCAGACCAAACAATACTTGAGGTCGAGGACAAAAACATTCATCTAATTATTGGAAAGACCGACGCTTACAATGCGTGTTCCTTTGTTTTTACTCAGCCATTTTCAAACGAACGAGTGCAAAGTTTCAAACTTTTACTTATAACTCGAGAACGGTTCGGTCCTGCCACATAAAACTTTGACCGCAGTTTGAGAATAATAAGTTGTTTGTTTGTACCAAGTTTCGAGGCAATAGGTCACGTGACTTCGGTTTTAACACCCGAAAACCTCCAAGAAAGTTCGGTGTAAAAAGCGGTCTCATTCAAAAACGGCTGAAATACGGTAAAAAATATTTCACAAAAAATATTTCTCTTGAGATGCTCTTTCATCCTTCCCACCCCACTTTTGGCCGCGATTAGGTTTCGTTCTTTTTTTTCCCTTTTATTTCTTTTTTTTTCGTTTTTTTTTTTTCTTTTTCTTCCTAAATCTTGTACGCTCTTCTTCCCAAAACCACGAAACATCGAAATCGAATTTTTGCGTCAAGTTGTTGAGCTGCAAATGCAATTTCGTCTCCCAAATTTTTTTTTTGGTTACTCCTTCAAAACCTCCCACTCCCCCCCAAAATGGGGCCCCAAAACTCAATTTTTTCGATGGCTCATGCTAGGATGATAGTTTTATTTTTATATCAGTAGATATTTGAGATACAAATGTTTTGACATAGTTTGGTGGTACTACCCTATCAGAACCCCCCCAAATGGAAACCCCAAAAATCAATTTTTTGAACAGCTTAACCTAAGGCGTTAGTTTTTTTTGATATCAGCAGATGCTTGAAGGTAAATTTACACAATAGGCCGATCCGTTTTTTGTCGGTTTTTGTTCGTTTTTTACGTTTTTGGTACTCCGTGAAAAACAATGCGCTTTTTCATCCGCATTTTTATAAGTCTATATCCGCACTAAAGGTGAATTTACACAGTATCCGTTTTTCGTCCGTTTTTTTACGTTTTTGCTTCTTGAAAAAGTATGCCCTTTTTCATCCGCATTTTTATAAGTTCATATCCGTACTAACCAGACAGTCACATAGCCTACTGGACAAAAGTTTTTCGAAAAAAGTTTTTTGTAAAGGAGTGCAGCTCTATTTTGAAATATCGCTCTTCTCGTTCAAACACAAAACTTTTGAACAAAATTTTTATCTATATACAACAGTCTACCTAGTGCGGATATGGACTTATAAAATTGCGGATGAAAAAGCGCATACTTTTTCAAGAAGAAGCAAAAACGTAAAAAAAACGGACGAAAACGGAAGAAAAACGGATACTATGTAAATTCACCTTAAGTAGACTGTTTCATATCCACAAAAATTTTGTTCAAAACTTTTGTGTGAGAACGATATGAGCGATATTTCAAAATAGTGCTGTACCCTTTAAAAAATTTTTTTTCGGAAAACTTTTGTCTAGTATGTGACAGTCTGGTCAATGCGGATGTGGACATATAAAAATGCTGACAAAAAAGACCATACTTTTCCATGCAGAAGAAAAAATGCAGAAAAAACGGAAAGAAACGGATAGCCTACTGCGTAAATCTACCTTAAGAGACAAATATTTTAATATAGTTTAGAGGTACCACCCCCCTCTCCCGGGGACCACTCAAATGAACTCCCGAAAATCAACTTTTTGAACGGCTCAAGTTAGGGCGTTAGTTTTTTTTTTATATCAGCCTCTGTTTTGGAGGCAAACATTTTGACATATTTGGAGACCAATATTTTGACGGGGCGCCCGTCCCCTCCCCCTCGCTACGCCACTGTCTTTTGGGTGTTCCAGAAGATGTTTCTAAATAATTTCTTAACGGAAAAACGAAAGGTTTTGACTTATGAAGATTCTCATTGTTCAACAGGCGTCGGTCATTCACTAAGATTGCTTCTCAGCAATTTCCCATCTAGTTTCTTTTCGGAAGCTTTGTTATATGATTGATTGATTGATTGGTGCATCTTTATCCTCCTCTCACGAGAAAGCGACGGTGCGCTATGCTTTGGACGAATCCGCACCCGCTTAGGAGTTGACCATTTTCCAAGCTTTCCTGTTGACGTTTTGACTTCTTCCCACGTAAATTTGCTGCTTGTTCGAAGCCACCAAGCAGAGATAATTATCGTAAAGCGTCTTATCCAAGGACGCAACAACGTGACCAGGGTGCGGGTTGAACTCATGATCCTGCGATCAGAGTCGTCGTAAAAACGACGCCTTTACCCATTTGGCCACGATATATTGATGACCAAGGATGACAGTACGGTATGGTACGTTCAGAATTTGCGTACTGCGTACCTAGCACCTTGAACCGTACCGTACCAGCGTACCGTACTTCATTTCAATTTTTGAAGTGTACTGCATCAATGTACCGTACCCGTATCATTACAAAACAGGCGTACCGTATCAGTGTACCGTACTTCCAGACAAAAATTGATGCGTACCGTACCTACGTACCTTACCGTAATCTTGCTTTTAACTACTTGCAACTTTAACTGACTTTGAAATCACTAGCCTTTAAATCAGCGATCTCAATTCACACGTTTAGCGTCGGCTTCAGTTGTCTTTTGCCTCTGCATACAAAATGCCTGGGCAATGTGCGAAAAGTCTGGGATTTTTAATTCAAACGGCGTAGGGTACCAATGTACCGTACCCGTACCATTACAAAAAAATCGTACCGTACAAGCGTACCGAACTTCTTAGCAAAAATTGAGTCGTACCGTACCTACGTATTGTACCGTACTGCCATCCTTGTTGGAACGACCGACGCTCGCGTCGCGTGTTCCTTTGTTTGTACGCGGCCATTTTCCAACTGACGAGTGCGAAATTTCAGACTTTTGCTAAAAACTCGAGAACGGTTGAATCTAGCAACATGAAATTTTGACAGCAGTTTGAGATTAATGAGTTATATGCATAGGTAGGCAAGTTAATGCAAAACGTTAGCTTCGTTAACCACTAGTTCGTTTACAAACTTCACTCCTTCGCTAACGTTAATCCGTTATTTTCAGTTTTAGTTAATGAAGTTAATAAAGTCCGTTAATCCGTTAACATTTTGCGTGTAATTTACATTTCTTTTTATTCACTCGCTTCTAGAACACGTATTGACGTTGTTGAGCTGATTGCAAGAAAATATTTATTGCTATGGTGGTCTTTTTGTGTTTTGGAAGTTACATTTTACAGTCTGGTATAATTTCAAGATAAAAGTAAGTTCAAATGCCCAACGAAGCTGCGATCGAAAAAACTTTGGAAATTGTGAACAGCGGTAATTAGTAGACCTATGAGGCTGCAGGTTATTATTTGCCACAAAAAAGAGCTCGTCTCTTCGCTTTCTTCTATAAAACTCGTGCTAATACGAAACAGGTGTTATCAATGCAATATGGTTTGTACCGGTTTGATGAATGAATGGAGCAAAATATTAACAATAAAACCCTTAACGGAAGTTAACAAAGCTTAACGGAAGTTACTTTAGTCCATTTACAGACCTTAACGGAAGTTAATTTAGTCCGTTAACATGAAAAAACTTTTTAACGGATTAACGAGTTCAAGAAAAAGTTAGCTTTGTTATTAACGATTAACGGACTTGTGCTCACCTCAGGTTATATGTTTGTACCAAATTTCAAGGCAATAGGTTACGTGACCTTGGTTTTAGAACCCGAAAACCGCCCCGCAAGTTTGGCGCAAAAAGCGGTCTCGTACAAAAACGGCTTAAGTACGGCAAAAAATATTTCTTATGGTTGTATGTCTTAAGATACCCTTTCATTCCAACCAACCCACTTTTGGCCGCGATGAGGTTTTTTCTTTTTTTTTCTTCCTAATTTTTGTACGCTCTTCCTCTCCTAAACCACAAAACATGGAAATCTAATTTTTGTGTAAAGTTGTTGAGCTGCAAACGCAATTTTTTCTCCCGAAATTTTTTTGGACAACTGGACCAGGAACCCCACAAAATGGGGCCCCCAAAAATCAAGTTTTTGAATGGCTCAAGCTAGGGTGCTACTTTTTTGATATCAGTAGAGATTTAACAGACAAATATTTTGATATAGTTTGGGAGTGCCACCCCCTCCCCCCGGAACCCCACCCAAATGGACCCCCAAAATCAATTTTTTGAAGGGCTCAATTTAGGGTGCCAGTGTTATATGGTTTCAGCAGATATTTAACAGACAAATATTTTGGTCTAGTTTGAAGGAACCACCCCCCAGGGTCCCCCAAATGGACCACCAAAAATCAATTGTTTGAACGGCCCAAGTTGGGGTGTAAGTGTTTTTAATGATATCAGGAGATATTTAACTAACAAATATTTTGACTCTACTTTTCTGGAGGTTCCATAATCAGATATTTTTGAATAATAGCTGATTTTGCGGTAGACAAAAAGTACTTTTGAGCGTCACAGTATTTGCTACGCGTCCGTCGTTCACTGGGTTTGCTGGCAAACTCCCATCTAGTTGATGACGTCGTTTGTTGGCTGTGTTAGTGTGTTGAAATTTCAACGATCACAAAATAGTGATGATCAAGTTGCTGAGAGATACGCTCCTATTTTGCAAGCTAATCAATTTTGCATGGTGATTTGAACTTTGTACTGTGTAGAGAATTAATCAAATCAACACAAATAGAGGTAAGATTGTGAAACATGCTTGTTTATTTATCTGTTATCGTTTATAGGTTTATTTACCTGGCAATAGGCCTAGGCTACTGTTTACTGTAGCCAGGTCTGAGGTATGGTAAGGTAGGTCTCTGATCTTAGCTACCGATTCGGAAAAAATTAAAGTTACCCAGAATGCCAGTGCTGCCTTATCCTACTTTTTAATTAGGCTATAAGATAAGGGTTGTTTTGTTGCAAAAGCCAAAACTGTGTTTGATTGAGGTACCTAATTTATGGTGGCAGTGCCGGTAGGCCTACTGGCCTATTACCGGAAGCTGTTGGTGGGCAGTAGTAAAGCTGCAAATGTACCAGTATGGCAGAACCAGTCAGCTTGTAGGTCAATAGGGAATGTTGCGTTTGTATAGCCTGTAATGTCTGATGTGCTGTTGTGGAATGATGATGTCTTGTCAGCATGCCACATTCGTTGCATGAGTTGCTTGATATATAGTTGACTGAGAGAATTAACAGAAGCCTGCATAAGCAGTAAGGCAAAGAAGGATCAATCCCAGTAGCATTTTTTTTAATGCTTAGCCCTCTTGCTTAGATTCCTATTTCTTTCCTAGGAATAGGATGGTAGGATGTCTTTAAGTACAAGCTGTCAGTGTCAGCTTTATTTCGAAATCTCTGCAGCTCGTGTATGAGCTTGCGCATGCTCTTGCTCCTCTCATGCGTGCACTCATTGAGTCATTAGGGTTAGGGCTAGATCTGGGAAATAGCCTAAAACGGAGAGGAGAAAATGCACACGCGCTCATACACGAATCGCAGAGCTGCCAAAAATAAAGCAACGGCTCATACTTAACGACACCCGGATTGTACAGTAGCCTACCAGTAGTTATTACAGTAAATGAATTCATCAATTTACAAAACTTAGAACAAATCACAACTTTTAAGTACCAGTAAATCAAATGCCAGAGCATCTACCGGTATGTGCTACCTGGTACTGGTATGTACTACTAGGCTATGTACCAGTAGTTTTGTTTCACACTTGATTTACACCTTTATATACTATTCCAGATTCTTCATATTAATGCAAGGTTTTTAAAAAGCTAGTTACTGGTATACAGTTTACTGGTGGTTACGAACGCTAATTTTCAAATAATTTCAGATAGTTTGGAACAAAATAAACCAAAATATTTTTGTGATTTTGATCAAAGGCAATTTATTTTTCATCAAAATGGCAAAAACTTCCCGATCGGAGATAGATCACTGTAAGAAAAATTTTGATTTGTCAAAAATGGAAAAAACTTCATGCTGCATGATTGGGCATACAAATTTCAAGAAAATCAAATTCGGAAATACAGCAAACTAGGCATTTTTGCATTGTTTGGCTATACTTCGTAGGAATGGATTCTTTTCAAAATATAATGGATTGATTTAACTGAAAACCAAAAGTTGTTATCCTCAACTTTAACTTTTTAAGCAAAATATGCAATTTTTGTTCTTGCCCTATCAGTTCCAAAGAATCTAGTATAGGTACAGTAGGCCTACCGTATTTACTCGTTTTGTAGCCCGGGCCCTTATTTTTTTCAACCTTACTCACTGCCGGGCCCCTATTCAAACGGGCGTTTATTTAAGCACGGGCGCTTGTTATTTTCAAAGTAAAATTACCACAAAAATTATCGTTGAAGACAAATATTTCACGACATTTAATCTTTCTCCATATGATTTAATCATCACATAGGGTTCAATATTCTGAATGAAGAAGCAGTAGACAAATGGGAGCCGTAATCAATACTACCTGTTACGTAATCAATGCTATTTGTTATGCAATTGGACGTCTAAGGCGTTAGTGTTGTCTGCCAAAACGTAATCAATGCTATCTGTTATGCAATTGGACGTCTAAGGCGTGACTGTTGTCTACTAGCGCTTAAAATTCAACAGCGTTGTGACACAAGCGTTTCTTAGCAGCTTCTTATTTTCTATTGTTCTCTACCACTGAAAAATCAGCTTTTGCACCAGGCAGGTATTAAAGCACGGGCCCTTATTTATTTTTTTGTTCTGCTCACACGGGCGGCTATTCAAACGGGCCCTTAATCAAGATCGGGCGGTAAAACGAGTAAATACGGTACTTCAATTCATTATATACAAATAAGAATCACTTACTTTATTGCTACTTAGTACTTATAGTTTTTTCGATCCAGATCATTTTTCAAATGAATTTGCATTATATCATTTTTCTTCAGTCTTTTTTTTCATGAAATAGAACAAAAGTGTTCTTAAACAAAGACAATTGCATGTTTTGCTTAAAGTTGATGTCAAGAGATTTTATTTTTTTGTGGTCTATTATGTTCGTGAAACAAATGCATTCAACTAGTCAAAAAATGTGGAAATGCTTAGTTTTTTGTAGTAATCAATTTTCTTGAAATTTATATGTGTAATTGGGAAGTTTTTTGTGTTTTTAGCAATCACAATTTCCTTATTGGGACACTCTACTCGATTGGGAAGTTTTTCTGTTTTGATTAAAAATGTTGAACTGAAAGGCATTAATTAACAACCATTATTTTGGTGAACAATTTTCTGCTTGCCAGGGTCTTGTCGACAGACCCCCATGGCTTTGCTCCTAGTGAAGTAAATTTTCATTTTTTTGCAAAGTATATCAATTGTTCAAAGAAAATTTGGGCCCTTGCCGATTAGCCATAAAGTTAGAGGGAACACAGCTTATAAGTCAGATTTTAAGCAGAATTTCTACTCAAGAATATACTCGTAGTTGCACCAGCATCAACTAGTCTGCCAAAAAAATGTCACACCAGGAGTATACTCTTGGAAAGGGACCTTTTTTTTGCAATTTTTTAAAAATTACTTCAAAACTTACTTAAACAAGAGTAATGGTAAACTTCTAAGAGCATTTAGGCTTTTTATTGAAAAAAACACACCAATGCTTGAAATATTTCATTGTTTATAAGCTTGATTTTTATTGTTCATGATCAGTTTTCCCACTAAGCTGATTTTTTCAGCAAATCGGCGATTTGTCGGAGCAAGGGCAAATAATTTTTGGTAATATAGTAAATGTAGCTTTAGAAATTTTGACAAATTTGTGGAAACATGACATTTGGTATACTTTAATACTGGATTGGTACAAAATTCAGGGCACATAAACATCTATTTAGAGCTTTGGGCACAATTGTTAAAAGAAAATTTGGGTACTCGCCGATTAGCCATAAAGTTAGAGGGAACACAGTTCATAACTGTCAGTCATAAAAATGTCACGTTTCTTGCCTTTACAAATTTTGCAATTTTTGGTGGCTATTGTTGGGATTAAAAGTACCAAAGTAATTGTTGTGATTTGATGCTGATGCCAAAGGACTTCATACTCGTACTTTAAGTTCACAACACTTGTAGTTGTCTTTCCACTGGCTTTGAAAAAAAGCGAATATACTAGTGGTTAGCACCAGCAAACAAAAGCTAAACTACAGGTATACTCATGGTTGGCAGTCAAGGTGTTAAGCATCACAGCAAGGCTGCAAATGGACCTTTTGGTCTTCAAGTCAAGCAGCCACCCCTAGGAAATGAAAATATAGTTAAGAAAAAGAACATTCACGTAATGTGGCTACCTGTAAAAAAGCAACTATTGGAAAAACTGATATTGGTTTTATAAATAGTTTTTGTAATGACGTTTAAATTGATTAAAGGATTTATTTTTAATTTCAGTTGGAATATCGTTCCAAACTTTTACTGCTTAGTTTGCATTGTTGCAGTCTGGCTGTATGTTAATGGGCAGTTATATTAGCCATTAAGTATCATATTTTACTCTTAGGTTTAATATCTCATAGTCTGTCACATCGCTATTAGGTTTATCCTGTTTGCCCAAACTATCGCTTAAATACAGAAATAGAGAAATTAAACATCATCTAATCAGTAGTAGCTTTAGTAATCTAAAGTTCCATCCGGGGAATCCAGCCCTGGGCCTCCAACATGTGGTTAGTGGTTACACGGGGTCACAGTAGTGGCGTACAGCTTGCATAATCATGACAATCTCATAGTCTGTCACATCCCAATTATCATGCTGCTTCTGCAGCCACTGAGTAAGCTTATTACTGAAGAATAAGTACTCCAAATAAATTGAAAACCAATGGCAGCAACTTATCTGAATTACAGTCATATTGGCATATCACGAGTGATGAAGTCTGAGATCGAGCACAGGTTTAGAAAATAGTATAATCTTGCTAATATCCACTTTACAAGTACCATAATTACAAATGTGATGTAGTAGCTATTAACATTTAGTATTATATGGGAATTATTGGAATTATATAAAAAAAACAAAAAACATTTAATTAAAAAAATTTTGCTCGCAGCAATAAAGTTTAGATACAAAAATGATTTTTTAAACAGTATCCTATCATGTATTTCTTAAATTAAAACCTGTGAAATGGTTCTGTTTTTCCCAGATGCACATTACTGATTGTCAAGAAGATACATAAAATTTTTATATGGGTTAGGGTTAGACCTGTGACCTATGTGTTCACTGTGAATGTATCACTTTTATACTGAATGCTTAGGAATTAAAATAATTAATTTTTCGGTGATACAAGGATTTAATGTATTTTGTGAAACTTGTAGCTAACAGCTACGTGAAGAAGCTTTTTCTTGGAAAACAATCTGAAATTTTACCTACAACTTACAACAAATCAGACCAAAAACAAATTGAGACAAGATTGGAAATGGAGAACTCCCATTCAAATTTGGGACAGAGGAGTAGTAGCAGTAGACATAATGGTAAGCTATGGCATATGTTAGATAGTTCTGAATTATGCTTGATGCAGTGCTAACAAATGTTCAGAATTTTCTTTGGATTTTCAGCCCTTCACCATTATCAACAGTCACAAATCAGCTTGGTATCGATGCTCTCATCAAATTATTTTAAAAAATGGAAAAAACGTCTACCAGCATTGTTCTTTTTAGGTTTCCATGAATCTTGTGGACTGATATAATAAATGCTAGTCAATCAAAGATTGGTGTCATTGTTGCAATGGTGTTAGAGCATTTTTGTTATAAAATACGATTTTAGTCATTGCTAAAGCTTTATATATATTTTTAAACTAATTTAGCTCAAAAATATCATAACCAAATATTTGATGCAAATGACAAAGTGTTATACACAATACACATGGGTTCATCTCTAAATCATTGCTACTGTATGTCATTTGAAAGAATAAAAACTTAGCATTGCAAATTTATTTGTAGTACAATTGAGCTGTAACGCGTTCATCTCAGGAGCGGGATATCTGACGTTCAAATCTCTGGCTAGTCAAATCAGACACAGTATTGCCAACGGCTAACCACCACTTTGACATTTCTTCCAAAAGAGGTGTGTTGCTCAAGTGCAATGACATGGAGATGGGCCCTGCAAACTCGTTACACGCTTTAGCGTAATACAACGAGTTTAATGAGCAATTTGAGTTTGATTTGATAAAGTTTAACTACAATTGAAATCAAATGCACAAAAGAATATCGAGGTTGTGGGAAAAAAACAGCACAACTAACCACACTCAAAATTACTAAATACATGAGTATTGACCTAAGTGTGTGAACAATTCAAATGTTTGATAATTTAGTAGTTTTTAATAATTTCTTTATTGTAACCTAGATGTTTTTCATATTGAGTACAATTAAAAAAGTTAATCCTTATAGCATTGAGATGCAAATTTTAATTAACCATATTAATTAAATCAATTCTATTAACAGTATAGGATTAGTAGTTTTTTTCAGTTTTTGATGATTATTGCCAGAATTTTTAGTGACTAGCCAAAAAATTGAGTATTTCACTCAACAAATGACCAGAAAAATTAAAATATTTTGCTTGCAAACCCTAAAATAATGCATGCAAAATTGGTGAGAATGATGAAAATAACTTAATTAATTTTAGCTAGCACATTATATAACCTAATTTGCATAAGCTATCGCAAATTGATATCATTTGGTGAAATACAGGGTGACCCAAAAAAAAACGGGCCCCAACTTTAATTAGGCCCCATTTCTTAGTGTTTAGTCCAAATGAAATGAAACTTTGGTCATAACTAGTTTATTATGCTCAAAACATCACATCAAAACACTAGGGTCTTTGGCCGTTTTTCTCTCCGTTCTACAGCATGTGTTCTAGATGGCCTCCATTTAGCTCCGTGCATTTCTTGAGGCACAGCATGAAGTTGTCCATGACGTTCTTACAGACTGAATTGGTAATGGCTCTCATCTCCTCTCTGATGGCTTCCTTGAGTTCCGTGATCGTTCTGGGTTTCCCTGCATACACTCTGTTTTTAAGATAGCCCCAAAGAAAAAAATCTGGTGGGCTTAGGTCCAGGCTATAGGGTGCCATATCAGTCTTGTGACTGATCAATCGGCCTCCAAAGTTCTCTTTCAGCCAATCTCGGGACAGGTTTGAGGTGTGAGAACTTGCTCCGTCTTGCTTGAACCAGAACTTGCTCATGAGCGACGGGAAGAAGGTCTAGAGCTCACTCTTGAAGGTCTTGAGGACCTCCACATATCGCTTCTTGGTGACTGTCACTGCTCCGCCAGATTCTTTGATGAAGATTGGTCTGATGATGCCTCTGGCCGAGACTGCAGCCTACACCGTGCACTTAAAAGAGTGCAGGGGATTGGTGGCTTGCACTCTCCCCCTGCACTCTCCTAAGTGCACGGTGTAGGCTGCAGTCTCGACCAGAGGCATCATCAGACCAATCTTCATCAAAGAATCTGGCAGAGCAGTGACAGTCACCAAGAAGCGATATGTGGAGGTCCTCAAGACCTTCAAGAGTGAGCTCTAGACCTTCTTCCCGTCGCTCATGAGCAAGATCTGGTTCAAGCAAGACGGAGCAAGTTCTCACACCTCAAACCTGTCCCGAGATTGGCTGAAAGAGAACTTTGGAGGCCGATTGATCAGTCTCAAGACTGATATGGCACCCTATAGCCTGGACCTAAGCCCACCAGATTTTTTTCTTTGGGGCTATCTTAAAAACAGAGTGTATGCAGGGAAACCCAGAACGATCACGGAACTCAAGGAAGCCATCAGAGAGGAGATGAGAGCCATTACCAATTCAGTCTGTAAGAACGTCATGGACAACTTCGTGCTGTGCCTCAAGAAATGCACGGAGCTAAATGGAGGCCATCTAGAACACATGCTGTAGAACGGAGAGAAAAACGGCCAAAGACCCTAGTGTTTTGATGTGATGTTTTGAGCATAATAAACTAGTTATGACCAAAGTTTCATTTCATTTGGACTAAACACTAAGAAATGGGGCCTAATTAAAGTTGGGGTCTGTTTTTTTTGGGTCACCCTGTATAATCAAATAAAAATCATTTACGGCAACTAAGCTCATAATGAAGCACTGGAGAGAATAATCTCTGATCATTGCTCAATAAGGTAAATTTGTTGATTGTGATGGCCATATTTTTGTGGTATAATTACAAAACAACTGTAATTGTTTTGAAACAATCAATATTTATATTCATACAGAGCAAGCAACAAATTTAAAATCTGAAAAACAAAGTGGAAATTATTGAAAGCTTGTTTTAAAAAATGACACATAGGTGATGAAGACTAAAATTGTCATGAAAAAATGAAAAATGCTTATTGTCAAGACTTTAAGACGTACTTGTTTTTTTATTTTGTGTAATCCTTCATTCCCATTTTCGGGCTTCAACTTAGCCCCCAAAATCTAATAAAACTTCAAGTATCAGACTTTCCTTGGAAATTATCAGAAAAATAACGTGAAATTCTAATTCCTTGTCTCAAAAAACGTGTATTTAGACACAAAAACCAAGTTAATATCTGTATTAAAACTCAAAAAATCTAAATTTCAAATTTTTCATACTCATTTCTGCCATCTAGTGGTGATTTTTAGTATCTCAGCAACAATTGGGTCAATTTGAAAAAAAAATTTTGTAAGAGGAAACACTGGTCAAAAATAAATTAAATGGCTTGAACCTAGCTTAAACACTAATTTGTGGTTAAAAATATGATTAATCGTTATTGGTTACTTCACATAATATACTTGCAGTTTTCTGAAATTTTTTTAATGCCTGCACAAAGTAGGGGAAAATATAACAACTCTTTTTGCTGATGATCGTTTTATGACATTCTAGAAAGGGCATCCAAGTCAAGTTTTTCACTCTTGACCAACATGTTGAGAAAAGCCGTAAATGCATTCTCGCCAAATTTGAACTTTCTGTGTCTTCTCATTTTCAAGATATTGCAGTTCAAAATTAACAATTTTCCTCTTGCTTCAGTGTTGCCAATTTGTCAACATTGTGACAGAAAGTTAACTTTTGGAAAACTGGCTTACATTTACATAAAAGGAACTAATTTACGATTTTGATGCATTACTTGATCTTATCAACAGCTCTGCTGCAAAGCATTAGTTGAGAATTACAATGTGACATCCCAAGCGGTATTCGGAGCTTTACAAAAGTACCCAACTTAACTGAATTAAAGAACTTGAATCGATTAGAAATTTGTGTCCCAATTGCATTAAAGCCGTGTTTACTGTTTGTGGTTGTTGATAGTCTGATATATGATACTGTACATCACTTTCGAGTTTTGTGATGACTTATAGGGGCATTGAAGTTTAATTTTTGAATTTTAACACCAAATTTATAAAAAATAATTGATTAGCAACGTTTTTGTCCCGTTTTTTCATTGTTTGAGATTAAATAGCTCAAAGGGAAAAGATTTTGAAATAAGGGAAAAAATTTTGCAGGGGCAGCACTACATCAAATTTGCATAAGCGATTTCAAAACCAACTTTGCCAAATTATAGGTCTGGGAGAGAGGATGTGCCTTTGGCAGGTTTTCTGCAGTGGCTTTGGTACTTAGATGAGTTTTTAAAAGTGGAATTCATCATAGTGGTTTAAGTTTGCATCTTTTAGCTCAAGCATGTTTGATTTAGCGCACTTAAAAGAAAAAATGAAAAGTAGGCCAATTTTTGGCGTAGTTGTTCTTTGTAATTATTAGGGTAAACCAACCTGTATAAATTGCTGTAGGTTAGGCTAGACTTTACTGTTTTTTATAATTTCTTAATAGGTTAGGCTTACATGCCGTAAGTAATGATTATGTCAGCTAGCGTGTAGTAGCCCTAGTAACAGTAGCAGCGACACCTAACGTAGACAAATTTTAAAAAAGTGAAAGAAATTTTGATCCAAATGAGGGAAAATATAAATGCAATAATCTTTTGATGTAGTAATCATAGAATTCTGAAGTTGAGCTCAAAAATTATTTTAAAAATACGAATTTTGTTTCAAATGCAATAAATCGATAAAAGTTAGGCTTCAATGCCCCTTTAAACAGGTTTGGTTAATGGCTTTCAAAGTTAAATCTCTAGAAAATGTATCTATAAATCGAAATTTTACAACTCTGCTCAGTTCTCGTTTTAAGGAGTTTGGTGCAATTTTCACTTTATGTATGTACACCTGTAGAGTATAAACAATAATGATAACCATGGGACCAGTTCAGTTTATGAACAAAACTTGCATTCAAACAACTATTTTGACAGTACCCTTTTGCTCTGAGTAAAACAACAAAAACTACATTCCACCATAAATTGCTACAAAACTTGTTGATTCGAAAATGCCAATATGATCAATTTTACAAGTTTTGTAACTTGCATCCTGACCAGAAGTATTTGACACTTTATCCTAAATATCAAATCTACAATTACATACAAGTCATACATCCACAACTAGCCCACTGCAGTATCTTGAAGAATTTTGTGGAAGCTCATGTATGAACAGTTTTACTGGTTTTTTCAAAAC
Organism: Trididemnum nubilum; assembly: GCA_963965965.1. NCBI lineage: Eukaryota > Metazoa > Chordata > Ascidiacea > Aplousobranchia > Didemnidae > Trididemnum > Trididemnum nubilum. Next base: position 31,335,539 of record OZ014489.1, on the reverse strand, counting down.
TGGGAAAAACTATATCAAAACAATGTCTGCCTCAGCATGGAAAAAAATACATACACAAGCAAAATTTAAAAACAAAAAAATGCAGAGTCTAACTTTACATTGACTTTACGTTCAAAACTTATGTTAATTTTCTCCATTCAATGCTTTCCAGAATCCTACGTGTAATGTTTAAAGTCAAACAACTATTTACCAAAAATTACCTACTTCTTTAGCACATTACCCTCTTTTAATTTATTTTAACAGGTTGTTGGTTATTTGCTCTCAAAGTTTACAAGTTATCAAAATAATCATGCAACATCAATCAGAAGGGATATATCAGTTTACAACGCTAAAACTGACCACTTTTTAGGAGTTTTAAGCAGTTTTTCACTTTATTATAAAATAACATATCTAGAGCAAATCAAATCTTTCCTTATACTCGCTGTATTATGCCGAAGTGTGTAACGAGTTTGTGGGGCCCATTTCTGTGTCATTGCACTGGTGGGTAACTCTGCTCCTTTTGCAGAAATGTTGCAGCGGTGCAAGCCATTGGAGCACTGTATCTGATTTGACTGGCACGAGATGTGAACCTCAGACCTCCCGCTCCAGAGACAAATGCATTTCCACTTGACCAACTGGCTGGTAACATAAACTGTAGAGCGATCTTTAAAATTCTGGCGACGTTTGAGCAAAATAGTATTACATCAGCCAAACCTAACACTAACCACAGCCAGAAGTATGCATGCCTTTTATAGCCATTTCTATTTTGAGAACACTATTGAGCAATGTGACCCAACATATTGGATACTGTATGTTGTATTAAATCTATTATTCAATCCCAAAGCTTTCTTTAAAAAATTGTTCAAAAACTTTTAAGAGCAAGTAGAAGGTTTTCTCATTTTCGCAACGTCACAGGTGACGACTCTAAAGTGAAAAAATTGGCCATCCAGCTTAAATCTATCAAAGCCATTTTGCTCAAGTACTTCAATGTCATAAATATTGGTGGTCTATTTGAGGGGAAAATCTCCCACTTTAGAATCTCGTAATTTTGACTCTTCTTCTATTCTGTGACACCAATTCTTTCTGAGAATTCATCTTATAGTTTTGAAGGTCCATTTAAGGGCTAATTGTCCAACATGGCATTTCCAAGTTTGGATTGTTTTCTTCTATTGGCCTTTTGGTGTTCGTAAAATTTAAAATGCTAGCTGGAGTACCTAAAATGCTAGCAAGATTCATTAGAAAGCAAGATTCACAGAAAGTTGTGGTCCTGCAAAATGATAAAAGCATTTTTGTTGGTTTGCTAGAAAAATTACAAATGGTCTGCGGCACGCCTGATATGTTCTTGCGACACTCCAGTGTGTCGCTGCAAACCGATTGCGTAGCACTGACCTATTCAATAGATTTAATTTGTTCAGCTTTTGTGGTTAATAAGAGAGGCCTCAACGTTATTGGATGATCCCTATAAGATGGCATTTCGACATTGTTTCCCCAAGTTTTGTCATAGTTTCTTATATATTTTACCTAATCTAAAAATTTCATGTGTCTAGCTTAAGTGAATAAATGTTTTGAGTTTTGAATGACCCCTCAATTTTGTTGCCCCCAAATTCTGTATATTTTATCTTTTCTACATAATTACCTATTCTGAAAATTCAATGTGTTTAGCTTAAGCGATTAAAAAGTTTGAATTTTGGCAGCCTCGTTTGAGGAAACCCCATCGTTTTGGTACCCCCAAACAAGGATGGTAGTACGGTATGCTCAAAATTTGATCATGGTGTACGTCAAAAATTTACCGTACTGTAAACGTAGCAAAAAAATTTTTGCATGGGTACCATACCTACGTACTTTTTATCGAATGATATACTTTAAACATACCGTACTAAAAAGGTACAGTACGTAGGTCTATCAAATTCATGAATATCAATCAGTTTTGCCAAGTTTTGAGCTGTTGAACACACATAACACCTTTTGGCCTTAATTCTTGTAGTAGAAAGGCAAGGGGAACAAATAATCAGAACTCAGAATTCGGAACACTTGTTATGAATAATTTACAGACACGTAACAATGCATCACATTAACGCAAGTATGGTACGTAGCATCGTCAGCAAGTTGCAAACGTAGTTACCTAACGTACTTGCATGGTGTGGTATGTTAGTACGTTTAGTATGCACATTCAAACAGCATAACAAAGTACCATACCTTTACAAAAAGCACGTACCAAACTGCCATGCTTGCCCCCAAATTTTGTCATATATAATGTTTCCTTTATGTTATTTGCTTATCCTAAAATTTCATTTGTGTACCTTAGATGGTTAAAAGTTTTAATTTTGTTACCTGTTTAAGGGGGATCCCCCCAGTTTTGGTACCCCCAAATTTTGTCATTATTTTATCTTTTCTTTATGTTTACCTATTCTGAAAATTTCATGTTTCTAGCTAAAGTGGATAAAAAATTTGAATTTTGGAGGACTCGGTTGGGGGGAACCCCCATTATGGCACCTCCAACTTTATGTTTAATACCTACCCATTCTGAAAATTTCGTCTACCTAGCTCCAACAATTCAAACGTACAAAATTTTGGATGACCTGTTTGAGGGGGATCCCCCAACATGGCACCCCTGATTTCAGGCTGATACAAGTCCTTCTTGATATTTACAATCACGCAAAGTTTTAGTACTGTACGTTTAGCGGTGTAAAAGTAGATATCTGTGAAAGAAAAAAGACCAGAACAAAAATATCCAAGTTGGGTAAATAAACATAACCAAAAGAAAGGTGATTGATAGTGTGTTCAAAAGCCACAAACTTTGTTTCATTAATAACCAAGCAAATTTTTTTCGACTTGAATGCTTTTTAAAACTGAAACCCATATCTGTAAAATGGTATTGGTTATTGGTAGAAAGTTTGGTTTTGTGAAAATAATTTTTTAAGTTTTTGAGATATTTTGTTGAATAAGGTGCTCAAATGCACGCTCTGGAAGTTTGTTTGTCTTCAGGTATGCTTCGGTCCTCAGATAGTCGAATGGAAGAATTAAAGCTTCAAGATCGTGAAGAAAGAAAAAAGCTAGTTTTATGGAAAATGCCATTTACTACTTTAAAATATTTTGCATTTGAATTTATTCTCAAAGCCCAAAAAGCTATCTTAAGGTATGTAATATATTCCTCTTATTTCTGATGCACTAATTTACTAAAAATGGTTCTATAATTGTGAAATTTTTTGTTAGTTATCTTGAAATAACAATGTCTTTCGTATGTTTTAATATTATTTGAATTGTTATGCCACACAACTACTTAAGCTATGTCAGCCATAGTCAAGCAATTTGGATTATGCTATATAGGTGGTGATGAGTTTGATTAATTACTGGTTTAAGGATCTTTTTTTCTTGAAATTATTATGGTATGTTACTGGTACCATTCTGGCAGATTACTTTGGACTTTTCAAATTAGATGTTGATCAGTTTAGTGATCGAATTTTAGTCTGTTGGATTGAGAATTTTACTAATTTATACAAAATGGTAACAACGGGTACATGTTTTCCTACAACAGTCTAAAAACAGAAAAAGTCATTGGAAGAGGTATTAGAAGCGTTCGCTTTGTTGCAACAATTGTGAAACACCCTGCAAGTGCATCGAGCCAAGTCAGCTGACTGCAACCAACTGACCACGAACAAACTGATCGCCAGGGGCATATTTGGGGGGACCATGCCCCCCCCCTTTGGGTTGCCAGGATAGTATAATTAGCATAGAAAAGTATGCAAAAGTGTGGCATGGCCCCCCTCTTTGTAACTTGGGCAGAAGGTTTGAGCTCAGAAACAGTGGGCAAAGACCTTTTTTTGGCCAAAAACCGGACTAAATTTGAGTGAAGACCTTTTTGTTGTTTTTTTTTTTTGGTCTTTGCCTAATTTTGGGCAGAAAAACGGACTGGGTTTTGGGCTGGAAAATTTTCATTCTGGTCTTCATTAATCTCAAATTTTCTGGCCCCCCTCCTTTCGAAAATCCTGCGTTTGCTACTGCTTACCGCGAACCAACGGTTACCAGGGGTTTCGTCACAAAGGGTGGGTTTGGGCAAGATGGCTCTGGGGATAGTAAAGTATTTCTTTGATCGCCCAGGTGGCCCTTGGTATAGTAAAAAAATTAGTTGGTTTGCGGTCAGTTGCCGTGGACCCCAAGTGCATACTGTATTGGTATTTGATGAAATTGAATGTTAAAGTCAATGTTAATTTTCAGACTAATGCAACGCAAAGTATTAGTTTTGAACATCATTCTTGTCAGTATCGTTGCTGCTCTTCTGTACCACATTGATGGACCTCACCACCAGGTAACACTATTTGTTGATGGTTGTTTTATGTCGCTATGTACAAAATTCTATAAATTACATTAAAAAGCTGAATCTTCACAATTTGACTTTTTTTTTCTTTTTTTTGACCACTTTTTTTAGGAGATGCCTTAATTGCCATTGATCTTTGTTTTGTTATCTTCTTTTATTCTGTTTGAAATTCATTTCATATTGCCGGTGTGCTGACAGTCATGTGGAATGTGGCAGTATTTTTTGCAGTGTAGGCTCTGCTTGAGGCGCGTGAAAAAGATTTTACCTGTGCCAGCTTGTAGTTGATGTGAAAGCATTGTTATATGATGTTGCTTGTTGAGCTGTAAAATTTTCGACTGGCCTTCATAGTTTGTATCAAACTCTGCTTCTCAGAGTTGTAAATGGGTCGACTAGTACAGGCCCGGATGCATTTTAACCAAGTGTACCCATATATTTACAATCTACTTTTTTCTCATTAACTCGAGTTGAATATGACTTTTGACGATTCGACAGCGTTGCCTCTGTGGTGTAGTTGTTAGAGCGTGTGTTTGGCAAGTCTCGCACTTGGGTTCAATTGGCTCTGCGTTCTTTTATTCTTTTTCTTCAGAACCTTGCATTAGAGGTAGGGTTCGGGCAGCAATGCCAGCCTGAGAGATAGCAAATTGAAGCACAAAAAAGAGGGTACATTTTGTAATTATGCGACGCATACCCAAAAAATCATTTGAAGCCTCAACCAGACCCGAAAATCCCGAATGGTAAGTTGGTCCAAACAAACTATCCTGGTAATTGCTCATTTCCCTTGGAAAACCTTATAGCTTGCTGTGACTAAATAGAAATATTCTTTAGATAAATAATGGAATTGTATGCTAACTAGATATTCATTTTTCTGGAGGAAAATAATGCAGGACTTTGCCAATTCCTTTTCACCAGCATTCTCCTCTACATACTTTGAAGGTTACGGATATTTCTGTAAAACTAAATCATGCGCAGTGCAAACAAAATGATTTTGTCTGATAAAAAAAAAATGTAGATTTGAAATCATTTGTGATTTGGATAAAACAGATGTCCGACTAAGTATTTGGACCCAGCTCTGTTCAATCACGACAATTTCAAACACTGGCACCTTTAACCATTATGCCAGCACAGCGCATGAACCCAGTTGACTAAAATCAATTGTGAAATTTAGCTTCCAAAAATAGATTTTTGGGATCCATTGGGGAGGTTCTGGACTTTTTGGGGTCCATTCTACCCTCAGACTATGTAAAAAAATTTGTCTTAAATATCTACTGATATCCGAAAAACTAGCGCGCTAGTTTATAGCGTTCTAAAAATTGATTTTTGAGGGGTCCATTTGAGAGGGTTTTGGAGGGGTAGTATTCCCAAACAATTTCAAAATTTTTGTCTCAAATATCTTCTGGTGTCAAAAATAAGACAAAAACCTAGAGCTTTAGCGTAAACCGTTAAAAAACTTGATTTTTGGGGGGTCCATTCAGAGGTTCCGAGTGGTTGGTACCCCCAAACTATGTAAAAATATTTTTCAATTAAGTATCTGCTCATATCAAAAAAACAAACAATTTAACACCCTAGCTGTAGTGTTCAAAAAAGTGACTTTTGGAGGTTCATTTGGATGGAGGGTTTTCCGGGGTGTGTTGGTACCTCCGATTTATGTCAAAATATCTGTTCGTTAAATATCTACGAATATCAAAAAAACTGGAGCCTGAGCTTAAGCAGTTAAAAACAGATTTTTGTGGGATTTATTTGTGGGCTTCGGGGGGTGATACCCCCAAACTATATCTAAGTATTTGTCTGTTGAAAAAAAAACAGCTCCCTGACTCCAGCCAAAAAAAGATTGGATTTGGGGGGGTCTTCACATAGAATGAAAGCTGAAACCTTCTGATCATAGTTGATGTCAAAATAAAAAAAGTATTAGAAAAGATTTTGTCGTAATCAAAAAAAGGAATATGCTGGATCCAATATGATTTTGGTATGAGAAAACTGATGGCCAACTAGATAATTGAACCCAGGTCTCTTCAGTCACAAAGGTTTCAAATACTGGCACCTTTAACCACTAGGCCATAGCAGCATATGTGCATGCATTACGAAAATCAATTATTAAACTTCGTTATCACAAGCTTGAACGTTTCTGCCCACCAAACCAGGTTACTTAGCATCCCCAAAAATGCAGGTGCACAACTT